>JAUMJK010000306.1:4082500-4822667 GCA_033558105.1 Coccyzus lansbergi
AGGATGACTTCACCATCACTCTTTCATTTTCCTTTCACTACAGTGTAGCTGGTGGCATGTGGTGTCCTGCAGCTCCTTCTGGGTTAGATTCTTGCACAGGTACATATGACTGACAGGAAATGGACTCAGCTAATTCCCTCACTCAATGTATTACCAACGTTTAAGAATTAATCAGTTTTAAAAACTCGAGGAACAGTGCAAAGTAAATTAAAAATATGTAGAAAGTCTTGTGTTGTTTCCAGTAGCAAAGGAAGTCTGTAAATGACAATGGTAAAAAAGGGGTAAATATGAAAATGAAATCTCCACCTCAAATACATGAATTCTGTTTTATTTAATGAAAGTGGGGGAAGACAAGGGTGAGGGGAACAAGATAACTTTAAACCTACTGATGTTTCTTCTAATGGAAAACATCTAGATGGAGGAAGGGATGAATCTTTTTGGGGGAGTTTTTCAGTAAAATAAAACATACATATTTTACATCAACAGAACATTTTTCAGCATAAGCTTCCAGGTCTAATTAGGAAGGCTGTCCTGCCCTTCACATTGGGAAGGGTTGTTAATATCCTGCTGGTAGAGAGCTCCTGAAGTCACAATGGCAGCAATGCCAGCAACATCATTAGGGCCTCAATAATGCAGTAGGGGCCAGAATTTATTGATTTTGGGAGCAATAAGATTCACTGATTTTACTGTTTTACCCAACAAAAAGCAAAAGAAAATTCCTCTTCAAGGAAGTTCTGTCATGTCTATTGCCTGGATACATCATTTGGAAGTATAGCAATATTTTACAAGAGCCAGAGCAAAATCTGACATGTTTTAAGTAACTGAGGATGAGTGGCAGCCTCTCAGGACGCTTCTCACAATGATCACAACTTCCATCTACTTTCTTTCTCAGGTGGTTTCAGTGGTACTCTGCCTAGTAATGGAAAAGAAAGGACAGAAGATCTGGCACTGCAGCAATGCAAAAGGGCAAACAGACATCATTGCATGGTTTTCTGGATTACCTGTATCTCATCAATCTTCCTTAATAAAAATATTTCTAATAAGAACAACATCAGGACCAGTATTGGCTATGCAAGAAATAACTTGAAAATCTACTCGGGAGGAGGGTAGGACATAGAAGCTTTTCCACTAGCATTAAAAGAATGTCTTAGTGTATAACTATTGTCTTTCTCCTATCTACGTGTCAGTTTGTGAGCTCCTTTTCTCCTAGAAGTAATGTAATTCTACTGAAACTCAAATAAACAATAATATTTTCATTGTTTTCTTATCCCACTCACACAGCACAGACTGTTTTTAGCCAAGTAAAGCATTTTTTTTGTATTCTATACTCCCACTTGATTTAATAGCTAAGAATCTCAAAATATTAACAGAATTAACAGATTATTGTGTCCAATACTCTTGGCAGTTAGGAACTCTTGGTATTTTCCCTCTTAAAAAAACAGAAGTAAGAAGTGATGGAAAGAAATCATATGACTTGTTCAACAGCATTCAGGTCTGTAGTTTAACTAGGAATTCAACAACATCATTTTGAATGAGGAGGGGAAATGTGTTTCTGGTTGACCAATGAATATTATTTTGATTAGTTGATAATTTTAAAACACAAAAAGTCAAAAGAAACATTCTGTCTCATTCAAAACACTATATGCATGCCAACATTATTCAGCAATTTTTTTTTAAAGTATGCACTGTTTCACAGAATCACCAGGTCGGAAAAGACCCATCGGATCATCGATTCCAACCATTCCTATCAAACACTAAACCATGTCCCTCATCCAGTGGTCCCTTAAACACCTCCAGAGAAGGTGAATCAACCACCTCCCTGGGAAGCCTGTTCCAATGCCCAGTGACCTCTTTGTGAAAAATTTTTTCCTAATGTTCAGCCTAAACCTCCCCTGCAGAGCTTGAGGCCATTTTCTCTTGTTCTGTCACCTGTCACTTGGGAGAAGACGCCAACTCCCTCCTCTCTACAACCTCCTTTCAGGTAGTTGTACAGAGCAATGAGGTCTCCTCTCACCCTCCTCTTCTCCAGGCTAAACAACTCCAATTCTCTCAGCCATTCCTCATAAGGTTTGTTCTCCAACCCCTTCACCAGCTTCGTGACTCTTCTCTGGACTTGCTCCAGAGCCTCAACATCCTTCTTGTGGTGAGGGGCCCAGAACTGAACACAGGATGCAAGGAGCGGCCTCACCAGTGCTGAATACAGAGGGAGAATCACCTCCCTGGACCTGCTGGTCACACCATTTTGGATACAAGCCAGGATGCCATTGGCCTTCTTGGCCACCTGGGTACACTGCTGGCTCATGTTCAGTCAGATGTCGACCAACACCCCCAGCGACCTCTCCTCCAAGCAGTTTTCCAGCCAGACTTCTCCTAGCCTGTAGCACTGCATAGGGTTGTTGTGCCCCAATGCAGGACCCAGCATCTGGCCTTGTTAAACCTCATCCCATTGGTCTCAGTCCAGCAGTCCATCCTGTTCAGATCCCTTTACAGAGCCTCCCTACCCTCCAGCAGATCCACATTTCCACCCAGTTTAGTGTCATCTGCAAACTTGCTAAGGGTACACTCAATGCCTTCATCCAGGTCATTGATGAAGACATTGAACAGGGCTGGACCCAGCAATGAGCCCTGGGGAACACCACTTGTAACTGGCCTCCAGACGGATTTAACACCATTAACCACCACTCCCTGGGCTCGGCCATCCAACCAGTTTTCTACCCAGGAGAGTGTGCGCCTGTCCAGGCCAGAGGTTGACAGTTTCTGTAGCAGAATGCTGTGAGAAACTGTGTCAAAGGCTTTACTGAAGTCCAGGAAGACCACATCCACGGTCTTTCCCTCATGCAGTATTTGAGTCACTTTATCACAGAAGGTGAACAGGTTAGTTTGGCAAGATCTGCCTTTTGTGAATCCATGTTGACTGGGCCTGATCACCCAGTTCTCTTGCATATGCTTCATGATAGTACATTTAAGTAATAAAATACTTTAAGACATTTGAGCTGTTTAAATCAACACAACTTACCAAAGCACACATGTCAAAACACTTCACCTGACCTAAGTCTGAATGTCTGCAAAATTAAAAAAAAGTCTGCTACGTTCAGCCTACACAGTCATGTTCACTACAATGTCCTTTTTATTTGCCTCAGGACTGAATCATAAAAGACTGCAAAGCAAATGATACAGAATAGACTGGTTTTCTCTTTTTGCAAGCCACATTGGAGACTGAAGGGACCAAAACTAGATATCATTAATTATCATTATTATTTATCCAAAACAGAGTGCAAAGAGCCTTGCCTTTTCATTGGATACTGTGACCATAAAAGGTGAGATTCCGAGATAATTTTCTGAAGAGCTACTCAATATTTTATTTTTCCTTAAAAGCTGAAGATCATCTTTGGCAATAACACATTGCAAAAGAATCTGGTGCTATCTCAGTAGTCACTTTGTCTTACAGGGAAAAGGTTTACTCTAAGAATTTAGAAGCCTTTGATATCTTCACATACATCTTACCAAGCCTTAATTTGCTTCACACAGCTAAGCAACCTAAAAATTAGTAAACACTATCCATAGAGTACCACATTCCAAAGTCTCTTTAGCAGAGGCATGCATGGATCAGAATTACCGACTCCAGTTTCAATTGTTCTGTTTCTGAAGTGACTGGAACAGCTTAATACTGGTCAAGGTATGTGAAATAAACGAATTAAATACAGGAGACTTTAACACAAATTGGAAAAGGAGACTTTAAAGCTACACTAAGATACTATGACAGCATAAAAAGCTGGAAAACCTTATTGAACTCAGCTATGTCTCCTACTGTAACAGCAGCACAGGAAATAAACAGTCACATCTCTCAATGTAGACAAACTTCAAAATAGTAGCATGGCACAAAAAACTTGAAAATTAACCCTCTCCAGTAAACCTTCTCCTAACAAGAAAATATCTTCAAAATCCTTTTGAGCATCAAAGTCATGGTTGGAAAGAAAAACAACTTGGGCAGTTCAAGGACAGGAATATCAACAGCAATCAAGTTATCATTCCAGTGCTCAAATCCCATTATGTCTAAGTTACAGATTACTGGGTGGAATTGTGCAGCAGCAATGTATTTGACAGAAAAACTCACGTGATTGTTTTTAGCTATAAATGCAAGAAAAGCAGAATTCATACAGCAGCATGAGATTGCAGTGTGAGGAAAGACAGGAATCTTGAGTGTAAGGCAGAATTAATTTTAATCAAAGACAACAAGGCTTAAATATGAAGGACCATAGCTCACACTGCACCCCAAATGCAAATGACCATAATTGAATATGAAGCATGGGTTAGGGTACAAGAAACCCTCTCTAATCTTATTCTTCTCATAGCAGGGATTAAAATGTTATAAACTGAAAGAAGAAGAACTAATACGATAATGCTAACAACTCACTGAAAGTAGTGGGAAACATCTTTTAAACCCATCCAACACTGTAATCAGCCAGAAGAGGAAGCTTAGAATCAACAGGGGCTTAAAGATTTTACATTAGCAGACAAGTCTCGTGGATCTACAAAGAAACAAACACATCCACTGAAACGATGCTTCATATCCCTTATTTTATACCTCTTCACAATTCTTAAGTGCAGTGCAGAAACAAAACTGCACTCCCTCACACTCAGCCTTACTGGCTTCCCAGAAGAAAGAATATCACATGAATCTTTACAACACTTAAGGTGAAACAGTCCTGGATGAAAACATCTCAATACTTGACACATATGCTCCCCAGTATTTTTTTCTGAAAACTTTTACACACCTTGTCTCTGGCACTGGGATTCAAGCCAGCATCCGTGTCTGCTAGTGCTCAGCATAGGGCCACAGGAGGAAACAGTCACTGTGGTTCTTATTCATGAACCAACACACCCACTACTTGTGCCTTACAGCCCTGAAAAGCCTTGTGCCCTTCAGGCTTTGCCTCTGACTTTAAATTATGCCATGACAGACATTAGCCCAACAGAGTTGGATGACTGACCTCACACAGTCCCCATCCCATGAACAGGAATAATAGAAAATCCAAATACTATCTGGGAGAGTGACTGAGCTGCAAAGGAAGAGAGGCAGTTGTCTGCCAGTTGGTTCACACAGGTCTTTGGAAATAAAAGCTACTTGGTATAAAATGTTGGTGAGAGATCACCTATAAATCTAACACATTTGAACTCTGAGTAAGAAAATACTAGAGCCATAATGGTATTAGTTCCTGTGTTAGAGGAACATCTTCACCTAGGAGGGAAGAAGGGGTTGGGCACACTTCTGACGTGAACATACACACAAATGAACAGCTTTTCAGATGGTCCTCAGCATTGTGCCTCCTTTCTTTATCTTAAAAACATAATATACACCCAGTGCAAATTACAAACAAAATGTACCATTAGGAGTCATAGATTTTCAAACTACCTTAGCAAAGAAAACAATTTTCTAAATTATAGAGATAAGCAGTGATCTATATTTGCATAAAAACACGAAAATATCTACTGTGTGATTGAAATACTACTAGCACTTTAGCATAATTATCCTGCCTGCTTAAAAATCACCCATGGAGAAATGGAGGAGGTCTTAAAATATAGCACAATACAAAATACATCTTATGAACTCTACAGCTCCTAAAGTGCTCTTGAAACCCAAGAGGTAGCATAATTTAAGGTATATTCTCAATTTCTCCTATATTATTGACTACACCTTCAACCTCGAATACTGGGATACTATTAAGGCCTCAAACTTTATGAGGTTCACAACCTGATAGAAGATCTCATACTGTGCATTTTCATGAGTTTGTTCATTCAGATCAGGAGTGCACTTTTGAAAGATATTTCCTGGTCACTTAATGTGCTTTGGTTCATGTTATAAAGTCTATGGACCTAAAGACACATTCAGTGTCTGCACTGTACTCCAACCTGTAGAAGATAAAGACTGGTCTACTGGACCAGACTATGGGGGTTTTACCATAAAAATCCTAAAATACAAGTCGTGTGGGCATCATGTCCTTAGCACCAATGGTCTTACTCTACGTATTGACTCTCAATGGTTTCATTGCCTGATAACATAGACACTGTACAGCTGTGCAAATGTTAGATTAGACCGTTAACCCCCAGAGGAGAATAATGATATGGAAAATAGGACTCAACTTCATAGACAGACCTGAAGATCTGTCCTTGCGTGGTTTGACTTAACTCTCAAATCTCCCTTTTTAAACGTTCCCATTTCCTGCACTTTTTCTTCCACTGTGGCTGTGTTCGACCAAGAGAACAAGTGGTCAGATGAAAAAGAAGTGTTCTTGGAAGCCAGGACTAGAACTGTTTGTGGAATTAAAGACTCAAAGTGGGAGGTAAATTATAAGATGATGTATTTCCAGCTTCTTTCCCAATATATGGAACTGTTTTCTCATTTCTTGTGAAAAGATAAAAAAGTGGGTTTTACCCCCAATTCCTCATTTTCATAGTTTTGACTATAATCATAATTTTAAAATTCTTCTTGTCTCTGTGCCACAAGGTGTAGCACAGAAACAAAAAGCAGGAAGCAAGGGTCTCCTTTTTTCATGGCTTCAGAGAAATCTATATGAAATTGATTTATTCCAAGTTAAAATAATGTACGGTTAGAAGAGAGATTAAATGAAAATCGGTCTGTTTCAGACTGTGATAAAAACACATGCACCCAGAAAGGAATTACTAGGCTGAAATAAAAAATTACAATTGCAAAGGCACCAGATTTTTTTAAACTGTATGTGCAGACAGCAAATATATTTCAAAAAAATACATCTGCATTCAGCAACTTTCAGTTCTTCAGATAAAGGGCAGAAAGCTACTTGTTGGTTGAACAGAGACTACAGTGTTCTGAGTTCATATTGAAACTAAATCATCCACATACATCATTCCCTGGAAATAAATTTTAAAAAAAAAAGCAGTAAAAATAAATGATATTACAGGTACTGGGACTAAGATGGAAAGACACTAGTCATCAGCTGGAATTGAGTAGTGAGAAAAGGATGCTACAGAACGTTGTTTATAATCACAGGTAAAGATCAACCTCTCTCCTCGGTGCAGGTCAGGCAGTGTAGTTAGGCATTAAGAAGTATTGAAGCAAATCAGACTAAAATATAAAATTAATATATTTGTCTGTGAGAAGAAAAAAATCTAAAATGCTCCACATAATGTTTATCCCATTGCTCTACTACTGAGACAGAAGAACAGGCTCGAACTGTTGCCAGTGATGGCTACAAGGAGTAATTTTAAAGTTTTTGGAAATCAGGATCCAATTCCATATTGTCTTTTTCAACCTGTAATCTCAGACACCCTTTATCTTTTAAAACCCCCCTTAGTCTATTTTGCCAAGCACTCATTATTCCTGAAATCTCACTGTGCTCTTCAGGCCAGAGTAGGGAAATGTAACACAATACAAGTAAAATCATGCTTCCCAACTGGTCCACAGTCCTTATTCTACCCTGCCCATAACAGAGGAAGAAGCAAGGAGAAAGGAAAGTGCTGGACAGGAGGGAAGACTCAGGACGGATAAGCAGTTTAGAGGAGATATTGGGGTAGGGAGAAGGCACTGTAAGAAGTTGTTTAAACTGATGGTTCTTGTCCCACAAGCTGAGATCTGTGGCCAGCAAATCTAGGTCTGTCTTTGAGAGACCACCCACTCCACCATCTCCATCTTATCTCCAGCCAGGACCTGGCATGACACTAGGGGCATCCTGACCTAGTCCCTGGCAAGTTTTCCCCTTCAGCATCCTGAAATTTCCCTCTCTCTGACGTTAGTTTTTAGCGTGTTCTGGAGGCTAAGACTGTGATACATTTTTGAAGTAGGGGGTGGCTACCCTGGTCCTGCTTCAGTCTGTGTCACTTTGTGACAGATGCACTTGCCCTCCTTCCTTAACCAGACCACCAGCACTTTGGTTCAGGCCCTAGAGGAGGCAAAATGCCTGTGCCAGAGCCAAGGCAAAACCTCTTCCAGGAAGTCCATGAGGAGCAGAGAGGCACAGTGAACACCAATAATCTGCGGGTGTAAGGAGCCTTGTGCACACCTCTTCTATTGTATGCAATTTGACTAAAAGCCAACCACTTTTATCCCATAAATATGACAGCCTTAGAGAGACTTCGCTGAGGTCACCCTGCTGGGCACTGTGGCTGCATGATGACGATCTCTCCTTGCACCCAGCTGCCTCTCAAGTGTGCTTCTCAAAGAAGCGAGATCTTTCACCAATGACAGATCACTAGTAAGGCCCATTTGAATCCTCTCTGGATGGCACCTAAACTGCATGCCAGTCAATTCTTCTGTTTAGCAGAGATTAGTTGTTTAGTCTAAATAATAATGTTTAAAATGGAATATATCATTTAGAGTCATAATACTTAGTGAATTAGTATGCTATTTTGTTTAGGTTTCTTAGCATGAGCACCCAGACTTGCTCATAAGCACAAGGCCACAAAGTGTAAATTTCCACTTAAAACTTTCCCAACATATACAACCTACTAAGTCAAAACCTCCAGAGTCAACTTTAATCAGAACATACAGAGGCTGCAAGGATACAGACCATCAACAACAGCTGTAACTAAGACAAGATAACAACTTTGTCTGAAAGACCGTGAAGGAATCCTGTGAGGAAGATCCCAGACCAAAATACTACTACTGGGATGAGCCACCATCTGAGGGGTGGGTATAATTACCCAGGGATTTCCTTGTTTCTGTCAGCCCGTTGTCCAGAGCTGACCCTGCTACTGCTCTGCTCTATTTATAATTCATGCAATCCAGAGCCTGAGAGTCTGCTTCATAAAACCTCAGGTTTGAAATCTGGAACAAACACCACACATCTGGATAGAAGGTGAGTGAAATGGGCATAAGCATGATGAAATTTTTAAATCTTAGCTAAGCAACATAGAGGACTGGGTGTGCACATATAACCTTTATTTTTAAACATATATAATCCTTACCCTCAGTATCTCTTAATCATAAACTATTGACCAAGTTCAGCCACACCTAGGCTCCTCTCCAAAGAGTTTAAAAAAGCAAGGCAGTCCATTCTGAACCTCTTCACTTGACCCTTACCTTTTTGCACCCCTAGTCCCTCTGTGAATGACTCCGTATCTATCCTAACCTGATTCTCCCTCCATATGTTTCCTTCACACAGTATGCAACAGGGTGAACTTGGCATCAAGTTCTGCTAAGTCACACTTTTATCTAAAAAGCTCATTTGTGACACATTTCCAGCAGGGCAGGATGGGTTAGAGGGAATTTCAGTCAGCTTCAACACTTGCTGTCCTCTAAGCTCCCCTAGATGTGGTACCTAGATTAGAAGTTCTGCCCCTAATTTACTTCTTATTTTGAACAAAGAAAGTGAACTAGTTCACAGAGATGTGGGAAGACAATATTGTAACCTGAACAAATGGATTTCAGCAAAAGATCAGAAATTTGACCATACCTGATTCCTCTGAGATCAAGCACATAATAATTTTTGCTGCCTTTCTTAGGATTGTTTACTTAGTTGTTACATGCAAAAGCAATACATAGGACTAATGCTTTAAAGTCAATTGTAACAACTGAAATGAATTTTTTCACAACTTTCCTTATGAAAACAGTCATCTATGGCCTGTTTTGCAAGAAACCTTAACTGTTAGCCTTTCTCACCAGTTTACCAAATTGATTGCATTAATCTAAGTAATAACTTAGTTTATCTAAGTTTCCATATCCTTGTTTATCTTGTCATAATGGATTTTGTTATATTTATTTTGCATCTTTGAAATTACATATTAACTTAATAAATATTTTAATATGTAATATAATTAATAATACACTGATTTGCCTTGATAATACTGAAATTATGACGTTCTAACAAAATAATGTTGTTCATGGCAGTGGCTACTTACTTGCAGGCAGAAAATGTATAGTTCAACTTCACCTACCACATGAATGACAGTTCAATCTATTTACAAGGTCTGAAAATTCCCAGACTTATCAATAAATGCATTTGAGTTAAGGTGAACTAAACTTTCAAGAAACTTCTTAAATGCCGTTTTCACTACATTAAAATTCCTATATTTCATTTGCTACTAGACATTCAGTAAGAAATTCAACATAAATCAATAATATGATCCCAAGCACAAAAAGAAATCGTAAATTGCTACTTTGCTACATGACAGCTGGATATGTGAGCATAAATGCAACTTCAGGCACAGGGTGCTTTAGTGCTGTTCAAATATTCGGTATGTCAATCAAGCTACTTTGACAAGCGACAAATTCTCAAAGGGGTAATCAACCAATATCCCAGGAAGCAATTGTTTACCTTAGCACTTCATCTAGGAAGCTAAATTTGTTTCAGGCAACAAAAGCTTTTTTTGAATGATGCCAGCAGAGTTGATGGAATATTAAGCACTTACCCTTAAAAAGATTTTCTTATTTGGGCAAGACTTCATCAACCATGGACAAAAAATGGTAAGAGCTGTATGAACTGCTCTATCAAATGGTTGCTTAAAGATACTGCTATATAAAATGATACAGTAAATGTTTCGTATTTAAGACAGACCAGGAAAAAAGACACATGCTTCAGGCAAGAGAATACAAGACTTTGGGTTCTGGAAAAACAGGGAAAAAAAAGAATGAGATAATACTATGTGAAATTTGAGTCTCTTTTCAATTCTGTTTAAACTAGCTTAAAATAGCTAATGCACAGACCAACTTCTGTAATTCAATATAATTTCACAAATCCTTTCAGAGGGCTAGATCTCAGGGTTGTTGCAGGCAGAAGGATAAACATTCATCAATAATCAGTTTCTTGATAAAAAATTATGAAATAATTTTAATCAATGAACAACATAAAAAATTGCAAAGAATACTGGAAATGTTTATTTATAACCTTTACATAGAAACCATTACATAATTCTTTATATAAGTTTCTTCATTATGTTGATGATAGGGCAATGTTTTAAAAGAACATTTTCAGGCTTTTATTTTTCAAGACATTTAAAAACACATTCTTCTCAAATCTGATCAAAGAACCAAATATCAGCTTTCAGTGATACCATCAATATGGAGTCCATATCTGACATATTACCAGGATATAAGTGACTTTTGCTCCTGCACCACAAAGCTATTGTGTCTACAGGATTGTGTTAATGACTCAGATTGTGTTTTTCTTTTAATCTCTGATGGGTTCTGTTTACAGACATGTAGAAACTATTTGGCCACTTCATAGCTGAGCATCACATCATTCCTGATTTTGCCATATGAATAAAAGTACAGAGGATTTAGTTAAAGTCGACTTTTCAGCATTTGTCTCCAACTCAAGCTTTTAGCTATCTATCTTGGAATACATGTGAATCAATCATTTCAATCAAAATCAAATGCTGTAACATAAGCATGTAAATTGGATCTTCAGGGGAGCAATGACATGAAAGAGAATCCTTAGGGGGAAAAAGTACAAAATTATATTACTGTATATCCAGTCACTTTAATTGATTTACAGCTGAGATGCAGGAAATAACAAGAGATGAAGGAAAACACAAAAAGTAAAACAATGTTGCCATGCCCTATTATTGAGGGAAAATTTTATATTAGAATACATTGTATAAAAATAAACAAAAAAGAGAGGCTTATGTTAAGAACCTTTGATGTTTGACCTTGTTACATGGTGGTCTAGGGAAATGTAACTGTTGATGAGGATTAAAATTTCCTACCCTTTAATGACTAAGGTGTTTTATAAGAGACAGTGGAGAAGTTATAAGTATGATGAAAAAACGGCAGACTGTCTTAAGGTGAAAAATAGATGGGGTACTAGATGAACAATTTTCCTGGTCTTTAAGCTGCATGAGGATTAGAAATGAGCATCATAATCTAAAAATATTACCTGGACAGATAAAAGAAATGTTGCTGGAAGGTGCAAAGCATTAACCCATGCCTCGGTCATGTGTGAAGCAGGTCTGTACCCCTTGACATCCTCAGAAACATAACATAATATAGCAAGCAAAATAGACATTTTGTTTTTCTGTTTGCTTTGTTGATCAAAGCATTTACCAAGCTATGGACCAGCCTCAGCTGAGAGGCAGTGCAGTGTTTGGTACTGGAGTTGACTTCTGAGGCTTCCTGGGACTTCATCGGGACTGGACTCGCTGAAGGAGGACCAGGAGTGCCAAAGATGCTGAAAAGAAAGGCAGCAGGAAAGATAAGAGCACAGTGGAGCAGCAGGGAGGCTTGTATAGCACCAATGGCATGAATTAATGGGACAGAAGAATTTTAGGGAGACTAAGTACAAACAAAGTCAAGCAGAAGAACGTGGTAGGTTAGTGAAGGAGTAGGAAGGCATGTACAATATATGGTGACAGAGCAAGAAAAGTAGAGGAATTCATAGGAACTCTTGCTGGATCTGAGATCATGGGTAAGGCAGAAGAGCAGATTAAAATGAATTGTTAGGCAAACCAGAAGACTGATTTAGGACTGCTGCATAGCAAGCTATAGCAATTTGTACCAGTCTCCTGCAACTTAAGAAAGATTAGTTAGTGATTATGTCAGTAATTAATTAGTTCTTTCTCACTAATCTGTCCTTCATTGCCTCTGTTAGATTCAGCCACACTGAGCAGCATGCTGCTGTACAGGTTGGACTGGACATACAGAGAGACATAAAGTCTCTGGTCAGTACTAGTTTATTCTGCAGTCATTTTTGCAGGGATATGGTGAATATTTATATGTTTAATCCTAGATAAAGCACCAGTCCTCCTGCGACGTGACTGCACTTTGCAGCTTGCCTGAGCTGCGTTAATAATTACTCTTCAATTGTGGTTAGTCAGCCATCTGTCTAACAATTTCAAAAGCATTAACCACACTGCTTTTTTTCTGATGTGGAGTAATGTCAAATGCTTTACTGAAGTCAAGAGATATGTCCCCTTTATTCCTCTTCTCTATGAAGCTTATTATCTCATCAAAGGCAGAAACCAAGTTAGCTTGTCATGATTTATTTTTATGAAACCATAAAGTCTTTCTGCATTAGTCTCTTCTAGAAACTTGCAGACTGTCCATCTCATTGTTTGTTCTAATATTTTAACTACTTTTTCCGGCCAGCACCTTATCAGATTTAATTTTTTTATTATTCTTTCCTAAAGATAAATATTTTTAATTCAAGTTCTGTTCCACTTTATAGCTAGATAACCAGTTAAACTTCAGATTGAGTGCTGGCTATTTCTCCTACAATCCAGGTGAAACAGATGGATCTAGGACAGACTTGAAGGATCTCTGTCCATACCTCAACTATATTATCTGACATTAGTTTGTCTACAGACAGGCCTATTCTCTGCCAATTCCTGTATCACACTGGTAGGAGGGGTATCCAGCCATCTAGCCAATGATTTCTGATAGTGAAAGGACATATTCTTCTCAGTGCTCTCATTCTGCCACCATTGAACATTGTTGAGTGAAATTCACTATAAAAATACAAAATAGGATGAACAGTGAAGGTCTTTTCACCCTGGACAATGCCTGGAAGTTGTGGGGCACCTATATTCACACCTCAGTATTTCTGCCTCTCAGAGGAGTACTGTTGTACTGCAGATTTCAACCACAAAGTGGCTATCCCGCCTACAGAAGCTCAAGTTTTCACTTTCTGTCTTTGGTGAAGTCAGATCATAGAATCATAGAATCATAGAAGCACCAGGTTGGAAGAGACCCATCGGATCATTGAGTCCAGCCATTCCTATCAAACTCTAAACCATGCCCCTCAGGACCTCGTCTACCAGTGCCTTAAATACCTCCAGGGAAGGTGAATCAACCACCTCCCTGGGAAGCCTGTTCCAATGCCCAATGACCCTTTCCGTGAAAAACTTCCTCCTAATCTCTAGCCTAAATCTCCCCTGGCAGAGATTGAGGACATTCCATCTTGTCCTGTCCCCTGTCACTTGGGAGAAGAGGCCAACTCCTTCCTCTCTACAACCTCCTTTCAGGTAGTTGTAGAGAGCAATGAGGTCTCCTCTCACCCTCCTCTTCTCCAGGCTAAACCAACCCCAGCTCTCTCAGCCGTTCTTCATAGGCCTGATCTCCAGTCCCTTCACCAGCTTTGTTGCTCTTCATTGGACTCGCTCCAGAGCCTCAATATCCTTCTTGTGGTGAGGGACCCACAACTGAACACAGGATTCAAAGAGCGGTCTCACAAGTGCTGAGTACAGAGGGAGAATACGCTCCCTGAGTTGGAGCAAGAATCTAAAACTTTATTATATATTTTGAATTAGTTGTAAATCAAGAAAATAAATTATGTAAATGTATGTAGTAGTTTTAAAGTTACAAGAAATCTTAAAACCTAGTGGTATAAAAAGAAGAGTTAGTTACTTAAGAATGCTAACAAGGCCATGAATACAAAGGCCTATACAGGTTCAAAGTTTCTTTTACAACATTAAGTGATTGTTCTGCTATAATGCTTCTCTTGTTTCTCACTGGTAACTTTTGTTTGGTAGACCTTGAGATGTTACTTTGTGGTCTATTGAGCTGTGAGCTAGAATACTCACATAGCTGTTCCTCATAGAAAGCATAAGATTAATGTAACAAACTGATTGCTTGTTACTAAAGGAGGCGCAAGCGCAGTAAGAGCTGATAAAAACTCGCTGATGAAATTATTGAAACATACATATGCATTAGACAATGATGTAACCTGTTGAATATACATTAGATTGCGAAACCTCGTGAGGATAAATTGGGTCACGTTGTAACAGTCGTCAGAACCAGATTTGGGTACTGGCCCCTGGTTCCTGGGGCCTCACAAGAAAGCACCACATATAACCCTTCCCGGAGTGTTATGTGTTTGTCACGCCGATGCTAAGACCTGGACCTGCTGGTCACACCATTTCTGATACAAGCCAGGATGCCATTGGCCTTCTTGGCCACCTGGGCACACTGCTGGCTCATGTTCAGTCAGCTGTTGACCAACACCCCCAGCTCCCTCTCCTCCAGGCAGCTTTCCAACCAGCCTCTCCCAGTCTATAGCACTGCATAGGGTTGTTGTGTCCCAAGTGCAGGACCCGGCATCTGGCCTTGTTAAACCTCATCCCATTGGACTCAGCCCAGTGGTCCAGCCTGTTTAGATCCCTTTGCAGAGCCTCCCTACCCTCCAGCAGATCCACACTTCCACACAGCTTAGTGTCGTCTGCAAACTTGCTAAGGGAGCACTCGATGCCTTCATCCAGGTCATTGATGAAGACATTGAACAGGGCTGGACCCAGCACTGAGCCCTGGGGAACACCACTTGTCACTGGCCTCCAGCTGGATTTAGCACCATTTACCACCACTCTCTGGGCCCGGCTGTCCAGCCAGTTTTCCACCCAGGAGAGAGTGCGCCTGTCCCAGTCAGAGGCTGACAGTTTCTGTAGCAGAATGCTGTCAGAAACTGTGTCAAAGGCTTTACTGAAGTCCAGGAAGATCACATCCACAGCCTTTCCCTCATCCAGCAGCTGAGTCACTTTGTCATAGAAGACAATCAGGTTAGTTTGGCAAGACCTGTCTTTCGTGAACCCATGTTGACTGGGCCTGATCACACAGTTCTCTTGCATGTGCTTCATGATAGTACTCAAGATCACCTGTTCCATGACTTTCCCTGGTACTGAGGTCAGACTGGCTGGCCTGTAGTTCCCTGGATCCTCCCTGTGACCCTTCCTGGAGATGGGCACAACATCAGCCATCCTCCAGTCTAGTGGAACCTCCCCAATCTTCCAGGACTGTTGGAAGATGATGGAAAGGGGTTTGGCCAGCACATCCACCAGCTCCCTCAATACCCTAGGGTGAATCCCGTCTGGCCCCATAGACTTGTGGGTGTCTAGTTGGGAAGCCATCTGACCACCTCTTCTTGGACCATGGGAGCCTTGTATTGCTCCTCTAGTTCTGGGGTTTGTACACAGAGGGAACAACTTTCTTTACAATTAAAGACTGAGGCAAAGAAGGCATTAAGCACCTCAGCCTTTTCCTCATCCCCTGTCATTGCTGTTCCTCTGCGTCCAAAAAGGACTGTATGGTCTCCCTAGTTCTTAGGGAGCAATTTTACTATGAAGTATAGGATTTATCTTATGTTGCCAGTAATTCTTGACTCTCCTCTTAAGCTTCAGGGACTGAAGCCAAGCAGCTGCAGACACTGATCAGTAAACCTGATCTGAATACAGGATATAATTACCCTAGAAAATCCAATGATAAGATACTGCTACATCATCAAAATCTGATACTAACCCATATGATCCATCCTCTCTGTCACATTATTTGTCAAATTTTCGGACAAAAGAACAAAGGTATTTCTGGTAAGATTTATTTTTACTTAATGACAGATAACTAATCACATAAACCAATCTCTATGATGTCCAGTGTATGAAAAAAAAGTTGGTGACTAATTTGAGTCAGCTGAAAAGGATGGTACTTTTAGTTATGCTAGTATAGTAATACCAATATTTTTATTATTCAAGGGATGTAAGGCAGAAGAAAAACACATCTAAGCTGATGTTTCAGCATTACCAACACACAAACACTGAATTTTGGCTGCCTGAGACATAATCCATAGCAAACAGTGGCAGAACATTACATAATGTCTTATTTTCTCACTGGTGGTAACCTCGAGTTTTCAAAAATAAAACAATTCTAAGCTAAAGCCAGATAAAATTCTGCCATCATTTTTTGGGCTGATTTAATTGTGAGATTCACTGTATGATTCTACAGTCCTCAGAACTAAAGAAAGTAAATGAGATCATGTGGTTTAATCATAGAATTTTAGAATGGTTTGGGTTGGAAGGGACCTTAAAGATCATCCAGTTGCAATCATCCTGCAATAGGCAGGAACAACTTCTGCTAGAGCAGAATGCCCCATCCAACCTGGTCTTGAACATCTCCAGGGATGGGGTACCCATGACTTTTCTGGACAATCAAATGAAACCATCATAATTACTTTTAAACAATTCTAAACTGTTATAATTAATTTTTTCACCATTAAGCTACTACATTTACTTAATAAATAAATTAGCTCCAATGACTAGTACAATTACAGCAATATCTTTAAAACATTTATTACCCAAACCCACTCATTCTATAAATCTCATATGGCAATGTTAGATATGGAAAATCTGTGTGACAACTTCCAGACAAGAATTATCTATCATTCCAAGAATTGTGATGCTTTCCCTTATGATCCAGTCAAAACTTTGACCTAAGCCACATCTGATCATGTTTTCCTAAGGGCTGGGCAGTGTCAAAACATTCACCTAGTAAGTTATAGTCATATGTTGGAAAGACATAATCAACATGACAGTGTAACTAATGTAAACAGTGTAACTAATGACAGTGTAACATTAAGTTTTCAAGAAGCCAGAACTTTTGGAAAGCTTAGTTCTCTGTGTTTGTGTGAGCCATGTTTGCATATACATGAAAGGGCCACATAAGATTTCACCTTCACTTCTTAAAACCAAGTATTCAGGCAGCACTACATGGTCATCAGAGTAATATGAAGTCAGCAAGGGCTTCTGTTTTACATTCTGAGCTCAGTGGTTGACCCCCTCCTCAGGATGGTGTCCAGCATCTCTTGCACAGGGTAAGTACCTCTCCTGTGCCCACAAAGCTTGTGCTCAACAATGGAGCAGCACAATCCCAGGGAGAGGCTTGTTTAATTTTACTCTCCATACCACCTCTCTCACTGTTACCTGTAAGGACATCTAATGCCCTTGAAAACAGGAGGTTACATTTAGGATCAAATCCTCTTACAGTTTTATGTATTCAATATATTCTGTTTATTTTAGCACTACAATCATGTAAACATAGCATTCAAGAATGGTAGCAATGAAAGCTGGCTCTGTTTTCCTGCAGCAAGTTGTTATCATTACACAAGTTTTAAACGTTTCTTTGTGAATAAGTATGCCACCAAGGTAGAACATCTGACACTATTGTGTGCCAAGGGGGCCACTACCTTATCTGAATTTGTTGTGAGCCAAAAAAACCCCACGTAACCACTATAGTGCAACTCCAAAGTCAAGCTAATAAACTGAGATAAACTCTTCTGGCAGTAATTATTAGATTAATCTTGGCAATTGCACAACTTCAGGTCAGCTAAAAGAGAGCTTGGATTTGCCAAGAGTACATTTTATAAACATACTGTAAAGAGGCACAATAATTAACAGCTTCTTTCCTGGAAAATACAAGTGTCTTTCCTCACTACTCCTTGATGAAAATTGTGTGATGTTTCATTTTTCTAAACTAGCCTAATCTAACAAAAAAGCAACGTAATAAACATTGCCGCTCCCTGTTGAATTTAGTTCATAGTTTATTTAAATGTACATTACGTTGTTAATTTTTGTGCCACAACTTGGTACAGTTCCTAGTCCACTAAGTATTTAACTTCAAAAATATTCAGGCAGCATCTGTGTTCCCTCATTTATCAAGTCTCATGATACTTAGAACAGATCAAAAGGAAAGTTACAGCTCTAAATCTAAAGCAAATTCTCAGGTAATCTTGTTGCTCTGAAATGGATTTTATTTTAAACCTATATCTTGGTGATCTGAAGAGCCATCAGAAATCTCAGAGTGCTTCATGTTAGATGAAGCTTTAGAAAATAAATTCTCTAGTTCCTATATACAGTTCAGAACATGGGAATTTAAGGTACATGTCTTTCAAGTAACTTATCTTCCAAATTTTCTACACAGTTCATAGAGGATGTCTCACACAGAAGTGAAAACTTCAGTATGGACTACATGAATATTTTGTGAGGAGAATCAATAGCTCAATAAGAAAACCAAGTTATTCAGAATGCAAAATTAACATTCATTTAGAGGTTCGGGGTTGCATTCCCAAAAATGAACATTTCAGTTGAACAGAACATGTGGTTTTGTAAATAAAATAGGCAGTTACTTATATAATTTACAACCTGTAATTAGGAATGATGAACAATTACAGGTCTGGAACAGGAAAATGCACCCTTAGAAAATGCAAATCTCTGATTATGCTTCCCCCTCAAGTTTGAAACATTTGCAAATGAAGAACCCCAAGATGATTATAGGTTTCAGATACAAAATTAAAATTATAGGTGAACCAGGGGAAAAAAAGCCAGAATTTCCTGCACTGTTTGTAAGGGGTAATGGGTAAGTGACTGGATAATATCCCACTAACTGCCAAGATATTGTTGTGCAAGAATATTATTGACATTTTTATATGTGGGACAACAGGCACGCTTGCTCATGTCTGGACTTCAGAGAAAACATATATCTTGGAAAGATATATAAAAGATTTTTCATTGAGACATCAAAATCAGCAAGGTCTTAATGAAATTTTCTGTTTGTCTTTTTTTTAATAGAAGTTTCAAAGCTTATCTGTTTTAACCATAGTTGCTTGTGACAGAGTTGTATCTTATTTGCATCAAGTATCCTTCAGAAAAATTTTGCCAGATGAAAACTCAATATTTTAGTTTTCCCTTTGTAATATATGCATTTTGTACTTCTATTGAGATTTTTTTCCCCATGTGCATGATTATGAGTGACAGTAACACTGCTTAGAGAAAGATGCCAACTATGGTTCACAAAATGATTCTTTTTCCCCAGTGTCAGATCATACAAAGAAACTTCACATAACCCAACACTGCCCAGTCGATATTTTCATTTGCCTGACAGATTCATGTGTGATTGCTCAGTTTCATACAGGTACAGCAATAGTATTGACTAGACTTGGTGTACTTTTCCTCTTTTGATCTACCTTTTGGCCCACCTCCACTCTTACAAATACATGGGAGTGTGTTGGAGGTGACAGCAGTGCAAAACCCTAAAGACACAAGCTGGCGGGCGGGCGGGCGGAAGGAAGGAAGGAAGGAAGGAAGGAAGGAAGTAGATGGACTCATGTGCTTTCTCAAAGCAGTGCAGCAACCTTTGATGTGATGCCACCAAATGCTGACAGTGACTAGACTATTGTCACACCAAGGTTGCTGTTTCTTATGTTGCGTAGTATCATCTCTTACCTCTTGGTATTTCTCATCTGTCCTTCTTACCATCATTTGCACATACCAGTCATCAAGGCATCTCTTGCTCTGGGTTTGTGCTGTGCTTAATGCTGCCAAGTTTTAATCTAATAACTATATCCCAAATAAGTAAAGTATATTGCAGAAAGTATAATCAATTGATCAGAAATGGTTTAGAAGCTCATAACAACATCCTACAAAGTTGGAAGCCATGGAACAAGTGGGGTCTCCCCTAGGTTAGACTTGATGATCCGATGGATCCTTTCCAACCTAGTGATTCTATGATTCTATATAAATATGAAATGTGATTTTATCCCAAGAGCTATTAAGGCAGGGAAGATGAAGCTAGGGAGGAATATACCCTTCCAAAAAAGTTATTGATAAAAAACACCCCAAAGACCTTACAGAGTTAGCAGGTTTAATTTATGAGGAAGGGCTGGACTTGCTAACCTCACAAAGGCTAAAAGTCAGCAGCAGTAGGAGGCTGAGGGTGAGACATCCCTATGTATTTAAGAGAGTATAAATGCCACAAGGTAAATCCTATGCAACCTAACATAAAGCCTGAGCTCGTGAAAGCACAATGAGAAATTTTTATTAACGGGAAGATTTCATAGGAGAAAACAAAATCATATTCACTGCATCTAATGTTTTTTTCCTTGAAAACCCTACTATTATTACAGAACAACATGAAATTCCTGTATATTCTGTGTTACATGTAAATTTTACAAGCTAACATGCCTCAAGAAGGCCATGGAGGTGAGCATTTCTGTCTACAGCTTTACTCAGTCCTGATCTCATCACATTTCAGAGGACAAGGCTAGCCTTTAGTGCACCGGGTCTTTAGAGCTGAAGCACTTTTAGAAGCGTTGCTACTGGGAGAGTGAAAAGAAAAACTTCTGGAAATACAAGACTATACAATAAATAACTTGCTGAAAGCAGCCCAGGAAGGAAGATTGGAACAAATATGAACAGTTTAAATAAAAGACACCAGCTAGGAAGATATACTTCGACCTTTCCCTACTCCTTCTTTTGTTTTCCTTGTTCAGTTTCCTCATCTGCATCTTTTCTCTATCTCCAAGTTCTTATATTAATTTTCTTCTACTTTCCTCACTTCCTCCTTTCTCTTGCCTGTTTTAGGATGTTTTTCTCCATGTCTGTCTAGTACCACTTCTCTATTCCTACCTGCCTACCTCATTAGCCTATGCTTTGTCATTCAATTTCTTCTCATGAAAAAAAGGTTCTTATGAAGAAGGCATTATGGACTTGTTTGTTTAGGTCTTTTTTTTTCTAGTCAGTACATTTCAAGGGACTGTATCAATGTGGACACTACATATTCCCAGTTTACAAAGTGGCAAACAGAATCACAAGGAGACTTTGTTTACACAAAACTGCTGGCAGCAAGTAAAACTTGTGTCTTCTGAATAAAATATATATGTTTATAATTACTAACCAACACTATACCTTTATCTTCACCTTCATTCTCCACTTTAAATTCCTCCATCTCACCAATTGCTCTCCTTTTATTTTCCATATTTTCTTTCTCAAAGATTTTTTCCCTTTCAGCCACCGAGAACATTCTGTTACACATGCGCATATAAAGATATATAGATATATAAATATATAGATATAGCGATAGAGATATTAGATATAGATATAGGATATAGATATAAGATATAGATACAGATATAGATATAGATATGTACACACACACACAGACAGAGGTATGTGATTTTGCTGTATTCCCACAACTATCTTAACAACTGAAGAAGTGTGGTAAAAAGGAGATATGCAGTTAGGCAACAGTCACATGGAATAATGATGGCTGGGACACCTTGGAAATAACCAGATGTAAATACTTGTGGACTTGAACTATTTTTGTTCCCTATTTGCTACAGTGTTTAGCACTAACTCAGGACTTGAGCATTTACAATACAATGACACAAATAATAAATAACTGTTCTATGCGTGGGTCTCTTTTTGCAAATCCATGCGGTCATGCAGCAAGTTTTCTTCTAGCTGTCATTTAACCAATTATTTTAATCCTGTGTGCCACAGCATGGGCATCTTGGTTGAACTTTAAAATGCAGTACATCTAATGCCTTCTCTTTAGTTTCTCAGTAGTTATGCTGAAAAAAACCAGGTGTGAGACATATTTTTTTAATCTAAATTTCATGGGGTTTTTTTCCTATTGTTACATATTGTTTAGCTGAAATACTAGGTCTGTTTTCTACCATGATTTACAACATTGTCTTCGTACGCCTTCTGAATTTTAGTTGTTGTCACAAAGAAATCGTGTCATTTTGTGCCTTATTGCATGTGTCAGTCATAGGCCACCCAGTGTCACATATCTTCAAGTGCTGGGATAAGGGAACTGCTGTTAAATAACAGTAATTATCCATTCAAATGGGAATAGCTTAAGACAAAAACATCATCACATTGTAAGCAAGACTAGATTTATCCAGCTTTGGTCTAAGTGATTGACACCTGAAATGTTTAAAATAACACTCAAAAGCAGCCCGGACTTGGAAAAGCAGAGACCTGGGGGAACTTGTACAGAACAAGATACAAATGCTGCAGTCTTTCATTTCTAGAACCCTTTATAAACCCAGCCAGAAGAAGAAAACAAATCAGAAAAAAAGCTGTGATAGGGGCAATGACATTGAACTTAGAGGGTAGATTTAGATTAGACACAAGGAAGAAATTCTTTATGATGAGGGTAGTCATGGTTGGATGAGACTTTGAAGAACCTGATCTACTGGAAGATGTCCTTGCCTATGGCATATGGGGTGGGACTAGATTAATTTTAACATCCCTTCCAACCCAAACCAGTCTATGATTCCATGTGGTGAGACCCCAGAATAGATTGCCCAGAGAAGTTGTAGATGCTCCGTCCCTGAAAATATTCAAAGTCAGGCTGGATGGCACTAACCAGAGACTAACCATAGACTAGCTATGGACTAACCATATCTAATGAAAGATGTTCCTGCCTATGGCAGGCATGTTGGACTAGATGATATTTAATATGGCAATCATTCTCTAGAAGCTGCATTTCACGACAGTTTTTGAGTCTACACAGGAAAAACTTATCTACAAACATCATTTTATGTGCTCTACTAAATAACTACAAAATTAAATACCTATTAAAGATACAGACAGGCCTACATGGTTTTCTTAATTAGATCCCAAGTATGTTTAATTGTATGTATTTGCTTATACATATTCTTTTAATGGGGAACTTTCTAAATGTTCTTGCATATGTGAGTTTGAAGGGTTAATTATATTATAAATTATCATGTACACCGCCACTTATTTTCTTTTTGATACTTCATGAATATCCTATGATTTTCTGCACTGGTAAATTTAACCTTAAACTGTTAAGAATGTCAGGCTATAACAAGAATAAATGGCACTTTAAAATATCTTGATTAATCAAGTCAGTCTATTCTAAGATGATTCATGGCATGAGGCCATTCTTCAAACAGATACATTAAATTCAGGAAGTAAAAAAATTATTTAGCAATCTTTTTCATTTCATTAGCTCTACCTTGAATTCTCTTAGTCATTAGGGTACATAACGCCTTGTTTTGGCAAGGTTTGGGCAATTTAGTAATTTCCTGTGGACTACAGCTGTATGCCTGTCAATTCACTGGGTTAAAATATCTAATATCTCACAGCAAAAGCCTGACATACCAGACAAAGCCTACCTAGAAAAAAACGTTGCTGCTGATACTTTTAAAAGAGCTTTCTTAATTGTGGTTTCATTTAAAAATGCAAACATTCATGACTTCACAGGGAATCGCCTAAGCACCTAGGCAATCTTATCACATGAGAAACCCCACTGCAAACTAATGTGATAATTTGCTTTTGTTGTGGCTGATTGACTTCAGCTGTCACTACTATGATCAACAATTTCTTAACCTCTAAAAGGAGTTTTCCACTATCATTTCAGACAGATCCTAGACCATGAGAACCATCATTTGAATGGAAGCACTCTACAGTCAAATACTTTGTTATGAAGTCTTAGTAGCAAAAGGACCTGTACATGCTCAGAATTTCAAGGCACAATAAAAAGCCAAGCTATAAACAGATACTGTTGACAAAATTCCAGAGTTATCTGAAAGCTATATGCAATAATTCAGCTTAAGAACTACCGCACTCTGACCGAAGAGTAAAAAATCTGGAAAAAAGTTTTTGTATTGACATTTTTTCTCATATGTATTCTATAGATGCATAGACAAATACAAATGAAAGTATATTACATAATGTCTAATACTATTTTTAGTTTTTCAGGGATAAATAATTGAAAACCTATTATTTAAATACATTCCATATTATGTGCTGTTGAAGACAATATGCAGGAATTAATATCACCAATTTCTTGACAGGATAAGTTCTAATGAAAAATGGTTTATTACAATGAAGGCAGTGAATCTTCATATATTCATTTCCATTCCAGAAAAATGCCAACAGACATCAAAATAAAAAATAATGTGATCCCTTCTCTTGGGTATTATTCTATTTCAATGAGTAATAACGAAGCATATCAAGCTCTGTAGGGCACTCCACTGCTGAACACACAGTTAAATCCCACAATCAGATAATGCCTAAACTAAAGCTGGATATAGTCTTCATTCTG
Source organism: Coccyzus lansbergi (assembly GCA_033558105.1). Lineage (NCBI taxonomy): Eukaryota > Metazoa > Chordata > Aves > Cuculiformes > Coccyzidae > Coccyzus > Coccyzus lansbergi. The sequence goes on from JAUMJK010000306.1 coordinate 4,107,084, forward strand.
TTCTGATACATGCAAGCATTACAGTAATAATCATTTTGTGACCACCTGTTTTATTATGTTTGTAATATTGCTGGCCCACAATATTATTTTTAATGTAAATGGTGCTTTGAGACATACACATCATAACTGCTGCTGTAGACATTTAGACAATATTCATTGCTGGGCAGCGTGAACACCTTCACTTGAAGTTATAAGACAAAGTTCTGAAGAAGAAAGAGAAATCTTGCAAAATGGTTGAAAAATATTCCCCTTTCTATGTGCAATCTGAATAAGTCTGTGGTCATACAGGCACAAGCCAGCCCACTAAAGCACTTGCTCCAGTCATTTCTGGCTTGAATGTTATTAATATATAAGAGGGATGCCTAGACAGCACAAGACCTGCAATACTGCTGAAAGGGGCATGGTATCTACTCCTTCCCTAAGATTCTCCCACCTTATGCACCCTCCTCTTTTATTCTGGCAAAAGCATTTGTGAAGCTGTGCTATGATCAAGAAGTGAATCTTGGTTGAAATGGACCTGTCTGGAAGAAAAGGTTAGTTTTAACCTCATCCAGCTCCCTGATTCCTTGAAAACAAAAAGGAGCATCCTCACAAAGCGACGGACAGGCACATGAGCTGGAGGAAGGGCAGGGCAGGCAGATTCTCTAGGTGACACTGTCCAGGCTACAATGCCCTGATGAGTTCCCAGAATTTCATAATTATAGTGCAGCCATAAGAGAACTTATTAGAAAGAAAAATGTAACCTTGAGTTACACCTCTGCCCAAAACATACTGGAACTCTGCATTAGCCAGCAGAAATGTTACCAATGAAACCAGACAACAAGCTCCCTTGCTGTCTGTGGTCTTTTTAACTATATTGAACTTGAGAAACACTGTTTCTATAAAAATTATCTTTCACATTAGGACTAAAATATTTCATCTTGCCACCTAAGACACAATGTAAGAGGAATTGGGATATTTAAAGAAACTGTAATTTAACATCTGTCACATATACACATATATACATTTGCCAGATTGTTGTTGATCACTGTGGGACCATTAGCATTACTCCCCATGCCTTCATTCAAAGGGTAGTGGTGCTCTGCTCTACCAAATTCTCTACATAATGGACTGCAGTCCTACTGTAAGACTACACTCTTGAGATTTGACTTTGGCTAGGCAAAGGACTGCTGAAAATCAAAGGAACCTGTCTAAATGAACTGTCATTATCAACTGTAGGTGCTGGGTAGGAAACTGGGCTTACAACTCTTCTCTGCCTGCTTCAAATGGCTACCTTCTCCAGCTATGTTCTATTTCTCTGCAATCCCAGTTCTCTATCGCTTCCAACCATGAAATCTGGATGCAACTTTGAGTAGATATTAATCTTTCAACTTGCCCATCCATTTCTTTGTTGCACAGATATTCTTGATACTTACTTAGAGCACTGTCCAGTCTTCTTGATTTGCAAGCAAAATATGAAAGCTCTTTTCCCCTCAATTCTGGTTTCATACTTGACAGTTTTTTTGTATTTTTAAGGTCATGGAAGGCTTAGCATGTTTTTTAAAAGGCTGCAATTGTTGTCTTCATTAAATTAGTGGAAAGAAATGAAAAAAATTACATTAGTCAAAGTGTCAGAATTTCTTATTAAACCCTCTGCCCTGTTGACATAAAATGAGCACAACTCTAAGAGGTTAGCTTAAAAAATCTAGCAAGAATTAATTGACTTCTAGAATACTAATATAACACACACAGCATTAATGCATTAGATATAACAGAGACCACAAACAGAGGGTGGAGCCTGAATTACAACCGAGTTATAAAACAATGAATGGAGGTCAAATTTCGCTCTCCCAGATCAACAACTTTCACTGCACTGCAACTGCAGAAGCATGGACTGAAACAGAATGGTTTGAGATGTGCCCAGGAAAAAAAAAGTTTTTACATTCCCATAGGACTAGAAGTTACTCCTTTCTTTCATTTCAAATGCATAGGGCATTCTTAGATAATCTATTTTGACATTCTGTTTAATAAAGGTCATTGAATAATCATCTGGCTGCTATCTTCCATTCAGAAATCAGTTCTGAAATTGTTTCTAAATATATCCAAGGGACAGAATCTAAAATTAGTCAATCATCCACCCAGTTTGACATCTCTACCATGACTCAGTGATACATCTGCCTTTCCAAAACTACATAGACTAAAATAAATCAATTAAAGCCTAACATAAATAAAGTACGATCAAAGTATGATCAACATTGTGCTAGCTGAGACACTAGTTGTCAGGGTTGCTTTCAGGTTAACTATCATCTTTGGTTCCTATGGAACACCTACCCTCTAATGCTTCTGCTTTTCTAGAGGGGAAAGCAGGAGATCCCTGAACATCTTGCCTCCAACAAAGGCAGGGAGTAATTCTGTGACCAGTTGATCAAAGCTTGTTGCCCCTGGAGGAAAAGAAGAAACTGTAAAAAGTGAGAAGAAAAAAATCAGGTCCAAAGTCACAGGGATTTGGGAATGCTACAAAAACATGAAAGCCATGTTGGAGAGATCAGTGTCTAGCTAGGGTATAAAAATTTCTCACTGCTTATCTGTATGAGGCCCCTTACTTTTTAAGGTTTGCTCACAAGGGCATAAACTCAAAAGATCAATATCAGACAAGCAGTTCAAGCACAATTCCTTTTGCACGGGCAAGTGACCAGCCTAAAAGCAGGCTTAAGAAAGGAATCCTATACAGAGGCAGAAGAAAAGTAGAGTACAAATTTGCATGAAAGAAGCCCTGTTGCTTTCACCAAAAGTGAGATGGACTTGGGTTTCCCCACATAGATATACACAAAGCTTATAGGGACTCAAATGCAAGTAAAGAGTTCTGTGGTCCAGCCTGGTATTAGTAATGGAAAGTAAATTGAACAGTCAGTCGGTTATTTATTCTGAATGTTGCAGTTGGACAATTATTGGTCAGCAAAATACAATGAGCTTCCCCAAGCACCATGGCTGGGTGGAGCTGGTAAAATCACAAAGGTGGTGATGACTCTGTCATGGTGATGTTATGTTAATGAAGTAACTTAAGATGGGGGGCAGGAGTTGCAACCAAGCAACAAAGTTGTGTGGTTGGGCAGTGGCCAATGAAGACTTGTTACTAGGGCAGAAGCGACCAATCAATGTTGTTGTCATTAGACAATGGCAACAGAAAGGAATTGAACTGCACTTTGAAGCTGGTATTAAAGGTGTTTCAATATAGGAAAGATTTTGCTGTCTTCCATAGCAGTAAATTCATAACTGGAACTCGTGTAAATATTATTGCTGATACCGTCTATTTTAAACCATAAAATCCACAAGTGGATAGGACAACTTCACAGCTGTTGATGAATTTATCCATCACTATCAACCGACTAGTAAGTGGACCCTAAAACACAGGCAGGCAACCTCTCTATATTGTCAAAACAACACCCTGTGATTAGTTGTGTTTATTAAAAACACAAGAAGAACATCACCAAAATTATTCATTAAACCCCATCAAAATCAATATACAGTAAACAGCAGAATCAAAAGTAAGTCTAGTTTTGAAGATCTAGCAAAGGCCCGGGCACCTAGAGTTAAATGCAGGTAAGAGGACAAGTGAGTCGCACCAGCTAAAAAAACCTTCAACTCATTAGAATATTTTTGAGAAAACAGCCTTGACTTACTCTTGCTAAGAGTAAAGTAACAGTAAATTTTAAACTGCAGTCTCTGCAAATGAAGTCTTTTATGATTTCAAGTAATAGTTTTCAATCATTTTGCATTTCAAATAATTTTAATTTCAAAATTATTTTTAATTTAAAAAAAAAAAGGTGGAGTTGGGGAATGAAACCTTAGAAAAACCCCAAACGCTGCAGGGACCACCATCAGAACTGGTATCACAACGTTGTCCAGCTCAACTGAGAGGGGAATTGCTGGAGGTCTTGCAGTTCTCACATTCAAGAAATTCCATGAGGCCATCTGACATTCTCTGTATTCTCCCTGAAGAAAACAGCAAACAGCCGACCACGGTTACCTGAAGGAACAAATGTAGGCAAGAAGAAAACAACTAGGGTCATGGCAAATTAAGTGACAAGAAAGATCCATGTTTTGTTGTTGGCCTCTGTCAATATGTTGCAATAGGCAGAATTCCCTGTTGCAGCTGATGATGGCTTCATTAAAATGCGCATCAGTACAAAACAGAAATGTATTGTGTAATTCAGAACCACAGAACTCCACAGTTTTCAGCTTTAAATGCTAACATAGAAATACAAGATAATGGTAGAGTTTAGGGAGGGAATTACTAGATTCTGCACTGTAAGAGGCTGAATTCATCACACCAACAACATAAGTGTTTTAACTAACATTTTAACTCACTAATGTGAGTGTCGACCTAGTTTCAATAAAAGGCAAAGACTAATGGGAAATTCCCTTTTGTTTCAAGAAAAGTCAGAATAATATCTTCCTCGGAGATATATTCAAAGACTTCCAAAGTGACACCATGTCTCCAGGAATGAGAATGTAATGCATGGCTGAACAAAACACATTTCTTGGAATATGGCTGTAAGTTGTCTCCAGATAACCTGAGGATCTCTGTGTTGACCAAACCATCCTGGTCTTTTCTTACCAGGGTGGGATAATTAAGCACACTTGTTTCCACAGCTGACCATTAAGATGAAACATGTCTCTTCTATTCATGCATTAAGAGAATACAGCCAGAAGCAGCAAGGCTAGTGTCAATGTACCAGAAAATTTAGGATGCAGAGCATAAATAAGGTAGGCAAAGCTGTCTCATGTCACTGTATGTGTACTTTCAGGCAAGGGCAGAAATTTGCTCTATACTCTAACTTGTACAAGGTCCAAACTTGGCAAGATTTCACAGACAAATCTTAGAGCAGGGAACATCTTTGAGAATAGGTCTCTCCAAAGCAAATAACATGAAATTCTACAAGAACTATTTGTATTCTTGAAACTTCTAACGATAAAGTGAAGCCAGTAATACAAGATGGTGCAAGAGGATCACTAAAAATCCAGGTTCCACACATGCAGTTTCAGGTATCACAGCGTTTGTACTTGCTCATATTTACCCAAATTAATTATACATACATAGAAACAATGTTCATTTATCTACCCTGTACTTCATCAGCTTGTCTATGAGGATGATAAAGGTCTAAGTGAAGTCAAGATATAAAACGCCTAATACTTTTGCCTCATCCATCAAGCCAGTCACCTCATCACAGAAGGCTATCAGGTTGGTTAAGCATGACTTGCCCTTCATAAATCCACGTTCACAACTCCCAATCACCTTCCTGTCTTTCATATGCTTGGAAATGGTTTTCAGGATTATTTGCTCCATCACCTTCCCAGAGGTCAAGTGAGGCTGACTGGCTTGCAGGTCCCAGATCCATCTTGTTGCCTGTCTTGAATGAGTGACATTTACTTTCTCCAAGTCCTCAAAAGTCCCACACAAGCACCATGACCTAAGATTAGCAGTCCTGTCAGTCTTAGCAGGCCTTGAACCTCAAAGATGGGCCCATGGCCACAACTCCCAAGTATCTGTTATCAACAGCAGCTATGCAGCCAATTGTTAGCTTTTAAGATCTTCTGAAGTCCTCTCCCGTCACCAACAGGATCACGGGGTGACCACCTGGGGAGTCACAGCCTTGAAAGTCACCCCAGGGCCATGTAGTCATGCTTTATACACTCCATGTCTCTTCTGGCATCATCACTGATGCTCACACAGAAGATCAGCAGAGGATAACAGTTCACAGGCAGAAAAGCCTCTGCACTCTTTCCACAACATCCTGGATCTGAGTCGCGAGAAAGCACAAAACTTCCCTAGACTGCAGATCAAGTCAATCAATGTGAGCCTCCATGCCAGCAGGGAATCACTCACAATTATTCCTTGCCACTTCCTCCTGATGCCAAAAAAGCTCTCATTCCCTTATGTGCAACCAAGGCACTGAATCTGCTCTGTAGATGCAGACCCACAGGCAGACAGGAACTGTTCTCTATTGCAAGAAGTCACAAACTACAAGCCTTGCCCATCAGAATGGTCTTCATTTCCCAACGTAAACACAGGCATTGCCTACCCCTCCATCAGTACATCTGGGAGGGGTCAAGCTCTTAAACCCGAAGGATCTCATAGAAGATCTGGTAAAACTCCTGTTCAGCATCGCTGGTGCCTCACAGGCTGCTGACCTGCAGCTCTATACTTGGCAGCATAGACTCCCCCTGCAGCACACACCTTCTGCAGGCAAGGAGCCCAGTTCCTCAGCTCTGCGTGAGGGACCAAGCACCCTACACCTGCAGGGCCGCATCCTCCTTCCAGAGGTCAGTCTGGGTTGAGGTCTCTGCTGTGCCAGGGTGTACAGACTGCTACTTTTATCTAGGTGCTGGACTCTCTGCTCAAGTCATGGCTCTTACACTGGCTGCTCCCCAGCAGGGGTTGCAAGTGTGCTCCACCCTCCCTAATCAGGAGGCAGCTGGAACAAAAGCCCCAAATGCACTCTGATCAGGGACAGCTGACAGAGCTCCTTATTGCTGACAGAGCTCCTTATTGCTGACAAGAGCTTTTGATAGAAGTCAAAACCTCCTGTAGTATCTTTTGATACAGAAGTCTGTAGAAGTGCTTCACAGTGTCCCCAGAGGTCTTCTAACAATCGCAGAAGTTCTGAGAGAACATATCATCCCTTTTCTTGGCCACAGGCCTAATTTCCTTTAAAATTTCCTCCAGGAAAGTAACGTTCAACAACGGTAAAGAAACATGCAACAAAGGCTAACTACAATGTGCATAACTTTATACTGCAGCTACAAAGTCTAACCCCAACATCTTCTTTCTCTGCTTTGTATTTTGCCGTCTTTTGACCCATCGAAACATTAACCAAAGGCAAAACAAATTTAAAAATATTTCAGAATTAGACTATTCTCAAAAGATCACTTAGATCCAAAAGTACAATTATGCATATGCTGAACTTTATGCACACAGGTTGTTTCAAAGACATAGGACTAATGTATGTGAACTCAAACATAGGTCAAGCATTTGTGGTGTTGGCATCTGGTCTAGCACTGGAAGAAATACTCTGTCAAAACAAAACCATTTTCACTGTAACTTACATCTGAACAATGAAACAGAAAAATCCATTCTGCAGCTAACAGGCTAATTTGTAGTTAAAGTCTTTCCTAAAACTGTTACAAATAGGGTGCATGGGGTTTTTTTATATGTATACACCATATGCAAAAGACAGAAGACTGCAGCTAATGAATAGCATTTCTTATGTTATTCTTCAAGTCTACCAGGGGAAGATTTGGCCTCTTCAAAGGGGTGGAATCCATGCAAGTGAAAAGAAAGCAGTAATTTTCAATTTATGCTTCCCCATTTCCACTTGAGATTCAGCAAAAATAGAAAAACGTATCAAATACAGGTGACTAAATAAATGACCTCTGACTACACAGTTAATGCTTAGGGCTTTGCTAAAATGCACATGAAAGTTATCCACCAAAGAATAAAACAAATTACCACAAACACATATATTGTCAAATATATATTTTCTACCCAAAATATGGAATCTTTTTAAAACACTGATATTCGAGAGACAGTAATTGCAGACAAATGTAATCATATTTCAGAAACTTTCTATATATTTATGAATGTTCATTATGGAAAGGTATCAACAGGAGTTACAAATAATTGTATTTTAAAAGGCTTTTCTTATTACATTATCCCTTTGAAAGATTCACTTTTGGTGAAGCATCCAGTTTTATTCATACTATTATTACCTTAAGACACGGTCAGATTTGAATGACTGAAGAAAACATACAACTCCTGTGGATTCCTCAAAAAGTGTCCTTGATCCAAGTGTCTCTTTTAACCCGCATGATGTATCTTCAATATAGATTTTTAGTTTGGCTTCCTACAGAAGGAAAACTTATACTGTCATATATATTATCACTTTTTTCTGTTAGGAATACATCTGAATTGAGATCAAGTTCACCAAAATTTGACACAGAGGTGAAAGTGCCAAAGTTATTAACTTCTACAAGTGTCATGAAAAAAGACAGAGATAGAAAAGATCAAAACAGTATAGCAATGATGTATTGAAATGTATGCAATTAAAAACAGAATATGTCAGCAGAGCCCTAATTACTATAACAATGCATTTATAACTATATATTTGTATAAATGAAGTCTTAGAGACTTTATATCAGGAAATTAGACCCCAAGCAAATTATTAACTGTATTAAGACCAAATACACTACAGCAGTTCACATCAACAGTTCAGGTGGTTTAAGTAGAGCCATACAGTATCAAAGAAAACCTCATTCATGTCCCTCCCATAGAAACTTTCTTCCAACAACTTGGTTGTGATACATGTATAGTTTGAAGGAGGTTAATGTTGTGCTGCAGGGCTCTGGGAAGAGAGCAGGCACAAGGCTCTGCAGAACTCTGCTTCCCCAGCTCCAGCCTGGCTGGCACAGCGGTACAAAAGAATCATAGAATCACCAGGTTGGAAGAGACCCACTGGATCATCGAGTCCAACCATTCCTGTCAAACACTAAACCATGCCCTAGTCCACCTGTGCCTTAAACACCTCCAGGGAAGGTGACTCAACCAACTCCATGGGCAGCCTCTGTCAGTGCCCAGTGACCCTTTCTGTGAAAAATTTTTGCAGGAACAGCCCTTAGAGGACTGAGGTGCCTGGACTCTGGGTTTGTGCTGCTCCATCAGTTCCCTTTTGACAAAGTGATGATGCTTAGAGACAGTAAGACAACTGTAAATTAAAAAAAAGATGCTAGTCATGCATCAGTGTTATTTTGCGGCACTCTGGCGGGGGAAAGTATCTCCTAACACAGTGCAACAGACTGCTGTAGTAGAGAGTTTTCTTTTGCTCAGGTACAGACGGGCTCCCAAATTAACATTTCATAAAACCCTCAGTGAAGTTACACATCTCACATTTTGAAATCATTACAAGTAACATAGAGTAGCTTTCCACTTACAGTTTTAGTGTATTATATATGTAAGTTAAACATTCCTAACTCCACGTTAATGCAGTTTTCTGTCAGGAAATTTTCTGCTCTTCAGTGGTGGCAGTAGGACAATTAAATCACCTCAGGCTCAGGTATTACATAACAGAGAAAAATCCAATATATCTACAAAACCAACACTAAAAAAATGCTTAAAATGAAAAAAATGCACAGTTCAGATACACAAACAATCATAATTCAACCTAACATTGATGTCAAGAGTCGAAAGTATATGAAAAAAACCTGCCTTTAATAATTTGCTTAACATAACCTGGAGTTAAAATACCTTAATCAAAACTATGTGATTAGTGCATAATTTTCTAATATTGTTGCCGGGTTTCTAGAGCTTATTAAGGCTCACTTTCATGTAAATCTTAACTGCTAAATCTCAAACGCCTGAAACAGAATTCTTCTCGTCAGGATTCATGTGAACTAATCATCCCTTGAATGGGATGTCTTTAAGAACATAGTCTTATTTTGAAGGCACTGACATTTTGAGCTAGTTTGATTTGGAAGAAAGGAAACACAAGGTGAAAGGGTTGCTATGTCCCTTTATAGATGGCTTTCAGACCCAAGGACTGGAAGCATAATTTTTTCACATGGCAGTAAAACTTGAAAGCGAAGAGGGTAGACTGAGCTGCTCTGACAGTTGATAGCTTTTCTTTTTCATTCATACTGAAGAAAGAACACTTAGCTTTTCATAGCTTATGAACTGATAAATCCTTTTCCTTAACACTGAAAGGATAATTCTCTATAATGTTTGTACTACTACCTTGTGAAGATAAAAGAGTTCTTGCATACATTCTACAGTAATAACAAACTTTGACAGAATTTTAATATAATAATATTAACTCTTCTTTCATGGACGTCTTCAATTGTGACTATTTCTTTTTATATTTCTTTTCAATCAAATGACAGATTTGGTAAGTCACTTATGACCTCACATAGGAAAAATACTATATACCTTCAGTGGTCTGCAGATTGAGAGAAAACACACTTGAACATATACGTATGCAACCAGTTAAACTACTGAGTATTAAGGAGATGAGAAACATAGCTTAAAAGATCCAGAAAAAGTAACAAAGAATGAGTGACTATATCATGTTTATTTACGTATTTAACATACACATTATAAGTAAACAAGTATTGATTAGAGGTACAGATGTAACACGTGGGGTGCCAATGGAACTCCACAAAGAAATCAATGTGATTTCAAAATGGAGACCTTTATTAAGTATCAAACACTTCCTTATATAATGCCAGCAGGCCAGGATTTTAGGCAAACACTGATTGGTCACTTTGTCCTTGTAACATGCCTATATTTGGCAATCGGCAACCCCACACAAGGTAACACCTGTCCCTCTCACCTGCAGGCTTACTTCATTAACATAACATAACAGTGTCATTTAAACCCTCTGTGACTTGGCCGACACCGCCCTGGCCAGAACACTTAAGGAGACAAAGCCCAACAGAGATACTCATGAAAATTCATATAAAAAAAAAGAAACAAGGTGACAAAGTTTCAAAGCAAACAAATCAGAAGCCTATCTGTACAGACGAGCAAACAAAAAACTGAAGAGGAGGAAGCATCCTGGGAAACAGCATCTAGATTAGAGTATGTAATTACAGGATTTGCAGCTTGATAAAGCAATTGATTATGGCAGTGGATTAATTTTTAGTCATGAGTGAACATCATGATCTGCAAAAGAGCCAGCTACTTCCTATGGCAATCTTATTCTACTCAGAAGTTCTACATTACAGTTTCACCTGCCTGGTACACCACACAAAACTAAAAAGGCACTTGAGATATGTATTTAGTTACCTAAAGCGAATATAATATAATACATCAGAGTGAAGTTAGTATTTATTATTGAATTATTATGTTTCGGATCCAAAGAACAATTATAACAGCTTAAATTGAAAATTTTATACATAAGTTTTAGAGACAAATGGCTAATTTTCTTTTCAGAAAAATCCTGAAAATCCAAAAAAGCTAATAAGGCATGGAGAAAAAGGAAGCTGAACTTGTAGGCCAACTTTATTTTTGGTACCCAATTATATATAAAAATTATATTCAGTGAATCATGAACAGCATATGTGTTTGATCACCAATGCATCCAAATGCTGATTTCTCCACCACCTGTTACATTTGACACAAATGTGTTAAATCGTTTTTGTGAACTGTAATGCATAAGGAATGGCAACTGAAGACCGATCACATAGTATTCCCGAAGATCCATTTCTCCTTCAAAAAGACCATCCATGAGGACCAAAACAACTGCATTTATTGTTCAGAATGGATCAAGACAGAAGCATACACAAATATCTTTATTATAAAGGAACAACCATAACTTTATTGATCAAAACTGCAAATAAAGATAGCTCAGAGGAACTTGACTGAATCGATACATACCCTTCCATCCTCTGTTATATAAACCTGAGAACTTTGGTCTTCACCAGCTTGCTCAGTTTAAACTCCTAAGCATACTTAACAAGCTTTAAGAGACTAGATTATATCCAGACACTTATTTTGTCACATTATATGGCAAGACTGTGCTTCATGCAGTCTGATCAGCTTTCCCAGTGCTGCTCACCATCTCTTCCCATCTCCTGATTTTTCAAAGCAGCTTCAGTTGTTAGGAGCACCACAAACAAAAATGAAATCGCCACATCACATGAAAATATGCAATTTTTTTTATTAGTTTGATGAGGATCAAATGAAACTTTATGTTGTTCAGCACAAGTATGTGATTCTCTCCCTTTGCTCTCAGGAGACCTCACATGGAGTACTGTGTTCAGCTCTGGAGTCCTTCAGCACAGGAAAGGCATGAATCAGTTGCAGCAAGTCCAGAGGTGACCAGATGACCACTTCTTATACCAGGACAAGCCAAGAGAGTTTGGTTTGCTTAGCCTAGAGAAGAGAAGGCTCCAGAGAGACCTTTAGAGTAGCCTTCAAGGACTCAAAGGAGGCCTACTGGAAAGACGGATTTTTATCAGGGAGCTCAGTGACAGGACAATGGATGAAGGTTTTAAGACGAAAGAGGGTAGACTTAGAATAGGTATTACAAAGAAATTTTTTTTTTACTGTGAGCGTGGTGAAGCACTGGAACAGGTTGCCCTGAGAAGTCATGGATGCCCCCTTCCTGAAGGTGTTCAAGGCCAGGTTGTATGGGGCTTTGAGCAACCTGGTCTAGGTGAAGGTGACCCTGCCCCTGGTGGGTGGGTTGGAACTGTATGATTTTTAAGGTCCCTTTAAACCCAAAACCATTTTATGATTCTATGGTATCTATCAAACATTAGATACATCAAGCAGAGAAAAGATAATGAGTATTTCCTATAACATGCTATATCAAATTTGGTAAAATAAGAAGTCATATTTGCCAATAAAATCAGCTGGATAGTTTCAGGTATACTGATGAAATTCAGTTAATTCAAGAGCATGAAGTTAATTGTTTCTACATATTTTTTTCACCTTTCAATTAACTTATAGATCTGAAAAACAGCTCACAGTTTTAGGTAGTCTTGAAAGGAGCAGGGAGTTGAACTCAATGATCCTTAATGGTTCCCTTCTAACTCAAGATATTCTATGATTCTGTGATATAAATCATATCCAATTTAAATGCTACATCTCAGTATACACCATTATATAACATATTTTTGGATGTGCAAGCAAAAAAGCTTGATTCATGTGATATTTCTGCAATCCAAATTTTTATGCTGTGGACTATTAATATTTTTCATACATTTCATTCTTACATGTTTTTTAATTCAAATTAGATCAGATAACTTTTGCCATATAAAATCAACAAAACTAGCAAGGGTGCTTTCAAATATGTAGCGTGGCACACCTTGGAAAGGTAAAAATGCGAAAAAGTGTAATTATTTTGTTAAGCAGTTGCCGAGGGCTTTCTAGCCCGGTTTATCTGCAATAACCAGGGAGGACGAGGTTAGAGCTTGGCACACAATGCTCTTCTCAGTTACTTGTGGAAGAAAAAATATTGGAAAAATTTAGTTTGTGTAGCTATTTTATATATATATATATATATAAAATATATAATTAGCTATTATATTAGCTATAATAGCTAATGAGCTATTTCTCAAGGTTTTTAACTTAAAAACTCTGATACCTTGCAAACATTATTCATGTTTATACCAATCCATGTGATTATGCAATTTTTGCTTCTTTAAATTTCCTTGTCACTGAAAAAACTCTTCAGTTCTAATCACTTACAAAAACTGTAGACATAGGGAAAAAAATTAAAGACTATCCCCTTTGCTTCTTACTGACTTGAGTTTACACAACTGTACTGTACAAAGAATCATGCCAGATATCACTACAGTGTGCCATTACAATACGCAAATGTATATTTAAATATAAGTACCATGAAAATAGTTCCTATACATCAATAAGACTAGATATATTTCTCCAGGAACACTAACTACTAGAAATGCTATTTGAGCAAATATGTAAATCCAATTTATTCTCCAAAAGATCCTTTAGAACATAAACAATGCCTATGGCTCACTCCATATTACTCTAAAAGTTCTTCTACAGTCTACATTTGATGTACATGATATTCAGCTGATAAAGAAAAATGGAATGGGAAGAAGACAAAGCAGTTGTAGCCTAACAGAAATGCCACTGCTGAGAGATCAACTTTACTTGACTGTAAATTTTAAATAAAAACAATCCTTCTACAACCTACAGAATATTAAACTTTACTCATCTCTTAAAGTCTGCTTTTATTCATTCATCTGCATTCCTACAAAGAAAGCAAGCTAATTCAGTGAAACTTAAACACCAATCAGTTCCTAACTTCTTTAAAGTCAAAGTAAGTATGAGTCAGAACCTCTTTTCCACTGTTTAAAGATGTGTAACAATCTTTGCCCATTTTTAACACATAATACAAGTAATGTGGTAAGTGGTGAAGTAGAATACATAAGAAAATAACTTTTTCAATCTATTGTTCTAATTCTGTTTCATACCATTTGGACAGTTTTTTAATGCTCTTTAAAATTTTATAACCTCTTTTATGTGTGTCATGAATTGCAAGAGAGAAACTTCTTCGAGTCCAGAAACAGAAATCTGAATATGAGAGAAATAAAATTTCCTGGTTTCTATGAGGTTTGGTAGAAAATGCACAGACAGAAAATTTACACATATTTTACACATTTATGCTGCATACACAATGACTGTGATTGCAGTCAACCAACCATTAATTTATCAAATTGATCATTTGTACTGCAGATCCTTAGTGAAATATCGTTAAGTTACAATGCAAATTCACATACATCTTTGTATGCACATTTCGATGCCTGACCTTTTAAAGATAAAGCCCTATTTTTACTGTGATTTACTAGGGTAGAATCTTAATGACTGAAGCTTGGTCTAGCTAGTTTATATACATTCAGTGCTCATATGGGAAGGATTTGTCCTGTGGCAGTGCATGGTTCCGCTCATTCACCAAAGGATCAGGGCAAAGGGATATCGAAGTGCGCATGAACCATATATTTTCAAACAACCAGTAGACCAGATGATAAAAATAAGCTTGGAATAATTTTCAAAACATACAGCTGACTTGTGCGAGTTAAAATCAACCTGGGCAAGAAAACTAATACACTGATATCTGGCACTGCTATAAAAATGACTCACAGACGTCCAATACAACCTCCATTCAACCCCTGTTCTCAGGACAGGTGTGCAAGCTGTGAAAAAATAGTATTTTGGGGATTGTACAACTTTGCCCAGGAAGCCCTAGCACAGAAATTGGGCAGAGTCTGTGGAAGTCAGTCACTGGTTTTGTAGAAATACAAATGTGACTTGAGCAGCAGCAGAATGAAAAGGGATTAGGCAGGTATATTAGTGTTTACAGAAGGTCCATAGCACAGAGTAAGCAGAATGACAATCTAATCATAAGAACACCTATGCTACCACAATGGCTGTTGTTTAGGATACAAAGAGGTCTGTCAAGGGAGAACCAGTTTCTCTGCTTCTCTCAAGACCTGACCATGATGCTGGTATAAATCCCTCATAAGAGCTGTGGGAGCTAGAGTGGATGAGGAAAGAAAAATTAAATACATTAAAAATTTCAGCTCACAAATATAAGGCTGGTAGTACAGACTGAGGTTAGGACAAGAAGGCAGTTTAAACCTACAGAAGATAGAGAACAAAGGAGGTGTTTGGGGAAAACTGTTTTTAAAGACCCCAGAGAGAAATCACAGTTCTTCCATGAAAATTTTATCCCCATTCCACCCTAGGAGAAATAACATAGGGAAGTCCAAATAAAGTCATCAGTATACATCCAGGAATTCTTATTTATTAAATCTACATAATTTGGGATATTGAAATACAACACCATACCAAGAGCTAAGCAATATACCACCACTGACCATCTGTGTAAAGGCTGTGAAGAGATAGATATTTAATTTTAATACAAACATATAACGTTCAACCTTCCAAAGTGGCTAGGGTGCACAGCAGGCTTTTTAGTGAGACTGATGTAAAATGTTAGGTTTATGCTCGTTAAAGACTCTAGCACTTTAAGTTGAAACATTTTATTCCAGTGAGAATTCCCACTCCACAGCCTCTTTCCTCCCATCAACCCCTCCTTTGAATAACCAAAGTAAATTTAAGATCTGTTAGGACAGCAAAGAAATTGGTAACTATACTCAGTTCCTAGCTAATTTACAAATAATTTGCCCATAACATTATTACTGGTACTGGCAATTTTATCATAAAACATGATGCTCCTCAGAGTTTCATCCCCTTCTAAGGTAAATTGACTTCAGCAGCTAGTTTTATCTCAGAGTGTAAAGACATGAAGTGTACATTTGACAATCAGCATCCAGCTACTGCACACAGCAAAGTAGGTTCTTCTGTGACATCTGAACTGTTAAAACTAGTCATACCACTTATTCCAGTGCATTACCCTTAAGTAGAAAGTAATTTATCTTTTAACAATACATCCAGAAAACAATATAAAGGATTACAAGCAGTTGGAAGGAAGAACACAAAAAATGTCTTTATTATTTCTCTATAGCAAATGAAACTGAGTGAAAAATAAAACCACAAGAGACAAAAGTCTAGCTTTCTTGAACAATTTTGCTATTTCAGAAAGTACTGTAAATCATTTATGCTGTACTACTAGTAGATGATTAATAAAAAAAACCCAAATAGAATACAATGTCAAATACTCCCGTATCAACTGCATGCACGTTCATTTGTGTCACTCGAAGTACTTGAATTTAGTATGTAAGACAAGGGTAAAATGGGCTTCACAGAATAGCTACCAATAAATCTTGTACAACAACTCAATACGTATCACTAAACCTCAGACATCAACATGGATTATGACACAGAGCTTAAAAACCCATGCAGCTTCTGCAGAAGTAATATAATATTATCTCTTTACAGACCTCAAGAAATCAAGGGACTGTAACATTGCCAGTCCTGTGTTCAAAAATATTATCACCCCCCAAGCTCCTAAAATGTCAGCCTAAAAATTATGAGATTTAAAGATAACAACCAACTCTCTCCATTATCTTCCCAAGAGAGGGCTTACAATGCTTTCTTCCAAGCTTTTTACACAATATGAAGAGTAACTTATTTTCTTGAAAAGTGTGGTTTCTCAGAGAATGACCTAATTTCACAGCCTGGGTTCTAGGAGAAGCACTGAATATTGATACGTAATGTTGTGAGACCTGGTAACACAGAATGCAGTATATAACTAGATTTTTTACCCATTGCCCACCTACCACACATCCTTAGAGGTGTAACCAGATGGGCTCTTCTTTCAAAGAAAAATGCAGCATCTTCCCCAAGAACAAATACCTCTCCTGCATCACTTCATCATGATATATGACTTGGTTATTTTTAGTGGAAGGACTCCTGTGGCAGCATGGCCACTAGGAAATACTTCCGTATACCCTCAGTATGCAGCACTAGCAGTTATAACAGCTGTTAGTTTAGAGTTGTCTATATTCTGTAGGGCAAAAAAAAGTCATTGCCACACCTGTAAAACCAGCCCCTTTCTTCAGGGCATTAGTCCTGGTAGTTCAGTGTTGATGTTGCTTGAGAGGAAAGACTGCAAGCAGAAATATTACTCCTGGGGTCACGCCTTTTACTGAATCTGTACATTTCTATACTTTATAGCCAGGAGAAATATAGCTTAGAGTTGTACATCTGTATCACCACCTGTGAGGCTCAGGATGGAGGAATTGAGGGAGATGGAATGAAGGCGGACAGCAATGTAGGGAAAGAGGGGAATACAGGAGAAGAATTCTGCCTCTTGGGAAAGAGAAGTCAAGAAAAGGCATCTGGCTATGATTTCTCTTATCCTATCACAAACTGGAAGTGGAGTCGTAATTCTTACATAGATTTTTTTAGCTGTCATTTCGTAGGCTTGGGTTTGTTGAATGGACACTTGGAATATGTCATTCATTACATCACATGTAAATAATGGTCTGGGATTTTAGATAAAGCATTTTAAACACAAATATTCCAAGATACTGAACCAAATTTGTAGCAACTACTACTTAAAGAAGAATCACTTTCAAATCACGTATTTCACTCATCTTTGAATTAAAAGATATAAATGTTAAGTGTCCGATTTTCACAATTAACTTCCAAACAGATTTAAAGCATTCAGGATTCATTTTTCCTATTAGATTGATCTACAGTGTGCTTAACACAAGCTAACTCTTCCAGACATATTTTTTGAACCATTACGCCAAGGAGATCTGTACAATTTACAACCCAAGAACAGTTTGGCCAGTTTAATAAGGGACCAGCTCTCCTACCAATATGCAGGAGTGCTCAGTTGGCTCAGTTAGGTAGATTAGGTGTCATTTAGATAGTGAGCTTCCTCCCCCTCCCCCACCTCCCTCCCCCGCCCTTTGGTTTGTTGATAATTAATTGTGTGTGCATCTTCTGGCCACAACTGATAAGTGTGCATATGCATTGTTATTACAATCTCCCATTTCAGCAAATTATAGCTTAACTGTAAGACATTGCCTTTGGCTAAAACCTGGTGTTCAAAGACTCAAAAGAAATAGATCTAATATACATTTTAAATAAGGAAATTAATATGCTTTTAAAAGATTTTTAAAGGTACATTTAACCAACTACACACACACACATGCAGAACCCCCAAAATAAGCACACTAAAATGACAAAACTAAAAATTTTACCTAAAACTGTAACACTGTAAATGACACCATATTATTTCCCAAAATTCAGTACAGGAAAAGATTAGGATATGTATCACTCTACTGTGCAATCACAGCTCAAAACAAATGTTTACTTTTCAATATTAACCTCAGCATTGTACCATAAAATAAAGAGGGAAAAAAAATCCAAAACCCCAGTGGGGGCCATTTATACCGTCCTCATCCATAACACAAGGAACTGTCACTGTAAAAGTCTTAATTTACTTGTGCAGCAGGCCAGGAACTGGGGCTTTACTAAATTCCCGAGGACATCTGTTGGGGTAGGAAGATTAGGAGGAAGTTCTTCACACAGAGGGTCATAGGGCATTGGAATAGGCTGCCCAGGGAGGTGGTTGAGTCAACTTCCCTGGAGGTGTTTAAGGCACAGGTGGATGAGGTCTTGAGGGACTTGGTTTAGTGTTTGATAGGAATGATTGGACTAGAAGATCCGATGGGTCCCTTCCAACCTGGTTGTTCTATGATTCTATGATTCTATTTCTGTATGACTGTATTAATGACAAATGAACAGTCCTAGTGAAAAAATTTCAGGTTTTATCACTGACCATGAGGAGTGGCAATCACATGAAGTAGTGCTCAATATATTCAAATGTGATTTCACTGGCTTTTCCAGAAATGTATTATCAGGAACCCAACACCATTATCTGCCAACATTAGGGCTTAAAATCAGATGATTTAATTGAATGATGCATGGGCCTATGTTTTGCACTTCTACATGCCTATATCTCTTCGGACTTCAACAGTAACTTTATAATTGTAATTGTGAGGTAAAACAGTTTGACTGAAATCTGCTTTAGCTCTATGATAGTATAAAATTTATATTAAACATCACTATTTTAAAATGCATTCTGACTTGAAAAGAAAAAGAAAATTACTGCCTAGAGTTTCACAGAGATGTAATTTTTCTAACATTTATCAGCAAAGCAAACTGCCCGATAAATGGAAAACCACATGCAAATTGTAATTGTTAATTCAACAGTAAGACTATCTTCCAGGGAAAACATTAAAAAAATCACTATATGAATAGCCTTTATGTTGCATGTGAATTTTTATATGTAAAATAACTGACCTATAAGAAGATTTCAAGACAAGACTAGAAATTAATATACTACATAATGTTCAGTAATGTATTTTCTTATTACAAAATGATAGAAAAGTGTGACTTTGTTCCTTTTCAATTCATTAATTCTCAAAGGAAGGATTTCTGAGATTGTCAGACAGCTATGTTCCTCCTCCTTAGAATAAGTTACATTAACAGAAAACCAATTGTGAAAAGAAATAACTTAATAAAAGAACACAAAAGTAATGCAAAAAGAAAGATTGCTTGGCTAAGTCTTGTGACACTAGTCCTGAACTACCCAGATTTGAACTCAAACAGCAAATTATTTGCTTGGGAGGGAGGGGAATTATCTTTTAAATGTGAGGTATTCTGTACTTAAATTTCATATGTGTACCTTCTCAACAGAGATACTAGATAAAAAGCTCAAATAATATCTTGCAGCTTTCTAAATAAACTCTCAGAGATGCCCAGAAAAATCTTGCTAAAATTTACAGATGGTATGATTGTGCCCAAGTATGAACAATAGCACTTTATGTTGGCTTTGACCAAATTCTCTAAGTAATATCTAAAGTGCAGAGTGGAGAAAGTTTCTTTGTAGCCTTGGCTCATAGAACTGTGATGGATGATGGATAATGAGACAGATCAGTGCAGCATTAAAATGACTTTTTAAAAAAAAATAAAAAATGAGAAGAAAAAAAAGGAAGACTGAAAAGACTGGAGTGCAATCCAGCAAACTAGAGTAGTTTACACAATCTAGACATTCTTCTTACCCTGTAACCACAACGGATCCTTCATAGTCATCAAAGACCTAGAAAATACAGTCATGTTATCAATGACAAAATTAATTTCATGCAGGATTTAATCAAATAAGGTGGATTTAAGTCCATAATGTTTTGCGTCCTTCCCACCAACTAAAAAGGCAACCCAAGACAATGATCTCAGCTAGTAGATACATCAATGATGACTTGCAATCAACCTATGGCACTTCTTGAATCATGTTTTTGCCTTTCAGTTGTCACTTGAAGGTTTTTCTGGACTGTTTATTTCTACTAATCTATTCCAGAAATGCATGATTAATGTTACAAGCAAAAAGTTGATATTATACATAATTCAATTATATTTAAGTTGTTCATGATTATAATTTTTATGTGCTTTCATGTAAATTTAACAAACCAAACAGTATAGTCTTCCTATGGCATTGCCATAGAACAGTTGTTGTCTCAAGCCCAATTTTTGCTTTAGCCCATGTTTTGCATTTTTTTCTGTAGTACAATATCAATAATGTAGTTGAGTTAATCACAGGTCCATCTCTGCTAACAAAGGATGGAAGCTCTATCAGCAAAGCAATGCAACTATCTTTGTACACAACACACAGCTGCTGTCTCTTTGAAAAAGAGCCAAGAATTACAGAGCGATAGACTGTAAGAAAACTAAAATTTTAGAAATTCGTCTCTTATTGCATTCCAGTTTATAAAAACCTAAACTTGAGATCACTTAAGAAAAGATAACTCTCTGGAAATCCTGGCTTCCCTTTTGTATTCTGTTCTTCAGCTCTCTCGAGATTGATGTTTCCAGTCTTCCTCCTTTTGGATGGACAAAAGAAAAGAGATAGCACCTATGTAATGATCAAATCTTATCCATACCACAAGCTCCAGTTGTCATGTGTATTCATAAATATTCCAGGGATTTTTTTAATCCCATTTGATGTTACAAGTACTCGGAGAAAAAGAAAAACTAAAAGGTATCTGTTTCATTTTCATATGACTATAAAAATTCTCTCTGAAATGGCCTCTCTCTTCCTTCTGACACTTGTAAACCGCAGGCTAGCTCACTACACAGAAAAGGTGCTGAGATGTTTGCTCAACTGCATCTGGCACCTTTGCTTTAAAACTCTGAGTTATCATTTACACATCCCAGGTGCTGACCTAAAGTTTTGTGGGGAAGGCCTGGAATACTTTACATAAATCTTGAACAGGACTTGAAGTGCATTTAACATACTTTGATCTCTTTCCTGGTGATCAGCACCAATTTTCTCAGACTTAGATAACAGCAAGTAAAGCTGGAAAATAGGAAGTGATTATCAATGTAACTCCTACCAGCATTTACAGTACTAGTTACCAGACACTCATATCCAACAAGCATTTTTTATCTAATACCTAGATTCCTCTTCTGATCCCTCATTTTGCTGTTTAGAGGCCAGTTAATATATAGATATGCCTTAAAGTGCAACATCTTTGGGGTTGCTCTCTCTGATTACCTAGATGGAACAATTCCTATACACTGGACACCAGCTGGCAACAATCTGACTGCAAACTGTATCCTGAGGGCATAGGTTGACCACATATGTCCTTTACTAACTTTTAATAAGCTGTGAGAGTCAGGTAATATACTCCAATTTTCCCAGGGTAATGTGCCATGTATAAAGCATCTGCTATAGCTTATTTATTGTTCCATTAATCTCAGGCCCATTTACATACTGTGCACTCAAGAGAGCTCATTCCTCCTCTGTCTCACTAGCAAAGCCTTATGGCAGACTCTGCAACAACTTCCAGCATCCTCCTTCCACCCTTGTTATAAACAGTCCACTCCCTGCAGAGCTCCTTGGTCTTCATACTCAGTGCTCAGGCTGCCTCCCAAGGTTCACATCTTCAGCCCACTACTCATCTTCACAAGCAGCAGTACTCTGCCATAACCTAAAAATCTCTGCTTTTCTTTTATTCCCTTTCCTGGCTTGCTAGGGAGATGACACTTCTGTGCCAGCCAGGAGTCCCCAGAACACACTCTTCACCTAGACGCATCACAGAATGCAGTCCCTTCTCCAGCTCCAGAGCAGGGTAGGGGAGCCACCTTCAAATACTGCAAGTGCTGCACTGCAACAGGAATTCTGCTCCCTCGGCAGTCCCTAGTGCATGAACTCCCTCTTTTCAGAATCAGTATAAAGAACAGGTAAAACCAAACCCAACACAAGGCCCTGTGACGCTGATCTGAACGCTTCCCTTCAATATATTAACGACAGACAATATATTTCCACACTTTTAAGTTTAAATGCGGGAGATGGCCTGAAATTAGCTCTTTAAAATAAGATTTTGAAAAAGACACCATCAAATGTTCCATTAATATGTAAATATATTTCCTCTATTATACTCCTTTCCTCCATTTATTTTATAATTTGATCATGGTTTGTTTGTTCTGGTTTCTTTCTTTCTTAAAAACCTATGCCAGTACTGGCTCAGCTATCCTCCCAGTATTTATGTAAATGACAGTGTCCTTAAAGGCATTAGGGGCCATTTTACTAGAATATTAGCGACTGAATTAATCATTCACTGAAAACAGCACAGGAAACTGTATGTAGTAATCACATGCCTTGCACTTAAAAAGCTGACAATGGAGAGTTGATTCAAAGCAAATGGTTTCAGAAGTTTAGTAAACATTTTTGCTAGTACAACAAACTCTGAAACTTCTAAAATCAATAAGCCTCTTTAACTCTGACAACATTGTGAAAAGTTTTGCAACCAATATTAGTGACACTCAGTTATATTGGTGATGTACTGAGGTTTCTTTTTAGAAAAACAAACCAAGAGAGAGAGAAAAAAATCCAACAATAAAAAAAGAACACCTTATGACTGAAATTGGATAGGCTTATATTTCATATATAGATGAAAACAGTGAAACATTACACGTACTGATAGTTTTATCGCTACAAGATCTTTTGCATTGCACACTATTGTAAAACAATAAAAATACGTGGTATAAAACACATTCAACAATTCCAACCATGAAGCTGCAAAGATTTTCCTGTTTAAGACAGAGAAACAAAAAACGGGTTTACCACAAAATTTCCATTCCTCAGTCCCTGCTGTCCCTTGAAAGAACCACGGAAATGGGAAAGCAGAAAAATGGTCAGCTGTAATTTCCACATCAGAGTTTCTTTTTTAGAGGTATAGTACAAAATATAACTGCTGGACAGCAATGTAAAAATGAGATCTTAGCTGGAATAACTAATAAGAGTTTTGTTCATTTCTACTTGTCAGTAAATCCTTCCAACAGGACTTCATCTTAAGACATGCTTCAGATTTCACACACAAAAGAACATGAGGACAAAAGGTCACCTCTGTGGGTTAGTAAATCTGTGGATTTTAAACAAAGATAAAAGTGTGAGTTAACAAAAGTACTCTCGGATACAGCTTTTGTAAAAGCTCATAGAACAAACATGCAAAGTCAGTGCCTGAGTTGCATTACCATGAGTTGGAAATTACAGCATCAATATTTGCTAAACTCTAATTAAGGGTCAAAGTTTCAACTTCTTTCTTCAATTTGTGCTCCGAATGTGATCAAACACAACTTATTAATACTACATAAACAATATTCTGCTATAATAATGAGAAGGACCTGGGGGTGTTGGTTGACAACTGACTGAACATGAGCCAGCAGTGTGCCCAGGTGGCCAAGAAGGCCAATGGCATCTTAGCCTGTATGAGAAATGGCATGACCAGCAGGTCCAAGGAGGTTATTCTCCCTCTGTACTCGGCACTGTTGAGACCGCTCCTTGAATACTTCCCTCACCACAAGAAGGATGTTGAGGCTCTGAAGCAAGTCCAGAGAAGAACAATGAAGTTGGTGAAGGGGCCGGAGAACAAGTCTTACGAGGAACAACTGAGAGAGTTGGGGTTGTTTAGCCTGGAGAATAGGAGGCTGAGGGGAGACCTCATTGCTCTCTACAACTACCTGAAGGGAGGTTGTGGAGAGGAGGGAGCTGGCCTCTTCTACTAAGTGACAGGGGACAGGACGAGAGGGAATGGCCTCCAGCTCCACCATGGGAGGTTCAGGCTCAACATAAGGAAAAAATTCTTCACTGAAAGGGTTGCCCAGGGAGGTAGTTGACTCACCTTCCCTGGAGGTGTTTAAGGTGTGGGTGGATGAGGTACTGAGGGGTTGGTTCAGAGATTCGTGGGAATGGTTGGACTAGATGATCTGGTGGGTCTCTTCCAACCTGGTGATTCTATGATTCCATGATAATAGTGTCAAAGTTAAATAAAATGGCTGACAATTAGAAAATGCCAGTTTTCTTGAAATATCCTATTCTAGGATACAATTAAACCTTTAGACCAAGAAGACCAACATGGAAAATATCTGTACTATCTTTAGTAAAAAATATTATTTTACTAAAACAGATACACATGTAGATGCAAAGCAAGTCACAAGACATCCACAGCAGAGTTTAACAAAGGAAGACAGAACACAAAAGCTAAGCAAAAGAAATGAAGCATAGAAAAGGCACAGTAATTATATATCTTAAGTCCAGGAAGATACACATAAACGTGGCTAAAAAAAATGTTTGGATCTTTAGATGAGCACTGAAAATAAAAAAATAACTAATGGGAGAGTTGGAGTCTACAAGCAGAAAGAGTGACACAGGAGATATGGTAGTGTTATAGCATAAATTAATAACATAGTATGTCAAGTGTACTCAATTCCTTTGATTTTCTAATCATAGTGAGATTACTGGAACATTAGAGATAATGCTGCACACACTAAGCAGAACAGTATTAGGACTCAAGGTTAAGACTCAGAAATTACAGATGGGTTCTCCTACTCTTTAGGAGTCAATAAGCTACTGTAGATGAAGTCCATATCAGAAGAAAGACTGTGAAAGCTAGAAAACAAAGAAAATAAATACTTCAAATGAATCATTTGCTGGGGAGGGAGGAGAGGAAGCAAAGATTATTTAACAAAGGCAGAAAGTGAAATGAATAAACTGAATTTTGTCAATCTGTATTTTTCTAAACTATACATTTTATAATCAGTATACAAACTGGTAAGCTCTCTCCACCTTTCTTCAGAGCTTTAATAAAAATTACCACACTAATATCTGATCTTCCAAAGAGTATTTGAAAAAGTATACTTGCTCACCACTGTATAACAAATTCTTGCGACATTCTGATCATCTGGTTAGTGTTTAAGAAACAAGGAAGAAACGGCATTGAGTATTTTTTAAAATGAAGACAGGACTGCTGTTACCCTTTTAATAGGCAGAAGAGGCTAAACGGAGAGGCTGGAGGGGCTGAACAGAATAAAGAGACAGAGGCACAATATACTGTGATAAACACCTGGCTGAGTACCAAGAGTGGCTGCAAGCAAAAGTTGCTCACACAAACAACAAAAGAATGATTGCAAGTGAGTCTTGAAAGCAAGAGGATTGTTCAGGCATGAGACCAAAGCACTGGGACAGCGGCAGGTTTCACCATTTGCCTAAGCTCAGAGCAGTGCAGTTGTTCTCAGGGAGGATGCTGCCCTTGTTTTCTAAGATGGAATGGCTAAATGTATTTAAGCCTGGTACTTTGGAAGTTTCCAGCACCTACATAAGTCATAATACTAACATATTTTCACTTGTATTGAAAAAGTCCTTCAATTAAACAAGTAGGTTAGGTTGGATTGTGAGCACATATCATTAATAAAAGGCAGAATTTCCCTAGAACCTTTGTTATCCTTCTCCCAAGTCCCTTGCTTCAAACTGCCTTTGCCGTCCTCCCTTATTACTGTTCCTCTTACATTTAAGTCCCCCTTAGATCTGCTTCTGGTTTTCTTCCTGTATCTGAAGATGAGAATTACCTGTGGATTTATTTGCAGCTGTCAGTGTCTCTAAGGCAAGTAGTCAGAGTAATACCACACTCAGGGTACAAACTTACTTATTCATTTTCTCAAATTTAGTGGAAATAAACAGAAGATGTCCCTCCTCGTGCTTCTCCAAAGAATCATAGAATTATTTAGGTTGGAAAAGGCTACTCAGAGGACTGAAAATACCAGAAAACTGTATGAGTTTCTGATAAAAGTCCCATTAGTCCATCTTGAAACACTCAAGTACTAGAGCAATATTTTCAGGTGCTTTAGAAAAGAAAGTGAAAGAGACATCTCCTGTCAAAACACATTTTTTTTTGCCCCTGATGTTTCCTACTCTAATTTTAAATGTCTTAAAGGATGAAGCTTTTAAAATTTCTTTGAGAAAGCTCTTCCACAATTGTATAGATCTCAGTGTCAGGTAGTTGTCTTGTTATTGATCTAAACTGTCTCTTTACTAAATTACATCCCATTACATCCAGCCACATTCCCTTTGGCACTTTTTACATGCAGTACATAGACAGTCTTACCCTTATCACTGCAAAGAATTTAACCACATTTTTGCTACCTCCCAGGTACTCACATAATTCCTGTTTCTCTGGGTGGCTGTCCTATTGCCATTAAATATTAATTACCCAAACTACACATTTGTGGTTTTTGATTTTAACCTTTTGGTTCTGTCTGTCCACCCTCTTTATGTATACCTCTTGGCACACAAGCATATTGCAGCAGTTTCCTCACCAGCATCTTAGAGAAGATCTTAACTTCATGATCTGGTACCTCCTCTAAGCATTTGGCAATCAATCCTTATGAGATGAGAACAAATGTTTTGCCAATTCCTAGACTTGATGATTTGTTCATAACATGGAGGACGTAAATAAATATAAGTAAATGACAAAACAACTGAGTCTCTACTGTGTGTTTGCTTGATGTTCAGGTAAAAAGCTCTTCATCTCTACGTATATATAATGGCAGTTCTTAGGTTTCTTCTCCTTGCATTGCTGATCTTAAGTGGAATTCACCTTGACCTTTGGGTCCTGACACATTTGCAGTAATATCTTGACACCAAAAGTTGTTTTGAAGCATACAGCAGAAAACACAGTGCTCTTATGCTCCACAGCAGATAAAACTGTCTAGGGGCTGCCACTAAGTTAGATCAACAAATCTGAAATTCACCTCCCCAAAGCATAGCTGTTTAGAAGCTTAAGCATTATTGAAGGGAGACGGTTATCACATAGATAGATGTAGTAATTCCCTACATGCTCAATTACATCCCTCTCCTTGGACTGTGAATGCAAGCCTGAACAAAAATAGGACCCTAAGCAAGGGCAAGAAACACTCCATATGTAACTATCTCCCACAGGATACAAGCAACAAAGTTAGCCCTTACTCCTCTACTAGAGTAAGTATATTGTACAGCATTACTCTCATACACTGAAAATTGGATTTTTATGTTTTCTGCCTAGCCAACCAGATAAAAAAGACAAAACCAATACACTTCAGAACAAGCCCAAAGCAATATGACAAACATGAATGGCAGAAATTCTTTGTACCTTAAAGCAATAAAGTTTTCCTGAAAACTAGGAATCGGGGAAACTATTCCTGCAGTTTATTTCACTTTGACATCTTCCTCTACAATCTCTTCCTCATACTCATAATACATTGGCTGCGGTTCCCCCTTTAAATCAGCACCTCAAAAATGCTAGATTGTTCTTGAGATATGAAGTTCAGCCACCAATGTAATCAACAGTATCACAGACTGAACATGCTACATGGCATCTTCTGGGCCTTGAAATTGTTAGGTGCTATAGCCACATGGCATCTTCTGGGCCTTGAAATTGTTAGGTGCTGTAGCCACAAGATCTACACAAATACAAGTAATAACTAAGTTAAAGACATGAAAAAAAACTGAAAAAGTATTGATTCTTGTGTCAAAACTGGAAAAACAACAGCAACTGGGCAATTTTTTATGTAATCATACACTTGAACATCATTTGTAACAGAAAAATCAGAGATAAAAATTCACCTTCCAAAATTTCACTGACATCAATACTGAAGTATAAATACTAATTTCCTCTCACATTTTTCCACTCTCTGCCCCACCACAATAAACACTGTTTTAATTTATTTTGTTTGATAAAGGAAACATGAGGTTTGGATTGAGTTTCAAACACACATTGTGGTTTTACCAAAATGCTAAGATATTTAAGCATGTCTTCCACCAAACTTAGTATGATTTGTGTGTTAAATAAAGGCCAAAAGAAAGGTATTCGTTTTCTGCAATTTACCATACTGGAGAATCAACTACAGAAGAAGAACTGAAAAATAAATAATGAATTAGCAAGTCAAATCAAAACAAAAAATAAAATAAACCTGTAAATGGAAAAATACTTATTTAACTTCTACTAAGGTCTGCTTAATCAATTAGCTGCTACTGAAGTGCAAAGACTCATACAGTTTTTCATAAAGCTGATGGAGATGCAGATTCTTCAACTTTTTTAACTTTTCTGTTATTCCTTTGGAAAACAACCCAATCCCTACAAAGTGTGCTTTTGACTCCTAATGAAGACTATGGCACAAATACAGCAGAGGGTTCACGAGCATATCCTCTCTATAGAATAAACATAATTGATGAAGATTTCTCCATCATGAATGAAATTCTCCCTTTCCTTTCCTTGTCTTGAAAGACAAATAAAACCATTTAATTTCTAAGATTTACCAGACACACATATTTTAATACATTCCTGCTCAAAACCCTGCCTTGGAAATACAACTGGAAAGGACACGGTGTGTGTAGGGAAACAAGAATGAGCATCTGAGTTTTAGGATGTTCAGAAGTGTGATGTTAAGAAAAGAAGAGGAGAATGGTTGAAAAAAAAAACAAAACAAAAGAAGCAGGTTTCTGGTATGCATAATATAGTTTGCCTTGCTCTTGTGATGAGTAAGTGGGTCTATCATTATAGTACATCTAGAACAATCTAGACAATAACAACACCATGAATGGAGGATGGGAGTCTTAAAAAACACCTTCACAAGACTCAGAAAGAATCCATTGGCTATCTGTCATTATCAGCAAAGCTGACAACATAAAACTTGCATGAAAGGTACTAGAGACAATGCCTCTGAAAATGTAAGAAAAAAAAGGAACCTTGGGCAATTTTCATTGAAATTCTCATCACTTTTTCCAAGGAAGGAAATAGCACATCAAAATAATGAAGAGCAAGAATTAGTGCTGTGGGAAAACTATAGCAATGGACAGGAAAAAAATTGCACAACTATAAGTGATCAAGTGGATAATCTGCTGTATGGATGAGCCCCAAAGAAGTGTGACTCAAGCTGAGATGAATGCTACCATGGTTGATGAGAGGAGTTTTAAATTAAGAAATACAGAGGGGAATAAGAAGGTAATTTGCCTTATTTGTATTGCTCAGATATTAAGTATGGGGGAATAAAAAGGAAAACAGATAAAACTCTGGAACTGGATTAAGTTCTGTGCATGGCTATAGATTTCCAGGAAGAGGAAAACAAGTAAGTAACAATATGACAGTAGATGAATGATTATCAGAGAAAATTTGAAAGCACAATAAGGGAAATGAAAATATTAATGTTGATGAGAAGAGTAAATATGCAATAAACACAGATTATGAAAGTAATATGCCAGTCTAGTTTATGTTGAGTTTAAAAGAACACTAGATCCACTAGCTCTAAAGGAAGTAGCTGAAATGTTGAAAGGCAAAGGCAACAAAATAGAGGTATCAAAATTTCCAAGATAGACCTGAAAGCAGCTAGTATAAGCATTATAGAAATAGTAAGGCAAACCTGGCGAGAACACAAAGCATTATAGAAAGGTACTGCTAATGAAAGACAAATTTTTCTCATGAAAGAAAGAAATATATAGCATTGTAATTGGTTGACATGACAGTACATGAGAAGACATAACATGAATAAAGTATTGAATGATAGAATCACCGGGTTGGAAGACATCCACCGGATCATCAAGACCAACTGTTCCTATCAAACACTAAACCATGCCCCTCAGGACCTCGTACACCTGTCCCTTGAACACCACCAGGGAAGGTGAATCAACCACCTCCCTGGGCAGCCTCTTCCAATGCCAAATGGTCCTGTCTGTGAAGAATTTCTTCCTAATGTCCAGCCTAAATCTCTCCTGGAGGACCTTGAGGCCATTCCCTCTTGTCCTGTCCCCTGTCACTTGGGAGAAGAGGCGAACTACCTCCTCTCTACAACCTCCTTTCAGGTAGTTGTACAGAGCAATGAGGTCTCCTCTCACCCTCCTCTTCTCCAGGCTAAACCAACCCCAGCTCTCTCAGCCGTTCTTCATAGGGCCTGTCCTCCAGCCCCTTCGCCAGCTTTGGTGTTCCTCTCTGGACTCACTCCAGAGCCTCAACATCCTTCTTGTGGTGAGGGGCCCAGAAATGAACACAGGATTCAAGGAGTGGTCTCACCAGTACCGAGTACAGAGGGAGAATAACCTCCCTGGACCTGCTGGTCACACCGTTTCTGATCAAAGCCAGGATGCCATTGGCCTTCTTGGCCA
Organism: Coccyzus lansbergi; assembly: GCA_033558105.1. NCBI lineage: Eukaryota > Metazoa > Chordata > Aves > Cuculiformes > Coccyzidae > Coccyzus > Coccyzus lansbergi. The sequence continues at coordinate 4,137,536 of JAUMJK010000306.1, forward strand.
CCTGGGCACACTGCTGGCTCATGTTCAGTCAGCTGTTGACCAACATCCCCAGGTCCCTCTCCTCCAAGCAGCTTTCCAGCCAGACTTCTCCTAGCCTGTTAGCACTGCTTAGGGTTGTTGTGTCCCAAGTGCAGGACCCGGCATTTGGCCTTGTTAAACCTCATGCCGTTGGACTCAGCCCAATGGTCCAGCCTGTTCAGATCCCTTTACAGAGCCTCCCTACCCTCCAGCAGATCCACACTTCCACACAGCTTAGTGTCATCTGCAAACTTGCTAAGGGAGCACTTGATACCTTCATCCAGGTCATTGATGAAGACATTGAACACGGCTGGACCCAGCACTGAGCCCTGCGGAACACCACTTGTAACTGGCCTCCAGCTGGATTTAACACCACTTACCACCACTCTCTGGGTTCAGCCATCCAGTTTTTTACCCAGGAGAGTGTGTGCCTGTCCAGGCCAGAGGCTGACAGTTTAGAATGCTGTGAGAAACTGTGTCAAAGGCTTTACTGAAGTCCAGGAAGACCACATCCACAGCCTTTCCCTCATCCAAGAGGCTAGTCACTTTGTCATAGAAGGAGAACAGGTTAGTTTGGCAAGACCTGCCTTTTGTGAATCCATGTTGGTTGGGCCTGATCACCAGGTTCTCTTGCATGTGCTTCACGATAGCACTCAAGATCACCTGTTCCATGATTTTCCCTGGCACTAAGGTCTGACTGATAGGCCTGTAGTTCCCTGAATCCTCCCTGAGACCTTTCTTGTATAATCCCAGATCTGAATGAATAAGTCACTGGTTTCAATGTTAGCAATGCCAATGAATGCAGTGGCCAGGGAGGAGGGCTAATTTCAGAGAAGGTACAGAAAGGTACTATCTCACCTGAACTGAAAACAAATGTAAAGCAGTTTAATGTTTGAAGTACTTCAACTGTTTGCTGCTTTGCTTATTGTATCAACATGAACTTTGGAGTGTGATGGAACAGAGCGAGCCAGGAACAATGCGTAACAAAACATGGAGGTGGAAAAATGTCATCCAGAATTTGGACAATTTTTAATTATGCCCAGAAGAGTTAAAAAGCCAAGAAGATGCTATTTCAGCAGTTTTGAAGAGGACCCTACTTTTTCTCTCTGTGCTGAAATTTGAACTGAAAGCACAAATGTCCTTGGTGGTTTAACACTAAGCTTGATGTGGAAAACCCTTTATTACTATGCATTCTCCATATTTTAAAGATTTTGCATTAACGCAAGTTTCAAGTGTATGATGCAATGCTATGAGCAAGTTACAGAATGCACAAGATGAATCCCTGTTATCTGCTTCTTTAGAATAAAAAGCAACACATGACTATTAAACTTATGCTGAGTGAAGTTAATTGATTAGTCTTCATGATGGAATTTCTTCTAAAAAGAATAAATGTTAGTATCTACATGTCATGAGCATAGTGAATAAGAGCAGATGTGAAAAAAGAATTAATACCTAATCATTTGAAAGAATGGCAGACACTTCTTTCAGCATAAACGTACAGTATATGATCCATGTCATAAATGAAATACAGCCAAAATGGAGCCAGTATTACAACATAAAAATTACCTGTCAATTGTTACGCGGAAATTCAGTTTCCTAGTTTTGGCAAAATACATACCACAATCGGTACAATACACACAATATAAGCATTTTCTTTGATGGAAGGATAACATAAGATGATGAAAATATATTCAAACAGTACATATTGTTAGACACAAAGTTTGAACGTTTATCGTAACTATCAGAATAGCTAAATATCAAATATAATTTTAGTTTTGGGGGGAGTATTTTTGTTATTTTCAATCCTGTGAAAGATGTTTTTCTTTCTGCATGTTTAAAAATTGTCAAAAATAAATTGTTGACAGAAAATGCCAGGCAAGGGAAATAAATAATTTTTAAGTAAATATTTTAAATATAATAAATACAACAAATACATAAATACATAGATTTTTAATATAATGCATATATATATTTAAGTAACAGGATCTGCCAGTCATTGGTTCTTAATAAACAAACTGAACAGAGAGACATTTCACAGTGAACATATTTGATAGATGAACTACCACCTCTAAAATAACCAGGGATAATAAACATTTGATATTCCACTGAAAGCACTTTATATTGACAAAACTGCCCTAACAGTTTATTTAGAACCTATTTCAGTAGTTTATGGTGCTTAGGAAAAAATGTCAGTTTTTAATGTAGCTTGGACTTGTAGGATTTTTGTTTGGCTTCAAATATTTTGGCTAGTAGGATGGTACTGACTTGCAAGTAAGACCTCACATATTTTGGCAACACCAAAATTTATTATTTCTTATGCAACAAAGTGACTAATAGTCATTCATTTGACCCCATAGCATAAGTTCAGGTTAAACCAGGACAAGCACTCAGTGATCAGATGTTGAATTCTCATAATATCAAGTACAGTCATAATGACAGACCCAAGTCAAAGAAGTAAACTTTTATTTTGTTGTGCTTTTCTGCACAACACACTAAGCAGCACTGTCCAGAGATGGACATTAATTTTGTCACTTATTTTGCCAGTAAAAGCCACACTGAGAACTTCACAGACAAGCCAGGTGACCCTACAGCCATAAAAGCAGTAAATCAAATTACATTAGTTTTATCACACTACCAGAATTATTCCTCAGACTTCTTGGAAGTCATACTTTGTCATGCAATACATGTATAGTATAGAAATACATACGATACACCTATGAACATAGGCCTTTTTCTGTATAAACATTTCACTTGCTTAATTGTTCAATATTCTTGTCATTACACTTTCATCATATTAGAGTTGCATTAGACGAGCAAAACTGTAAACACAACACTTTTCACAGTTTGAATATTTCCGTAAGAAGTCAGTTGTATATATGTATGTATGCAGATTTCAAGTATTCTTTCATGAACTACAGCTTTGGCTTTATTTATATTTTTTCATGATTTTTAAAATCAAGGTTTTCTAAAACTTAATTGACATTTCTTTTTAAGTTTTACACCCTAGAAGTTCATATGGGCCTTTTATTTCTTGTTTCCCTGTATTAAGAAAAAAATATAAATCTCAGATAAAATATTTAATTGTAAGCACTTGAGTTCCTTTTCACTCTTACTGTTTTCACTCAAAACTAAGTTTTATTACATTTAATATTAAAGATCCCTATCTAAAGTACCCATGTAATATTTAAAGAAATGTGTGAACAGTGATGGAAAGATTGAAGAGCAAACCATTCTCTTATTATCATTATGCTTCATGCAGTAAATCAGGCTTCTCTCTTGTATGCACACCTCTCCACTTTTACTTCTTGAATGGAATCATTAATGCCTGGGAAAGTTCCTCTGAACTGTATTCTGCTCATTTTTAACTTCATTTCATCACCATCCAGGACTTGGGTTACCTGTAAGATACAAGTGAACACTGGAACACTTTTTAAGAAACTAAGTGCTTTTTTGAAGTATCTTCACATATAGTTAGGCACACAAAGGTAGACTGCTTCTTAAGGATACAGCTTCTTTTAAAAACTTTTTAAACAAAATTTTAATGTTACTTATTTCTCAGTCACAGATATGTTGTGTTGCTTTCCAATAGCAAAACAATATTCTATACATCATTTTATGGTGCTACTGTAGAACAGTTTTTATGTAGTTACTTCTTCTCTATATAGCCACTAAGAGAAATACTTCAAAAGTTTTAGAAGAATGAGCCAAACTGAGCATTGAAAGTGTTCATTTCAATCAGAAATATTTTGGAGACAGGAATCTAAAATTTTTCTCCCTCTTCGAGAGGTGGGGACACTGAGAAAGTTAGTTTTAAGGTTTCAAAGATCCCAAGTTGATATGATTTACAAAACTCTCTTCAGTTCAAAGACCATGCTGATTCCATTGGTCAGTGGCTTCCTTTTGCCATGAACTAATGCAGAAGATTTATCAGAACTTTCTGGCTTCTGATGCCTTGACCACAGGTTTTTCCTCACAGATGTTCAGATCTCATCAGGACAGATAGCATTTTGGTAGCTTTTCTTTCCCTGAAAAAGTCTAGATGGTACTTTATACAATTTTAGACAATTACTCCCACAGCCTGCCCTGTCTCTTTCCAAGGGACATCAAGACAAGCACAGCTTTGCTGTCTTCAGTTGGCACATTTCTCTAACTCTGTCACCATCAATACATGTTGAAGTTGACATCATAAAAAGTACAGGACTTAGCTAAGATGGCTGTAGATTACGTCAAAAAAGCAGAGAAAAAGTATAGAAAGCACAAATAATACCCTATACTTAAAAAAAAAAACAAAACCATAAAAAGACTGTAGGTGTTATTGGTAAAAGGTCAGATTTTAAAGAAAGGGGGGAAAAAAAAGTAAAAATAAAGACCCCCCTCCATAACCAGCCTGTTATTCAATATACAGTCTAACATTTAAAAAGTAGGGACATCTTATTCCATCAGCCAAAACTCAGGGGGAGAGGGAAGAATCCCTTTTTAAAGGGGTTAACACAACAGTTCATGTTTTTCCTGTGTTTAAAAAGTAATTCTGAAAAAAATAATACTTGTCATAATCCTACTATTTTATCCTAAGACCAATCACAACATGGGAAATCCTAAGTGGAAAGTAACCTTAAAAAGTGGAGAAAAAGTGAACTTAAATGAAATGCAAACTTTGCTATTAGAAAAAATATTTTTTAATAACTTGCTGAGTTGCAGAGTATTATAAAGGGACCTTGTAAATCATTTCAAAGAAAGGAGAACGGAGATATCCTTGCTTATTTCTTAAGGTATCATTCATTGTCAACAGGTTTTGAAATGATCCTGTGCTTGCTCTTTCAGAGATAATTCAGCTTTACAGCCTCAGATCCAAAATTTAAAGATTTCCTGACCAACAACAAAGTAGTCAAAATTAAGCATCAAAGGTTTTCAATGGAAAAAATATTTTGAAGCAGAAAATGAGGCTCCAGGTCTTTTCAGGACCTGAACAACTGGGCAGTCATGCTATACAATTCTTTGCGAAGGAAAAAAGAAATGGGACAAGTTATTATATCAGTGCAGATATTGCTCTGTTCTTGACAATTTAATCTTTTGTAATAGTTTAGATAAAACCTGAAGACAAGATGGATTCAGAATAATGTTTAGACCTTGGAACTATTTTCCTCTGCTGACAGTGTTATTTAGCAAAGAATGAGACATATTCAGAAAGATACTTTGTTTAAATACTTTATAGGGAAAAAAAAGAACATTTCTAATTTTTTAGCAGCAGCCCAGAGATGTAGGTGCTAAAAAGCACTCTAAAATGGAAAAGCAAGACTAGATTTATCATGCAAAAAGCCTTCCTGACAAAATATCAAAATACATCTGGCAGTGACCAAGTAGTCGATTTAAATTTTCTGAAAAAATGAATGGTTTCAACTTCAGTCTATACTTTCAGGGACTGGGAAGATTTTATGCATGAGTAATTTGTCACAGTTACAGCTGAACTGGTGTTAGACAAAAAAGTTAGGCTGGAAGGTGCACAAGTTATTAATGACTCCCATGCAAACTATGAAACTATCACAAGAATAGGTTCCTTTTAGTTTTCAAAAACCTTAAGAAGTTTGAACACATCCATTCAAAACTTTGTGGGACATTACGAAAACAAAATTATATTTTTCCCATGTTTTGCTGTGCTTGTGTCTAACAACAGATTTCAGGATTTCAAGTTCTAAAACAGATGTTGACCCATATCTTGTAACAGATGTGCACACACCTTTCAGAGGACTTCCCAATTTCCCTTTGCTGTCAAAAGCTCAGAACAAAATTCTTGCTCTTAACACCAAGCTCAACAAGCAATTCAAATTAGGAAGAGCCACACACATGTATATGAGCTGAATGTCTTCATTACAGCATTTCCTATGGTAACTTTGCTCCTTCCAAAGGCTCTGCTCTTTTCTTCTGCTATTTCTATGTATTCCTCAACAACTTCCTTCCTGTTTCTTCTTTATGTTGTGATTTTAATTCCTCTTTACAATGTAATCTTTTCTGAGAGCTCACTATTTCTCTGAATTATTATTTAACCCTCTATATATCTATCTTATGTGTTGAAGCTGAATAATTCGTATTTGATTTACAAAGTACACCCTATAAGTCTACTTACTCTTCTTTGCATTTGCAACAGCAACCACTGTGATCAGAAAATGTAGGACTGAATCAGTGACCTTCAACAAAGAAAAGTCACAAGTCTTTAAACAAAGTTAACTCCACAGCTATGCCTGCAACAAATTCACATTGTCAGTCCTCAGACTGGTTTCAGTTAGGTATCTGGAAGACATACCTCTGACACTTACTAAAATGCCTAGGACTAAGTGATCATGAAATGATAGGGTTTTCTGTTCTAGGTGAAGTGAAGAGGGTGGTAAGCAGGACAGTAGCACTAAATTTCCAGAGGGCAGACTTTAAACTCCTTAGAAGGCTGGTTGGCAAAGTCTCCTGGGAGACAGTACTGTGAAAGATAACAAAAAATCTTTCTATAAATATATAAATAATAAAAGGAGGACAAGGGAGACAATACAGTCCCTATCGGACACAGAGGGAACAACAGTGACAGGGGATGAGGAGAAGGCTGAGGTACTTAATGCCTTCTTTGCTTCAGTCTTTAATTGTAAAGAAAGCTGTTCCCTCTGCGTAGAAACTCCGGAACTAGACAAGCAATACGAGGCTCCCATGGTCCAAGAGGAGGTGATCAGAGCCTTGCTTGCCCAACTGGACTCCCACAAGTCTATGGGGCCAGATGGGATTCACCCTAGGGTTTTGAGGGAGCTGGCGGATGTATTGGCCAAACCCCTTTCCATCATCTTCCAGCAGTCCTGGAAGACTGGGGAGGTACCACTAGACTGAAGGATGGCTGATGTAGTGCCCATCTCCAGGAAGGGTCGCAGGGAGGACCTGGGGAACTACAGGCCAGTCAGTCTGACCTCAGTGCCAGGGAAAGTCATGGAACAGGTGAACTTGAGTGCTATCATGAAGCACTTGCAAGAGAACCAGGTAATTAGGCCCAGTCAATATGGGTTCACAAAAGGCAGGTCTTGCCAAACCAACCTGATTGCCTTCTATGACAAAGTGACTCGTCTGCTGGATGAAGGAAAGGCTGTGGATGTGGTCTTTCTGTACTTCAGCAAAGCCTTTGACACAATTTCTCACAGCATTCTACTACGGAAACTGTCAGCCTCTGGCCGGGACAGGCACACACTCTCCCGGGTAGAAAATTGGCTGGATGGCTGGGCTGAGAAGGTGGTGGTAAATGGTGTTAAGTTCAGCTGGAGGCCAGTGACAAGTGGGCTTCCCCAGGGCTCAGTGCTAGGTCCAGCCCTGTTCAATGTCTTCATCAATGACCTGGATGTAGGTATCAAGTGCTCCCTTAGCAAGTTTGCAGACGACACCAAGCTGTGTGGAAGTGTGGATCTGCTGGAGGGTAGGGAGGCTCTACAAAGGGATCTGAACAGGCTGGACTATTGGGCTGAGTCTAATGGCATGAGGTTTAATCCAGCCAAATGCCAGATCCTGCACTTGGGGCACAACAACCCTATGCAGAACTACAGACTGGGAGAAGGCTGGTTGGAAAACTGCCAGGAGGAGAGGGACCTGGAGGTGTTGGTTGACAGACAACTGAACATGAGCCAGCAGTGTGCCCAGGTGGCCAAGAAGGCCAATGGCATCCTGACTTGGATCAGAAATGGTGTGACCAGCAGGTCCAGGGAGGTGATTCTCCCTCTGGACTCAGCAGTGGTGAGGCCGCTCCTTGAATATTGGGTCCAGTTCTGGGCCTCTCACCACAAGAAGGACGTTGAGGCTCTGGAGCAAGTCCAGAGAAGAGCCACGAAGCTGGTGAAGGGTCTGGAGAACAGGTCCTATGAGGAGCGGCTGAGAGAGCTGGGGTTGTTTAGCCTGGAGAAGAGGAGGCTGAGGAGAGACCTCATTACTCTCTACAACTACCTGAAAGGAGGTTGTAGAGAGGAGGGAGTTGGCCTCTTCTCCCAAGTGCCAGGGGACAGGACAAGAGGGAATGGTCTCAAGCTCCACCAGGGGAGATTTAGGCTGGAGATTAGGAGGAAGTTTTCACACAGAGGGCCATTTGGCATTGGAATAGGCTGCCCAGGGAGGTGGTTGATTCACCTTCCCTGGAGGTGTTTAAGACACGGGTGGATGAGGTCTTGAGGGACTTGGTTTAGTGTTTGATAGGAATGGTTGGACTAGAAGATCCCATGGGTTCCTTCCAACCTGGTTGTTCTATGATTCTAAGAGGGAGTGGCCTCAAGCTCCGCCAGGGGAGATTTAGGCTGGAGATTAGGAAGAAGTTTTTCACACAGAGGGCCATTTAGCACTGGAAGAGGCTGCCCAGGGAGGTGGTTGATTCACCTTCTCTGGAGGTGTTTAAGGCATGGGTAGATGAGGTCCTGAGGGACATAGTTTAGTGTTTGATAGGAATGGTTGGACTTGATGATCCGATGGGTCCCTTCCAACCTGGTTGTTCTATGATTCTATGATCACTTAATGGAAAAAGTTGTTTTCTGGACAGCAGTCAGACAACAGCAGACTGACTATAACCTACATAATACAATATTCCAGTGTGAGATCATCCCAGAAGAGGGGCATGCTTATGACACAGCATTCAAGTTCCTGTACCAGGCTCTGACATACTTAGGATGAAAACCATACTTAGATTCATGATCACAAAGCCATTATTTCCCATATGCTTTCAAGTAAAGCTGAGAAATCAAACAGGGAAATGTAAATGCCATCCTAGAAGAACTTTTTTTGTGCAGTAAAGTCACTGTCAAAGGAAGCATAAGTAATTAACTGGTAAATCCTCATCTTAGGAAAAAAAAAAACAAAACTATCTTTTACATAGAGTTATGGACTTTCCTACTTTTCTTGTCCCTTAAACAGAATGCAGACGGGCTTATAAATGCTTCCATCACTGCATGGGCAGCACTGACCTGAGCAGGATGCAGAGGGCAGAACTTCTCATCCTTCTCCAGGGAATTACAACCTTAGGACAGCTAGAAAGCCTGACATCTCCTGAAGCATTTTACACTGTCTGGGGAAACTGTTCTCTTGAAACAATGGACCAGGAAGAAATTAAAAGGAACAATTACCTACAACAAATCCCTTTACTTATTTCTCAAAACAAATAAACAGACAACTCACCAACTGACAGCAACAAAAATAACCCCAACCCCACCATGGCATATCACTGGGATCAAATAATGAGATGGAGAAATAAAAAATTAGGAAAGTGCTCTATTCAGGCATCTGTAAGATATAACGAAGGAATCTCCATCTATCCTTTGCTGTCCAGTGGTGGGTGAGAGAGGAAAACATGTGTATGTATAATGAGATGCTGCTTTGCACATCAAGGTGAAAGGAAGAACAGCTCTCACCTACACACCTAACTACTCCATGTCTTTTCTGTAGCTCAGAGGAAGACTGAGCTGGTTTCACATATTTTCTTCTGAAACTCTGGTAGCTCTCTGCTTGGTTTAGGATTTTATTAAGCTGTAGAGTACTTCCTCTAATCAGAGTGAGGAATACTGTTGACAGTGGACTTAGTTTTATGAAGAAACATTTTAAAAGCCATCCTGATAGTCAAGACATAAATGTTTGTACAAATTGAACTGCAGTACTCTGCGCTTCTCATTCATTTTCTCAGGTACTATGAGACAATTTGCCTGGGGAAATGAAGCAATAATGTCTGAAGACCTGTTTTTTTAGAGGTGTTAAGACATGCAGCTCCAGATGCTATCAAAGGAATCAATGGCGCTCACTGGTTATGAAAATTGGGCAGTAGATGTATAAAGCCTTGCCTTGTGCCTGTTGAAAAAGCATATAGTAGAGGACAAAAAGTAAATATGGTGCTTTCAAAATAAAACTTGTCTACCCTGCTTTGTGGATGTGAAAATACAAATGAGCATTACAGCTGAAATGAACAACTGAGGAATTACATTTGTGTAAGCTCTCTTCGTTTCCATCTGTTGATAAAACAGGCCTTGACTTATATCACTGACTTACAAGGAAAAAGTCTTCAAGTATATATGACTTCTGCTATAACTTCATAAGCAGTTGCCCTGGAAATATAAGGTTTGCCTGCGGCTGTGCAGCTGCTCTAACTCAACCTATCTACGCTCTGTAGTTTTGCAGAACCTTGTCTTGCTTTGACATATTGCAGCCTTCTATGTACATCACGTCTTGTATGCACCAAACAGCACATAGGTGTAAATCTATCACTCCATACAGAGCAAATATACACGCATATGAAGGGGATTCTTACTGGTAAAAAGTACTTCTAAACATTTACCTTTGCTTTCTAAGTTTCAGCAGCAAGCAACATATTCACTGTATGTTTTCATCACAAAAAAAAAAAAAAAGTCAGCTTCTAGGCACATAAAAAAAATTATTTCCATTCTACTAACGGGTAAGGAATTTCTTTGAGATGGAAAACAGAAGTTTGTTCTTTGGATCATTGTTAATAACAGCCCTGTGCAGACTTCTGAAACACATTAGGTCTTAGTAGGTCCATTCAAGACGCCTATAGTTGTGTCTGTCAGCATTTCCATTTAAGCCTCTTTTTTTCAGAAGTCTCATTTCCGGTAAAAGGGTTTTAATTATTGCACTCTTTTAAGCAAGCAGACCTTTATAAACCAGACTTTTTGTACCTTAATCTTTCCATAAGTGTACTTGGCCATTACAACAATAACTTTAATATGTCTACATTTTCTGCTCCGCCTCAATCTACTATATGAAGTCTTCATATAGATAGCAGAAGCAAAGCAGACCAGCCCAGTGATGGGTGCAGTCTGCTACCTTTTCTGACAGTGGCCTCCAACATAAGCACAAGAAACACCACAAGGAGCAGTTACAGAGTGACAGGCTTCAAGTGGCTTTGTGCTTTCAGTCTTCTGCATCATTCTGGATAGTAAAATTCCAGTGTAGACTTCTCTTTCAAAGGGTGCTTTCCTTGACACCTGCTCTTAACAAATGGAAATTTGTTCCTGTTCAGTTTCTTCAACAATATTTTCTTGATGTAAATTCGGTAGTCAAAATAAAGGCACTCAACCCAAGGTTTATTTAGGTTTTCCATCAAGCTCCAAACAACCTATTTCTTCAAATACTTTGAAGATAAGAGTAGTTATAGCTCCTCTTGCTTCCAAACTCTGGTTACTGGAATGGAATATTAATCAGCCGACAGGAGGCTACTAAGATCACCTAGTCCAACTGCATGAACACTGACTTCAGGGCTGACCAAAAGTTAAAGCACTGTATTAAGGGCATTGTCCAAATGCCTCTTAAACACTGACAGTTTTTGGTCATCAACCACCTCTACAGGAAGTCTTTTTCAGTGTTTGACCATCCTCTGCATAAAGAAATGCTTCCTAATGTCCACTCTAAACCTCCCCCAGAAGGTTAAAAATCAGGTCACTAAATTAAAAGTCTGTCTCTTGATTTAAGAGCAACCAGAGATACTTTTTTTTTTTAAAATGTTGACCATTGCAATGATTACTTCATAATAACATTTTTTTCTCTGGTTAGGATTGTTCTTGTTATTGTTTATCTAGCTGCTAGTTTACCACATAGAAGGAAATAACTAAGCATTTGTACTGTACCTGAGCTCTGAAAAGAGACAGAAACAAATCAGTGTCGCAGCAGGAGAGCTTCTCTGCAGAGAGGAAACTTTAGGTAGCTCAAAGCAACCACAGTGACCCCACAGCAGTCCCCAGCATTGCTAGTACACGTTTGTGCCTGAGGTGACAGTGAGCTTCCTCTCATGTATGCCAGGGGCTAGACTGACACCCCAAACACATTAAGCTGAACCCTAGTGATTCTTTTGCTATTTTCATCAAGCAGAAATGAAATACTCCCTGGTGCTGTACTGGCATCTAGCATACATCCTGGAGATGTATTAGGGTCAAACCACCTGCTTCACAAACAGAGATTTAAGATGTGACTGCCCACCACTGGTAGGTAAGCTACAGTTCCAGATAAGAAATGCATTCTTACACACACTTCAACACACAGGATGTCCGTTTAGTTTAAACCACCACATCACAGCAGACAAGAAGTCACTTTATAGCCTAGCTTATGGGTGGGGGTGGCAAGTCTTGCAGAACTGCTTCAGAAGCATGGCATGTCTGAAGAGGGGCCAGCAGATGAAGAAAGTAAATAGCTTATAACTTTAGAGAGTCCAAATACAAACTTCGCTGTAAAGTTAGTATTCGTCTGCATATGTACTGCATGTTGCTACAGATAAAAAAAGGCTGCTGAAAACATTGCAAATGAAAACAACATTAAAATGTTCCTATTTAGGATTTCTAAATCCTACTATCTTATTTGTGGTTTTAATGTAGCTTTGATTTAAAACCAGAAACAAAGAATACTTGGAGGAAGAATTTAAAAAGTGATTATCTAAGAATCAACAAAAATAACTAAGGTAAGACTCTGGTTGAAGTACTCTGGCTGACAGGCAATTGCTGTCAGATATCATCAGTACTTAAGAGAACACAATGATGGCATTAAGGGAAAATTTTGCCTTCTTCATTTCCTGCTTTTTGGGTAATGACTGTACTCTTCCCTTTGCTTTCTTTGAATTATTACATCTGCAGTAAGAAACAACAAATTATCTTTTTGTTTCATTCACTCTTCTGACTTTTGAAGTCAACTCCAACAAAGCTTCAGGTTCTGTCCTAGAACGAAATGAAACACTGGCAACGAATATATGCCTCAAACGCAGGTCTTTCTTCAGTCTTCCAATTATCACTTGGATTCTTCTGTTCTTCAATTGAACTATATGCATCCAAGCTGAAATGCAAGAAGAGAATAACTTCTATTCCATCCAGAGTGTGAAATTCAGCCCTGACCTATCCAATTCCTTGTAAATTCAAAAAGCAACAAGAAACAACTATCAGATTTTAGCTTAACTCTGTATTTGAGAAAATCAGAAATAAAACTCATTGAAATAAAAACCTCAAATAAATATTCTCAAAAAATATTCTAGCTTGCAATCTACCTGTAGCTTCTTTTTCTTCTCCTCTACTTAAAGATCTTAAAGCTAATTTTTATATTTGTGGAAAATGTAAGAAATTTGTAAGAATAACCATTTCAAAGGATCTAATAAGTATGAGAAGAAAAATTATTAATACAGTTTAACTGTCAGCTGAACATACAGGAATGAGTTAGTGTATTTTTTTAGCATTTACAATCTGTGTGCTGTAATGTATTTCAATTTCTACAATAACAGTTCTTTGGTTTTACGTGTGCTGCATGAATGTAAAAAAGATGGCACATAAAACTAGGATATCAACTGCCTACTTGGAGAATGATTAATTTAAGATAAATAGATGCTAGCTTCAGCTGCACTGATTGTATTTCCTATCCTAAGCTGCAGAATCACTGTTTCCACTCAGATGTTGTAAAACATATGCAGGAATCACTCTTTTCCACTCACAAACCATAGTGCATCACAGATTTAATCTTGCTGTTCTGTACTCCGTGTTTGAATTTAATTTTACTTCTGCCATCAGCCTAACAGACAAAAAAAGTTTTCTATTTATTTTAATACACAAGCTTTAAAGTCATGTTATTCTGATTTCATCCCACTTCAATTTCTTGGTTTGATAGCAAATAACCTAGAGCTTAATTCTGTCTACAAGTACATAATGGGATCACTCAGAATATCTTTTTAAAAAATGTAAAGAAATTAGAACATATCTATATGAGAACATGTGATTTCATGATTATCTCAGTCTCAGCAGACATGAAAAATCATATACAGGCACAGAAAGAAACCCGAATATTTATTTTTGCAGTGTTACAAAACAAGACTATGAATTTGCTCCACGAGAAAACATTTTTTAAAAAGACACCTTCTAGAAAAGACAATGGCTCAGTCTTATAAGGTTGCAAATTCCTTAAAAAACCTATCCTATCAGGTTTAGAGCAAAACATCATCTCCCTTTTCACAACTAAGTACCCCAGGTGGAGTGGGTATAAGCATTCCTCTGTAGGAACTACCCCACTCACCAGAAATAATTAATGGACTCAGTAAGCCAGGGTACACATGGAAGAGAAGAGAGGAAAAGAAGACAGGATCAGGCAAAGCTAGAATTTCATTCACCACAAGAATATATTTGAGATCTAGCCAAAAAGGAGGGAGGTTTTGGGGAAAAGTGGTTACAATTAATTTATCAACCAAAGAAATGAATTAAAAACTCTCAAATCTGCTTTATTTTTTCCATGGAAAAAGGCAATTTATAGCACACAGACTCCAAGTATCTCAGCCTTAACAAGATGCACTTGTTAACCTGTAACAGTCCAGGTGCAATTCTCTATTATACCTTGAACTATGCTGCTAGACACTGCAATAGCCATGCCTTCTGCAAGGGATGAGATGGGAATTCTAATATTTCTGAAAGATACTTATTTAAGAAGGAATCTGATGTATGTCACTGTACAGGACATAAACTGCACAGTTTAATTAGTAGGATGATACAGTGATGACATGTGAGAGGAGGTCATGAACAGCCACATGCCACTAAAAACCAATTGCAGACACACAACTCCCCTCACACACCAAAACTGCAACCAGTCAGGGGAGCATGCAGCATTTCTGCTCAGGCAGCAGCAGCTGGGAGCAGGAGACACTGCAGAGAAAACCCACAAGGGCATAGCTGGAGATGCTGTCTTGGAAGAATACTCTCCATGACAAAGGAGCAGACACCCTTGAGGGACCAGGATGCAGACCATGAGCAACTCACACAAGGGCAGCAACACCCTCACAGGAATGCAGCCTGCAGATGACTCACAGCCAAGCAGGGGACCACCAGTAAGATGGGAAAATCTGCTGGCAGAGACTTCTACATACATGACCTCAACCTTTCTCTTTCACTATCCATTGCTTGTCTGGAGGTACTAGGATAGAAAAAGTATAGCAACCCACAGGAAACACAAGGGAAATGGAGACAAGGAAGGGGTAGGCTGGGTGTTTGGCTTACATTAGCATAAGAGGGAGGAAGGACAGACGTCCTTCACTTAAGATTTTGATTGCTAATGACCCTAAGCATGTCTTGGAGTAGGTTTTCCTAAAGCACTGGTTAGTAATACTGTTCTCAAATGTATAGATAGAGACAGAATTTAAACGATTAGACATGTGCCACAGAAGAAAAAAGAAGACTGACTTGAAACTGGAGCGACTTCTGTGGTTTTTCATATCAGTCATTATGCAATAAGTCAGATAAGCATCCCTCGAGTTGGATGAAAAGAAAAAAAGAAAAGCAAAAAAGATCTATATGCATTTTAATATTACATTGCTTTGTATTAGACATATGGATTCTTACAACTAACTTCAACATTTGCTTCCTCAACGTAAACATTTAAAGCAGATGTAAATGATTTCAGGGAACAGTCTGAAAATTTGCCTACCCCATCACAGAAAAGACAGCAATAAAGACGTGAATGTTAGGAACCACCTATAGAGATGAGAGATTATTTTACACCTTATTCTCATTTACTTTCCTCCCAACAGTCATCCAGCCAGAGGACCAATTAGCGCTGCAGAGTAATTTAAGAGTTTTAACTATTCGTCCACAAGAATCATCCTGCAATTACTATGCTATTTTAAGGAAACTACCTAGTATCCAGCAGATGATGACAAACTTAGCTGAAACTGCTTCTTCTGATGGAACGTGTTTATTACACATGGTAATTTTTTGATGACATGCACGACTTTATTGCTTCTATTTTTTTTTAAAAATAGTGCATCTTGAAAACATCAATTAGTTATTTCATATCTGTTGTAAATCTTTGATAATAAATATTATGAGGAGCAGCTCTCACCTCTACCAGCCAGAATTCTCTGTCTGAATCATTTGAAAAGGTTCCTAGTGTGGTAACCTGTCTTAAACGGTTGGATATTCTTCCTCTATCTCATGCCTTACAAAGAATCAATAGAAAGACATTGTACAGTTCTCAAATTATATCTGCAGGCAGAAGCAGGCTCCTTTCTCAGCTCCAGACCAATTAAAATCCTTTACGGTACCTCCTTATTGCTCTTCTCCTGACTTGTACTTGCTTGGTAAGAGTTACAGATAACATACAGCAGATTTACATACATCCAAAGGAAACAGAACTACAGTCAGAAGTGCTACATGTATATGGAAACACAGTGCAATGTAACTAATTGTTATAAACTCATTACAAATTATAAATTATACCAATTCTAAACAGGATATATAAGTCCTGGGGAGCTTTGAGACTATTACCACAGCTTCAGGTATCTAGGTATTCTTTGCCATGGGTAAAAAAAAAAAAAAAAAATAGGTACCTTTACAGAATTCCTGATTGTTGTTACAAACACAACCACAGCTGTAAGATGATACAGTAAAACAGAAACAATACATGGGTTACCCTTCAGGAAGCCAAATATAGATGCCATAAATCACCTGTTTCATATAGTTACTCAATGCACTAGAAGTCTTTAAAGATTACATTTAAAAAAAAAAAAACTGTCTTACATGAAGATGCAACATCTCAAAAAATTCCCAAACCCTCATTCACTGATTACAATATTTCAGAGTTCAGATGATGAAATTAAAGCTACATGAAAATGTAAAAATGCCCACTATGTTGCTACAGCAACAACACCCATATTCTTTCACGTGTTACACAGACATAAGAAGGCCAGATTAAAAGACAGGTAATAATACTATGATAAGTTATACAGTTAAGGTGCAAGGTACACTCTCCAAACTGAAGAGATAGTCATAATATTACTGAAAACCAGCAGTGACATCAACAGGTCTACATGGGTATAAACCTGGAAGAGCTGAGGTGAGATTCTGGACATGTATTTTCTATCTAGATGTGCATTTTTAAGAACTAAGTAACAATCAAATATCTTATCCATTATGGTCTAGGCCATTTGGCACAAAGAACTTTCCTTATTAAAAAAGTTCAATATACTGTATATTTTAGCAATCATTTCTCAGTCTTGCTGGAAAGGAAAAACGTACAACCATCAGAGTCACGTTTTTGCTGGTAGAAAGCACTCAGACTCCATCAATATACAGTAGATACGCTGCTAGTTAAGCTAAAGAAAGTTGACAAGCTAAATATTAAGAACTGCATTACTTGCAAAAGCCAAATGAAATTTGTTTTACACTAAATTAAAAGCTGCTCCAAAATCTTATACAACATATAACTGAAAACACAAAAAGTCTGTGCCAACATTCAGATGACTACCAACACCCATGTGTTACAGTCTTGCCTACACAAAGGTTCCTTCAAGGTGTAAATTTTACAAATAATTATACAGAAATATATGCTTTAATCTAGTTCCTTGGACAATGTGCAGGAGGAGTCATGTTAAAAATAAATACATAAATTTACCACAGATTATAGGCACAGAAATATGTCCAGTGCAACTATGCTTCACCTAATTCCATAAAATGGGATACTCTAATTCAGCAAACTGTCCTCAAAAGCTTTAACTTGAAAGGAGGTTTCAGATAATTAAACACATTTTAGTGGTCTCAGGAAAATATTAAACACATTTTTCAGCAGTTTAGTGATAAACCTTGGCATTGTATGTCCATACATCCAGGAAACTATAAAATCTCTTGCGCAAGTTTGAAAGTGAAATTTCATTTACCTTAGAATGCTTGCATGCTGTTTTATAACTCAGGTAGTTTTTATCTGTACATTAAAAAGATGCTTTAAAGTTTGTTTAGAAAAAAATTTTGCATATAGCCTATTTAAAAATAGGGGATTATTTGTCTGGAAAAAAAATTATTTAGAACATTACAAGTAGAAATGGGGATTCTATCAAACTAAAAATTACTTGCATTGACTATATGTTTCTATGTAACACTTTGACTTTTATTCATCCAGATAATCCTATTGATTCAGTTAATGCTTGCAAGATTTAATCTTATTTTAAAAAAGGCACAATAAGATGCTGTGACAGTATCCCCAAAACTAGGAACAGACAGTATATGAAAATCACCTGCCCTCTCTCTTACATAAATAACCTTTCTTGAAGCAGAAGGTCAAATCCTATGGCTGTAGAAGTGGAGCTGTTCTGCTGGTGACCTACAACAAGGAAGCAGGAAGATGCAGAGCACATGTGGGGCATGAGACTTTCTTCCTGTCTAGGCTTTGGTTATGCATATATTATGATTTCTGTGGATAATACTTCATTAATCCTTGGAGTCTTCCTTCTACTGAGAGAGGCAGAAGGATCCTTTAACTGCCACAGTGCAGAAAGCAAAAAAGACTGTCTCAAAACAGAACTCAAGCCTGCTTGTTCCACATTTAACCAGCTCTGTGATTAGTCATTTTCCAGTTTTACACCATCATGAGCAACACGGAGGTCTCTAGACAGCTCACCTCTCAGGCAAGTCTGAAGCACATGCCTGCACTGAATTTCAAGTCGAATCTGTTTTCACCCATTGCTGTTGCATGAGAAGCATTCTTTCCATTTCAGCTGACTTCAGCAGCCTGTTGCTATTGATAACCATTAATGGTAAGGACACAGAGAAGAAATATTTACTTACAGATTTCCAAGGTTCTCATTAGTGATGGCCTGGGAATGTGACACTTAACAAAACAAGATGGCTCTAGCCATTCATCACAAAACTCTGAGTCACATTTTGTTTTCATTTGCAAATGTGCTAGATAAATGATTCATTGAGATAGTCTGTATATAAATAATGACTGAACTTATCATAGAACAACCAGGTTGGAAGAGACACACAGGATCATGAAGACCAACCATTCCCACCAGTCTCTAAACCATGCCCCTCACTACCTCATCCACCTGTGCCTTAAACACCTCCAGGGAAGGTGAGTCAACCACCTCCCTGAGCAGCCTGTTCCAATGCCTAATGACCATTTCTGTGAAGAATTATTTCCTTATGTCGAGCCTGAACCTCCCCTGGCAGAGCTTGAGGCCATTCCCTCTTGTCCTGTCCCCTGTCACTTGGGAGAAGAGGTTAGCTCCCTCCACTCTACAACCTCCCTTCAGGTAGTTGTAGAGAGCAATAAGGAATCCCCTCAGCCACCTCTTCACCAGGCTAAAAAACCCAGCTCTCTCATTCACTCCTTCTAAGACTTGTTCTCCAGCCCCTTCACCAGCTTCGTTGCTCTTCTCTGGACTTGCTCCAGAGCCTCAACATCCTTCTTGTGGTAAAGGGCCCAGAACTGAGCATAGTATTCAAGGAGTGGTCTCACCAGGGAGAATAACCTCTCTGTACCTGATGGTCACACCATTTCTGATACAAGTCAGGATGCCATTGGCCTTCTTGGCCACACTGCTGGCTCATGTTCAGTCAGATGTCGACCAACACCCCCAGGTCCCTCTCCTCCTGGCAGCTTTCCAACCAGCCTTCTCCCAGTCTGTAGCTCTGCATAGGGTTGTTGTGCCCCAAGTGCGGGACCCGGCATCTGGCCTTGTTAAACCTCATGCCATTGGACTCAGTCCAGCGCTCCAGCCTGTTTAGATCCCTTTGCAGAGCCTCCTTACCCTCCAGCAGATCCACACTTCCACACAGCTTAGTGTCATCTGCAAACTTGCTAAGGGAGCACTCGATGCCTTCATCCAGGTCATTGATGAAGACATTGAACAGGGCTGGACCCAGCACTGAGCCCTGGGGAACACCACTTGTCACTGGCCTCCAGCTGGATTTAACACCATTTCCCATCACTCTCTGGGTCTGGTCATTCAACCAGTTTTCCACCCAGGAGAGTGTGCGCTTGTCCCAGCCAGAGGCTGACAGTTTCCGTAGCAGAATGCTGTGGGAAACTCTGTCAAAGGCTTTGCTGAAGTCCAGGAAGACCACATCCACAGTCTTTCCCTCATCCAGCAGTCAAGTCACTTTGTCATAGAAGGCAATCAGGTTAGTTTGGCAAGACCTGCCTTTCATGAACAGAGATGAATTTATGTTTTCAAAGCAAAGTCCTTCCCATTCCCCAAATCACACATATCTGAAAAACACAATTCTGGGCTGTACCTAGTCTCCTGGGTTGCAGTGGTAAATATGTTTTCTTGATAAATCTGATTTCAGCTTTTGATTCCACACAAGTAGTCCAAAACAAAATGCAAAGAAAATTATTTATACCGTATTCTGTTGTAATTAGAAATCCTTTGGAGGGTGTCTATAGTGAGGAAGGTTCAATGCAGCCCTCCAAAGCAAACCACTGGGTAAGACCTTAAGTTGTAGCTGGCGATTACACTGCAGCTCTCATCTTGTTCCTTGGCAAAAGGTTTCTGAATAGCAAATCACACACCCTAATTCTTTGTTTAAAGCAGTCTCTGCACAACCCAGAATATCTTAGCACTCTGGACTGTGTGTTAATGAAGTCATGCTACTTCCACATAAGCTGGCCGCAGTTTTTATCTGATTATGATTGTATCTTCTGTGTGTTAAAGTTGTGGCTTGCTGCTGGAGTCCACACAATGTATTCATATAATCTTTGCCTATGTGTGAAGTAACAGATACATGTTATGTCACGTCCCATAAGTGATGTTTAGACACCTTCTGAACACTGGAAGATGATCTGAGCTTTGCAGCCTACTGCTGCTGTAAACCAAAGGCATTTTACCATCTTAAAAAATGGCTGCTTTTGAAGAGAGCACCTCCAGATACAATTATATCTGTAGCTGTTTAGCCCACATTGAAGGTGTTAATGGAACCATGGGCATATACTTATTTTACTATGGAATTTGATCCAGAAAGGATGGATATAACTTAAGAGTTCCATTTTTCCAAGATAACACAGATTAAAGAAATGTGTGCAGTTTGAACAGAAGAAAACAAAAAATCTAAAATCTCACCTTATTATTAAAAGACAGATTTAGTGAAGTTAAAACAAACTTTAAAAAACCCCCAACCAAATAAAAACCAACCCCTTCACAAATTCTTAAGCACCTAAACAGTGTTTAGGAGATTTTAAGCACTTCAAGCAAAATATGATCCAAAATCTCCTAATCCATCTAAGCCTGACAGTAAAACTGTGTTTGACATGAACAACTATCCAAAAACAGCAGTTATAAGCATGCTTGGGACTCCCTACTAGCCAGCAATGACCCCTCAGCCAAGCTCTGCAGCTTTGCCAAAGCCAGACAGAATTTCTTAGAAGTGCCTGGAAGAACAGGTCTGGTCTGAGCATGATACACACACACCAATATCATTAGGCTTTTGCATTGAGAAACACATCAAGAGGAAGAAGGCTTTTAGAGTTCTGTGTTTAAAGAACTTATCCAGAAATTGAGAGCTCCCATTCTGTGTCCTTCTAACCACAACCAAATTTCAAACCTAATGTAAAACATCCTATAAATGTTCTAATCTCCATATAGATAATCATACTTCAGTGGTTTTTTTTCACCGTATTTTAATAAATCTTACAACCACAATGAAAATGGACACACTAGACTGATTACTGTACTTCTTCATCTCTAAAAGTACACTGGTACCTACTTCACAGAGGCACTGTAGGGATGTGTTGGTCATTGTTAAAGCCCTGTGAAGAGCCAAAAGCAGTATAACTGCCAAATACTGTTACTACTATGAGTAGCAATAATAATACTACTTGACACTTGCATAGTGCCTTCCATCGGAGAATCACAAAGCACTTTACAAAAATCAATTATTAAGATGCTGTGATGTGTGTATTACCTACATTTTATAGATAATGAAACATGGTTAATTGAATTGCTAAAGTTATCCAGGAGTCAGACAGAGCACCACAATATACAGTGCACATAAGGCTTCCTCTGTCATCTCTAATCACCAGGACTTCTTCTTTCCAATGTGTCACCTATTTGCTTTCACTTATTTTTGTGAGCTGTCTTCAACAAGTAGTTTTCATTACCTTTCCTGTCATTATAAATGACAGAATTAAGGACACTATGCTAGCAAGCAGAGTCTTGTCCCTTCATTTCCAGGATACCTGTCATGTAGCATTAAATGAATAATCCATTTTCATCCAGGAATACCCATCAATATTTATTCTCCTTATTCTTTTTTACTATTTTGGTGAAGAAATAAAGTATAGCCTATTATAACAACAACAACAACAAAAGATTTTGGCAGATTTCACAAAACCAAAAAAGGTAAATAAAACTGTGTGTATTCTTTGTAATTCTAGCAACCAATACCCAGATTTAGTTATTCTTTTTTTATACTTCTTAACATGGTTTCCCAAAAGAAATAATTCTAATTAGAAGGAGTTTACTTAATGCAATTTGTTCATTTATTTGCATGCAAAAACTGCTTTTAAAAAGTATTGCATAGGCACCTGCACAATCTAACTCCTTTCCCTTTTGCCAACTGATTAAGGGACAGTGGTTTTTTTTTTTCTTTTTTAATAACATAAAATTATGCCTGTATGCTCAAGGACAATCACACACCACTCCTCTGCACTATCTTAGCTGGCAAGCTTTGTCAAAGATGCTCACTGTGAAATGCACCTGTACAAATGAGTTCCACCTGCAACTCTGATTTCCAAGTTCAAGCACAATCTTGTGCCAAGGGAGGTTGTATGGCGTGGGACTGCATAATCTTGCAAACTCAAAGCAGCTGATGTGAGACTGACTTTCCATACTATTTATTTTAAATTATGCATAGAGTTATCAGTGCCTTGCTATTGTTAGGTAGTATCTGCATCAAGTACAAGATAGTTTAACTTCTGCTAGGACTTTCTCCTTCATTAAGAAGGTCAACATATGATTTTTTTTTTTCTGAAGTCAGCTACTAGTTAGACTTTTAGGTGAGCTTCACAGATTAGAAAAGGTAGAAATCTCATTAAAATTTTCAGAGCCGAGATGTGTCAAGTGAAATATCTTCATACGCTGCCAGTGGGCTCAGACAAAAATTGCTGACACCATTCTCATAAATTACTAAGCACATTATTAGTCCTGTTAGTATTAATATATAATGAAGTTATTGAAATTAATATACACTTTTAAGTTATACATTCATTTCCCCCACACATATTCCTTCCCTCTGCACTAACAGTAGGACATTTTCCAGCATCCAATCTTCTAGACAAGCTGGAGAAAGTGGGCCTGTGTGAATCTCATGAGGTTCAACAATGCCAAATTCAAGGTCCTATACCTGGGGCAGGGTAATTCACGGTTTCAGTACAGGATGGGGGATGATGTGATTGAGAACAGCACCGTGGAGAACAACTTGAGGATGCTGATTAATGAAAAGCTTGCCATGAGTCAGCAGTGTGTGCTCATAAGCCAGAGGGCCAACCATATACTGGGTATCATCAAAAGAAGCGTAGTCAGCAGGTCGAGGGAGGCGATTCTGCCTCTCTCGTCCTCTTCTGTGAGACCCCCACCTGGAGTACTGTGTCCAGTTCTGGAACCCTAAGCATAAGAAGGATATGGAACTGTTGTCCAGAGAAGGGCTACAAAGATGATCAGAGGGCTGGAGCACCTCCCATACAAGGACAGGCTGAGAGAGTGGGGTTGCTCAGCCTGGGGAAGAGAAAGATCCAAGGAAACCTTATAGCAACCTTCCAGTACCTGATGGGGGCTACAAGAAACCTGGGGAGGAATTGTTTACAAAGGCTTGTAGCGACAGGACTAGGGGAAATGGCAGTCAATAAGGAAGAATCTCTTCATGATAAGGGTGGTGAGGTACTGGCACAGGTTGCCCAGGGAAGCTGTGGATGCCCCACAATGTTCAAGGCTGGGTTGGATGGGCCCTTCAGCGGCCTGATCTAGTGGGACATGTCCCTGCTCATGGCATGAGGGTTGGAACTACATGATCTTTAAGATCCCTTCCAATTCAAACCATTCTATGATTCTATGAAGATAAACGGAAGGGGCCTCACTGCTGCTGCTACCGCATCATGCAGCCCTGCACACACTAGGTTCTTCATAAAAGAGCAAGCCACCATCTTCTTTGCCTCGTTGTATCTCCCTTTTCTCACCTTCTCCTCTTTGCCCTTCTCCATTTAGCTAGCTTATCATGTGGATGCACTCTACACTGAGCCGTCATGTAGTAGCAAGAGCATATTTCTTCATACCTTTCTAGGAACAACCAGGGGAACATAATGGAAAGTATTCCTTCATACAGCATTCATTATTACTCTCCTTTTCTTCTGCCCTTCCCTCCTCCAGGCTTGCTGAATGTACTTTTATCAAATGAATGCATAAAACAAAGAGAAAAGCAGTCAAATGTCCACAAGATTTCCAGTATTCTGTGAAAACACCACCACATCCCTCCTCCTGTCTTGAAGCCAAAGTGAGGAAGGCTAAAATCAAATTTAGGTTCAAAGCTCTATCACACAACATCTAGCAACTTTAATTCAGTCTGACTTAGCACGGGAAGTCATTGCACATGCGAAAAAGACACTGTTTTCTCTTCAACCGTGAACACAAAAACACTATTTCCAAAACAGTCAAAACATGCTAGCCTAAATTTTGAACTCTGACTAATGCTGCCATCCTTTTGATCCTTTATTCTTTGAGAGTACAAAAAAAAAAGTAGTGGCAAAAATCTCCTTACAATGGAGAAGCAGAAACAGTAAATTATTTGTTACGAAACTCTAAATAAATTAACTAGCCAGCCTCCACAACGTGCTAAGCTCATTCAATTTTGAAAAATGACAAAATATTTAAGGAAGTCTGACAGTCTTTAAAAGCAATATAATGAATGGTGTTGAGTATCCCATGTCTTACAGTCTTTCACCCTAATAGATTTCTCTGCGTATCTATGACATACATAATGATACCAACTGCTCAGTTTTTAACAGCCCCATCACCCAGAAAACAATCTCTCATCACTTTAAATATCCCACGTAGCCCAAAATTTTCTTTGCTTAAAATCCAGTATGTTCCCTGTCCACACCATTACATGCATATAAATCTTTAAAATCACCTCATATTAATTAAGTTCTAAGCATTTCAAAACTTCATAAAGAATATTTCTGCTGTTGATTTTTAATATCAGATTACTACTTCTCAACTTTCTGCAGGAGAAACCTGATTACACATTAGAACACATTCCACACACAAGCAATATTTAGCTTACTTTAAAGGTACTTCCACCTTACTATTTTAACCTTAAAGGTCATTTAAAATTAATTGAGCTACATTACCACTTACATTAATCTTTTTGTTGCCAAGCCAAACCTGTTAGAAACTGTCAGTAATCCCCAACTACTGCTTTCTAGCACAGATGATATAACAACCGGAAAGTAATCTGTCTGATCTTCTGCTTCAGAAAATAATTATAGAACTGTGAATGTACTTGCTCTTCATAAAACCCAAAAACGTTAGTAGAAATCTGGTATTATATTCCTTAAAGAAGAACCTAATGAATTCCTTTTTTTGCCACTGTTTTTTTTTTTATGCTCTGTCTGTATTTGTTTAATAACGTGATTTTTTATACAACTAGGAAAAACATCAGGACCTTTTTGCGCCAATCATAAACCAAAACAACACCAAGAAATTTCAGCATATGCAGGACCAAGCCTTGTATTGACATTATTCACTACTGTGTATGTGTAACAAAAATAAATTTCATGTTTAAATTTTGTACTCTGACATAGTATTTATTCTTAAATCCCCCTCTGAGAATAAAATGTTCGAAGAATGAGTAAGATATGTCACTGTATATGGCAAAGTAATTACATGGGAGATAGGATTTTCTAGGAACATTTTTACAAGAGATTTTGCAGAAAATCATGAGGGCCAAGACCAGTAAAGTTCCTTGAAACTACTATAAGAAGCACAGGTTAATCCCTGTCCTAGTTACAGGGGAAAATAATGTATCTTCCCAATCTCTTGCTGTGGACAAATGCCAGCCCTTGGTGTGGGGATGAAGCAGCAACCTGCAGCTGTGTTCTTCTCCACAGCCTGCCATAAGCACACAAAGCATCTGTGACACTCTTCCAATATTAACAAATGGTTCAGACATAAATTATTGCACATGCCTGGCTAAAAACTATGCTTCCTAGGGACATACCTGCCTTGAAAAGATGAGCTCCTGCAACTGAAAAAGATATTGATTCATTCCCTCATTTGCAGAAATTCATTCTCTGCACTATACCTGAAAAAGAGTACATTTTTTCCTGAAAAGGTACATTCTCTCCGATTTCTAGTTTGTGATAAATACATTAAGTGTGCTACCAGAGCAACAGTTTATAGTTTATTTAGAATAATAAAAACAGTGGAATTATGGTCATGCAATGTAGGCACTTATCTGCATACCAAAATCAACCTTCTTCCACCACATTGCCCGAAACCCACATATACATCAAGACTAACTATATGTAAATTAACAAAAATCCTATGTAACCTTTATCAGTGTATCAATTGTGTTGGAGATACAATTACAAATTTTACCAAGGGAGGCTGTGAATGTCACATCCCTGGAGGATTTTAAGGCCAGGCTGGACAGGGCCTTGGGTAACCTGATATAGTGGGATATCTCTGCCCATGGCAGGGGGGTTGGAACTAGATGATCTTTAAAGTTTCTTCCAACCCTAACTATTCTATGATTAAACCAGTACTATTAGGCTAAATATTAAAGTGAGAAAGCTGAGTGAATTTCCAGCTGCAGCTGCAGACTATACATTAACCAGCTACAAAGAGAAAAAATATCCTCATACAAAATTGCCAAATATTTCCAAAGCTTTTACTTCTTTGTGTCAATTACCTTAGATCTACTGTCACATTGCAGACCTTTGGCCATGGCTAAATACCTTTTCTTGCACTATACCACTGCAAAAACAAAACCAATGGGAAAATATGCATTTTTCCCAGACTTAACTCCAAGTGCATCTAAGAAAGGCAGGATGAACAAGGCAGACCTTCATAGGTCAATCTTCCATGTTATATTGCAAATTTCCTCCTCAACTATTGAACAGAGACAGGGTGAGCAGCAACTAGACGGTACCACAATGCACCTTGCTCGGCACTCTTAGCAGACACATTGAGAGAATGAGCAGCAGAGAGTTATCATATATATCCATCCCAGTCAGAGAAACTGAAGCAGTCTCACAAAACCTCCGGCATCTCCATAGATGTAACTTTCCAGACTTAATTTTCTAGTAGTAATTTTCCAGACTCATCAGCTCATCACTTAGCATCATAAGGGAAATATTTATTAGGTCCACATAATAAATCAAGATACCTTAGTCTTTCACTTGCCTAATAGTGAATAGTGACATCAACAACATCAAGGCATAAGACTACAGAAAGGTAGTCCAGCAAAGCACCAGGCTCATAAGCTTCCCAACATTCAGTTACCTGCAGTGACCCAGATCCCTGGCACGCACTCACCTGCAGAACTGAAATGACAAAGCAACTCCCTGCCTTTTTTGAAGTAAGAATAATTCACGTGGAGATAAACGCCAGTCCTCTTATTTTGTCCAAGGGCAGGGTACCACTGAAGCCATTAAAAAGCAGGGTTCCTTCGCAAGCAGCCTTACAAATAATGACTGTTGGCAAGTTTCATATTATGTTAGAAGACATTACCAGCATGGCAACATAGTAATCTAAAAATTAAATAAACAGAAATCCCTAACAGGGCAATTAGACATAGAAACCAATAAACTCCATCTTACACTATTAAAATATTGGGCATTAGATTCCGAAAGAAACCTGAAAATGATAGTTGTCCTCTATAGGAGACTACCCATTTCACTATGTCAGCAGTTGGTGTTAACTGGCTGAGTCATAGAATCACTTAGGCATAAAAACTGTAACAGCAGAACAGGATATTAGCTTAATATCCCAATACTAAGAAAACAACATGTTAGTGATTAATATGAATTAGTATCAGGATATCGAGTCTGAACAGTAATTCACATTTCAAAAACACACTGCTCTGCATTTTAAATCCAGCAAAAGTTGTGACAGACTTCTGTGGATCTTGCTCTCTGTTGGAAAGATAGAAAATGCTTTATATGCATCTTTCACTTAGATCTGATTTATTCCAAACAGAAATGCAGAGCCTGAAAGCAAGTGGTACTGATGTTAATATGATGAGCCTTGGAAAACACTATCAATTAAATACATTGATTTACACGAGTTTAAAATCCTGCCCTGAATACACGCTGAGACTTCAGCTCTCTGTGAATTTTAAGATGCTTGAAGGAACTATAGAAAGCAGACCAAGCAGCTCATTACAATTTAGCAATATCTTCTCCCCTGCTCTTTATCTTTGAAGTTCCTTGCCCAACTGGTGGAGCTGAGCTGTCTTTTATTCAATTAGCATATGCATATCACAATCACTGTGACTCCTCCTGTCAGGAGCACAAGACAGATTTTGTAATGGTATTTGTGAGGAAATCCAGCTGCTCCATATGATCCATCCAATAGACAGATGTCAGGAGATCCAGCCACTGCCTTTCAATCTGCATATTTTCCAACAAACTCAAATATACAGTCCTATCCTCTATATACCCTTAATTGAGTTGGATTCCAGCCTACACTCATTCTAGTAACTAAACAGAGCCACCTCATGGGGTCAAGCACTAATACAAAACGATCAACATCAGGTTTTTGTACAATGCTCTCCAGCATTTTTACTCGTTATTCCCACCATTTTCTCAATGTCCAGTTATAGTTTGGGGAACAACAGTGAATGGGAAATGTTCCCAGTAGGTGGTTTGGAGCTCCATATAGGGGAGGGATTTAAAAGTCTCATAAAAAGAAGGAAGAGAGGCTTTTACCTGTCTTTACTGAGTATCCCATGTTAGCGTTGTTAAAACTCTCTTGGAAAGGAAATCACATGCTGGTAATAGTCCCTATTCTATCCTAGTTCCCAAACCTTCTTCAAGAAACGTGTGGGACAATGCTACTTGGTCAACACCACAAGCATACTAGAAACAATGCTCACAATTCCATAGTTTTGCTGATTAAGCTCCAGCGCCTGGTACATTCCCTGGTGTTGATTACTAATACACATATAGCCTTTGAGGACCTGAGCCTCAGTGCTTTCCGTAGCAAACTCATTTATTTTGCAATTAACCTCTCCGTTCACATTTACTATCCCTCTTCCTTTCCTCCTGCCAGTCACTTCTGAAAACCAAGCTCTTTCCATGCCTGCCAACTGTAATGCCTACATGTCTTTGTTCACTGTCCTTCAGAACCGACGCAAGGATTCACATTTTTATTGTTTGTTCTACTAACTATGAAGTACAGTGAACAATTGCAGCACTAAATCTCGGTACTTGAGGGCTCATTCTTAATATGTAGGTCTTATCAAAATATACTAGCACCATCAAGTAGAAAATGGAAACCTCTACGTTTCTTCAGATACCACATATCTCTTTTAACTCTGCAAGATATTTGAACCTTACAATTTGTTCTATAGTATGCTGTAATCAAAAGCATCTATCTTCTTCAGGCTGTCTAATACTTAATGCCTACAGTTGCCACCCTTATTAGCCAGAAGTTAGAAGTGTAAACACAGCTAAGTACATAACAATTATAGAAAAGAGTTTCTTCTATAACATGTAACATAACATAAACAGCCTATCTTTAACTGTAGCTAAAATACTTTCTAAAAATACAGATTTATAGTACTTTTTTATTCTTCAGACAGTGCTAGTCAGTGTCAAGAAGACAATATTACTGCAATTAGACATATTTTGGCAAAAGCTTGGGATAAGCAATCATATTGGGTAGACAGGAAAAGATATTCAAGGTCCTTATTACTCAAGTTTACAGATGAACTCCACATTTAAAAATCCTTGAAAACTGTTCTCCTAATGGAATATTTCTAAGGGTAAATACCTAGCAAGCCTCATTTGCCATAGCCTACAGTGAGTCTTCAAGTACAGATTGTGGAAACAACATTTTTGCCATGGATTTTAAGCACGTTTCTCTGCCTTCAGTTTTATTGACTGTGAAGATTATGCAGGTTCCGTTAAGCCATTCTGTAAACTTGTTTAAACCCCTTTCAAGGAAACAATTTTTTTAACTTCTTCCAATTTGCTGTTTATAATGATCTCTACTGATGAAAGTTGTCATGCATACAAATCAACACAAATATTTAAAGGCCAATCCCATAACCCACAGATATCAAATTCCATCACCTACAATGTCAGCAATTGTTTGAAGTGAAGAAATTATATTATGAATAAATACTTATGCTAGCAGACAGCTGTCAAAAAAGAAACTGGAAAAAAAACCTCAAAAGCAACAAACCACCACCAAATTTATTTGTTTTATTTTCCTTTCCTCACTAGAAGTCATAATATGGCACATTGATATAGTTCTCTATTTCAGTCATAAGATCTGCTTTATATAAAGCCCAATGTTGTTAATACTCTTTTTGTTTAAACTTCACAGAATGAAAACTTGTTCACCAGTAACAAGAAGGGAGTTCTAAACCTGTGCTACACAGATTTATTAACCTAGCCAAAATGAAAGGCATATCTTTCTCCACAAAGTGTTATAATTTCCAAATAAGGTGTGTCCTCTAGGGAATAAATATAGAGAAATTTTTTTGTTTATGTTTAGGGGAGGGTTAATTTCTGAGATAAATAACCACAATGTTGCAACTGTATTTTTTGAAGTTTAACTTATAAAATGCACTTATCACCATACTAAGCAATAAAACATATGTATTGTACAGTACATGCCCAATAAAAATCTCCTGTACATGGTATACAATACACTAGTGATCTTCAGCAGGAAAGATGAACAAAATACAAAACCAGCAAGTTCACACAGTCAACACTTATTTCAATGTTTTTGTTTAACAGAATATGAATGTAATGTCTGTATCAAAAAGTACACATACATTAGTTTTCTGTTGATTATTAGTAACCACAAAAATTTAAAACGCACTCCCAGAAACTGAACTCTCTTAAAGTACTATTTATCTTATTTATGGTTGGACTCAATGATCCGGTGCGTCTCTTCCAACCTGGTGATTCTATGATTCTACGATTACCTGGTGAGTAAATCGGTCTCCTACACTGCTTGGCCTTCCTTGCATTTCCTCTTTGCCATACTGAGTAGCCAAGGATATATTTATCATTCCAATGAAAATCTGAAACCTTTGTATATAGTAGTAGCCTAAACTTTCCTCATTTGGTTCACTAAACTATTTTTTTCACATAGACTTTGCTATCTTTTCTTTAAGGTGAAGTAAGTAAACACTGAAACACTGCAGAAGGGAACTGCGAGTGTCCCTTCCTGTGGGCACGTACAACATAACAACCTTAGACTTCTATGAGGCAAAAGCAGCAGTACAGCTTTATAAGGACTGTAGTTAAGCATTCAGACAGCTCAAAGAAGCTGTGTATGATATTTACAGAAAGCGCATTTGTTATTTGGTATGCACAAACTACTTGCATGCACATCACATTGTGAGTCCTTGTCTTTTGCTCTATGGAGAACTACATGAATGTACTTTTGGATTTTATTTTCTAAACAATTCTCAAGAGCTATGTGACAATTTCTGATCTGGTGCTCATCAGACCAGGCAGCCACTGTGGCCACGTGGGTTGCAGCCATCCTGGATATTCTGTTCCTACACTGTAACGCCTGCCAGCAGAGTGGACCACTCAGAGCAGCATCTGGAAGTAACCCGTGCCTTTCCCACACAGAGAAACCTATATTATTATCCAGTGCACTGATCATCTGCCTTAGCCAGTATCTGGACTACAATATTCACCAAGCAACAAATGCGAGGATCACTGAAAATCCTTTCCGTGTCAACCTGTAGTGCATCACCAGAAGCTTCCTGTAATTGCAAACAATGGCTCAAGAACAGGCACCAAATATCAAGATTTCAACTCTGCTTTCCACTGTCTAACACAGGGTGGCACAAATATACACCTTTTGCTTCTTCTTAGATGTGCTCCCCCCATCCCTGAAAAGATAAAAATGCAGTGATTAGAGCTTCTCACATCTCACAAAGTCATACTTTCACTGAAGATATAATGATTAGCTAAGAGAAATAAAGATTAATGTAGACAAATAATTTGCACTGATCGTTTCTGAAACCACAAAAAACTACTAAAATAAAATTTTAAAAAATCTCAAGATTAAAACTTTCTTTGAAAATAAAAAATACACTGAACAGCTTAATAACTGTAAGTGCATGTCTTTCTAGCAGACCCTAATCACAGTATCCACACAGATTTAATTTGTAATCTCAACCTAAAAACCCCATTTGCTGAATATTTTGCTATCAAAGGGTGTATTTTAGGAAGTTCTGTCCTTATGCGTTCCAATCTAGTTTCACAAGCCTTCCTAACATGTTACAATCTAAGTTGGAAATGCCCGCTGCAGATTTACAGCCGATTACAACTGAGAATTTTCTCAACAACATCAAATACATCTCTCCAGTTCAGTCTGAGCAGAATATAGATAGAATATTTCTGTTGACACAAATGCACTAAATCTGTTTTAGAATGTGTTCCAGGGAAAACATCAATTGAAAAATTGATACCAACTAGAGTTGATTAATGTATGAATTGTTTCAGAGCTGCATGCAATCTCCCAGCAATACTTCTGTTTCCCTACTTAGACTAGCTCGCCAATTATCATTACACGTAACTATGAAACTGGGACAAAATTTTGATGATTATGTTTACATCTTATCCAATATGCACATAAATTTAGTCTAGTCTAAAAAAACCCAGAAAGCTGTCATTAAACTGTCTTAAGACTGGCTGCAGAACAGTAAGTTTTGAGCACTGAACAGCATTTTCAGGCATGTGCACATACCCCATGACAAACCTTGTTACTCGTGTAGCGGTTGGTTGTACAAGCAGCGATACATGCCCTCACAAAATACAGAAATGCAGGAGTGAACTTTGGATATCTAGCTCTAATGTTACAGTAGCTGCCTCTAGTATCACCTACACAGATTATCATCACAAACCAAGTTGTTTAATACTGCTCATTCGGAGTTCTGAAAGTTCAAAGGTTGAATCTCGAAAAAGCATTAGCAACTGTTGAGGTGAATGTTAAATAGCTATTTTAAAGGACCTTCTTACTATTAAGAAAGTTTGCATGCATGGACTTTCACATGCACATATGTTTACAAAATGACTGGTTTTCCCCAGTGAAGATCACTTAATTCCTTGGATGAACAAAATGAATTTTAATAGTACTGCATGTTAGGTTGGGAGTTCTAGTTCCTGCTAGTTCCACATATGCTTCTGTACTTCTCTCTGGCATTGACTTGACCCTGTAATAAACTTAGTTTCACCTTTAAAAAAAAAAAAAATTATCCCTGATCCATGGGGGGTTTTTTTACCATTGTAGGTCTAAACAACTTTCATGGTAAGATCCTAGATCTTGAGCTCTAAAAGAATTACAGCCTCTGCCATGTCTTTTAAGAAATGTGATGCAGCGTGAATACCTTGGGGTAACATGGAAAGTATGTCCACATAAGAAGCCAAGCTTACACAACTAGATAGACACAAAGCAACAAAACTAGATCTCTCATAGCGTACTACAGTGGCATTTTAAAACAACAATATTTCAGCAGGCAGATAAAAACATTCTTAATTTCTATTTTTCCACAGAAAAGTCAACATTTTCCCCAGGGAAGTATTTTTCCACAGTTTTCTTAATATAACCCACAGATATCCTAATACAAGTGAGAAAAATTATGTTTACGTGTAATGATGACATACGTAATCAGTTGAGATGTAATAAAAAGCCTTACTAAGGGTTCTTGGTGTTATGGAAAAAAAAAATCCAAAAGCTACATGCCTTGTAGCCAAAGCCTATATGGTCCATCAGGGAAACACAGGTGGGAAAAAAAACCCCAAACCTATACTCTAGCTAGTCTTTAAAAGCTTTCTTTTCCTTCTCCATTTAGTGACCTTCTTTTGGGAACTCTTGCAAATCCTTTCTGGCAGGGGATGAATTCATTCCAATTAGAAGATTCTTTTGACCACAGCTTTTACGCAAGGAATCAAATCTCAAACAAAAGTATTTGCATAAATGAAGTTACACACTGTGTTTAGTCATGAAGTGGCCAAAACCAGCATTCATTTAGCTAGAGGACTGAGCTGGAACATCCTTCCCAGCATAGGCAGGTAAGTGCTTCCCATGGACCGCACTGATGGGCAGGAGTCCAGAAAGCAGGGCAGGAACAGGCATAGGAATATCCTTTAATGCTCAGACCCTTGTTAACAACTCAATCCACTACCCAAGGAAGCACCTGTTTCACAGAAACTAACTCTGTACATCCATTTTCAAACACATACACAGAGCTGAATAATAAAAAAAAAAAAAACCACCAAAACCAAACCCCTTAACTGATACACTCTGGCTAAGTAAAATGCCTAAGTACTCAAAGCAAGAATGTAAATGGATGCAACAGCAAAACTCCGTAAGTAATGGACAAACAAGCATTGCCACATGCAAAATAAGAGAAATTGACCGGGTTTTAAGAACTTAGTTGAGGGACCAATAAAAATATTAAAATGCTGGAAAGGCTCTGTCATACATAAAGCACCTGTTTAACATTATTGCTAATTGTAGGTGAAGGAAATGGCCCCAGCAGAAATTGGCTAAAGATGATTAAATTTAATTGCTATCCTATATACAAAGTGCTACACACTGAATGAATTAGAAACAAAATATGCTCAAAAGTGATATGTTACACGAAACCCAGTTCAATACAAGGCATGAGCTGCAATGCTACATGTGGCTAAAAACGTATCCATATTTTCTGAAAGCTCATTTCATCTCTCATGAGATGCACAGAAAACATAGAAAGAGGAACTACAGAACTAGGAAATAAGGTCACGATAAGGTTGGATGTGGGTTGCATGAATGTTCACATTCTCCAGCATGGTGAAGGAATTGGGGTTGACAGGAAACACACTCAGCCTACTCTTAGACAAGGAGTGCCTGGAATCAATGAAATCACAAATAGTTAAGCAGTAGTGCCATCCCTGAGTTTGTGTAAAGTAGGTACCTTGATAAGGCAGCTCCACAACTCCAGCAGAACACACAGAATTCCCCCTGGCAGGCAGCCACTTCTGCTGGAGGCAGCTGCCAGAGACTTTTGGCACAGAAGAGTGAATGTACCACTTTACACTTTCTTTCCTAGTTCAATCTCTTTTTTCCCCTGCATTATTTTGCTAGTACTGTTGGGGTTTTTTCTCTCTCCTTCCACAGAAACTACACAAACCAGATTATCTATCAGAGCTGTCAGCTCATTATTACTCCTTTTATACTATATTTTTTAAATAAAATTTTACTTCTGATGCATTTTCTTTGTAGTGCCTAGAGCACTCTCTCCCTGTCCACCTTGAGTGCTGCCGAGGGCACAGCCACAGCGCTGAGGCATGACTTGCTTATGGTCTGAAACTCATGAGTTATTCCAGTCTTCCACCTGAACACCCAGCTAAACAGTGCATCCTCCTTTTAACCTGCTGCCACCTAGACCGCATTTTACACATTATATGTGCATCATGTCTAGCCTTTAAGTTGCTTTCTCACAAGTATGCCTGGCACACATCTCTTCTAACTGGTGGCAAACAAAACTGGCATCCTTTGTTGCAGACTCAGTTGTGTTAGCATTTCCCCATTAAACTAAGGAAGATAGAGAGAGCTGCTTGTGCCACAGCCCTCCTGTTCTCTATTTAAGGTCCCCTGGTCCTCAAACACACTTAGTGTTATCTGCTACATAGAGAAACAAGGTGCTACTTCGTCCCAGTTACACTTGCTTTAGCGCTGGAACATAATGTTTGTGGCTTAGTATCAACTGAACAGTCATTATTTCCAAGTACCTACAATGTATTTGTTCAGAACTACTGCAGCCTATGGACACGGCGTGAGAGCTGTGCTTTTTAAAAGGCAGCTCCCTGTAACGGAGAAGAATTTCCCACCCCTCACATCCCAAAGAAATTAGGCAAGCACTAAATGCTATGGAGCAGCTGCTCGACAGGCTTATTAGAAAAAGCCATAAAGAAGTATGTGAAAAATACTGTATTTAGCTGAAGCTGCAGGGAACAACAGAAGAAAAATAATTAGCCAAGTCAGAAATTGGCTAAGGCACTGGGTCTTCCAAGTCTTCTGTTTCCTTCAAAATACAAAAGGATCTTTAAACAATAAGTAGTAAACAAGGCTTTGTTTATATCTCACCTTCAAAAGCCCCAGGCAGAACAGAGCACCCTAATAACATCCTTGGCTTAGAAATTATTCAGAAGCAAGGGGGCTATCTGCTGCATTCCTGGTACCATTTTCTGCTGTGTCCTGGAAGGTTTTTCTTTCTAAGTTTCACTGCCAAGACTTTTTCAGTACCAACTCTGCTAGGCCTGTGAAGTGTGGCACTAAACCTCTGAGCAGGTTTGGCTGCAAGTGCATATTACGGCACATCTATCACGACTGCAAAAGCTATAACCAGTGTGCTGATGAATGCCATCTATTCAGGACTCAAAAATCCTGTAGACAGTATCATTCCTCTGAAGTAGATATAATATCTCTATATCATAATGCATTTCATTAAACAGAAATTTTCAGAGACAGAAACATTGCTCATAATATGTTCATTAACATAACCTCCCTGATAAAATAAAAAAGCCTAAAGCATAGTCAGGCCTCTGAAATAAGCAGCTTCCTCCTTCAACTAACTGTCCTTTATCTTCAGTAATGTTGGAACCAAACTTAAACTCATCATACTCTTCCCCATGCAAGTCTGTCACAACACCACTGATATATGATTCACTGGTAACTGCTTCTTATTCCGCTCTTTGTGAATTCATTATTGCTAACTTCAGATCCCAGCGACAAAGTATTTATACCTAGTCCCTTTTACAAGGTGTTAGAATGGGCAAAGGAAAGCTAGAATCTTTAATAAAAGACTTCATGACATTGTCACCACACATCTACATGCACAAACAAAGTG
This sequence comes from Coccyzus lansbergi, assembly GCA_033558105.1. NCBI lineage: Eukaryota > Metazoa > Chordata > Aves > Cuculiformes > Coccyzidae > Coccyzus > Coccyzus lansbergi. The sequence continues at coordinate 4,174,423 of JAUMJK010000306.1, forward strand.
TACTGTACCTGCGGTCTTCAAAATCTTGTTCTTAGTATTGCTGCAGCTAAAGGTCTCTCTACATACAAGGAAGAAGGACCAGAACTGTTTCTGATACAATAATAGCAAACTATGGTAAAATAAATACTACTGAAATATCTAGACTGAAAATTCCTTGTTCATATAGCCATGAAATTTAATAAAGGTATTTAAAATATTCACTACTGTTCTCATTTCTTAAAGCATAGCCTTAAGTCTACTGACATTTCATGGTCTGTTAATACAGAACACTTTAAATATAGAAAGGTACATGTTATCCATTAAAGACTATGCAGACTCATGCAGAAGATAGCTCATAGTGTACAAATATAAGACTATTTAATGGTGCGAAGTATAAAATTGAATCCTCAAGGCTGCTTCCAAGTTAAGCATTTTGAAAATGACTGGAAGACATAACCTGTATCTTTCACAGTTATAATCAGGAGGTATTAAAAAAGTACAAGCACAGCACAGGGAATACAAATAAATGCCACACACTTATGACTTCCTTCTTAAGGACAAGAAGTGGTGCCAAGTTTAATTAGTAGCTTACTGAAAACACAAATAGTTGGGGGACTTGACTGCATGGGGAGGGTTTCATACCTGAAACAGTTTTACTACCTCAGTCAATGCTAAATCTCAATATGCATGACTCCCACATTCATAATGCAACAAGTACCCAGGTGTTGTTTGCTGTTCACTGTTTCCAACTTCACACACACCGATAGGCAAGACAGATATGGTCTGGAAAACTATGTTTGTAGGCAGACATAGATTACTCTAGAGAATCACTGCTTTCAGTATTTAATACCAAACTATTATCTACTTTGCCAACAAAGCATCCCTTATTTTTCTCCTACAATCTGGACTCCCCTAGGAAAATATGAAAACAGCATACATACAACAGTAGCAAATGCGAAAAATCCAACACACAAAAAGACTTCTAGAGCTAGAATTACCCATCATTAATAAAACATTAACTTATCATCCACCTTTATTCTCATAAACAGCCTACCACTCCCTCTCCACAGGACTCAACCTATCATCTTAAAAGCTTGACTAGCGTCAAAGAGTGGCCACTAAAAAAAAAAAAGCAAAAAAAAAGAAAAATGTGCATGAAGTAAAAGTTTTCCCTCAAGAATTCAGAATGAAAGCTAAGGTTTGCTAAAATTGTGTCCTTTTTATAGAAACAGTCCTAAACCATGGTAAGCATCCCAAATCCTGGTCATGTAAATCTCAAAACCAAGAGGTTTTGAGCAATGCAAAGTTTTAGCAAAAAGCAATGCAAAGTCCTCTCGCTACTTGTTTCAAATGCTGAAAAGCTCACATTAAACAATGTTCCTACGTAGAGAAAGAGACCTGAGGTTATTTTCAGCTTTGTAATTCTTTCTTTTCTATTATACCCCAGATAGTTGGTTTCAGACAAAGATCCTTCAATTTAGAGCAAAGTTCTTTTTTTTTAAAAAAAAAAAAACACCTGTGAGCAATAAGAAATCTCAATCCAGTTATTTCTTGGTCTGTTTCTCTGATATTTGCATTTAAGCAAAAACTGCTCCCAGCTGGCAGCAGAATTATGTTAAAAATGATGGAGTCAGAAGGTTACACTGATTTCATTAGAGTAAGAGGGGTGGTGCACATACTTACTAGGTAGCTGGAAAGAAATTTAAGTAAGTTGGAAAGTGAAGGATTTGGAATATAACACTATTTGGGGGGGAATAGAAGAGGGTGCTATCTTCCGATACTTTTCATCCTCCTTGACTTGAATATCAGCCAGTGAAGTCCTACTGAATATAAAATACTTACAATCGAGCTTCTTCCCACTTTAGACTTTAGACACTCAGGTTCTTTTATTTTTTTACCTCCGTACTTTTGTACAGAAAACTCAGTTACCATTTCCTGCATTTTTAGAGCTTCCACACAGAAGGACGGATAAGCCCCACGGATCAGAGAACATAAACACAGCCCAGCCAAGGTCTGATTGATGATAGTTCCAGCACAGTTGGATTATGTCACACAGGCAAGATACAGCGGTACAAGGCAAGAACCTGTAGGTGCTTCGCTAGAGTGCTGGAGTACTACACACGAGGGAGTTAAGCACTATAATGAAATATTTGTCGCTTTCCATCAACAAAAGTCAAGAAACCAAAAGCACAGACGCTGTCATCACAAGTAGTTTCCAAAAGATGTTGGCGATGCAGGCGCTACGGGGGCAGAACCCGGCACTGCCGAAGCCGGAGGGAGCTGGGGGGGGCCGGGGGACCGAGGTGCCTCTGGTACCTCCGCACCTCCAGTACGGAGGATGGCAGGTCCATAACCCTCAGCATTTCGCATACTGAGATTCGAGATACCGACAGGGAAAGTTCAGCCGCGGCTGGGAAAGCGTTCGTGATACCTTGGGCGGAGCGGAGGCTGCCCCGGGGCCGCCCTCCACCCCGCACACCCGCTCGCACCCGCAAACCGCCGCTAGCGACTCAGAGAGCGCCCGCGGCGACTCCGAGGGTCCCGGCGCCCGCAGCGCCTCCCGAACTTCACGCGTGCTCTGCCCCGATGTCGCTCCCGACAGGTAGCTCGCGGCTCGCCGCAGCCAAACGCGCCAATTCCACATTTTCTGCAGGCAAAGGTCGATCGCTGCCCGTCCTCGGCGGCGGCAAAACCTCGGACGAGGTGCTAAACCGCGACACCTGCAGCCGGCACCGCGCCGGCTCCTCTCCCGGGCTCCAACTTTCCCACAGAGTGCCAGGATTTCACCTTCCCGCGGCGCGCTCCCCGGAGAACCCGCCACTCGAAGGGGGCAGCGCCGGCCGGCGCCGCCTCCCCGGCCCCACGCAGGTGGCAGCCGGCGTAGAAACTTTTTTTTTTTTTTTTTATTATTTTATTTTTTATTTTCCCAAACCGCTCACGCGGCGCGGCGAGACCGAGCCCGCATCCCCCCTCCCCGCGAGCCGCCGCGCGGGCGCCCGCGGCCCCGCTCCTACCGTGCGGGGGGCAAGCGGGGGAGGGAGGGAGCGAGGAGGTGGCAGTTACCGGCGATCGAGCGCCCTTCTTGCGGAGCGGTCCCCTGAAGACGCCTTTGATGCCGCGGTAGTGGCCGTTGCTGAGGTGCCGGGAGCTGATGACCAGGTAGCACGCCATGCGGGGCCCCCGCGCCGCCGGGCCGGCTCCTCCTGGGCGGCGGCGAAGCGCAGCCCCGCATGAAGGAGCGGGCGGAACCGCAGCGGCGATCTCCCCGCTCCCGTCTCATCCGGCGCCCGGGTGAGCGGCGGCGGGATGCGCTGAAGGCGGCGGCGGCGGGCGGAGCGCGTCCGAGGGAGCGCGGCGGCGGCCGGTCCGCATGCTGCCGCGCGGGGGGAGAGCGGGGGGGAGGGGGGGCAGAGCGCGACTCGCACGGCCTGCCGCGGCCCCTCTCCCTCCTCCTCAGGCCAGGCCGCCGGCACCCAGAGGGGAGCTTCCCGGCGGCAGCTGGGGCGGTGGATGCGGCCGCTGCCGCCGCGCCTCTCGCCTCACCTCCGTCGGCGGGGGGGGGGGGCGGCGCGTGCCGCGGGGGCGGGGGCCCTTCGCCGGGCCGGCCGCCCTTCTCTTCCTCCTCCTCTTCCTTCTGCTCCTCCGCTTCGCCCAACTTTCCCGCTTTGGGTGGCGGGGAGCGAGCGTCCGTTCCCCGCTTGGCTCCGGATGCGCTTCTGCCGCTCCTTCCCCGCTCCCCGCCGCCCGCCGGGACACCCCCGGGGGTCGGGCCGGCGCGGAACGTCGCCGCTCCGGTTCCCGCTGCTGCCTTTGAAGCGCAAATCCGCCCAGGACAGCGGCGAAGGCTGCGCGCAGCTCCCAGAGCCCCCGACCTGTAACCGTGCTCGTCCCTGAAAGCTCGGCGGTCAGGTGCGCGGTGTCACAGAATCACACAACAACCAGGTTGGAAGGGACCCATCGGATCTTCTAGTCCAACCATTCCTATCTAACACTAAACCAAGTCCCTCAAGACCTCATCCACCCGTGCCTTAAACACCTCCAGGGAAGGTGACTCAACCACCTCCCTGGTGTCTCTTATGACCTAAATGATTTAGTTCGAACGGCGGCTGTGAAATTCTTGCACCTCTGACACGCTGAATCAGGTTGTTCTTTTCCCCTCTTGGGGAGAGCCGGGCGCGATGTGCCCGGACCCGCCGGTGCGCACTCGGCTTCTTTTGATCGAGGCGCAGGTGTTGTCTTTGCCGCTTACTGAGTCCAGAAAAAGAAATCGATACATCACGCGGCCTCGGCAGTCACTTGCAGGCCATTCGTTTCTTCAAAACAGAACCTTTTTAACTGTAGATAAGAATTATTTCAGATTTTTCACTTAATCCCGTAAAAGCCCGTGTTTACAGATAGTGAATGAAACTGACAAGCCGCGCTTATTCTAACTTTAGCCTCTCGAGAGCTATCTTTATATGAATGTAACATAAGTAAAAAATAAACCTAACACAAGCCACCAAACTGCGTAGATAAAAAGGTCATGAAAAATCAAATGTTGGGGGTGTGGTTGTATGTGTAAAATAATGCTGTACTGTCTCAGTATATAATGTTTTACATACAATGTAAAAATGCGAGTCCAGAGAAGAGCAACAAAGCTGGTGAAGGGGTCTGGAAAACAGACCTTATGAGGAACAGCTGAGAGAGCTGGGGTTGGTTTAGCCTAGAGAAGAGGAGGCTGAGAGGAGACCTCATTGCTCTCTACAACTACCTGAAAGGAGGTTGTAGAGAGGAGGGAGCTGGCCTCTTCTCCCAAGTGACAGGGGACAGGACAAGAGGGAATGGCCTCAATCTCCACCAGGGGAGATTTAGGCTAGACATTAGGAGGAAGTTTTTCACAGAAAGGGTCATTGGGCATTGGAATAGGCTTCCCAGGGAAGGGGTTGAATCACCTTCCCTGGAGGTGTTTAAGGCACGGGTGGTTGAGGTGCTGAGGGACATGGTTTAGTGTTTGATAGGAATGGTTGGACTCGATGATCCGATGGGTCTCTTCCAACCTGGTGATTCTATGATTCTATGATATACCAATGGCCAAACCTATTATTATGTATTTGATTAGCAGATAAAGAAAACAAAATGTGTCTGAACTTGGAATAACCAAAGTTGGAAGTAACATATTGAGAACAACCTTATGTTAACCGAAATACAGTGTTTACCAATGTAAAAAAAAAAGAAAAAAAAGGGATGTGGGGGTCAAATTTAGCTGGTAAATCCCAGGTGTGAAATAAATAAAAAGACTCAGTTCTTGCATAATGTGTGCCTGTGCTTTGAGACTCCTTGCCAAAGGGTATGGTGAATCATAGATTAAATGGTCCCATGAATCAGTACAGATCAAGTTTTAGGGCCTAAGAGCAATACAGTGCCCACAACAGGTCTGTGGAGGACTTCTCTGAAGTAAGAATTTACATTGAAAAAGTGACTTTTGAGAAATAAACCAGTAAACTGGTAATTTGGTGGGGAAAATTATCTTTTATGATGTTTTCCTCTGGCAAGTCACAGTTAGGCAAATTACTTGAAATTTATTCTTCTTGACATGTAATTTATAGATTTCGTTAACTACAGGGTCTTTCTGAAACTACTCTGCAATCCTGTTAAAGACAGAAGATTAACTTCAACTTGCATTTTGGTATGCATCTTGACTTTCTGACTGTGAACTGATTACGCAATTCTGGAAGTAACAGCAAGCATCTTTCCTCTCTGGCAATCCAATGAACTTCCTAAAACTTTGCACTTCCATGATGCAGCTGTTGTTTTTCAGAACAGAATGAGAATTTACGTTTCATCTCAATGACTTGCATAGCAGTTTCATTTCCTTTACTGTTATGAAGAGACATGGAAAGTTCTTTACTCCATGGAGCTAATGATGTTCTATTACAAGCTGAGGGAGAGGGGACAGAAGACCCACAGCAGCATATGGTACAATGGATATGTGTGTGTGTTGCAGCTATGTGGACAGACTGGCTGGTCTCTGTCCCTGCAGAGGAGCTTCAGCATAAGCTGAAACTGTGCGAGACCTTCACTGTAGACTGAGGGACAGTACTTTCTTTCCTCCTGAAACTTAGAGTCTTCCACAGTTCATTTACTAAGATTGCATGAAAGGGAAATTATTTGCCCCAGAGTAGACAGCACAGTACTTATTTTATCCTGCTGAGAAGGTTGATGTGCTCAATTGACCCTGCTGTGAAAAGAAGTCATTTTAGGCTCACTTCACTTTGCAAACTCAGGGGAATAGTTACTATGACCGCCAATCTATTTTATAAACAATCTGTAGGACACAAGCCTAAGAAAATGAGATTAAGAGTTGTCAAATGGAATGATTAGATATTAATTATAGCACTCCTTCAACATTTGCCCAGGTCTCTGGAGATGGTGCACCTTCTCTTTCGTGACAGGTCATATGGCTATAGGAACCTTAACTATGAGTAGTTTCATCTGGGTCCAGTCCTTCAATACCTGAGATCTCATAAAGTAATTTTCAGCTGAGCACAGTGGATGTAAAATACTACCTTTCAGAACACCATGCTTTCTCTGCAGAAGTGTTAGTGTCTTTTCAAGATGCAAGGAAGAGGAGAACCAGGTCAGCTGTCACTAAGAGATGATGATTAGAATAATGAAATGTTCTCCAGTTCGTCTGTCCTCTAAGTTTACACAATTTTTTTTATCATTAATAAAGACTACTTAGCATTTATTACCCACCCCACCCCCCCAAAAAAGGCTGTAAGCATTTTCTAATTATTCTTTGTAGAGATTGTCCTCATTGCACAATGTAGTGTCAAACAGAAATACCCGGCCTAGCTCTAAAGCTGATAGGTCTGGCATAAATATACTCTGAAAACCAGGCAGCAGAGAACCTTATTAGTGCAGTCAGATTACTTTTAGTGGTTAATCTAATTCGCATGCTTCTTTGCGGCATTAGTCAGTACAGTATAACCGTACTTTTAAAGCCTTGTCTGCACTGTGAATTTTCTTTAAATTGTAATTCAAGTAGTGCTCCTAATATGAGTTCTATCTGTACACCAGCTCCATTCTGCTGATACTCTCTGCTGTATAGATAAAAATCTACAGTTATCATGACTGACCAGCTGCCAGTGTAACCGTTCCTCAGTGTGAATATAGACTAGATCTGCCTAAAGGCCTCAGTCCTAAAATGTTTTCCACAATCCCCTTACAGTACTCAGGAAAAGCAAAGATATCCTTCCCCATGCCTCCAGACATGAGAAAATTCAAAGAGCGTGAAGAATCTTCTGGCACTACACCTCTTGAAACTTTACTTCAGCAGTCAAACAAGAACAGAAGGTGTGTAGACACACAGCTTGAATACTGCTTCACAGTCTGTTATTCTCACTTGCATTAGTTTAACATGAGATGTTTTCCAGTGCAGAAGAGTCTAAGTGAAGCCTAGAGTACGAGCATACTCTAATACTGATGTGATTTTTGTAAGCTGTCTTCTTTATGGTCCTGAGTGAGTGAGTGAGATCATTTTAGCAAGAAAATTTGGGTATAAAAATCCATGATGAGGTTCCTGACACATAACAGCAACCAATACCTTCATGCAGCTTTACACTACATGTTATCTTCAGACATAATAGAGATTTTAAAGCTATAAATCGAGGTGGTAATATATGCAGATCTTTGGATTAAAACTGCTTGAACTACATATCCATCCACCTTCAGTTCCTTTAACCCATCCACCCAACTTCTACCTCTTTTCCATTCTAGCGGTCCATAACTACATCTGACTCCTAAGGGCTCACATGGAAAGTGAAGCCCTGCCCCACCAAAACCAATGACAGTTTTTGAGGTCAAAAGAATCAGAGTTTCTCTAAAAACTTTTCCCACTTCAGTATGTTCACAGATGGTAACAAACTCTTATAATAGTCTTGAATGTACTATTACAGCATTAGTTGCCCTGTTATTCTACCTGAGGACATTATCTAATATCCCCAAAGCCTCCTGATTCTTCATAGATTAGAATCATACATTTGAAATAATCAACATTTCATAAAATCACAGAATCATAGAATAGTTTGGGTTGCAAGGGACCTTAAAGATCATATAATTCCAATCCCCATGCCACCAGCAAGGTCACATCCCACTAGACCAGGCTGCCCAAGGCCCCATCCAACCTGGCCTTGAACACCTTCAGGGACGGGGCATCCAGAACTTCCCCTGGCAACCTGTTCCAGTGCCTCTCCACTCTTTCTGGTGAAGAAATTCTTCTTAGGTCTAGCCTAGATCTGCCCCTCCCCAGTTTATATCCATTGCCTCTAGTCTTATCACTACAAGCCTTTCTGTAGATCATGTGGATAAAATTTAGTTAAAGTGTTAGGTTTGTTTATTTCCATGAAGCATGTGTTTTAGGTAAGATTTTTTTTAAGTTTGATTCTTATTTAGAGTTCCTAGTCAATGTAAAGCTGGTCTATGTAAAGCTTCTTTGATTTGCTTTCAGTAAAATGGCAACTGCAAATTTTTTTGTCTTTTTTTTTCCTGAACCTTAAAAGACATCAATTACATTTCTTCCTGAAGTAAATACAAGTAATAGCTTCATTATATCTGTCTTTATTTCATTAATTAATTTAGATTATTTTGGTCCTTCTATACTATTCCATTCGAAGTAAACATAATACTGCTTATCCAAACATTTTTAATCCCAGGCTACCTATTTTTATCTAAATAATAGTTACATTCCTCTTGTGAATCACTTATGTAAGTAGCTTTCTATTACCAAAACTTGAATCTGTCAAGGTTCATACATTTAAAGCATTGATGACTAAGTCGTTCTACTCGGTAGTCCATGTAGAATCAATGACACCATTTTACTTCGGATAGAGCTTTTTGGAATGTCTAAGTGCTGAACAGTCACTTTACAGCTTGCTATTAATTGTGTAGCCATCAAATACAGCAGTGTTCATGATGATCAAACCAAAATGCATGTATATACAACAGTAGAGTGTAAATCATGCCCTACTTTTCTTAGAAGCTCATGCTCCACTGGTTTTAAGAAACTCATATAGTTGAACAAGAATCTTGTTCAAATAATTCATCCTTACTGTAACTTTTCTTTGATATATCTCTTAAGTGACATTCAGCAACCTTTCTCTATCACTAAAAAAATGTAATGTTTCCTTCAGTTATTGTGAGAATTACTCAATAGCGTAACCACAGTCACAAAGGAGAATGCTAAGTATTACTGAGTGATATTTGGGAAGACTGCTGGTAATCAGTTAAAAATATGCAAGATACCTGCTATTTTCAGGTGGTTGCAGGACATGCCATCTACTTAAATTAATAGGTCAGCCATATAAATAGGACTTCAATCCTATATTAACAAGAGGTCAATATTTCCAGAATATATGTCCAACAATATAAAGATATCTTTCATTTTCTATTCAGAACTAATATTAGTTGTTTTCTTCTTGTTACTATATTCTTACCTAAATTAGGATGGACATAGAAAGAATAATAACAAGTAGATACTGATATAAAAACTATGTAGCAGAGCTCCTATTCTAATTTAGCAGCAAATTCTTTTTTTCAGGGAGATGATATATGAAAGAGATGAAGGTGTAGTGTGTGTTTTCATACACTTGCCAATTTATAATGTTTGCATAAATATTTAATACATCAGTCTTTTTCTAAAGCAATAATATGGTTTGCATTTCAAGTCTTGTTCTTTCCTTACATTTTCTTGCTGCTAAATCCACCAAAACTTTAATTACTTGCTGCACATCTGCAAGAGAGACAATTCACATTTTTCATTGCTCATCAGTGGTCATCAGGCTGATCTCCTGGATTTCGCACTATATGTGCTAACAGCTTCAATATCTGAAAGCTGAGTAAAGTTACTGAGATGTAGTATTAGGAATTGGAATTGCATATTAAGTGGAGGACAGTTATTTTTAAATTATTTTCAAAGGATGTAAAGAGAAGGAAAATATTGCTTAAGCCCTCCATAGATTAGCCATGATATCTGCAGATAACCAGAGGCTAAGAGCATATGATTCAGCCACAGATACATTAATTTCCAATAACCAATATACCAACAGCTGTGAATCCTTTATCCTACCAATAGTCATTTGATTTAAGGCGTGATCCAAGGACAATGGTAATGAAACAACCTAGGAACAGGAGAGGACTGTCATTACAATGACATTTTACCAAGTGAATGAGAATCAGGCTTGGAAAAAGAGAGGGGAGAATGCTTGAGAAATCACACAAGTTGGATGAAGATCACTGACCTAGGAACTCTGTACATTCTCGTCATAAGAAGGAAGTGATGAGGAGCTATGGATATTTTCTGTAGGGAGAGGACCACTTAGTATGGTAGTTCACTAAGCCCTTCCCCATAAATGGCAAGGAAAAAGCATCTCTTCTGTATAACTTGAGAAGACATTAAAAAAACGTAAAGTATGTTGAAGTGGCAGCAATAAAATATACATATATATACGTGTGTATATATATTTTACATAACTGTATATGCATATTGTATATATATTATTTTATATATGTATAAATGTGTCTGATATCCATAATGGAATAATATAGAAATACATATTTAAACAGTTAAGATGTCGACATTTATACCAATTTATTTCCTGTACTGTTTTTTTTTCTCACTTCAGTGAAGTGACAATTTATTATTTTTTTTTAGGAAACTCGGTGACAAGGAGGTGATTTAACAATCTTCAGTAAAGCAGTACAGAACTCGGATCCGAGATGTTCATACCCATTAAACCACTGTACTAGCTAAGTTATCTCAGATCTGCATGTTTCCATGGAAGTGTTTCTTATGCACTACCACAAGATCACCGTTAGTTCAATATGTATCCTGTTGCCAGCATTTCATTATCAGTTTACATTAATACTTCGGCAGAAAACCTTTTAAAAGAATTTACAGAGAAAGATATGAAAGGCACAGGAGAAATTCCAAACTGACAACAGCATTTGTCATCTGGTGTCCTCTGGAATTCAGATGTTTACTGATCATGGAATCCTTCACATTATTAGTGTCTATGAAACAATAGTTCTTTCTGAGACACCTACACACCTTCTCTAAAACTGACAAGTATACTAAGAGGTTTTAGAGTGCATTATGGCCTATTTTTGTTCTTTAGTAGGTTAAAATATTTCAAGCATTTTGTAAATTCTACTGAAGCATTTTGTAAATTCCACTCAAGTCCCTGTGAAATGTTGTCATACCTTCAGGAAAACTGACAATAATATTGTGATATCTTCAATTTCAGTGGTAATTAATAATAGAAAAACAAAAAGTGAAATTCACTCCTAAATGAAAAGCTAGCAAAGAATTAGAAAGCTCTTACCCCTTGGCATCTCCTGAAATGTTCTTCAGTGGCTCATGGGCTTGCTGGCATTTGCACAGGTGTAGATTTCATCTGATTTCATCCAATGTATGGTATTGCAGCAACTTGATTATGGTAAAAATGCCACAATTTTCTGTGTAGAAATAAAATAGATGTTTGTTTCAAGTATAAATCCAGTCTCTACTCTTGCAGTCATTTTATATTCTAATTATAACAATCTAATTTGTAAACAACACATGCTGAGATTTTGACAGTGAATTTCTGATGAAACACAGAACACAAATTTTAATTATATGCAGTTCTAATGCAGTGAGCACTGCAGCATTTCTGTCATCTTTGAAATGGTAACAAAATGTAAAAAAAAAGTTTTTGAAATATGAGCATGAAGGTAATGAGATCAATAAATGTCAGCTAGAAAAAGTAATCACAACTCTAGAGACTCGCTAACCTTTCTACAAATTCCAGAAATAATAGACTAGCTTGGATGAAGAATTGTTTAACAATGAGAAACAGATACAATTATAAGGGCAAAGCAAGCCAAAGATTGCTGAATAATACCCAAAGCATTGCCTGTTTAGGTAAGTAAGAGAAAACAATATTCTTGCTTTTCCTCCCGAGGTCCTCACCAATGCACTTCCTTTTGCACCTTCTGATTTTGAGGGCAAAGTAAAATATAAACACATATGTAAACCTAGGGTTAAAATATGAAATATACCATAAAGTGCAGCAAGAGATAACATTTTTCCAGGCTGGTGGTGGGCTGATCATTTTCTAAAGCAGACAGAAATGTTAGAATATTAATTGACCTCCATGTAAATTCCAGATACTTAACACTCCATGTAACTGGTGGTGTATGGTTTCTGTATATAATTTATGTAAACCCAGAGCTTAAGCATGAATTAATTCAAGACAAGAAACCGTGTGCTATGTGTTAATGCCCCATGGTAGACTCTAATTTCTGTAAGAGAAAACATATTTCATATGCCTGGCTGGTAAGCTGCCAGGAGGAGAAAGACCTGGGAGTGTTGGTCGATAGCTGACTGAACATAAGCTAGCAGTGTGCCCAGGTGGCGAAGAAGGCCAATGGCATCCTGGCCTGTATCAGAAATAGCATGACCAGCAGGTCCAAGGAGGTTATTCTCCCTCTGGACTTGGCACTGGTGAGACCTCTCCTTGAATACTATGTTCAGTTCTGGGCCCCTCATCACAAGAAGGATGTTGAGGCTCTGGAGCAGAGAAGAGCAACAAAGCTGCTGAAGGGGCTGGAGAAGTCTTACAAGGGTTGACTGAGAGAGCTGGGGTTGTTTAGCCTGGAGAAGAGGAGGATGAGGGGAGACCTCATTGCTCTCTACAACTACCTGAAGGGAGGTTGTGGAGTGGAGGGAGCTGACCTCTTCTCCCAAGTGACAGGGGACAGGACAAGAGGGAATGGACTCAAGCTCCACCAGGGGAGGTTCATGCTCGACATAAGGAACCAGTTCTTCACAGAAAGGGTCATTAGACAATAGAACGGTCTGCCCAGGGAGGTGGTTGACTTACCTTCCCTGGAGGTGTTTAATGTGCGGGTGGATGAGATAGTGAGGGGCATGGTTTAGAGACTGGTAGGAATGGTTGGACTTGATGATCTGGTGGGTCTCTTCCAACCTGGTGATTCTATGATTCTATGCAGAATACTAAATTGAGTTATTTTTGGAATGGTAATGTTAGGTTTGTCTTTTTTTTTTTTAATTGTAAGTGCAAGAGGCATTGAACCTGTGGTGAAAATGGAAGGGAGTAAAATATTTTGTTGAACTTACGTAGATGGGCAATATGTTCTTTTTAATGAGCCATACAATTTTCCTGAAAACATATTAGCATCTTATGAAAGATATGCAAAATTCACTAAGGATTTATGTACATAACAAACTGATTTTAGGGAAATTGACTTTAAAAAAGAGGAGTAGAGATCATATGGAAATTAATTCTTATTTTATCATCAAAGTGGGTTTTTTTGCCCTAATGTTGACTGAACCATTTTGAGTATAGATAAAAAAAATGGAAGAAGCAAGATTGAGATTCAATCATTAGAGTCCACTCGTTGTTTGCATGCAGAGATGTGGAACTTTTTAAATTATGATTTCCAAATGACTACACAGGCATTAAATCAGTTAGAGACATTAGCAGTTTACATTTCATCTTTTAAGTGCTAATCTGAAGGAATAAAACCTAAAGGGCTCCATATAGAACATACAGAGTACTTCAGTATCACCATTAAATTTTATCATCAATACTTTGTACTTTCTGTTGTTCTGTGTCTTCTGTTGAAATGAAAGGAATTTAAAAACTAAGCTGCCATCTTTGAAATTCTCTAAGCATCTAATTTCACACATGCACATTTTCCCTTTTAGTGTCCTTCAAACTTGTCCTGAGCAGGATTGTTCACATATATAAATGTACAGATAACATGGTTTCTATATATATATTTATATAAATATATTCTTATATATATGTACATAACATTTTATAGAACTGGAGAATTGTGCAACCCAACATTAAGTAGCAGGTTCCTACTGTCTTGCTTCCAGCACATAGCTAAAGGAATGAATACTGTGAAAGCTCAGTTCATACATTCTGCAAACCTGCGTGTTAATCCCAAAAATAAACACACCAAATTTCTCCTCAACTTATCTTCTTTTCACATGTCTCTAAGTGCACATGGAGTGTCCGTACCCAAAAGGTTCTTACACTGCAGCGATTTTTGAATGACAGAAAGTCCTAATCCAGCTATCATATTTAATCCATATCCTCTAGAGTCTGACTTTTAAAATAATGCATCAAAAACCACAGACATGGCTGTCAAAGGCAAAACATCCACTGACTCCCAGAGGTACTTCAAGTCTAATGTCAGTTGCTATTACTAATCCATTAAAATGATGCGTCCTGTCTAGCTAGGTTTTTGACCGAAACAGCTTGTGGAGCATTATTCTTTTCTGTATTTCAGATCATCTCATGCTTAGTAAATACTAACACCTTCCTTCTTGAAAACTGGTGGTTTTTGAGTGCCACTCCAGGAGCACAAGCTAGATTTCGAGTCAGTTCATTTGACCAGGATATAACACAAAAGTGCTTCAGCACCAAGATGGTAGAACTGCAGAAAGGGATGTGGCCAGGAATTTCTTTGCTCCAGCTACTTATGGCTGTGTGAGCAGCCATGGATATGTGGATGTACATTAGATGACTCACAGGTTTGTGTAGCTTTGAAAGTTGCTACTAAGAGAGCCTGTATGTGTGTGGATGACACAGTAGTTTATGGAAACATGCAGTTTCTGAACCCAGAAAAGCATGAAGCTTTCAGAGTTTGGAAAAACAGACAAGATACATGACAATTATAATGCTGGTTCTTACATGCCATCAGCCCTAGACATCAAGTCTTAAATAGAATCTGTATAAATGGAGACCATGGTGTACCACTATGGATAGGAAGCTACATTTAAGGATAAAAATCTTTTCAGCCTATGAGCTTCATTAAATTGAGTTTCAGTCAAATCAATTTTTGCCTATAAAAGGTTTGCTATAGCACAAAAAAATATGTCTGCAGACAGCTGCAGAAAGATCCTGCAAGTGACAAGGTAGCAAAATTGCAGAGGAAGATCAGTGTCAATAAACACAAAATAACATGTGTGGGAAAAATATCTCAAACTACACATCTATGATGTTGGTTAATTACCTATTGCCCCTCACAGAAGAAATGTTAAAGTTCCTACACAGGGTTATCAATAAATACCAGTACATTGCTCAGCAACATTCCAAAATGCCAATCAAATGTTAGAAACTGCTCAGAAAGCATTAAAGAACAAGCCAGAAAATATTTCAACATACATAGCTTTGAAAGCTAAAGTAGGAATGGTGCACAAACTGTGTGGGGAATTACTCTTCTGGGTTTCTCAGTATGCAAGAAGTATAATTATCAAAAAGAAAATTTAAAATAAAGAGTTTCTTTTTGTAATCCATCATCAGATTATGAATTAATTGCTACAGGAGATTTGTCAGAAAAAACTTTCAGCTGTTGAAGAGAAACATCAAAATGCACATAACAAATTAAGAAGGCCCTAAACTACTGATTTGCTAGAGTCAGTAATTCATACGAGGACAATGATAATTTTAAATTTTTTTTGTTTATAGTACTTTTCTCTGCTGACCATTGTCAGACAGAAGATACTGGACATCTCAGCACTGCACTTACAATGCAGTTATAATTTCTGGTTCAGATGATGTGTTGCTACTCTTTATTTGAATCCTGGGCAGAACTGTCATCTAAAGTGGCTTTGACAAACTGGAAAAAAGAACTGACAGAAACCTCATGAAGTTCAACAGCCAACATAAACAACCTCCCACAGACAGGACATGGTAACCCCATGCAACAGCACAGACTGGAGACCAATAGGCTGAAAAGCAGCTCTCCAGAAAAGTACTTGGGAGTCCTAGCAAGGAAAGTTAGTCAGCAGTGTGTCCCTGTGGCAATGAGGGCTAATAGCGTATTTCTCTCCTAGCAGGATTGTAGGCAACAGGTCAATGGATGTGATTAATTCTTTCTAATCTGCACTTGTGCAACTATATCTGAGTACCATGCCCAGTTTTGAGCTCCACAAAATAAGCAAGAATTTAACATACTGGAGTAAATCCAAGCCAATAACAGGACTGTAACAAACTGGTTACAGTGAGAGGGTGAAGGATCTGGGTATGTTGGTGCCACTTGTTTAAAACCATTTTGTAAAACAGAGCACTGCTACACATAAGAGTACAAAGCTGGAGGAACTTCAAATTTGGCATCTAGCTGATTTGCCTGCTAGATGTCTAACTTTATGTATTCACAGCACACAGCATACAGCATCTCAGGGATAGTAAACCAGAAAGATCAATGGATACAAAGAAGAAAATGTAATGTAATTTGTAATTTGAAATTAGACTTTCTTCTGGAAGCCCAGTAGGTGTCTGAGCTGTGCTCAGTGGCTACAAGAAGTGCAGACACGGAGCAGGTACCAGCTAGGTTTTGGACAGTCTAGTGCCAGTCTCGAATGATCTTTTCCTGGACTTGAAAAACATTTCTCTTTTCAGACTAAATTTGTCCAAATTATAAAATTTAGTTAAACACAAAATGTAGACATGCACCTGTGCACGTTCACGCCCTAGACAGCTGTAGCAGTGGAAAACTTCAGCTTTGATGTTTTAGCTTCAAGAAAAAAAACTTTTACAACTGCAGTGGAATGATGACAATTGAAAACTTCCTCTGTGACAGGTATTGATAAACCTTTACAAATTTCAGTGCCTAAATATTGCTATTCATTGATAACTTTAGGTCTCGCTTCATAGAAACACAGTACCTCCCTGACACCTTAGGGGAAGACAAGTTCCTCCTGCTGTCAGCCTTTAAGGAAAAAGATTTCTGCATGGACTGCTCCAGCTGACAAGTGCAAAATGGAGGCAGAAAGAAATCACACTAAAGCAAACTCCCTAAGGGGCCTGGAACCAAGTTTAAATCTGAATAGATTTATAGTATTGTATTCTTTTCAGAGGTAGCTTTTGCAGATAACATTAAGGAAGATCTGTTTCTCAAGTTTACCACAAGATGGAGGTGCTGTAACTCAGAATCTTTCACTAAGCATTCAGGAAAATGGTGGGTGTTGTACAAGAAGCACTGTAAAATTTTATGGACATATTTAAGAAAGTAATCAAAAATAATTGTATGCAACTGTGCCATTTATTTTATTAATTTGTTTTAAGCAAGCTGTGTATGACATAGCCAACCGTCTCTAAACCAGCATTATTTCAAAATGCAGCAGCTTCAAATTTGCATTAGAATTAATGAATACTGCAGGTACTGTTGTGATGCATTGGAGGTGGTGATGGCTGATATTGTGTCTTCTCCAAAAGCAAACAAAAGTGGTGGTTTCCAGAGCCAGATGAGTGCCACTTTTTGAACATGTTTTCTGGAAATGGTATTTCCCTAAACTGAGCTTTATGGAGCTTGATACCAACCAAAAGAGATGATAAAGGATGATTTTGTTTTCTGTAATAAATATAGATCTGATTGTTCTCACACAACATTCAGTCTGATCTCCAAAAGAAGATCCAGGATGGTGTTCACCACCTGGCTTTGAAACCATTTATGAAGTCATAGTTATAGCATAGTTCAGTTGCTTGTGACAAATGTTCCTGAAGCAGAAACAAATAAGGGAGCCTCATTTGGGCTTTCTGCACAAACCCAGCAGATCATGGAGATGATCTCTTCCTTCAGCTTTGTTCTATGGGTCTGCTTGGATAAGCCTTGCCCTGTGCTTTCTTCTTTCATTTAAAGTTTCAAAGGGAAAAGGTTAAACATTTTTTCTGCTCTCCATTTTTTCACTTCACAACTTTTCTACCACTGATTATTTTGCTGTTTTATGGAGATTTTGAAATATAAGTAAAAATGGTCAGCCCAGTTTACATTACAGTAACACAGAAATTGAAAAAAATCAGAGAAGAGTGCAGCAGAAGACCTAAATTTTGATAGACATATATTGACTGTATACTTTTAATGTTCAGTGAAGCTATGTTTACATTGACCATGTACAAGAATACAGAGAAGTGAATCTCTTTAGATGTGCTCCAAAGCCATGGAGAAGTACTCTCTCTAGGTCCTGCTATACAAATATTGACTTCATTAGCACATCACTCCTTTCCTGTTCAGAGCAACCACATCCCACAGTCTACACACAGGTGCACAGTTCATGGAACCACAACTTTCTTGGTTTTAGTCAGAATAATTTAAACATATTAACATTAAAGATTTGAAAACATATATCTATCCTCCTAATGGAAAAGAAATTATTTTTCTACAGCAAGAAAAGCCAAAGGAGCAATAATAGTGGAAGCAGGAACTGTATAACAGTTGTAGACAATATCTGAAGGCAGAAAAATTACTGTGTGCCTTTACAAGTGAGAATGAATTAATTTTGAAATTCTTGTAATAGTTCTCATTCTACATGAGAAAATAGTGAATGATGAAGATCTTTAGAAAACAAGTATACATAATAGATTGAAATTGATATGTCATTTTAGAGTTGCTATAGGTTCCACATTAACTTTCATTTTCAATTCATTCTTAACAACATGTGGTAAATTGCCAGAGATGTACAGCAGGCAAAACTCACATGTTTAGGGAATAAAGTAAAAATACATCAGAGGTTTCAATTGCAATACATCTACTATTCCTAATGATAGATGGCTGCTGAACAAGCTTACAATTTACCACATACCATAAATAATTTGGTTAAATTTCTCCTAATTCCAAAAAAATCCAGAAAAGACACTAAATCAGAAGATTTATTTTTAATTATTTCTAAATGAAATTCTGTAAACTACATTACTATCACAATAAAATATTTCACATAAAAAATGTTCTGACACAATCAATAATTTCAGAAGCTACAAATAACTGTAAAATAACTCAGTGAAGCTGAATTTGAATTTATTGATTTAAAAAATGTTTACAAAGAATAATCAGACAAACTTAGAAAAGTTTACATCTAAGTGCTTCTAGTTCCTCTTTAAAATAATGAACCATAATTAAGAGCAAGATAATATGTATTAAAACAGATTAACATTATAGGCTACATAATAGTCTAATTACAAAAGGTTGTTCTTCATTATAGCTGATTTTTCCACACTATATTTTCAACATTGCTGCTTGTTTTTCATAAAGTAGTTAGCAGACACCTTTTAATGTTGTTTGGAAGAAAGCACAAAACATAACACTGAATTTTTATTGTGCAGATGTTAGCTACAGCACCTCATCTGAAATTGATAGCATGTATAAGAATTTATAGCAGTGGAGTTGGACATGTTTTGGAGGAAAGCTGTGGTGAAGACAAGGATGCCAATTGTTCAGGTGCTGAATACAAACATTATGTTTCTCCAAAACACTTCTTGGTTTATACAGATGACCCTCACCACTGAACCGTCAAACAGACTCAAAAAGTCCACTCTTGTAACAGTGGCATAACTCAGTAGGAACACACTTCATGATGAAGTAACAAGTCCTTCAACTAATAATAGGGTCTTCATGAAAAGATGCAGCTGATTTGGAGACAAATCTTGGGGTTTTGCGACTGTGACTTCGTCAGTATTGTGACCTGAAGTGATATAATACTTCTGTGTTCTGCAATTTAGTGGTCTGCAAAAATACATGTTCAGTTACAGAGAAATCAAGTAGCTTGTTCATCCACAGTCACTTAAGAATTATGAATTATAGAACCATATGCATCGGCACGGGTATATAGTTGAGAAGGAAGCTAATAACGGTTTGATTATTCCCATGAAATACTGTCTGTTTTTTACATCAAGATTTTCATGCATTCTAATTTGAGAGTTATATTACTTAAATTCTACTGATGAAGTAAAATGCTATACTATTAGGGGAAGACAAGCCCTTCAGATTTATTTATATCCTACCTAATGCAAATGTGAACGTTCTTCTATTCCACATAAATATGCAATTGCTTCCTTGAAACTTGCTAAGCTGTCTGCATCAGCAGTTTCTCATGAGTTATACAAGTTGCTTATCTCTTAAAAAATCCATACAACCTCCCCTTCACCACCAAAAGAAACCCCACATCACTGCAATGTAAATCACAGCTCCTGGCAATCACAGGTGAGCATCAAACAATGCAGGTTATATAATTATGTTTTTGATGACTGAAGAAGGGAGCTAAATCCTAATGTTCTTTACCAGTTTTCAGTAGAAGTTCACATGAACTTCATCCTAAAGGGTCTTAAGGAATTGTGAAGCAGGAGGAATGAACATTGCTCCACTTTGAGGAAAGTAAAAAATATTAGGTAGCGAGTAGGAACAGCAACCTATCTATATATAAATTGAGGGGCAAGGGTTATGTAATATGTAAATACTAGTTGTGAACTGAACAACGTATTTCATTTGGAGGGGTGACATTATACCTTTTTGTTAAACTCATTTTGTCCAGAGCAAAACAAATTGTTTTGTTTGGGAGCAGTCAACATTAAATAGTATGTATTATATTATGCATTTCTTACTTTTAAAAACATACATACCCCCCTTTTGGCAGAAAACATTTGTGATATTCAACACAAATATTTGCACTCTGTTGGTTAACTCAAGTTATTTCACTAGCTGTAATTCAGAATGGAATTATAGATCCTATAGATTTCTTTTATTGATTTCTTTTTTATTATTGGTACCCATTTGTACTAACCTGATACAGTTTAAAATTTCATGCCACTGATGGTTTTATCCATTTTTAGAGGTCAACAGATACATGTGTTCATGTGTGGATTGTTTTAATGTCTTCTCCCTAACACAGCCATGAAGCAATGGGATCATTCCTTTGTTCTGATGCACCACTAAAAAAGATAAGACATCACTCTTACTTTTCAGTTGCAGTGGAAAAATATCACTTTAACATTGGAATAGATCAACATGAGCCCAGCATTTGGCACAAGTTTCCAGAAAATTCTTTTTATTCCTACAAAACAAATAAAGTTATCAGTAATTTGTCAACTTGGGAAGGATTTTGATTCTATAGAATTATAGGTCTGAAATCTGAACTCTGATATTAAAATAATCTATTGAGTAAGCCAGATGAGACCCAAAGAGCATGAGGTTATAAAAGAAACATGCAAAATAGCTCCAGAGAACTTCATGCCCCAGAGCTATAGCTGATAGAAGCTAGAAAAGCAATGTGCAGACCTCCTAGTACCACCCCTACAGAAACATATTAAGTGTGAATGACTGATTTTATAAGCTGCACAGATGCTCCAATGGAAGATGCCAAGGGCCTCACCTATTGCCAATGAACAAATTCAAAGACACTCTTTGATAATCAATTGTTGCATATCTTAATATAATCAATGTTTGTGCATCTCCTTTGACAAAAATATGTTAAATACCATCCCAAGCACACAGGGCACGATTGTTTATAAGGTTTATATAATTTTAGTGATAGTTAAAGAAATATTTTAGCACAAAAACAACTGTGTATTACTACAGTTTTACTTTGGCACATATGCTAAACCTTAATGCTATTATGTTTACTACCAAATGACCAAAGCCCCTGCCAAGAATAAGATGCCACTGTGTTAAACAGCTCCACAACTGTTTGTGAAGATTAGATTTCTGCTTTACTCAAATTGATGGTAAAGTATCATTATGTAATGGATATGAGTTTATTTACACTTTATAATGAGCTTTTAAAATTAAGTGGTTGTTCACAGTATGCAGGAGTATTTTGAGGTTTTAAAAGGCAGTGTACTAATAAAGACAAGAGCTGTAGAGAGTGGTGGATTTTTTTTTCTGAAATGGAAGCAGTTGTGTTGCAGAAGTAACTCTGGCTTATTGAATTATGAGACACCATCCTGGTTTAAATTAGGGAACAACGTCAGGAAGCCTTCTGCCTGAAGAAGTCATGTGCAATATTCGTAGTGCTGTAGGAGGGTTTTTTCCCTGTAATCACAGTAGGACTTTAGATTGTTTTTTTCCCCCCACGGTACAGCATTTGAGTTTCTACACATATTCAGCCAGTTGTTAGAGAGGATACCTTTTTACAAGCTGAAGAACTGGAAATCTCAAAAGTAATGAAATAACTCTTCAGTCTGTTTTCTTCAATTCTGTCATGTACAAAATATGAATATGAATATTAATGGGATTAAGGTGGCTTGTCTATGTTTTATGCAAAACTAGAAAATCAAGGGCAGAAGCATTATATGTGATTCCTTCTGAACAGAAAAGGAATGACATTAAAGACAGAAGCTCTAGAATAAAGAAATAAATTTAACAGGGGAATAGATTGCCCTTAAAAATAACTGAATTTCTTCCTGAAAACTGTGTTTTGTTTAACTAAAGCCCCTGATGAATTGTCCTGAAGGGCTGTGTTGGGTAATTGTTGGCACCTTTAGTTAGCAACATGCAGATTACTAGATGATGCTTTATAGTGAATATAGTCAATTATAATTTTCCATTTGTAACACAGTATCACATACACACTTCCAGTCAAGGCTTAGAGCCTGACAGTGCAACGCCACACACAAGCAATGGAGGCTCTCTCAGAGGGACAACTTCTGAGGAATCTCTTGCTTAACTGTGGCTTCTTCAAGCTCCAAGCAGCAAAGAGAAGTTAAACAACCAAATGAGTAAAAATATGTCAAAACCCCAGGCTTCTTCACCTGTCTTGTATGTGCAGAAGTTATGGACCTCCAATACTATTTGAGAGCTGTTATCCACTGCTAAGAGCAGAGTTTACTGCTAAAGCGTAACAAAACCTGCCCATGTATGAAGGCAGAGCTGGTGAGGTATATACTTATTTACTCTGTATGTCATTATGAGGCAAAGATGCCCTCAAATCAAGGAAACTTCATTTCAGATATCAAAAAGAACAACAACTCTTAAAATCTCATTGTAAAAGCATGAGAGCTGGCCAACGTGAAAGTAAAGGGATAGAAGAACAAACTGTAGTCATATTTACTTGCTTTACTGTTTAAGAGGGAAATCTTGGCTGAGATTGTGGAAGTGCCATTTTAACTGGACAGCAAGTGGTGTACCCAGCCTGTATTTTGAAAACATCCGAGTGGGTTGGGCAGTTCAATCTTCTCTCACCATGGTAAGAGACAGTATGAATTTGTACATGTCTTAGAGAATCATTTGTGCTTTGGAAATATTTTTTTTCTCCTTTCTCACTCCAAAATTATCTTTATTTTTTCCACGCATTTGTATAAAGAGAAATAAGGTAGAACTCATGGACAGAAACTACTCTCTCTCCTCACACCTGGCAATTAACAGGGATGTACTTGAGGCATGATCTTGAGGGAATATGTTTAATTTCTAAGGACTTATTGGTTTTTTCTTTTTCTGTTTTGAGTTTAAGAGAATGCGGATCAGGAGAAAGAATGTGGTATGTAATTACATTTAATAAAATAAAGGGAACTGATTGCTGTTAGCTTGTTAACAGTTTGCTGACCGTGTTAGGCCTATTTCTTCAGCCTAGATAGCAGCAAATCTAGGTCACTTACTGTCTCCAGCCAAAATGTATGGACAGGTACAGGTGCACCCTATAGGATGCTGATGGTACATGGCTGTTCCAGAAAGTTTTTCCAGGTACTCTGGGGCAAGTGGGATAAATTGGAGAGTAGAGTCATGTCTGCAGCAAGGGCTGGGAGGCAGGCCTGGTGAACAGTCTGAGTAGTGAGGGTGGCTTGTGGAGAGCCTGGTCCCACCAACTCATAAGAGAAAGAGTACATGTATCCAGGATAGGTTCACTGACAGATTTCTTGGCATAAGCATAGCAATGTGTACTATTGATACCTGCCACAAATATAATTTAGTTGGTGCAAAGTATTTCATTCTCCATAATAATTTGTGTGGTTAGTCTTGGGAATAATAAAGATATCTATGTGAGAAATAAAAATAAATTGTGCAAATTGCAATTCTAAATTAATGGCTAAAATCACATGTCCACAAAAGTCTAGGACTGGAAATAACATTTTGTTGAGGTATGGGGGGTTAGCTTGGCCATGAATTTTCTTACTTTTACCTTAGAAGGATTTCTTCTGCATCCCAGTAAATATATATTTAGCATCAGCTTCTGCCACATCAGGATACATTTTTACATGTTTGCAGTATTTTTACCACTGTATTTTGAATGTCTGATTTCAGAGCACTATACCATACTGAAAAAAAAAGCCTAAGTTTTTCATCCTTACCCAATGTCATTTATGTCAACAAAACGATTACCAGCCTCTTAATGATTGATCCCGTGTCCCCTTTTTGTAACTAGCACTCTACAGGAAGGGATCATTCTGTAATAAATGTCAAAAAGCTTGCTTTATCTAAATAGCTCTACATACTCTACTGACAAAATTTAGTTAGGGATAATTTATACTCTTCAGTAGCCAAAGCAGACTTTGAGTTTTTAAATTGCTTTTGTCTTCAAAATAAACTCAGTTGGCTGTGCAGCATGAAGCAGAATTTAAAGCAATATTTCATGAATCTGCCACTGAAGATTAAAGTAATCTTTAATTTACAAATGCTGTTACCAGCTCTGTATGTTTACTTTGGAGAGCTTTGAAAATTGAAGCATCTCTCATGCCTCCAACCAAAGCTACTCACAACCTTACAGAAAAGGAACAACCAGGGCCAGAAAGTGTTAGTGCTGCTTCTGTAAATCTTTTCTCATTGCCGTTTTTCTGTATAGCTGATCTAAGTAGCATGCAACTGCAGCCAACAAACACAGGAAAGGGAAAACAGACATCTTCTCTTTATTATGCATAAATGGGAGCTTAAAATCTTCCCAGGTGTTCCTTATACATTGACTGAAGGTAAATGTGGCCCACTCCCACTAAGTATAATCACAAACATCAGCCTTTCTTGTTCACCCTTTAAACTCTAATCTCACCTAGACTCTTGTTACTACTGTAGTCTTTCCTCTGGTTTTCTGTTGCCCCGCTCATACCCTTGGGAACACTGGTATTAGGACTATTTTTTCTTGCTAAGCAAAGCAACTTAAATAAAACACAACACAACCAACATATTTAAATGGAGGGAAAGAATTGAGAATTGAAGAAAGCATGTTCTCAACCAGACATTTTAATAAAGAAAAAGGCTAAGTTGACAAGGCAATTTAAGCAGTATTTACAAATCCAGCAGTGAAAGCACATTGCAGTTCAGTGGCTGTGAATCTTCGTCAGCCTATAAGTATCTGCCATATATAGAAAATCAGTTTCACCCTTCCATATCCCATTCCTGGAACAAGCCTTAGCCATTAATGTATGGGATATTCTAAGTGTGCTGCCTTTCAGTTTCTTAGTTGTGTTTCAATAGAACAGTTAAATACTGTTTTACTGTAAGAAAAGCAAAAGAGTGGGTAGGAAATCTCCTTGAGTATTTGCCTATTAGGTGAATTGAGGAAAGACTCCTACACAAGGATTGCATGTTTTGTAATTACCAGACACAAAGACTTCTGTTTCCTGACTGTCTCTTAAATCTACTTCTACATCGGACCTAAAAAGTTCAAATGAACCCTTTCAATATTTCTTCAGTATTTCTTTTCCTTCTTTTCCCATTGTATGTACTGAAGTTTCATGCTTACCTTTATAGATCAATAAACTTTGCATCCAAAGAAAAATCACTGTGGCCACTTGCATTTCCAAGAAGATTTTTTTGTTTTTATTTATGTTAATTCTCATACCACCACAGCAATTCCCTATAATTTCTAGGAACCACCCCATTGAATGCAACCCAGTCTTTTGTCTGAACTTCGTCACCATGCATAGGAAAATAACTTTATTTAGATAAAGTTGTTGGCATGCCAAGATTGTTGCTATTCAGCATGATCCCTTTGTTCCCTTGCAGTTTCTCCTGTGTGGCTGTGTTATGCAGAAATGGATGGAACTTCAGAGCAAGGAGTTTTATTTATTCTGTGCTTGCACATCACCTCACATAAAGCAACATTCTCAGGAATAGGCAATAATGGAATAAGCAACTATACTGAATTCAACAGATTATATAAAGTCATTGTACATGACACTTAATTACTAAAAGCCACTGAATACCTGTGACAGTTCTATGCACTAGGTTACAGCTTGATTGAAATTCTAACATAATTGCTGTTTCCTTACGACACTAATTTTTGCATAGTTTTCACTTAAAGTGGGGCTGAAGCAGCTTTTGTGCATTTGATTCCCACAGTTTTCACCATTTAGTTGATGCATGAGCGACTTTACAGATGCAGTTATTGAAAGATGCAATCTCTGAACACTGTTAATCGTACATTGCTTGCATGAACACGTGTTACTGCACAGTAGTGACTTAATGGGCAGAACTGTGCATGTGGAAGTGAGGGCGGGGTTTCTAGAAATATGGCCTGTCACTAGTCCCCCAAAGCCGCCTTGTTTAAGGCTCTATGGACATTAATTGCCAATGGTCACATATTTCAAGAGAGTCAATGAATCAGTCACTGCAGATGCTAATGAGACAGTGAAATCCTCTCTACAATACCAAATTTTGACGATGTGGAAGAATTATGCTTTTCTGT
The DNA here is from genome assembly GCA_033558105.1 of Coccyzus lansbergi. Classification (NCBI taxonomy): domain Eukaryota; kingdom Metazoa; phylum Chordata; class Aves; order Cuculiformes; family Coccyzidae; genus Coccyzus; species Coccyzus lansbergi. Next base: position 4,200,836 of record JAUMJK010000306.1, read on the forward strand.
CTTCACATCACAGAGATAGTGCCTATAACATGGGAAAGCTGATTCTGTTTGAGTTATCCTGCCTTCAACATTCAGTCTTTATAATTAGACAATAGTTAAAAAAAATCATGATGTACATAGGGTGGTGAGCCTAGGTGAACCGAGGCAAGCCTGGCCCTGTGAAGGACTGACTTCCAATACTGCAAGTTAAATGACATGTGAAAGAACATGGAGATGATAGCAGCTACAACTTAGTTACAGCTTTCTATTGATCCTTGTTCAATGCAAAATCCTTCTGGAAGGAAGGACCTCAGAGAAGATAGTTCTAATGATCTTTGTCCAGAGGGAAAAAGAAATCAGCTATCACCACAAGGACTAATGAAGTAACTGTCTTCTAAAAAACACTGAAACAGGTTGTCACATAACAGAGTTACATGGTAAAATTCAGGCTGGAGGTAGAATCTAGTAACACTAGGAGATTATTTCAGTAATTATACCTACATAAAACCAAATACATTAATCATGAATGTTAAATTTTGCATATTCAACTCAAAGATAAAGTAAACCTAATTTACAGTTTTCTGAAAATACCTCATTACAATAGAACTGCTTGTACAATCTTCCCTTTGTTAAGCATTTATTGTGATACAAATAGGTATCTTTTTATGTAGGTGGTTTTCATAATACGGAAGTTACATAGCCAGCCTCTAAAATGCCAAATTAAAATTTACATGACAGAAATTCACAGAGGTGATTTGTTTATTTTTTTTATTTCAGTTCAGACAAAAGTCTATTGTTTACAAAGTGATAAATACGAGGGCTTATTCCTTTGATATAGGAGCTAGAAAATAATATTTTTATTTCTTAGAAGTGGAAGAAACCTCGTTCTGCTAGGTTTGGGTAGAATAATGGTCCTGTCAGAGAAAGGATATTCAAGCATGGACAATACACGGTATGTTAAAAATGTACCTCATCATTATTGTAAGTATCAGAAAGCAGATTGTTTTAAAAATGAGCATAAGTTAAATATTTTCCACTTCATTGCATTAAGTATTTTAGTCAGTACCTTCCCAGATTAAATTCTATGAGATAATTACAGAGCACAAAAAGACCTTTTCACAAATTCACCTTTTTTTTTAAAGTAATTTATTCATGAAAACTGCTGCAGATAAAAAAATGAACGTCTCAAAGAAAGTGCTGTTATAAAAGACAGTGTGACTCAGCACACTGTCAAGCAAGCTGTAAGTCCTGGTCATATATTCTTTTTCCCTCTCAGAGCAGGTTGTACTGTTACAAATGGCAAGACTGAGCAACAAAATCCAGACAGAAGAGGAGATCAGTAGATTGCCTTATCACCAATGGGAGACTTAAGTGAATAACGGATAAACCCAATTCTAACAACTTTTATTTTTTATTATTTTCCTAAAAAACCACAGGTGTTGGGGTGGTGGGTTTTTTTTTTTTTTTAATTCTGAAGTATTAGGGAAAAAAAAAAGTTTTCCATTGTATTGAAACCACAGCTAAGTCCTCAGCAACAGTGTTCACTTTCTTCATGGATTTAGAACCTGAAAGCAATAACAGGTAAAAGGAAGGTGGTTACCTTACAGTTTCAATGTAGGGCAGTAAAATTTAGTCCACACCTTTACAAGTATAAATCAGTTCATATTGCATATGTTCTTGGCATCTGAAGTCTCTAGAGGTCTTCCTTGATCACCTGAAAACTTACAAAATGCTATATACTGTGCTAAAGTGATACTAAGAGTTAGTGAACTCTAGGCACTGGATCTCAGCAGTCAGCTGTGGTCACAGGTGTGCTTCTGAGGCTCAATATGTATTTAGAATTCTTGGAGCTTGTAGTGACTTCTTTGACAATGAATAAATGCCTGTTATATACTAAGTAAGTAGATGAATGAGGTAAAGAACAAAATGTAAATGAAATAAAAGTACTCTGAATGAATAAAAATTAAATACTCTGAATTAATGGATAACTTACAAAATGCGAAGAGCAGCCAAAGGATTGTTTCATAGATAACCTTCAAAGACTGCTAAGAGGTGACTGTTACTTGGTGAAATGGTTCAGGCTGAAGTAAATGGTGCAACACAATTATTAAAAGATCTAGAACAATCATTTATGTATAAAAAGGGAGAGTCTATTTCACAAGTAAAAATTGCATGCTGATGCTTTGCAGACTTACACAAAGCAATATTTTACAAAAAAAAATATATGCGAGAGCACAAATGTACGTAGACTTTTTTAGGAGCATTATATAGTGCTCATAATAAATGTTGAAAGAAACCATGCACTAAAAATACCATTCTTACCAAGGACAATCACAGCCTTATATAGAAGAAAAAGATATACCCAGTGATATGATAAGCCCAACTATGTTTCAAGCAATGCATGCAAATTGTGCTAAAAGTTTATGTTTACGACCATATGGGGAATGATAAAACAAGAGCAAACCAATGTCTACTCAGTTGCATCAGTGTACACTGGTGTTAGAGCAGTATTCAGTATTTGCTTGAACAGTACTATTAAAAGAAAATAGCAATACTTGCTCAGATCAAAGGTTCATCTCATTGCATCCTGTCTCTGACAATGACCAGGGAATAAAAAGAGAGGGAGGATATAAGAATATTTCCCCCTAATTTTCTGGCTCCACGTATCTGTAGTTTAGGAATTTCTTAAGGCAGTAACAGTATCTTTGCACATTATAGCTCCTGTGGTTTCACAGTCTCACAGTATTATTTCTTCAGCCCTGTTGGCTTGCCTACACATTTGGAAAACAGAAGAGTGAGTAACAGCCAAATAAGAAGCTGTTTCTCCCTTGAGCTTTCTGTAGGAACATGATCTTGTAAGATGTATTCCAACCTGGGATTTGCAGGCTTAGCGTGAGCATGGGTTCCCACACTAAAGGCTCCAGGTATGGCAGGATGCGGGTCAGGGCTGGCACTCACATCTGCAGAGCTCTGATTTGCAGCTGCTTTGAATGTCCCTGAGAACATTGCCACTCAAGTGGAGGGGAACGCCACTCAAGTGGAGGGGAATGCTCCTCAGAGCATTTATGAAGCTTCAAGCTTACTCTAGCAAATTAATATAATGACCTTTCTTAAAAAAATAATAATTGACATTGTTAGACTAAGCACATGCAGCATTCTATTTAAACTTGAAGTGATGTGAGATCTGGGCCAAGGACAGCATGTAAGAACACCTATTACAATACAGGGAAGAACTGAAGGACGTTAATTAAAACCAGAAAAATTATTACCCAAGTGTTTTTATATTAATAGATATTAGCTGTACAGATGAGGAGTGAGTTCTCTGCTTTGTAGTAAGCCTAAAATATTGATTTCTCATTCTTATTTTTTCCCATTTTAATGTTATACTGTTTTCTTTCATCTGAATTGCAAATAATGTCTTGAATATCTTAAGTTTTTAAGATTTTAAGTTTTCCTATTTCCTCAACAGCATAGTAAACAACAAAATTCTTTGTGTTCTTTTGTTCAAAGTTTGAAGTTTGCAAAACAACCAGGTTTTCTGGGGCATGTCAGAAAGAAAATTAGTCCTATAATTTCTTCTATTTAGGACTAAAATAACATTAAAGTGATAGATGATACAGTGTTTCTCTTCTCTCAGATTCAGGAAAACACTCTAGCTAATCACATTCACTTGAAAAAACAGAACGAAACAAAACCACCAAAAACCGCCAGAAGATCTCTATCTCAGATCTGAGGTACTCAAACACAATTAACAGTGAAATAGAATCTCAGCAGAATTAAGCGATCAGTTCAGCAAAAATCCAGACAGCTGTATCCAGAAAGGTTTGTTGAGTGCCTTTACCCATAACATCCTCTGAAAGCTCTGTCAAATAGATGTCGTTTTCAGTATGCCCAGAAGGTCATTGAATTTAGCATGCTTTGGAACAAGTTGTGGTAGAGCTCATTTGAGGATCTGAAGCCATCTCAGATAGTGCCCTGAGACTCCCCTTTAAAAAACCAGAAGGATCCAGTTACAGTGGTTGGGCTGACTTCAGCTGCTGCTGTCTGACCTGGAGGAAGAGATGATTTCTCATTCATTCCCACCCTTTTCCAGAAACCACAGAATCACACAGTTCTATTCAGTGAAACTCATGTCCTAAATATATATCAAAAGTGCTGACCAACATCAATTGAACTGCCATAGATAGTTCGTAAAATTATTTTTAACAGTTTAAAAGATGCAGCCTTTTTTGATGACTGTTAACGTTAGCATAATTGAATCTACCTGCATGCATTACAGCAGGCAACTTCATTGTGCTCATAGAGAAACGTGATTAGTTGATCTAAAATGTCTTTTCTCTATTTATAAATATAACGGCTCTGGGAGATTAATTACATGAAATATGTGATTTGTTATATTTTTCCAAAGGTGTTGTTTAAGTATCGAAGTGTTCTCCAGGCTAGAATAACAACTTGCAAGTACAAATATCTTCATATTTAATTACAATTGCAAATCTTGGCTCAGAAAAGCACTTGAGCACTTGCCCAAGTCCCATTGACATTAACAATCTATTGAAGAAGAGCAAATTTTCACCTCTTTAGTATCTAGAAGTAGTTTTCACAGTTTGATCAGCCCTTACCTTATCTGTTTGTTTTAAGATTTGACCTTTGCATGTAGTGATGGGAAAAGGAGACTATGAATGTGCTGTTATCAAGGAGAAAGACTGAAAGAAAGAGGAATATAGGGAGCTAGGGAGGTCCAAAGGGAGAATGATGAAGATTTTGTTACTGGGCAGCATCTAGGCACTGCCCAGCAATTTGTTCACATACCTCTCACACAGGACAAAGAGAAAATGGGAAAAATTAGAAGACTCATGGACTGAGACAAAGGTAAATAAATGGTGTAGCAAAAGCAACATGTGCAAACAGTGCGAAGAAGGAATTTATTCTTTACTTTCTATGAACAGGCAGATGTCCAGCCACTTCCTGGAAGCAAGAGCGTCAGCTCCCACATGGGTTATGTGGGAAGACAAACACCAAACCACAGATTTCCCCCATTTCCTTCTCCTTTCCTTGAGCTTCTGTTGCTGAGCATGACATCTTGCTGGGAAGAGAGAATGTGAAAAACAGGAAGCCTCAATGCTGTGCTAGCACTGCTCACACAAAATGCTGGTCACAAATCCAAAATACAGCACTTTTCAGGCTGTGATGGAGAAAACTAACTCTATCCCCAACATACCCTGTACATAGTGAACAGACTGTACAGATAAAGAGATGATATGATACGCTACGATATGATATAATACAGAATAGAATAGACATACAGGGCAGGAGTATAACATGCTACCAGTGTAAAATAACAAAAAATTCCCCTGAACAACTAAATTGTGTGTATAAGTAGTGGAAACAAGATTAGTTGTGATCCACTACAACAGACATTGCTACACTGCGCAAACTGAAGATCAGATTAACCACTGTGGAGGACCTGCGCTGGAGCAGTCTGTTCCTGCAGGACTGCACCTTTTCAAAAAGGACCCATGCTGGGGCAGTTCTTGAAGAACTGTAGCCCATGGGAAAGATCAACATTGGAGAGGTTTGTAGAGGACTGTGTCCCATGAGAAGGACCCCATGGTGGAGCAGAGGAAGACTGAATAGAAAGGAAAGGTAGAGGCTGCAGCTCCCGCTTCCCATCTTCCTGTGTTGCTCAGAGGGAAGAGGTAGAAGAGTTGGAAGTGAAGCCTAACCTGGGAAGAAGGGAGTGGTGCAGGGAAGGTATTTCTGGATTTGTTCTTATGTCTCATTATGGTACTCTGTTTAATTGGCAATAAATTAAATAAAACTTTCACAATTCTAGTCTGTTTTGCCTTTAATGGTAATTGCTGGGTTTTCTCCCTGTTCTTATCTCTGGAGCATTTCTGTATTTTTTCTACCATCCTCTTAATTGATGGGGACTGAAAGAGTGGGTAGGTAGGCACCTGGCAGCCAGCTGAGGTCAATCCACCACAACTGTTGTGAAAACAAGAGAAAAAAGCTAAAATTAACATTGGTTTATTCATCATATGAAAGTGAGAAATGTGGCTTTGTGAACATAGAATGAAATATAACTCATAAACTTTCCTAAAATTTTTGAGGGATTCATACTTCTAGAATGCTGGCTTTAAGACCCACAGCAGTCTTTTTATTTTTATTATGTATTTTAATTATATGTATGAACACTCAGAGGATCCCGAGCCACATGCTAATGCCACCAACCTAAAGCATTTATTAGGCAGCACTCAGTGACTAAATCAATGGGGTTGGTTGTTGTCTACCAACCTAGGGCAGCATCTTACTTCTGTACTTCAGTAAGAAACAACATGAGTGATCAGATAAGCCATTTATCACATGATGAATCATTAAGCTTAAGGAATATACCATGTGCTAAAAAATGTTGGTCAGTACGTGCTTCAACAAGAACATGCTCAATATGCAGAAATCCTGGAACATATCCTTAATTTAAATACATTGATAACACTGTTCTTTTTTTTCCAGTTCCCTCCTGTTTTGCTGCTTCACCTTTTAGTTTTCCACAGTCCTCATGACTGAGGGAAACTAGATCATGTATCAAAAACTTCCTTTCCTTTCTCAGACTGGTGGAGAAAAAGTCAAATGGGAAAGAGACTCATTATGCAAGCAAAAAACCAGGCATCAGCATAATGTGATCTCATTTGTGCCGTTCCCTGTCAAGCTATAATTTGTCTCTTCCTATCTTCATTGTCAGCAGGGACTAATTTCTATGCTGGAGGGTTTCTCTTCCTTGTGGATCTTGATGCTTTCTTTACCCAGCTCTTGACATAATTATACTTGGAAGCTGGAAGGGGAACTTCCAAATTAGTTTTAAAATTCTGTCTCATTGGAAATCCCTGAAAATGTGCCTCCAATTTCCTGGGAAAAAAAGAGTTCAGGTACATGCATTACAGAGAACACAAAGCAGTGGGGAAACATTTGGACATACTGGCTAGCTGTGGTACCAGCAGCAATCCAACATCATCTGCGGAGGTAGTCCTGAAAGCTGCCATACACTTCTCATGCTTTCCAGGTGGTTTCTATGGTCCTTTTAATTCACATTAGTTTATTTTTAGAGACTGAGTTCTTTGCAGTAATAGTCTGGGGGCTGAGTCAAATGACGTTGAAATACTAAAATTAATTGAGACAAACACAGTGTTGAAGTGGCATCCTCATTGTGTCTACGCTTCAGTTAACCACTAATATCAGTGTACTACCGTACTTCAGTTGAACAATCATTCAGTTAACAGTGTTATTAGAAGATACGTATTTTTTTCCCTTATATAAACATAAGAAATATAAATTTACAACTTGTAAGTTTGGTGAGAGTGTTTTGCTGACCTGGAGAATATGTGACCAACTGAAGTCAAAAAACAGAAGCCAGGAGCAAGGCTGAGAATGGAAATGGTTTTCAATTGACCATCACTCAGCCAAATGAAAACACTGTCAGATAAAAGCAAAGATTTTACTTTCTCCTGTCTAAGATTAAACCTACTTAATATTCTTCCTTCTGAAAGCAGATATCACAACCAAAACCTTTAAGGAAGCCTAAATAATTAATATGCCATACATTTTGCGTATAACAATAGAAGTAATTTCTTCAAGTTCCAACGAGAACTTTTTTATTTTAAAAAAAACCCTTATATTAAGCATATTTGTTTTAATCACACTTCCAACTCCTCAGGGGAAATCAACCAAAGCATGAAAATGACATGTAATTTTTGATAGAGATCAAAGGGGAAAAATCAGTGACACAACCAGGTGGTATTTTAAGGCACTATTTATTATTACTTGTAACAAGTCACAAGCTGTTTTTGAAAAGAGAAATATTTATTTGACATTTCAAATAATAATGGGGAAATCCATTTCTAATAAATGTAAATTATAAAAAAGTGGACACAATGTTTTATACTTTATTAAAAAGAAAATAATATGATAAAATTTATTCTGACTAACCTAAGTGTGAGAAAGTTTGACTTTATATATATGTGATTGTATAAATTTTATATATAAATACTCAAATACACACACGTGTGTATATGTGTAAATACGTGGAACTGCAGAGCTTGAAACGAAGATAACTGTTTATATATTCAGATCAGCCCTTCCAAAAAGTAATTGCACTATAGAATCTCTTTCAGATTTCCTATAAGATTTCTTTGAGTTGATAAAAAGAAGAAAAAAACCTAACTGATGTGTGTTTGTAAGATGAGGGTCAAAGCAGTTCTAAGAGCCTAACAACTTCTGCTTTAATAGTCCAGTTGGCAAATATAAGGATACTACGCAAGGGAAGGAGGGTATTCTGAAAACATTTGATAAGGGCGACATTTAAAGACGTTCAGAACTGTTCTTTCTTAACTTGGAATCTTTCATTATGAGAAGTGCCTCACATCATAGTGCTGAAATCTGGACACAGAGCCAAATCAAACTTCTCAGAATTTTGTTTTATTTGTAGTTACACAAAGAAATTAGATGCTTACAAGGCACTTCAGTTCTAGCCTGTGATCTAGACACCAGAAGACACTAATGGTAGGTAGTTATGGTCCAGAATGAAATAAATTAGTTCACAATAGGAATAAAAAACCTAATTCATATTTAATTCTTTTTACATTCAGTGCTTTTGAGACAAATCACTACTTCTTTGTCAAAACCCTGCGGTTGCATTGAAGATGGAAAACCCCATCAGAAAATACAGTAATCTTTACTATAAATGACAGTAGATAATGTAAGTAATATAAATATTATATGAGAAAGTTTCTCTCTAAATGTCTTCAGAGGTGTTGGGATTTCATGCTTTCTTTTGGAAAAATAATAGGATTTCTGGATGTGTATTGTTGAATGTTTCATGTAAAATAGTAAAGATTGTGAAAAACTGTCATTCCAGGGTATACATATTTCATACATTCTCATAGAGGGAAGTGTTCAATGCTAGAAGATTAGTTCTAAGAGAAAAATCAAAATGATCAATCAGCATGGAATCAACAATAGAGATTAATATTTAGTGCTACAGATTTATGGAGATTTTGGTGCTTTCCTTTATTTTAATACATTGGGGGGAGATGGTTCTGATGATGAATGAAGCCTCACTTCTGTAAATGCACTTTAAGCAAGAGTAAGCAGTTGTGAAAGCTCATGGAACAAAACTTTAAACCTGAATTTCACATACCTGTAGGAAAGAAATATATTGCCTATACAAGTGTTCACAGTTCCTTTTTAATCATCTTTATCTGCCTTCTCATCCATACTTCATCTGCTCTTTTCCAGTACTTTTTAAAAATGGAGGTCTTCTTTCCCCCAGATTGAAGCTGTAACTTTTCATTAAGCTTCTCTCTAAGTCCTGCTTGAATTCTTGATGAGTTAAACTAATATTTGAATGTAAAAATTAGCTATACTGTTTTTATTTACAGATAATTGCTCACAGACTATACATAATGAACACAAGACTTTTTCTTTCATACACGTGTCCCTGACACAAAGGAGATTGAAAATGAATAACAGAAAAGGCTTAAATCACAAGTCTGAAGAAAATCGTGCATGTCAACAAGAGTGAATGATTTAAATTCCACTTAAGAAACTTTTAGCCATCAATTCAACCTGAGTCTACAGGATAGAGCTCAAGGTACTTGGCCACAATACAGTAGGCTGTAGTTTGAATCCTCTCAGAGGGGCAGGCAGAGAGGGTAGTTCTATTCGGGGCTTTCTAATGCCCAAAAGTGCTCAGAGCTCTCCCGTAATGGGAAAACATCAAGCCTGAGGAGACTTGAATCACAAGGTTTTGTTGACTAGTTCTTTAATTCTAGAACTTTGACTTTTTAGAGGAAAATTCATCCCAAAGTTAAGTTGGAATTCAACTGTTTTATTTACCTCAAAAGAGTTTCTTTTTCCATTTGTTTGGGACAAAACAGTGTTAAATTTCAACTTTTCACAGGTTTTGCATACAGATAACATTCAAGCCAGCCAAATGTGGGAGGGCAGTGACTTCATTTTTTTAAAAACAACAACAATAAACAACCTATAATTTCTCTGTAGTGACAATCTAGACTAAAAAGTTACCATAGTGCATTTAGAAGGACAGCTCTGCAATTGCAGCTTCTCATGGCTCTTGCACGCAAGAAGACTGCAAACAGAACATGGCTTTAACTCCACCATGTGGCCTCACACTGACATATATGTACTGTCAGCAGATTAAACTCTGTGAACCATGCACAAACTTCCCTCATTTAAGCTAAGGAAAATATACTAATTTACTGCAAAGCCTCTTTTACAGTCTGTATGTGAACCAGAACTACAGGGTATGATGAATATTTTATTAATAGAAAAGATGGCAATTTTTTTGTTGAAGGTAAGGGAACAGTAAACTAAAATTTCTGCTTCCATTTCAGTTTCTACAGAAAAAAATTGCACTGTGATACTACTATTTTGCCATTTTCTGATCAGGTCCTCCCAGTTTCTTGACCTTCAGATTATATTATAGCTTTACACCCTTTCCCCTTCCTTCCCCCCACTCCAGCTTCATTTAAACACTTCAAAATAAAGTAAAATTACCTGGCAGTTCAAATATAACCAACAACAAACCGTAATCCACAGTTTATTCTGACTTCACTGGGAGATGGACATTAAACCTTACAGATAAAAGAGCAAGACACAATGAGGTGAAAGAGTGCATAGATTGAAAGAGTGGGTGGTACAATGGCTAGAAGAAAGAAGGATAAGCAGGAGCTGACTTCATGGCTGTATAGAAATGCACACAGTAGAGGAAACACATATACAGATGCAGAGCAGTAGCATAAATGGAAATTCAGAGATACTCTTTGACACAGTACATAACTGAAATGCTGTGATCACCAAGTCAAGAACAAACAATGGACAAGGCTAGTTTGTGTGTTTGTTTGGTTTTTTTAAATAACTCAATCTTTAATGTTCATAGGAGCATTTAACTACACTAATATTTTGTCAGGCACAAGCAATTCTAGATATTTCTAGTGTCCACTGGGGTCAGTTTTTCAACATAGGTGCAGAACAGGCTAGTAAAAGGAGGCAGTTTGCAAATAAAGAACTGATCAAGGATGTAACAATCAGTGGCAATGCTGGCTGCAGTGACTGTTCATTAAATGGTGGACGATCCTAAGGGCAGGAAGGAAGACAAGCATGAAAATAAACACCCTGGAGTTCAGGAAAACAGATTTTTTTTCTGGTTCACAGAGGCAGGATCCTGTCAGTGACAATCCCAAAGTGTGACAACTCCAAGGAGAGCTGGTGAGGTGACCAGCGCAAGTACAGTCTCCTCAAAGCATGAAAAGAATCCATCATAATATGCAGGAAGTCAAGCAGACAACATGGGAGATGAGGTTGTCTCAGCTGGAAACTTCCAACTGAACTCAAACACAAAAGAAGCAAATGGACTGAAGAGGCAGGGACAGGTACCCAAGGTGAATAGAGTGATGTTGCCTCAACATGCAGGCTTGGAGTTAAAACCAAAGCTCAGCTAGAACTGAAAATGGCAAGGAATTTGAAGGGTAACAAGGAGGACATTGATAGCTATGTCAGCAACAAAAGGAAGAGCAATGAAAAATTTGAGTACTGCTGAATGGTTGGACTTGATGATCCTGGAAGTCTTTTCAAACCTGGTAATTCTATGAATGGTGTGGAGGGACCAGTGTTGAAGGAGAGAAAACACCAACATAGTAAAAATTCCCTCTGCAACACTCTTTTACAGTTAAAGTCTGTTCTTCTACGGAGGGTAATCAAATTGCCAACAGTTTTTTTTTCAACATCCCTCCCAAGCTATTCAGTAAGTCCCTAAGTTGTGCTCTCTTGTCCTAGCAGAGCAAATTCTTCCAGAATGCCTCCACAAAATTTTCAAGAAGTCCGTGAGAGATCTGCCAATATTCTCAAGTGAAATATCAACTGTGTCTGCAGTGATAGAGCAAAAGGCTATGAAACTCTAAACTATGAAGACCAAACAAGGGAGAATGTTCTCAGTTTGTGGTTTGCTTTGTTAATGTCCATGAAGTTAACACAATGCCACCTTGAAGTTTTTTATGAAAGTAAAAGACCTGAGTCTGTACAAGGACTTCTATAACCAACTTCTTTTTTGTTGGGGTGGGCAGGTTGGTTTTTAGGTTAAAACACCAACCCCAGCTTTAAAAAACAGCACAAAAAGAGTTATTGCTGTGGGCCCCAATAAACAGTTGCATTCTCACCTTTTGTGTATGTAGGAAGACTTAGTAGTAAAGATGAAAACACAAGCAAGTTGAGTTTAATAAAGTCAAGGGTGTTCTGCTTATTTGAGCCTTAATATCATCGGTACTACTTTCACCTTTAGGAAGATTTAGCCATTCTAAAGCAAACAGATCTCTACCTTATTATGCCTCAGTAAAAGTGATGTGTGTTTTCATATTTTAACAATTTCAAGGTTACTCTCTTTCCTGAGTTTGTGGGAAGGTGCATCACACTACCCCCTTTTTTTCCTCTCCATTTGTGCCATGTTGGTACTGTGAACGTATATCCAATTATATGGAGCACATGTTTCAAACCAGACAATTTAAGTTTTTAAAATATTACCTTTAGGAATATCCTAAACCTCTTAGAACAGCAGAAGTTAATGTTATAAGTAGCAAGTTCTGCTTTTCATTTTTTCTCAAATATTTACTTTTGGAGAAGATAGCATATGTAGTTACAAATGATAGTACCAAACATCACTGGTGTTTTTTTCATCTTCCTTTCTTGCAACACATACTTAATTTTCTTAATTAGTATCATATGTGGTAGTAATTTTAACACAGACAGCTAGATTAGCTATTAAATACAAACTATACCAAGAATAACTGAACACACCAGTGCAAATAAAGTGAAAGTAAATAAGTAATTTAACCATGGATACTGACAAGGAGAGCATCATTTTAGTTCCTTATTTTAACTGTTCACAGAAAACATATCATCATTGCTTCCAGCAAAGACCACATGGTATCAGAGATCTCAGACTGTAAGAATACTATCCCTCTGCTTTAGTTTTGATTTAGCCACTTATCACAGAATCACAGAATCACAGAACAACCAGGTTGGAAGGGACCCATCAGATCTTCTAGTCCAACCATTCCTATCTAACACTAAAATATATAAATAAATAAAATAAAATATATAAATTTATAATAAAACTATCTCAACATTTGGGTCTTGGGATGTTTTCCAGACTGTTGCTCAGAGCTCTTTTTGGCCTGGCTAATTAGAGCTTAGTCCAGAGCAGGGGGAAGGAGGGGAGGAGCCCAGTATAGCACTCCAGGACAACTAGAAGCACCAGCTGTCACACAAGCTGGTGGCTCTTGGCTCTCCAACTGCTGTCACAGAAGGAGAGCACTTTGTTTTCCTCTGTTGCTCTCCTTAATAGTGCAGAAAGATCAATTATTTTTCTTCCCCACCATGGCAAAACTTCAGCCCGTGATGCTGCCCGCAAAAGGCCTTCAACACTTTCCCTGCTCACAGCACATTTGGTGCACTTTCCTGTCACCCCATGTTGGGCTGAGGGCCTGGATTTTGGACAATTATTCACAGAAAAGCAAGGCTTGTTCTGGAAACCCCAGATGAGTTGTTTCTGCATTCCTGAAGTCAAATACCCTGAATTCAGCTTAATGCCAATTTCAAGTAACTTCCAAACTCGATCTGTTATGTGTCCAGGAACCTTAGTCTCTATGGGTTTGATTGCCATCACCATGACCAATACTAGAGCTTAAGCAGAGGGAACTTTGCAGAGATTTTAGGCAATTTAATAATCTGATGAACTTGACCAGTAACAGAAAGTGGGATCATATGGAACAGCTTTTGGAAAGGAGGGCACCAGCATGTTTAAATTAGCATCTCAGGAAACCTCTTTAGTGCTTTCCTATCCTAACCCATCACAAATCAAATGTTTTACTTAAAAGTTCTTAATTAAAAATAGAAATGCTCTCTTTTGGTGTCAACATTTTCCCTATAGAAGATCTGGAATGTACTTCAATCACATTTTCCACTGGGAAACCATTGCACTAGAGAATTTACTGACTAAAAAGCCATGACAAAAGGAAAAAGCTACCTGCTAAGTAGTTTTATCTCCATATGTGCTGCAATGACCTTTTCTTAGCAAAATTTTAGAGCAGTGATGACCACCTTTCCTAAGTCCAGGACAATAAAATTCTTCAACCAAAAAGAGCCTCTGGACATAAACTGTGCTTCACAGAGAGGCCAGATGGCAGGCCAGGGGCACATTTCTCTGCAAGGAGGCTAAAAACAATACACAGTACCCCAAGAATGCAGACAGGGTGCCCAAATGCTCTGGATCACTGCATCTTGACACTGAGTATTTTCTCCCACAGCATTCCCAGTCAAGATGACCGGTATCAGTCCCCCTATTGAGGTGATAAGAGAGCTTCTTTGCTGAGCACATCAGTTTCAGGTAGGGCAAGAGGAATGCCTAGGCCTTCTGGATGACTACCTCTATACAACGGGTCTTCTCCCTATGAAGCCTGTGTTCCGTTATATCAGATAGCAGACCAGAAAGGGGAGAAAAGGTTTTGTTCCAAGTGTACCAAAAGGTTGTGCAAAGCTGCCTAGAGTGGTCTCTTGAGGCCCAAGATGGGGGAGGAATCACACCACCACAGGATGGTTGTAGGAATCAGTGATAGCAAGGTAGACCTGTTTGATAGTTCTTTGTCTTGGGGCCCTTGGGTTATAAGATCTTGGGGATCTTGGGTTATAAGAGCAGGAAGCTGAACAAAGAGGTGAACATCAGAGATGCAAATCAGAGTGGAGACTGCATTTAGGGGCAGCATGTGGGGTTTTGGAGGTCAACCAATCAAATGTTTATGCTGGTGCTTGCAAGCACGTGGGCAATCAGCCTGGGCCAGTCAGGTTGCTATGGGAAGTGTGTAGACAGGTAAGCAAAGGTATATAAACCTGTAAGTTGCAACAATAAAGGTCTCTACTTTTACATCTGTCTGGAGTCTGTCTTGTCAATGATTCTTGCAGATGATAAGGCATGGGATTTTCCTTCTTCATGAGGATTACAAAATTGCATTTAGATAACCACCATCTACAAGACTATTCTCTAGGTATTTTAACTTGGAGTGATTAAGTGAAATCTGTAAACTGTTCCAAACAGACCAAAATATGTCAACAGTGTTTTCACATACTCTGTTGGTTACACTTTCTGCAGGGTTCTTCAGTGTTGATCACTGGATACAATGAAATTTCCCTAGACCATTGATTATTCTTTAACACTAGGTAGTTATTAAGATGATTGGCTCTACTGTAGGTAAATATTTATCCTTTCAATATCATATAAACTTTAATATGACAGTTACTGTTTTTATTGTAAGGACCTTTATTTTTGAGCTACAGAAGAACACTGATCAATGGGGTGTATAACACAACTTAGAAGCCAATATGCACTATATTAAAAAAATACAAAATTTCCTACAAAAGTAGGAAGTAATTTTGATATTTTTTGGATTAAAAGATAACACAAAACCAAAACATGATGAGTCCAATCCCTTTCTTCCTCTGACTTCCAAAAAGCAGGACTCATATATAATGCACTCCATGTTTAACAGAACCCCAAAATGTCTAAGCAACCTTTCAGATTGGTATTCATACTTACAGCTTTCTCCCCACAGCAGTTACTTCAGTGGGGTTGGTAAGAACAGAGACAGCACAACTTGATACAGAATCAGTATGGAAAGCAGTTTACATGATTATTTCCTTCAATTCAGATGTAGAAATTCTTTTCTCCAGACTATTTACAGCTCCTATTCAGTTTAGGAGCAGCCCCATTGGATTATTCAAGGACAGTATTTCAATCAGCAGAAGATGGATGAAGAATTATTTGCATTTGTTTTTCACATAAATGAAATTGCGATCCTCAAATGGCTTACAACAGAGAGTACTGCAGTCTGCTCCCCCATTTCTCATTTGAACCTAGCATGCTTCTCTCAACTCTAAGAGAATAATAGACTCATAGAATGCCAGGTTGGAAGGGACTTCAAGGATTATCTGGTCCAAACTTTTTAGATGATATTGAAAGAGGCCAACATTCAGGAATGTAATGAAGAAACGTTTTCTCCAAATATGTGACACTTTTTTGACCAGTCAGAGTAAATCAAGATAAATTTCTACAGAAAACCATCTGCACTTTCTTATTGCATCAATTGTAATTTAGCAAATATTGCTGCAACTCTGACCATGAATACTAAGGAAATATTAATGGTTTATTTGACTCAGAGTCCTTACTATGAAAGGTGAAATGTTTTTCCCCTCCCGCCTTGTAAGGAAGGACAATGTAACAATGTGGCAGAGAGGGGTAAAAACCTGGTCTGATCTAGTTCTGTGATGTTCAACAACATGTGAGCAACAGAAGATACAAGGTTGATCTTCTGACATTGCTTTCCCTACGGTAACAAAAAAAAAAAAAAACCAAACACAATAATAGTGCAGCTGCTGTTAGTAAGGAGAGTTCATTACTGTGGTTAATATCAATTATCTGGCTATCTGAGAGCCTGGAAAAGACACCAACTTAACTTAACAGCCCTTTCCACCAAGATTCACTGCTATGATTTGCCATGAAAGACTCCTGATGGTGACAAGCTTGAACCAATTTCTTTATTCATTTCATTTATTCATTTTCAGTACTTTAACTCAAGTTCTTCTCACAAACACTTCACCTCCTCCACACTGCTTCTAGACAAGAACTGCAGGTAGGCAAACAAGTGCTCTATTTGCAAAAACATCTAAACAAAATACAAGTACTGCCAACAAGGTCTAAGCAGGGAAAAACAGGATAGAGTAAAAAAAATGGGATAGAGTAAAAAAAATGGGATAAAGTAAAAAAAATAAACAGAGTAACCTGCTAAATTTTTTAACCATGCTGTTAATAGAGTGGTAATTCAAGCTTGTTTGGCGTTTGTGACAAAAAAAATAAAAAGAATAACTTAACAAGGAATTGCTTTTCCATTATAACTTTGAAAAAAAACCCAGCTAAGTTGAAATGTATTTCCCAGCAGAGCTGTATCAAACATTTATGCTTTTACAGTTTTGCTTTTGTCAAGCAATACAGAATAGCATTCCCAAGTTCCATTTGATGGAGAAAAGCACACTGTACAGACTGGCCTCAACACAAAAAATTAATGATATCATTGTAATTAATAAAACATTCAATAAAATCAAAATTGTAAATGACTGC
Source organism: Coccyzus lansbergi (assembly GCA_033558105.1). NCBI lineage: Eukaryota > Metazoa > Chordata > Aves > Cuculiformes > Coccyzidae > Coccyzus > Coccyzus lansbergi. The sequence continues at coordinate 4,218,048 of JAUMJK010000306.1, forward strand.
AATTTAGTATAACCATGCTACTGTGTCTTCATGTATTCAGTTCCTTTGCTATGGGACTCAATGAGAATTTCAATAATGTAGACCAGTCTAATCAAATAGATAAATGCAGAAAAATGACACATCTCTATAAGCGGTAACATTCCATTCTAAGAATTTCTGTCTGTAGTAGAGTCAGGTCTGCAGATTCAAAATCTATTGAAAACACTCCTTTTAGAGTTTCTAATTCCCATTTGAGTGAATGTTAGTGTTTATCATAACAGGAGTAATTTACTGATACAGTTTAGCTGTGAAGATAAAATTTGTCAGCACGGTAATGCATGTGTAAGAGACTTCACAATTAAAATAAATATTTTTGTTTTTTACCCTCAGAACCATTGACAATACCACTTGGAAATTTGGGAAGTTATCTGGCTTGTGAAAAGCTGTTTTATTCGGGTGCATTTGGAAAGATGCCAAGCAGACTCGTCATTAGGAATAAGTTAGGTCTGGGACAGGAGAAGGCAGCAGTAAGCCCTAGAGTACCAGCTCAGGTGAACACACAATGAGCAGCCAAGACAAGGTAGAACATCTGCAGCAGTCCTGCTGGCCAGCAAGTTAGATTTATCTCGCTCTTAGCTCTTCAGAGGGCAAAGTAAGTGACTGCAGCCCAGGGTACTGGCTGTAAACCTTAATTACCCCTGGTAGCTGATGAGCATTTAGTTCAAAAGAGAAATTCCAACCTCTCTCTGTTACTGTGCGTATTCCTTTGTCATGCTTAGGCCTGGCTAGAGCACTCCTTTCCCCAGTCCTGTATGTGCTCAGACTGGAGAATGTTGACCCTTCTGTCACACTTTTGCACACAGAAATGAGACTTGCAAACCTGGTTTCAAATTTGTTCTTCTGTTTGCTTGCAGACAAGAAGAGAGCATAACCGGGAAGCTGCATATGGGAAGAATAACACTGTCATGTCCAGATTAAATGGGCAATCCTATTTCTCGTGTGCACAGAAACAAACAAAAATAGTCCAGAGTGTCTTCTTGGGTTTCTATGTTTCTGAGATATAGCCAAGAATCTCAGCCAGAGTACTTGAGATAGCGTGAATTGCAATTATATTTAGCTAGTAAAGCTTTATTCTTTTTTTGCAACTACTACATAGAAGGATGTGCCAATGATATAGCTCATGAAGTAGGAGTAAGAGGCACTGCCAACTCCCTGGAAGTGTTACACAGAAGATCACTGTGTATAAAGTCCTCACTTGGCTACAATCATACTTAAATCATCACAAAAAGCAACATGTGCAATCAGAAGGCTCAGTTCTTAAGCTCTGTTGAAGAAAATTGATTCGTCAGTATGACTGCCAGCAATTAGCTTGGCTTTACATCAATAGACAACCTTGGTATTTATCTGATCACCAGCAATATTTTGTGAAGCAAAACATATTCAGGCACAAATATACAATACCCAAGGAATAAATCATATTTCTACTAGACCAGTGAAGATTGCTACCAGATTCATAGAATCATAGAATCACCAGGTTGGAGAAGACCTCTTGGATCATTGAGTGCAACCATTCCAATCAATCACTAAACCATGTCTCTCAGCATCTCGACTACCTGTCTTTTAAACACATCCAGGGATGGTGACTGAATCACCTCCCTGGTCAGCCTGCTCCAGTGCCCAGTGACCCTTTCTGTGAAAAATTTCTTTCTGATATCTAGTCTGAACCTCCCCTGGTGGAGCTTGAAGCCATTCCCCCTTGTCCTTACCCCTGACATTTATGAGAATAAGCCAGCATCCTCCTCTCTACAACCTCTTTTCAGGAAGTTGTAGAGAGCAATAAGGTCTCCCCTCACCCTCCTCTTCTCAGAACTAATCAACCCCAGCTCACTCAGCCGTTCCTCATAGGGCCGGTTCTCCAGCCCCTTCAGCAGCTTTGTTGCTCTTCTCTGGACTTGCTCCAGAGCTTCAACATCCTTCTTGTGGTGAGGGGCACAGAACTGATCACAGTATTCAAGGTGTGGTTTCAACGAGTGCTGAGTACAGACGGAGAATAACCTCCCTGGACCTGCTGGTCACACCATTTCTGATACAAGCCAGGATGCCTTTTGCCTTCTTGGCCACCTGGGCACACTGCTGGCTCATGTTCAGTTGGCTGTCAACCAACACCCCCAGGTCTTTCTCCTCCAGCCAGCTTTCCAGCCAGACTTCTTCTTGTCTGTAGCTCTGCATAGGGTTGTTGTGCCCCAAGTGCAGGGCCTGGCGTTTGGCCTTGTAAAACCTCATTCCATTGGGTGAGTGATCCAGCTTGTTTAGATCCCTTTGCAGAGCCTGCCTACCCTCCAGCAGATCGACACTTCCACCCAGCTTAGTGTCATCTGCAAACTTACTAAGGGTATGCTCAATGTCTTCATCCAGGTCATTGATAAAGATTCAGTGGGAGCAGGAAGAACTTTACCAGGTCCCATGGTTACAATCTTTGCCTTTTGTTTCTCTGCAGCAAGAAATGCCTTTAAAATATATATCTTGCCTTGGATTTTATTTTTCCCCCACAGTTTTTTAATAACTTATTATCAGCACTAGTAGTATTTTTTTTCCTGACAAAATCCTATTTCGCTTCCATTACAAAATAAACTTGTGACAACTGAGAGTAGTATTTTGACAGGTTTAGCTATCATAGACATATTTAATGTGTTCTAACCTTTCTCCAGCCCGACCATATATTTACCTTTTCCTGTATCACTTTGAGGCTGTGAGCTCACTGGAGCAGAGACTTTAGGAAATGCCTTCAGACAAGATCTCCAGAGTGTGTTGTCACAACGAAGACAAATCTCTACCAATAAGATATTTGCTTAAATTGCACTTTAGCTTGAAGGTTAAAACCCATAAACACATTGGATTAATACTGACAGCTTTCTGAAGAGTTCTGAATCTGATTGACTTCAAAAGAACATGTTTGTAAAACAATTTTGTATCATGTAGAAAGCTAGGGATGAAAAGATTTAAACCTCAGACTTTCTAAAAATATCCGAACAGTTGTAGACAACATGATCTATCGCATCTGCATTACCGCAGGAATTACTATCATGGATCTGGCACAAGATTAATTTAAGAGGAATTGTTTTGAGTACCCCTTTTCCATTAGAGACCAGCATGAAGTTTAATTTTTATCCAAGTGTATGATTTGTTTTAATGCTGAATGTTTCTTGATGCAGTAAGAATTCATGCCAGGAAAGCAGGATCCTTTTTAATTTTTGTGACTAGATAACTTAGCCAAAAGATAGTCTGAGTGGGTTTGTTGTCTGGGGTTGCTTTTTTCCCCCTTGGGGCCCTAAATGAAAATCTGATATAAGTGATTTGAATCTAGGAAGTATTTGATTTTAAATGCTGAGAATTAATGCATAGTTTTTTTACTGACATTAGATCAGGAAACAAACAAAGGGACCAATATGGTCAGGAAATAAATTGTTTATTATAGAGCATCAGAAGCTTTTATAGAAAAGGTAATAGTACACATGACCAGTATCGAAATCTTTTCTTTCATATTGGTTAATATCATGTGTTCACGCAAATACACTAATTATCTGATTGGTTAGTATCTTCAACAAGAATAATTGCTCTTTTGTACAGCTTTGCACATATGCCACGTATACACAGGTGCAGAGTTTCCCTTATGACATCAGGGAGGTATCCGGGCTGGTACTCCCTTAATTTTCTCAGGGTCCCCACTTCTCAGTCATCCTTGGTCTGCTACTCTTTAGTGCATCAACTCACAGGCTGGATTGTTCACATGGCCATTTTCCAAGAGAAAGTGCTTCAGTATTCCAACAGTTTTAAAACTAGTTAATTTTGTGCATTACAAGGTACCCATGCTGTATTTATTTTCTTTGAGATTATAGATATTTAAAGCTGTCTTTGCAAGTCTAATCAGAAAACAGGCTGTTTTCTGTATTTCTATGTATTAAAATATGTCTGTAGATTATCCTTGGTTTCACAGTTTTGCCCACAGTCTAATAATGCAAAGCAAGAAGCATCCTATATAGGAAGTGTCCTTGGCTTCAGAGAGATAACCACCACACACTATGTACTAGTTTGGAAGAAATTGTTTTCCATGGGCTCGTTTTCCTACTTAATTATAGTAGCTATGTAAATAGCAAAACTGATTTAGCATAACAAGCATCAGGCAACTGTTTTCCAGTTCATATTCTCAGGATATATTCAGCAGTAGCAATAAACTGTGGTCAGTAGGTTTAGGCTGGTTTCGTTATTTCAAGGACCTCATCTTGTTGTGCATAAACAAATACTTTTTTGATAACGTCTAGGCTGAGAGGCTAATCATGCAAGACACTAATTTGTAAAAATGTTATAGCAAAAGGCTACTCAATTGTTGGAAAAAACACCCAAGGTTGTCAGTCTTCCCGATCCAAGAGGTTAGCTATGACAGAGTTAGATTAGTCGTGCATACATTAGCTGTCTAAATGAAATCATATAGGCTTCTTAAAATGGAGAGGGATAAGTAGCCTCAGAAGGTGATTTTTTCTATTTGCATTTTTAGTGGGAATCTAGACTTTAAGAAGCTAAAATTGGATCAGAGTAATCTCATTAACAAGTAGACAGACAGGACTGGAATTATTTAGTCACAACTTCAATTTACCAAAAAATTTCCTCTCTTTCTATCTACGAAACCACCTGTTCACATAATTGGTAATTTTGTAATAGAATATCCCTGGTCAATGAATAATATGCTTTTCCCATTAGCATCTAGAATATTACAGAAACTGCTTTTCTTACCTAAACAGGACAAGTAAGTCTATAAACATTTTATATTGGCTGCAGACAAGTTTGTATTCTGAAGCATGTGTAAGACAGAAACATTTCTGCTTCAAGTACTTTCATTGTTGCATGGAGGTGTTTTTTGATAATATAGGCAAAAGCTGTGGGCAAGTTCAGGGGTAGGGAGGTATGGAGTGGATTCTGAACCCAAGAGGAAAAAGTCATTACATTTACATGGAGATGAAGACTTGGCTAGGAGGCCGAGTTTCTGGACTGTCTGTTCATTCAGTAGAAGCCACTAGAAGTTACCAGCGGTGAGGCAGCTATTCCCAGAGACACTAGGTGTGACCTGCTCACCAAAATGAACCCAAAGGCTTGTCCTCCCATAGTCTCAGCTACTCCTGCCCATCCACCTTCACATGCTTCATCTGCCCTGATTCACCTAAGATGAAGGTCACCCCTAGCACCTTTCCAAGGAAAACCTTACCAAAGACAGTAAACACATCAGCATTACTAAGGCTGATGCATTTAGAGGCTGTTCCTGAGTCTCTTCATACTGCTCCCAGGATCAGCCAGCTCCATAAAAAAAACACATGAAGAGATTAATTTACAAGCAGCCCTCTTTCATTTATCATTACTGACTGAGAAGTAGTTAATATGTAACTGTTATTCAAAGAGATAAAGGAAAACTCTTGGGCAATATGTTTCTCTCAACTCCTTGAGTAAACAGGTTAATCTCCAAGACTGCTTGAATTTGTTGGTAAAGCAAAATAGCATCATTACTTGCTCACTCACAACACAACCAACATTTTTATCTAGCATTCTGTAATACTTGCAGATACTTTTTTCACCTGCTAAAAGATGAAAAAGAACAATAGCAGAGGGTCATTTTCATCTGCAAAGCCTTGGCAAACATTTGTAATCAAAAGATTAAACATGTAGACAGAACTACCTAGCCTTTGCTGTGGTTAGGTCAATTGTAATAGGATGGGGACTTGTCTCAAGGGACATTGCTGGACAGAGGCCATTGGGTAATGCTTGTCTTGAAGTCATCTGTTGTCTTGCTGGGACTGCTGCTGGTCAGATACCAGTTAGAATATTTTGTGTGAAGTCTGGCAGGTAGAATTTGGAAACTGAACTAACAAGGAAATAGATGCTTAAGGACTGTTTCTAAAGGCCATTTTAATACTAATAAAGAAATCACACTAAGGTCTGTTGATCTTCTGGCCTTGAAAATAAATGACATGGTGTAGCCTTTACTGATGTATTTGTCTTAGCCCAATTCATTCACATTTTCCTATTGGAAATTATCCCCAGACTGTATTAATGCACTTGAACCAAAGTTCAAGGTTCAATGGTTGTATGACTGCTGATTGGCCTAGGTCAGAACTGCAATGAAGAATGTGCTAATAATTAATTGTATAGGTGATTGTGTCACTAGTTTGTCCTCTGATTTGCTGGTTCATCAGTATCAGTGTAGGCCAGGAGAAATGGGCAGACCCATGGCCTGTTGAAATGGCAGGAATTCTGAGAAGTCTGGCAAGGTTGTATTACATACAGGCTTTCCCATCTAGAAGAACTTGAAAAGTAAATTAAGTTTCTTTGCTAAGACTCAAATCCATGACTTAGTTCTAGCATATTTTCCATTCTCCTAGTCTGAAATGCATTTGCCTCCTTGGAAACAGAAGTGGACACAAGTCAGCTATCTACTATATAAAAGAAACCTGTAGATTTTTCTCAGTCAGAACCCTCTTTGACTAGCGCCCAGTTCCTGGAGTTGCATAGTCACTGCTGATGACTTCTGATGGGAATGTACATTTTCTGCCAGTGTACAGTAGAAGGGAATAGAAGTGTCTGCAGTGCTTTATACACTTCTCAAAGACAGACTAGTTTGTCCTCACAACCTACCCTGAAATACCTTCTATGCTTGCTGAGAAATTTCCCAAGCAAGAAAACTCTTAGGATAATTTCCCGTTTACTCAGTGTTGGCTAACACTCATTTGAGTGCCAAGTCACTATTGAGTTCAGCCATGTTGATTTTTTTTATTTATGAGCATTCAGACAAACAGGCTTTATGTTCATAGAAATGCTTGCTTAAGGGCTAGTTTTCATATTAATATCTGCACTTATTAAAAAAACAAGGGTATTCACTCAGAGCAAGAATAATTGCTACTTCATGCTATTTGCTAATTCTTACTCTTATGTTCCAAAGGTTGCCATCATGCATTTTATAAAACTATACCTGGAAATTAGTTGGCCAGTCACATCCCAAAACCAAAATATCAGTAGATTCTGGCACTCCTTCTTAAGATGAGCGATATCTCATGAACAGCTTTCTTGACCTATGGGACAAGTTGAAATAAAGCATTACTCAGCACTTAAAGTCATGAAAGCCCAAACCAGAAAAAAACTGTAGACTCCATGTAAAAATCAGGCTGTATGGTAAATACCTAAGGACATGTTTTTTCTGCAGAGTATCAATCTCACTTTATAAGCAGTCTCTATGCATTGGCAAAGCTTTGTATGTGCATTGGCCATAAATAACATGACAAACTGTTATCCCTCCTTTTTTCTCAAAGGGACAACAATCCTTTAAGCACCAATGTCACCTTCTGCCACAATTCATGTTTATATGACATTAAAAAAATGAAACAAAGTATGCAAATGAGGAATTGACAGAATTTGAGAAGTAACCTGTTGAAAAATCTCAATTTGTGGTGAAAGAAATTCAGAGTCTAATGCTGAAAAGGAGTAAAACATATGCAACCTCTTTCTTACTACAGCATTCATTCCCTACCCAACATCCTCACTGCAAATATTTCAGCCTCCTTCTTCCCAGGAATGAAATAATTTGGGTATAAAAAGACAATATTAAGTGCAAGTCAGGTTTGCACTTTGGGAATATTTTTCATTTTACAAGTTGGAGCCAAGTAAATCAAATTTTGAGTCTTTGCTGATATCTCTAATCTTGTTTTTCTTTTTCAGGGATTGGAGAAGCAGATTATAAACTTCTTTTCTCAGTAGCTGCTTCCCTGTCCCTCAGCCTTTACATCCCCCTGAAGTCTCACTTCCAGTCCTCTTCACCTCCAGCTGGTGTTGCTTACCTCTCTAGTAGGCAGAGAGTGTCCACACACAAAGAGCCTACATCTATCCATTACTACAATTCAAGAATAATTTTTTGTCTTCTCTTGCAGTACAGATTCCCTCTCTTTCCTGTCTAGAGCCTTTTTCAATACTCAGTGGAGTGATTTCACAAGATATTCCCTTCTCTTCTTCCTGAGCATGCCTGTGCTCCCCAACCTGCAGTTCTCCCACAACCTGCCTGTGCTCGTGTGCACCCAGGCCTGTCTGATGAGACTACCTTACAACAGGGCATACAACATCAAGATGTGCATAAGATTATAAGATAATTTCAACACTGTTAGTCCTGAAAGTACAGAGACTTAGAAGCTGTTTGAGTTTTGCTGATTCCTTTAAAAATTGTAAAATACTACCTGTTTGGAAAGCTATGCCTTACCACATGCCCCACATAACCATAGTTAAATGGATGGACATGTCTATGTGTGATACAGAAGATTAAGTTTAATTACTGCTTTGTGCTATGAAAAACATCCAGGGCCAGGAGGAGTAGGGGCTAGGGGATGCAATATATGCAAGTATGGTGCTAGAATTCATTTTTCTGAAAGCATAACTTCAGACCCCTGCAGTTGCCAGATAACATTTCTGAAGTTGTTAAGATATTACAAGGGTGGCAGTTTGTTATGAAGCCATTTATATTTTGTCAGACTGTTAACAAGATTTGTGTTATCAGCCCGATGCAAAGTGAAGGTTGCTGCAGAATCCATAACAACTTCTTACTATGTATGCCAAATTGTTGGTGCAATTGGCAAAGAGAAGAAAGGAATCAAAAGATAATATTGGTAGCAGCCTGCATGAGTTGAAAGCCAAGTTACCCAACCCTCTTTATACTGTTGCTTGATTAAATTCATACTACATCATCAGCCCATCAAACATTCAGATTATCACAGGTTTCAATATTACACTAAATTCTTAGAGTTGAGCAGAATACAAGATTCATGCACTGCTTGTTCCAAAACATGGAATTGTATTGTTTTACATGTCCAACACACTTCAATCTATGTGTATTTAGCCAATAATTCCTTTTATGACAATATAAATATCTTAAGTATATAACGTGTATTTATCTGCCTGTACCTGTGTATGCCCTGGTATATATATTGTCACCCTGAGAATAACAGTTCCAAATCATTATTCTCTTGTTCCTTTCTCTCCAATATAGATCCTGAAAGATGTCATTTGTCACCAACTTCCATTGTCCTCAGCTATCATTCGGACTGTTAAGCGTATCACAGTGAGACCCTTCATAAGGTGATTATGTATCAAAAGGGAGGAAATAAATTGATAGAGAAACTGAAAGCCTTAAGGCTAAATAGAGCTGACAAGCCATTGTAAAAATTCTTTAACTCTTGTTGAAACAGGGACCTTGTGAGGTTAAAACCACCAGCACTCTCATGAGAAAGGCATTTAGAAATGTTTCTTTTACAAGTTGTGCTTTCAAAGCACTACCATTTAGGACTTAAAAAGCCATGCTGAATATGGTTGAGGAGAGACAGTAATTTGCAAAATTTATCTTAAAGAATGGAAGTTAATAACTTCCCACGTTAACTTTCCCAATTTAATAGCATGAAACTAGCCAAGCATGCAAGAATGGTAGATACAGAACAGAACATAGGTGCAAATTTTCCAGACTGGAACATAACAATAATCATTCAGATTTTGCATTTACAATACCCAAGACAAAAAGCAAGGTGATTTGAGTGGAAAGATGAAATCTACTGAATTAGAAGTAAGACTACATTTATGAATCTGAAGGCTATACATGCTTTCTGGATGTACAGTTCTGGACAAAGGAGATAGCATTGAGCTACAGCTAGTAGCTCAAGTACTAATAAGACATCTACAAAATGAGTGAACACAGTGTTGTATACACAGCACTCCTGTCTAAACTAACAAGATTCAATAGCTTGAAAGAGGTCATAAATATAAATTGTAACCAAGAGAGGGGGACAAAGTGGCGGTACTACACAGCTGCATGTAAATGCAGGGTAGAAGAACATCGCAGAGACAATAACATGGTCTTTTCAGCACCCTTTGTTGTAGAAGAGGAGACAATCAAATGATAAAAACTGAAGAACATCTTTGCCACAATGGAGCCTTCTCCTGTGCTCTTCAGGATGTCAATCATTACCATCTGCTGGATTGTTGTTAGACAATTCTTCTTATTCCTAATTCTAAGATTTATGCATGGGCTATGAGTTTAGCAATATCAGCTGCTCTAAAACTGACTACTTTATGGCAAACCTGACCATCAGTACTTTCAGACCCTTAGTGTCCCTGAGTACCTGATTTTCAAAGATTCAGCATGCACGGTATTCACCAAGAATCATAATTTCTTTTCCCTGTATCTGCCATGCCTGATTTCTGCTAGCTTACTGAATTTCTGCTCTTCTGAATTTCCACCAACCACTCCTAAGAAAGTGTTTTAAATTTTTGAAAGGCTGCCATGTACTCGCTGTAACAAAGCAATCCTTCTAGACTCTTAACCATAGCTGGGATGTTTGTTAATTCATTATTTTCTTAGTAGCTATACTAAAGCACATGGAGGATAGGGAGGTGGCAACCAGCATTTCATCACCAAGGGCTAGTCCTGTCTGACCAACCTCGTGGCTTTCTATGATGGGGTCAAAAAAACCAAATATACCTAAATAATGAAGTTTTTTCTTCTTGTGTTCCTTTGTACAAGAAGCTTAGACAATTTTTTTCAAACATCACACCTGTTAAGAAAATCACATTTTAAATTAAAACCATTAAGGAGTTAATAGTAGTTTCACTCATGTGGTACAGTTGTAGAAGTACAATCTAGTTCTATGCATCAGTTAGTTATATTAGTATAAGAGATATATTAGTAAATTGGTAGATCTGGTTTTAGATGTGAAGGCAAAAGATGACTAAGCTAATGAATTTTGGTTGTCTCTGGTTAGCTGTGTTGGTAGAAAGTCATACATAAACCCAACGTAATACAAGCATGCTGTTGAAACTCTCAGCTTTCAATGAGGAAAAGTCTTTTTAGCATTAAGGCAGGAAAATATATATTAGAAAACTAAGGAGAAAGAAAAAAATATAGGAGGATCGTGTTCCTGAATAGTTTCCTGTATGGCAGCTACAGACTTTGAGTAACATTATCACAGTAACTTGTAAACTCTGGTCACAGGCTCACCACTTTCTCTAGCATGTGCTCAGCTCACAGTATACCCTAACCAAGGTGAAAAGTAAAACTAGTTCAAATAATTTCTAGCTTCTCTCACTTAGCAGTATTGGGATTATTCCTTATCCAACATTACTACATAGAAAAATCTCCTCTGCTGAGTAGCCTGCTGATATTCTGGCACAACCGCTCAAGATATACTGATTGGCTTCATGTCAGCAATCTCTCAAGGAACTAGTTTCCATGTATAACAGCTATACATGGAAGTGCTGGCTTTTCGAAGAGTCATCTCCAGGCATCTGTTGCTTCAAAAACTTGGTAGAAATACAATTGTTGAGACTAGGTACACATTGAGTGAAACATAAACTGGAAAATAATCATGGTGAAGAAGAATTGAGAGATGCAAAGGTGAAAAAACATAGTACCAGTGCTAGCTGTGAGAAGATATTAAAGACTATCACCATCTATTTTGTATCATTTAGTTTATAATCAATATCTTCTGCAGAGTAGATGTGTGGCCATCCTGCTTAAAGCAGGAACAGGATTATAACTGTGAATTTATCAAGATTATACCCTTGATTTTACATCAGGAATCCTGGTTTCAAGTGTTTCAGTTAGGTCACATACTTTTATATGTCTATCCCTGAATATAAAGCTGACTAGTTACCAATTTAGTTTTGTACTATCACCTCTAAGCAAGAAGCCATGTCAATGGCTCTAAACCCAAGTAGTCAAACTACTTTTGGAAGAGGAGCTCAGGATGCAGATCTGTCTGCAAAGGTCACATAGAAATACTAGAGATCAAGAGGTCTTTGTGGTCTTCATTGAAGGCTGTGGATGTTCATAAATAAGCTCTATATGTGGGGGTTTTGTCTATGTTATTTTGCAAGTTTTCTTTTGTGAAAGATGTTATTGTATAAGAAAACCTGATATAAAATCTAGGTTTCTAACTTTTTGACTAAGTATTCAATGTACCAGAATTGTTTCTCTTTAGCTGAAGGAGGCTCCTTCTTGGTACTTAACTGGAAAATAATTTTAAAAACTAATGAAAGAAGCCACTCTATACTTTAAATCTTCTGTTAGAAATGTGAATGATAGTTAACCAGTCTCAAATGAAGCCTCTAGAATAAATAGTACAAAGTAATCATTCTATGTATTTTTCTTTAAATACTACTGACAGCGTTCCTGCATCTGAATATGTACAATAACATTTAAATTCCTCATTCCATATCCACTCAGATGGCTTCTTCTTATAAAGCCAAGAAATCCTGATTTGATTAGTGAGAATTCAACTGACTTTTAATGGTGTACTTTCCAAAGGCACCTTCCCATGTCACTATTCAAATCCATAGATTCTACAAGACTGTTGACAATGGCCGGGAAAGAAATTATATACACTACTTAACATGAAAAAAAAGTAGAGGAAAGCTACAAAAATCCCTGCAGGTCTATCCCTGCCATTAGCAGCCATTTATAACATGTTCAATGCCTTATCAGATGCCATTTTGTAAGTGATATGGTATTTTGAACACAATAAGTGTACATCTTGTATGTATATTTTGTTGCTCATTCATTAAAGCTTAAGATGGGTAAGAGCATCTCCATAGGCTGTGCTCCTATCTGCTTCTGGCATTCTCATTTTGACGGATGAAAGAGGCATAAGAACTGTGAAGCGGAAGGGGCATTCTTTAGTAATCCATTAACAAGCAAGGATTATGCCTTCCCCCAGCAAGTGGAGTGTCAAGTATATACTTATTTTATTCACTGACAAGTGATAGGACTAATATCAGACCTGTTCCCTTCTTCACACTTTTCATAGATGAATGAAGATTGAGGGGACTTGTTATATGAACTAAAAATCAAGTTCAATTGCTTTAGGTACCTAAAGTGTATGTAATATTCACTTTTAGCTGTTATATTCCTGTTTATCTGTTACAGATGGTGACATAGCACAGCTCAGATGGGTCCAGTCAATTAATACATGGCTCTGTGGCTGGTGTCATCAAAATAATTTTGGGGTTTTTGATAATGGGATGGCTTACATGGCACCAGAATTACAGGTATCAGATTGGAACCACCTTTCTTAGAGGGGGAGGAGGGTCTTTGCCTAAGAACTTGAAGGGCTTGTAGATAAGGGTTTAAATTAGATGTGAAGAGGAGGGGGACAACGTCAAGCTAACCTGTAACAAGCAGTGGGAGGATGGGCGTCAGCGGTCAGGGAGGATACTTCTCTAAAACATCTTATAGGTGATAAAGGGTCCACTAGGAAGGTGATGCAACCAGCAGCCCAGTTGAAGTGCCTTTATGCACGAAGCTTGGGTAACAAGCAGGAGGAGCTGGAAGCTACCATGCTATTAGAAAGTTATGATCTAGTTGCCATCACAGAAATGTGGTGGGACAAATCCCATGACTGAAGTGTGGCTATCAATGGCTACAGAAGGAACAGACCAGATAGGAGGGGTGGAGGCATTATCCTCTATTTCAGGAAAGGCATAGAATGTGAAGAGCTGTCATTGAAAAATAGCCACAAACAAGTTGAAAGCTTGTGGGTCATAATTAAAGACAGAAGAACCAACAGGAACCTTGTGGTTGGTGTATACTACTGGCCACTGATCAAGGAGAGCCAACCAATGAAGTCTTCTTCCTCCACCTACAGGAGGCTTCATGCTCACAAGTTCTCATGCTACTCAGGGACTTCAACTTATGTTGGAAAAGTAGCAAGGCAAGCTGTAGGCAATCCAAGAGACCTCTGGAGTGCATTGATGATAATTTCTTAGTCTAGCTGCGAGAGACACCCACCCAGGGAGATGCAATACTTGACCTGATGGTCACTAATACAAGCGAGCTCATCAGTGATATTAGGATCAGGGGCATCCTGAGCTGCAGTGATCATGCACTGGTGGAGTTCAAGGTCCAGAGGGATATGGGATACATCAGGAGTATAGTCAGGACCCTAAATTTCAAGAAAGCAGACTTCCAGCTCTTCCAGGATTTACTCAGTAGGACACCCTGGGACCAGCACAGCTGAGTTGACACCTTCTGGTCAAACTAAAGATTTGGGGATGCTGGTGGATAAGAAGCTTGACATAATCTGGTAATATGTACTCACAGCCCAGGAGGCTAACCATATCCTGGGCTGAATCAAAAGAAGCATGGCCAGCAGGTCGAGCAAGGTGATTCTGCACCTCTATCAGTCAGAGAACTACAGAAATTTGTCTTCATTTAATGAGAAATTGAAACTTTTCTATTTGAGGCAAAGAGGACATTGGAAAAAGTTGAAGGAAGAGGAAGAGAGATTCTAAGTGGATCCCAGCATGAGGGTTAGACTTTAAGGAATATTCCCCTGGCTCTCTCATGCTTGGTTTCTGTCCTTGTATGAAACCCAATGAGCAGTGAAGTAGGATTGTGAAGAAATCACAAGAAGAGGACCTGTCTAGCCCTGAAAGTGTGCTCTGCTAAATAGAGATAGCATTAGTTAATGGCCTGGTAATCACATAGTTCCCACAGCATTTTTAATTAAAGTAGACTGACACATCTCCTACATAACCATATCTTGGAGCTGTAAGGCAAAAAGAAAAGTGACTTCAGAACCCTCTTCCCAGGAGATATACTGAGCAAAGGCTTTGGTCCTGAACCTTTGAAAAGTAGTACTCACCAGGTGCCCTCAGATGTAAGTCTGTGATCTGCTTCTCCTTCATTGCAACGGGACTACCACATCACATGTTGAGTGGCATTTTTACTCCTTGGTTTTGGTTCTAGAGACAAGAAAAAGTAGATCAAGAGTAAGACACAATAGCTTGTGCATCTTTCCACTATTGACATATTCAGTCTTGCTGCAGTTGCATTCACCAAAAAAAGAAGGGCTAAAACATCATGCTAATTTATTTTCACTGCCAGGAGCCTTAAGACAGTGATGAACAGATAAATGCATACTGCATACAAAACCCATTTGTATCTACCCAAAACACATAGGGAACTGTACATGTGTAGATGTAGGAAAATGGTCACAGCAACAGTACCAGGTCACCCAGAAGTTCTCTAAGTTTAGGGAAATTTAAGAGCCAATGTAATTAGCTTTTGGACAATGAATTGTAATGCTGTCACGATGCCACTTTAAAATGTTTGGGTAGAGTTGTTGAATTATTTTATACTTTAATAGTGAGAAAATTATGTACTCTGTGTTAGATTACCATCTACAGCACCATTGTTTTCAAAGGGAACTTCTTGTTAATAACATCTTCCATAGCAGAAACTTAACAGTAAATAAGATCTCTTCTAGTTTTTTATTCTTGCACTAATTATTTTTTAAATTTGAGAATAATAAAAATACTCTTACTTATCCTCACTCAGCAAGAGAGATTTTTAATTACAGTTAGAAGCAAATGCACATGCGCTCACACCACCCCCCCCCCATTATAAATTTGACCCCAGGAACTTGAACTCTTTAATCATTTATGTAAGTAATCTTTTCTTTAGGTGCTAGAAAACTAATTAGATTTTTAATTATAGAATATTAATATTTTGTTTTTCTATATGAATATACTGGAATTTCATCCAGTTATAAAACTACAACCTACAATTAATGCATGTATCATTTCCAAAATGAAAGTTGGATGGGTTTCAGATTTTACACAAGATATAAAAGCTGATGCTCGGGACTAAGAAATCAGACTGCACTGCATTAATAATTTAGTTCAATGATTTGCATTTTACTAGCTGAAATAGGTTTTCTCACTTTCTTCTCTCTTACCAGGCCTAGGTGTTCTACTCAAATCTAGTACCCCACTTATCTAGCAGAGAAAGTAAAATTAAAAACTCAATAGGTATCTTAATGAAATAGAACTTACTTTGATTATCCCACACTTCTATCGAGCCACAGACAACTTTACTATCCTTGCTCTCCATTTTCTCAGCTTTAAAAACAGGTGTCAGCTTTCTTTGTTCACTAGAAAACTACCATTAAGTAGCATCCAAATATGACCCAAAGGGCATTGGTCATGCTTCAACTAGAGGACCTATTAATAGAAGTTTGTTTCTATCATCTCATTTTACTTTTTTATCTTTTTTTTCTATATTTGGATTTTTGAAACAGCATACAAAAGATCACTACTCTTAAACCAGGCTAGTGAAGTAAAACGTAAATGAGGATAATAATCACAGGATCATGAGAGTATGTACAGCGACGGCACCACAGGAAAAGTTTTTTTCTTACCCAGAATCCCCTGTGACTGCTAGTCACTCCCAGATGGATCCAGACACTAAAGACAGCCACCTCTGCCTTAGATACTGATTCCTAACCAAAGATTTTGTTGTCTCAATTCAAAATAAGGTCTGTTTAGTCAAAGGTAGTTTAATAAAATCCTGGCTCTGGTGATTCCTGTCACTGTTGCTTTTAACTGTGGGAAGTTAGTTATGATTTCACTACAGTTTCCTGCCTTTCTCGAGCTTGATCCTCATGGGACAAGATGGCTTCAGCTGAAAGGTCAGAATTCAGGAAACAGATGTCAAACTCGTGATTCAGGAACTAGGCTTTATGCATTCTGTCATGATACCACATGTCCCACCATCTCCTGTTCCGCCCACAGATCTAGACCCAGGACTCCAGTGAACACCTGAGAGAGACAGGGCTTAATACTACTTTGGGAATCCCTCATTCCTAGCAATTCAAGATCCCCGCTCTCATGATGACACCTAAATTAATGCAAAACTTGAGAACGTAGCTGTAAAAAAAGGATCCTTAATGTCCTTTACAAGCAGTATCTTTTGCTCTGCAAAGTTTTCACTGACAAAGACAACAAAATCACTTTTTTTCAGGAGAAACATGGTATCTATAGTTTTGTTTGAATTTTTCAATAATGGAAGATCCATCATTTTGAGTTGAATATGAGACACTATTACATCTGGAGTTTTGCAGATTTTAACTCAGAAAGTTTTGAGGTTTGTCTTATATATATAGATTAACTTCGATAAAAAACCTAATATAAAGACAGCTTATCAAACCTAAGATAATGGTATAAGATTGTGATTCACACAGCCTGTGCAGGAAAGAAAGTGAGGAAAGTCAAATTCACCATGTACCTGCTGAGGAAAAGCCAGTGTCGTGGGGGTAAGGGGCGGTTAAGGTTTTGAGGTCAGGGAGATATAATAGTCATGTATGGGAAGACAGGATCTGAGACCTAAAGACCTCCTACTAAAACAATAGATGTGTTAATCACTTTGTAAGCTTTTAATTTTTCTTGCTCTGAAAATACATGCAGGTATAAAAATATGAATGTGGAGATTCCTGACAAACACAATACTGCACAATGCCAATCAAAAAGGAAATTAAATTGTACATGAAGCAGAGGAAAATTCCATGTGACATTATACTGGAGGGAATGATAAAAGAACTGTAATTACATTATAGAAAGAGATGTAAGTTTTCTGTTTTAAATGTGATGAGACTAAGACATTAAAATCTCACGGATGACAGGTGACAGAAAATAAAATTAGGTGTACTCTAATCTAATATAATGCTAGGTTGCTGTTATTGCACTATGACTAGAGTATTGCATACAAAATTGCTGAAGTGTCCAAGATGGATTTGACAGTAAATTATGATTTACAGAAATAACTGATTCATTCTGTGTCCTAGGACAAATTATTTAAGGACTAGTTTTCAAAAGGTCAGATGTGCAACTAGGCATGTGAACATGTATTCCTGTTTGCACGTGTAACATGATAGAGGACAAACTAAGATAGAAAATGACCGGTTATTTGCCTGAGTTCAGTGTAAATTCACTAGAAAATAACCTGGATATAACCACAGGATTTGGCACCCTACATAGATTGCAGAAAAATCCAGACAGACTGTGATATTAAATATCTATTGTCAACTTTCATTTGAAATGTCTCATTTTTTTCATGGAACATCCCTGCTTGGGTACTCTGCAGGTCCTCCTTCTATTAAAAATAGATTACTATCTGATCATTCTTCTACTAGATTTTTGTGTGATCAGTATTTGCTTTATATTTATAGCAAGAAAGAAACTCCTAGATACCTGGAATAACACCTATGTGCAGCAGAATATGGTAACAAAACAAATGATGTGGATGACATCATTGCTATAGAAGGCAAAGCAAAAAAAAAGTTTGATGATACAGGAGGGCTTTCCCTGTCATTTTAAAAGTCTGAACAGAAAACCGTATGTGTTGTGGCAAGTTGTGGCAAGTCACACTCTTAAAAAGGCATTTAGCTCTACTACAGGGGTTTGAACCACAGTAATTATAGAAATATCTTATTATACAAATACCTTATTATACATGGCACAAGTGAAGCTGACTATATACAAAGTATGGTAAAATTGCTGCAGCTAAGGAAATGGGAACAATAGAAGAAATGTATCTTTTCATTAAACTAATGTCCACAAACCACACCAGATGACCTGAGACATGCTCTCTTCTACTAATTAAAAAGTTTTACTGGCACAAATTGATAACTGAGCAACTATGTTCATTTACTTGAAAATTATCTTTGCCGATTAAATTTTGGAGTTAACACTTAGAAAAATTCTACTTTTGCAAAGTTTCTGTGCATATTTTTTCCATACTGTTACTTTTGTGTTTAAGTGTTGTAGTCTGTTTTCTTTAACAAGCTCTATCTCTGGAAGAAAGTTGTCATTACCTGTTAATTCTAAACCCACAAGCATCTTTCTCTTGAGTGTTTGCTGGAGATTTCAGTTTTAAATACTTTCAAAGTCATGCTATGATATAGCCCAGTTTTGTGAATTTTGGGCTGGATATCTGTCAAGGCATACCAGCTCATGGTTTTGACGTACCAAAATATGATTTTGAGCACTGGAACTATTCTGAGCACACTGTAATTCAGATATGTGCTAATTTTGATCTGGGGATGCATGAACCTGGGTTTGGCCACATATGTAGTGTGGTGATATACACTTCTGTCCAAGTTAGTTAGATTTATTTTTCTATGATTAAAACATTGAACTGAGAAATAATGAATCCAGATTAAGGTCCAGGCTGTGACAGCTGACTCTAAAAAAAATGAATTGAAAGAAATGCAAAAGCTTCTTAAGGGTTCATAGTTAAATTGAACTAAGAGGTAATCATGGGTTCTTACTTTTTGTTCAACCTCCTCAAGCCACTGATTCCCAAATACAAATTGAGTATAGGGGAAAAAGTTCAGCAGCAACAGAGGTAAAAAACATGAGTCATGTATTTTAAAGTTTACATTTCCTGTAAAGAGCTGTAGGGCTTACTGAAGGATTACTGTCAGATATGAGTGTGCATCTAGATTCTTTGCTGAAGTGGGTGCAATGTTTTTGGATTGGTGAGTAGACAATAATTTGTTGCAATCATTAATAAAGCTGTGATATCTTGATGGAGTTGATGGGTGGAATTTATGTCAAGGCTGGGAACATCTCAGCCTTTTTACATAGACGTGTAAAAGTTGATGGCATTTTATATGTGGTACCATCTACTTTTTATGGGTTTTGTCTTCTCCGGATGTTTTTGTTTTAATTTACTTTCCCTGGAGAATTCATTTCTTTAATGTTAAGCTTATTAATAGGAAGAAGAAAATGGCACCTTATATATAATACACATGAATTATACAGTCAATTATACTATATGACTGTTTGAGTGGATTTCACTTCTGGTGATAGGGTAAATAAAAATAAGATGTAAAAAAAAGAAAACAGCTGCAATGGTCTGATTTTCAGAAGCACTTCATACTCCTAATTCTAGTATCTACCAAAGAAATGTTGAACAGCTTCAAGAATCAGTTCCTTCATTTTTACTTTTGGGGGAGGTTATTGATCTTATTGACATAACTCATCTTTTTTTTTTCAGCTCAGAGTACTCTGCCTACCTCACGATCAATTTTTCTCTCCTATTTCTCCACAGCAGCAGGCATTATGTTCTGATGTGAACATTGTAATCAAACTACACCAATGTCCTCCAAACCTTGAACCCATGCCCAGGTTGTGAGTCTGGTGGCTCTGCTAACTAACTGTTCTAAATTTAGCTGTCAACATTAATTAGGAAATCCATTGTCTCCAAATATGTGACCTGATAAAAGGATACAGGAAAAGCATCTAGGACCAGGAGGAATAAAGCACCAGCTTTGGGTGTTCTACGAGCTTCAGCTTCTTGTTGGTGAAAGATGAAGATTGCAGGTCCCTGGTGGGATAGGGTGCAGCTGTGTCTACCTACGTTTAAGGTGCTTAAATCATGACTCTGGCAAGTCCCTTTCTATTGTCTTGTCCTTTAAACAAAAAGTAAGGGAAATAGAGAGGGAGAATATGTACAGTCATCCCTGCATTTTCTACTAACAAACCAAGAATCTGGTTGCATAAAGTTTGTGCTCACACTGGGATCCGAAAGAACCACTACGCTCATTATATTTAAATTAACTTGAGCACCATAACATGGGTAGCATACAGGCCACAGCAAGGTGCAAAAACTGTCTAGTGTCCTAGAGTCTGCTTTAAACTGAGAGAACTGGCGTTGTTTAACCTGGAGAAGAGGAGGTTGAGAGGAGACCTCATTACTCTCTACAACTACCTGAAAGGAGGTTGTGGAGAGGAGGGTGCTGGCCTCTTCTCCCAAGTGACAGGAGACAGGACAAGAGGGAATGGTCTCAAGCTCCGCCAGAGGAGATTTAGGCTGGATGTTAGAAAAAAAATTTTCAAAGAAAGGGTCATTAGGCACTGGAACAGGCTACCCAGGGAGGTGGTTGATTCACTTTCCCTGGAGGTGTTTAAGACACGGGTGGACGAGGTGCTGAGGGACATGGTTTAGTGTTTGATAGGAACGGTTGGACTTGATGATCCAGTGAGTTTCTTCCAACCTGGTGCTTCTATGATTCTATGATTCTAAGTTCTCCACTGTCCCAGTCACACTACCATCAGTTCATGAACAAGACAGTTCAAAGCTAACTCAGGCTGTGCTGTGATTAGGTTCTGCTCTCTGTTTTGCTTTCAGATAGTGTTCTTTAATCAGATTCCTTAAAAAAGGATTGTAGCACACTAATCTTGAAAACAAAATTTTCAATAGGGAACTATTGTTCAGGATATTGAAAACATAACATAACAAAATTTTGTATTTGGTTACTGTGTATGAGCTACACTGAAATGGTTACTCTGGAACACAATCATTACACCAAAATTTCTAAGTGATTTGAGGTAATTGTGTAGTGCCTCAAAATTAAAAAATTATTGATTGTGAAGATCTCACTCACACTGAAACATTTGTCAACTGATTAAATGAGGATTTATGTATCTAAATACAGGCTTTCTAGGCAGAATCGTTAGGTGTTTTCCATATAGGAGGAAAAGAAATACCCTGCCGTATTCCGTTTCTCAACTGTGTAAAATAAGTGTGCTACAGAGCTGTGTCGTAATTCAACTACTACTATTAGGTGACATGATCTGAACTAAATAATTTGTGTCAGTTAGAACAACTGAAGACAGTAAGGAACTTTAAGTCTAAAAATTGTGAAAAGATAACTGAAATGGCATGAAATTACATTTAGCATAAATAAACATAAACCAATAAATACACAGACAAGTGGACTGTCTTTGATATGTCAATACATATCAGGATAAAACATAATCTCTCTTTCCAAGAAGCCTTAAGTGGGAGATCATTGTGGATGAAATTTAATACACAAATAAGACAGATACATATGTAAAGAATTCACAGCCTAAGCAGCTATTAAGATCACAAACAAGCTTTGTTGAGGCAACATTTATTTGAATCTCATCCCTTTCTTATTTACCCCATGAAACTCTTTCTGTTAATTTCTGTTGCATCCTACTCATCGAGGACAGCAGCAAGAAGCTAGTAAAGCTTGGGAACATTTTTCTTTGTCATAAGGTGCTCCTCTTCTCCTGCTCTTACTACAGGGAAGCTTATAAATGTTTGAGACAAAGGAGCACTGTAGAAAGCCATACATGTATTCACTGGTTCAATATGCGAGGTCAACTCTCTGGTATGATTTCCTTCAGATTTCCTTTTATTTACCACGTGGGGAGAGTTTGCTGGTAGTCAAGTGTTTTCATCAGCTACTTCATAGTAATTGTCCATACATATGCTTTTAGCTGGGATAATTTAAAGGTCATTTTAAGTGACCCATGTACTCATACCTACTTATGCACAAAACAGGGTGGTTTAAGAATATTTTCCTCACTGCTACAACTTAGATTCAGGCTATGCTAGAATACAATGAATACAATATATTTTTCATGCAAATACATTTCTTTTCATTGACACATTTAATGAATGAATTCCACAGAAGCCATTTTTTCCAGTGCATTTACAAAGGCTCTTCTCTATTCCCCATCTCTTTATGAAGCATGTAACTATTATCTGTTCTTTCCTAAACACACAAACATACAAGAAAGTATAGCTTTGACTTAAATCTCTTTTTCTCATGATTTTTCAGGGAATATCCTTCCTTGTTCATCACCAAAGTTCCTTCGCTGAAGTACACCAGAAATGCAGCTGTCGCTTCCAGAGTTCACAGGAGAAAAGAAAAGAAAAAAATTACTGTATTTGTTTGTCCACTCTGTACCTGAGAGTGATACTCTTTATGTGGGGCAATGGCAATGAAGACAGTAGTTCCTCATGTTCAGACAGTCTGTGTGTTTTGCTTCTGTGGAAATAAGAATGAAAGGAAAAAATAATGGTACAATAACCAATGTCACACTTGAACATCTTCCCCTCACTTAGAATTTACACAAGTATTCCTGTAATTTATCTTCATTACTCTAACCTACTTATAACATGCTTCATATATTTTGACTTCTAATGCAGATGATATTATTATACAATCTGCTCTTAAAGCCTGCAGTGAGGTTTAACAGCTGAGTTCTCAAAAATGTCTAAAATGTGTATTGTGTACAAACCACAAGGACAAGGGAAAGAAAACAATTGAAATTGCCTATGTGTGTGCCTACACATAACTCCTACTTTTTCTATAGCTTGGAACAGAAAGGAAAACCAACTAAGCTAGTATTTTATTTTTGGTAGATTTTTTGTTTCACACAATGAATGCAATGGAATTTTATTGTTTCATTGAAGGGCACTTTAACAGCCAAAATTATATTTAACTTCCAGAACGAGACTTCAATGTGATACTTATTTTATTTTTGATCTCTGCAGGCCAATCATCAATGATTCTGTCCATGTTTGAGAGGAGATGAAAGAGCAAACAATAGAGCAGTAGGATACTGAGGCCAAAACCTTTCAGGTGTTTATGAATACACAAGTCTGTAAATATTGATGATTCTTGGCAATAAAAGCCATTCCTATCAATTTGACTCCAGGGAGCAGGGAAATTAAATCAGATTTCACACACCTTGCAGCATTAATTGAATAATGAGATCAATTAGGAATTTCACTAAATTATTAAGTAAGTCTCATACATACAACCATATTATCTCGTACCTCCCTCCTTGTAGGCAGTGAAGTTTGCCAGAGTAATAAAGCCCACAGTACAAGCAGAGGCAGAAATGACCATTCTTAACATGTAAGAAACCACAGAAACTTGATTTCAAGGCCAGTAAATTCACAAATCTCATATGAGTTTCTTCCAGTACAATTTCATGGTTTGACTTACTAGTCCTAGGGTCACTAAAAGAACAGGATGGAAGCTTTGATGTGCTTTCTGTGTGGCTTACTATTTTAGTCCAAGTAATCACAGCTTTACTCATTTGAATTCCTGTTAGTAGGACTGGAGCACTTACCTGGGTATGTTTTATGGATACAGATCTTGAATTCGGATTTATGTCATCTTTGTGGTGCACCATCACTAAGGAAGAGCATCTGTGGCCCTGAGGTGCCTATGCCAGTTACAGGAGTGCATTTTATTGTGAGATCACTGGGAAGTACTGCGCTGCCAGCACTGCAGGGCTCTTTGGCTGGAGGCTTTCAGGAAAAGAGTCCAGTATGTATTGCCTACCTACCTTTTAGTTCTTCCTGTGAAGGGTAATCAGGCAGAATGTTTTCATACAAAAGGACCTTTCTTCTCACTGCCTGGAATGGACTAAAATTTCCCTGCAGCCTTTCCTTTTTCTCAGGCATTGAGTCCTTCTGCTCTGCACTTGAAGTTGTAGGCTTTACACTTTCTTTTTGCCTGTAATGAAGGGAATGATAAAGAAGGAAATGATAAAATTTTCCCTGTGTGGACAAAGAAAGACAGTTGTTAGCGCACAGAAGGAGGAAAAAGGAGCGGAGGTCTATATTTAAAGAAGAAAAGAAGCTAAGGCAGATGGGACTAGCACCAGCAAAATCTTTTTGATGGTTTTAGATCATGACATCCTAATTCATGCTGAAACATGTCAGGAGATGCTAAACAGTGAGGGAGATTTCATGACGCACAGGGCAAAGACCATGTTATACAGGGGCGAAAGGCTTTTGGGGACAACTGGGGTTAAATCACAAGGAAGAGTTTCTAGACATACGCAGAAGGTTTAGCATGGTCAGAAGAATCTCTGCTAAGGTCTTGTCTAGGCTGGAGTTTGACCCTGACTGCAGCTTGCAAACAAGATAAATTCTCCTGTGCAAATAGTGTTCACTGCACTTTGTGCTCTGGGTTGCTCAGAGCCAGTTTCTTAGGAAAGGATTAGATTTGTGTAAATTGGAAAACATACATGCTTTTGTCCAAAGATTTTGCTGGGTGGGCAATCATAACTAAGTACTGGGAGTGGAGTTAGCCTCCAGGAATGGAATAAATCAAATTCCTCTGCAAATAAATTTGGTTGTAGGCAACATAGCAAGAGCTCTTTGAATTTATATTAAAACTACATTAATTCTTTAAACTAGTCAAATTTAATTGTGTAGTGTACTTTATCATGCAAATAACTCTGTTTTCTTAATACATACTGGAGCAAAGAGGAAAGAAAATTACTTCAGGACCTCCAATTAAGCATAACAGATAAAAATCAATGACATCTTGGAAATAATTTCAGTGCAGATAAGACTGGGAACCTTATGTGCTCAGTAACTCTTAACTTTCCAAAATAAGCCATTAGAAGTGCCAGCCACAATAGGCATCCCAGGAATCTGCAAGAAATTTATTGATAGAAAAACTATTTTCACTAAAGGTTTTGTTATTGATTTCCATGTTTCAGTAAATGCATTAAAATACTGCTGTCAGTGAGCTCTTCATTATTGCTGTAATCAACACTGTCAATGTGACAGAAAAACACAGATTTGGAGTCACTCCACATTTGCACTTGTGTAACACAATGAACCTGGCCCTGAACCTCAGCTACTGTGAGTGAGATCTAGTAGCACTTGAATAGCTAAGAGCTAGTAGTTGCAGCTCAATACAAGCATTCAGTCTACCCATATATCAGTGTGCAGCTCTGCTTTTAAATCTTTATCTCCAGCATGTCCAGGACATGTGTCATTGATGTATGTATTTGAGAGGAAAAATACTGGAGTTATGGCTTCTTTTGATTCAATTCACCAACAGTATTATTTTTTTAAATGGAATTTTAAGTGAGTTTCAGTTGATTGACACCAAGGAGGAACAAAAAATATCAGTGTACTGAAGAAGGAAACCAAGAAAATTGTAGCCTTATTCTCAAGGAAGTAGAATCATAAAATGGTTTTGGTTGGAAGGGATATTTGAAGGTCATCTATTCCAACTTCCCCTACAGCAAACAGGGACATCTTCAACTAGCTCGTGTTTCTGAGAATCCTGTCCAACTTGATCTTGAATGTTTCCCACAACTGGGCTTGTACCACCACTGTGGGAAACTTGTGCCAGTGTTTCACCACCCTCATTGTAGAAAATTTCTTCCTTCTATCCAGTCTAAACCTAAACATCCTTTAGTCTAAAATCATTACCTCTTGGCCTAGAGCAATACGACCCGCTAAACAGTCTGTCTCCATCATTCTGATATGCCCCCTTTAACTGATGAAAGGGGGAAGTATGTCTTCCTGGATCCTTCACTTCTCCAGGTGGAACAACCACAACTGTCTCAACCTTTCTCCTCTGGACGCACTCCAACAGGTACATGTCTTTCCTGGGGTGAGGGCTCCAGAGATGGACACAGTACTCTAGGTGGGGTCTCACCAGAGTTGAGAGGAAGAATCACGTCCCTTAATCTGTTTGCCATGCTTCTTTTGACACAGTCAAGGATATGGTTGGCCTTCAGGGCTGCAGGCACACAATGCCAGCTCACATACAGCTTTTCATTCATAGCATCTCTGAGTCTTTCTTGGCAGAGATGTTCTCAATCCTTTCACCCCCCAGACTGTATTGACAGTGAGGGTTGCCCTGACCCAGGTGCAGGATCTTGTACTTGGCCTTGTTGAACCTCATGAGGTTCACATGGGCCCATTTCTCAAGTTTGTCCAGGTCCCTCTGGATGACATTCCATCCCTCAGGTATTTCAACCACACCACTAAGGTGGACGTCATCTGTAAACTTGCAGAGATTGTACTCGATCCTGTAATTGCTGAAGATACTAAACAGCATGGACATCTGCAGGACACCACTTGTAATAGATCTCTGTCAGGACATTAAGCCATTGACTGTTGCCTTCTGGATGCAAACATCCAACCAGTTCCTCATCCACTGAGCAGTCCATCCATCAAATCCATATCTCTCCAATATAGAGAGTAGGGTGTTGTGAGGCACTGTGTCAAAGACCTTACAGAAGTCCAGATAGATGGCTGATGATAGATGGCTCTTACCTTGCCCAATGATGTAACCATTCAATCATAGAAGGCCTCTAGGTTCGTCAGGCAGGACTTGCCCTTGATGAAGCCATTCTGACTGTCTGGAACCATCTACCTGTCTTCCATGTGCCTTAACATAGCTTCCAGGAGGATCTCTTCCATGATCTTCCCAGGCACTGAGGTAATTCTGACATATTCGTAGTTCCCAGGGTCTTCCTTTCTATCCTTTTTTAAAAACAGGTGCAATGTTTCCTTTTCCCCACTCACCAGGGACTCCACCTGACTTCCTTGACTTTTCCAATATCATGGAGAGTGACTTGGCAACTGCATCAGCTAGTTCCTTCAGAGCTCTGTGATGCATCTCTTCAGACCCAAAAGACTTATGTATATTCAGGTTCTTCAAGTGAAAAACAAACCGGATCTTCTCTTTACATTGGGAGGGATTTTGCTCCCTCAGTCCCTGCCTTGCAGTCAATCTGCTTTAGAGGTAGTGGTATATTATAGCAGAGGTGTACAAATTCCAGAAGTATTCATTATTCAGGTTTCTGAAAAGAATCACCGTCATTCTTTTCTTTCCTAAATTTATGAAATGTCCTTTCTCACTTGGTGCTTGTTATCTTGAGGAGGGCAGCAGAGCTCCTGTTATTTAGAAGGTGCTGTGCTGGAAGAAGCAAAAGGAATTTCCTTAGCTGGAAATGCGTTTACTTTTTCTTGTAGCTAATACAGTAATTACTTTATGTGCTAATGATCAGAATACATAAAATTTAGTATTTTTGATACATCATGGTAAAGGACTTCGGGAATATTTTATGACATTTTGGTAGCCCTGATGTGAAAATAGCTCACGAACAGTTTTTTCCTATTACTTTTATTAGTTGTAGATTGTAAGACTGCCTTAAATAGAAATCTTCTTATATGTACCTTACAACTCATTACCATGTATATTTCTAGGTGGAAAGGGACCTTTTACTTAAGGCGTCATCAGTCAGCTCCAATTATACTTGCCCTCTGGTTTCTAGTGATGCTGTATCTAGTTCTAGAGTGCTTACACGCACAGGCCTTGCACAGTCACCTGAGTGAAAATGATGAAATTACCTTATCCCACTTCAAATTATTTTAAAAAATGTTGAAACATAGCTTTAATCCAGAGATCTGTGGTGAGAAAGTATCTTTTACAGAGATATATCTCATTTTATGCCATATGAGGCATCATCCATCTTTATGCAACCAGGTGTCATAAATACTACAATGCGTTGTGGTTAATTTGACAGAAATACAATCAGAGACTGACACTTGATCTGAATCCAGTCTGCCTTGCCAGGAGACCTGAGAGTGTTAAAATACCAAGGCATTAAATGTTGTTGTTTGACCTTGGTGCACTCTCAGAGGAATGAGGGATGAACTCTCGATTGACTCCTCCTGAGTCCCTCATCACCTGGCCATCTGCAGCCAAACTCACTTTACTAAAAACCTCTGTATAGCTAGCAGCAGTCATTAATTTGTATGAATGATCAGCTGGATAAAAGCCCTTGCAGAAACAAAAATGAGCCTGATTTTTTGTATAGTGAAAGGTCTCCACAAGGTTACAAGTTGGTGGTTTTAAACAGCCATGGACTTCTGTTATTTAATCTTTGAGATTCTGGGTGATGCTCCTGCTACAAACTGTTAAACTATTTCTTCCCAGCAAGTGGGAAGCTGAGATATTTCCTAAATGGGAGAAATATGGGGAAGGAGACAACTTCCATCACAACACCTGTCTGTACTTCTTTAATGCCTGGCATCCAAAATTCCCATTATGCTGGCAAGGCTCTGCAGTGCACAATATATTCTGGCTGTTCTCCCTTTTGCCCTTGACATGCCACTTATATGGTGTGGGCCAGAGGGACTGATGAAGGGATAGCAATATCCGTTTTATGCCAACTGCCTATTTCTCTATTCTAGGACAGTCCTCTGCCACACATTAAAGTCTGCTTCAAGGTCCCTTTATGTTCCTCAAGTGGGTGGACCTCAGCACAAGCTTGAATCTGGTTCTCAGAGAGTTTTGAGTGATTGGATTCTGTGATTTGTTTGGGCTTTAGCAGGTGTTGTTTGGCTAAAATCTGGTGTGCAGTTTGACATTTCAGTCTGAATTTTGCCTTCTGTTTGGTCATGACTGTGTCCAAAGTCTAATTTTAAAAGTAATATTTTGCTCTTCTCTGACACCTTGTTTAGCTCCAGTGGCTTAACACTGAAGCCTAGACCACAGTGATCTAACTAAGAAGAGAAGACAATGTTACCAGCTGTTTTACCTGGTATGGTAAGTGTTTATACAACCAACTACCTCTGAAAGATTTCAGGTGGTGTTTTCGCATCTGGTGTAGATGACCAACATCACCAGACATTACACAGGGAATCTGCCCTTTTAATTAGAAATAGACTGACACTTGAATTTACTAAAAGCTATGCCATAAATCTCTTTATTTGCAGTAACTGACAATCCTCTCCTGAGAAATAAGTTATCACTAAAGTGTTTGCAATAAAGGCAAAAGCGCCTAGAAGACCATAACAGGGTTAAAAATATAAAACAGGAAAAACAGATTCCCTTCAAGACAGATAAAGAATAAGTTGCATTTTCACAGCCAAAATTTCAGTAGCCCTTACTTCATTGTGCCTGCAGTCATTCTAGGTGACAAAGTGACTCGGCTCCTGAATGAGGGAAAGGCTGGGGATGTGGTCTTCCTGGACTTCAGCAAAGCCTTTGACACAGTTTCTCACAGCATTCTGCTACGGAAACTGTCAGCCTCTGGCCTGGACAGGCGCGCACTCTCCTGTGTGGAAAACTGGTTGGATGACCGGGTCCAGAGAGTGGTGGGAAATGGTGTTAAATCCAGCTGGAGGCCAGTGACAAGTGGGGTTCCCCAGGGCTCGGTGCTGGGTCCAGCCCTGTTCAATGTCTTCAGCAATGACCTGGATGAAGGCATCGAGTGCACCCTTAGCAAGTTTACAGATGACACTAAGCTGTGTGGAAGTGTGGATCTGCTGGAGGGTAGGGAGGCTCTGCAAAGGGATCTAAACAGGCTGGACCGCTGGGCTGAGACCAATGGGATGAGGTTTAACAAGGCCAAATGCTGGGTCCTGCACTTGGGGCACAACAACCCTATGCAGAGCTACAGACTAGGAGAGGTCTGTCTAGAAAGCTGCCAGGAGGAGAGGGACCTGAGGGTGTTGGTTGACAGTCAACTGAACATGAACCAGCAGCGTGCCCAGTTGACCAAGAAGGCCAATGGCATCCTGGCTTGTATCAGAAATGGTGTGACCAGCAGGTCCAGGGAGATTATTCTCCCTCTGTACTCAGCACTGGTGAGACCGCTCCTTGAATCCTCTGTTCAGTTGTGGGCCCCTCATGACAAGAAGGATGTTGAAGCTCTGGAGCGAGTCCAGAGAAGAGCAACAAAGCTGCTGAAGGGGCGGGAGAACCGGCCCTATGAGGAGCAACTGAGAGAGTTGGGGTTGTTTAGCCTGGAGATGAGGAGGGTGAGAGGAGACCTCATTGCTCTGTACAGCTACCTGAAAGGAGGTTGTGGAGAGGAGGGAGCTGGCCTCTTCTCCCAAGTGACAGGGGACAGGACGAGAGGGAATGGCCTCAAGCTCCACCAAGGGAGATTTAGGCTAGACATTAGGAGGAAGTTTTTCACAGAAAGGGTCATTGGGCATTGGAACAGGCTGCCCAGGGAGGTGGTTGAGTCGCCTTCCCTGGAGGTGTTTAAGGCATGGGTAGATGAGGTCCTGAGGGGCATCGTTTAGTGTTTGATAGGAATGATTGGACTTGATGATCCAGTGGGTCTCTTCCAACCTGGTGATTCTATGATTCTATAATTACTGAGGCAGTTTTGCCCTGTAGCAATTTCAATGTTTAGGTCATTTGGTTAGTGAAGTACTCAAACCTTGACATAAATTAGATAATTTACTATTATCAGCATCTTCTTGTGGACACAAACTGCTGAAGATATTCCCAGGGCATCTATGATTACAGAAAGGAAGTCTTTTTGCGTTTTGTTTTTGATGGAAAATAAAACCTTATAAAATTGAGAATAAGGTACAAGCTTCACCCTGAATGGAACCCTTAAAAAGTGCCAGAAGACAGAATTAGAACCCTTTGTCCTGACACAATCACAACAGCTCACTGCATTTTCTATGCCTTCCTTTCTCTGTTTTTGAGTGGAGTTCTGTAAGAAAGGTTAAAATAGTTAAAATTAACCAAATATAGAAGCAGAAGGGAAATTGTCAGGCCCATCATTTGTATTATTAGTATATGAGGTTCTTGAAGAACTAATTGCCAGCTATCACCTGTGGGTTTGGTAAGAAACCCGTATAGTAAATTTTTGCTACGTGACACATATGCTGTTATAACAACCTTGAAGACATCATCATGTTCCCCTACTGAACCTTGATTGCTTGAAGTACAAATAAAGCTTTGTATTCACCACTTCAGCAGTCTGCCAGCAAAGTCTTAATTTACATTAAAAAAGGGCTGGAGAAAGAGATCTAGCTCCAAAAAGCAAGAAATTCAAAGGATTTTAAAGTTCTGCTAGCCTTATGTGATGAAGAACTATAAGAAAACAAAGTAAGGTAAACACTTACTGAATAAAGTGATTACAAAAATGAAGTTGGAAGGTAAAGCTAAGAATGCTTAATGGCCCCTTTGAGTTCCAGAAAACTGAGAAGAAGGTTAAGCCTCCACGTGGGGTGAGGGGGAAAGGGGAAGGGGAATACATCGCAGCTGTCTGTTCATCAGTGCCCCAGAGGGGCCAAGAAAGAAATGTGTCAAAAATTAGAGTCTAGAATTGCTTTTGGTCATTGTTTTGTGTTTGTGAGTTTATCCTATATTGGTTTTGTTGGGTTGATATTTGGAGGGGATGAACTTCTAGGAATATATAACTAAAGCCTTAGCTTTGACTTTGGTCAAAAGAACTCATTTTATTTCTTACCCATAAGATTTTCTGCTTTTAGACAGAGCAAAGCTAATATCAGTTTTCTAAAAATGAATGATCAAGAGATAGCAGGGTGTACAAGCCATGCTTTGCAGAACCTGCCAGCTGTGATGAATTTCAGTATCTTCAGGAAAAAATGCAAGAGGCAGTATGAACTTTACATTGGCAGTCCTAAGTTCTGCAGAGTTTTCCCTTGTTGGTCTAAACCACGGCTGTTCTGAGAAACATAAGGCTTTGAAGGATGGTTCATTAGGACAGACTAAATGTCTACCCTGTCTCTGACAATGGCCAATAGTTATTCTCCCTCTGTACTCTGGACAGGTGAGACTGCTTCTCTAATACTGTGTTCAGTTCTGGGCCCCTCACCACAGGAAGGATGTTGAGGCTCTGGAGCAAGTCCAGAGAAGAGCGACAAAGCTGGTGAAGGGGCTGGAGAACAAGTCTTATAAGGAGCAACTGAGAGAGCTGGGGTTGTTTAGCCTGGAGAAGAGGAGGCTGAGGGGAGACCTCAGTTCACTTTACAACCACCTGAAGGGAGGTTGTAGAGAGGAGGGAGCTGGCCTCTTCTCCCAAGTGACAGGGGAAAGGACAAGAGGGAATGGCCTCAAGCTCCACCAGGAGAGATTTAGGCTGAACATTAGGAAAAAAATTTTCACAGAAAAGGTCATTGGGCACTGGAACAGGCTGCCCAGGGAGGTGGTTGACTCACCTTCCCTGGAGATGTTTAATGTGCAGGTGGATGAGGTAGTGAGGGGCATGGTTTAGAGACTGGTGGGAATGGTTGGACTCGATGATCCGGTGGGTCTCTTCCAACCTGGTTATTCTATGATTCTAACAGGCAGTGTATGAGCAGAAGTATCATGACACATTCCAATGTTCCAGTGCCCTCTAAGTAAGGGTTTGTTTGAGTCAGATATGGTATCTTTGTTCTTAATAGCTGTTCATGGATGTTTTTTCTATGAATTTGTGAAGTCTTCTCTGTGTTACCATGTCTTGGGCAAGTGAGATACACAGTTGAAATAGAAGCAGTTTGAAAAAATGCCTCGCTGATTTTTTTGGACATATAATTTCTCAATTGCATTTGATTCTGTCTTTTTTTTTTTTTTTTGAAACAATGAGCAACTTCTCCTTCTCCACTTAGCTATGTCATCTCTAATGTTGTGGCTTCCTATCACAGCACCTCGATTAGTTTCTTTGTTCATAAATAAATACTCTAAACCTTTTAACTTCTTTCTCCTCTCTGAACTGTTTCTCATACTACTAAGTCCTGTTTGAGATGATGAGGACCAGTTCTAGACCACACTTCAAAATGCATTCTCAATATGGATTAATGACATGAGAATTTTTATTCTGCTTTGTTCTGTATTTCTTTCCTAATAACTGCTACAATACATCTTGGGGGTATTTTTTTCCACTATTCAGAATTGTCCTGATGTTTGAAAAGTTCTGTTATTATAACCAGAAGTTCTCTTTCCCAAATGAAAACAGGTAGTTTAGAACCCAAGTTTCATTGATTGTTTTTCTCCTTGTAAATCACTTCACATTTATTACATAGAATTTAATTTGTCATCCTATACCCTCCTTGGTACCATGACATTTTTTCCCTGCTCTTTTCAATCAGCTTTCATTTTTATTATCCTGAATAACCGGGCATCATCATTAGACTTCTTGTTCTCGATCCTTTTTCATTTCTATATATTCTGAGTATAACAGACACAGTAAAGATTCTTGTCATTTCTGGCCTCCCTCCATTGTAAAGCCTAACCATTTATTCCTTCTCTTTGTTAATCTATAATATGACTTACCTCTTTCCCACAGGCAGCTTAATTTCTTGAATAGCTCATAATGCCAGCTGCCTCCAGATTTATCACCTAGTAAAAGAGGATGATAATTATCTGCTTTAAAAATTGTTTTCACATCTACAGATGAGAAATGCTTGATATTAATATTTGCTAGAAAATCTGTACCACTTTGCCCTAGATAAAAGATACTATGAGAGTTGGAACTGAAGGAGCAGAAGTTTCAGGACTGCATGGTATAATGAGAAGAGGTCTGTCTGTTTTACGAAAAAAAAACCAGTCATATCTATCTGAGCCTGAGGCTTTTTGAGCTTTAGCAGAGTTATTGCTTGACTAATTTCTCTGTGTGTAAGAAGGGCTTCCAACTGTGACTGTGTCAGGGTTAAATAAATGTGGGTCTGATCGCTTATCAAAAAAAGTGCCAAAGAGAGATGAATCTTTGTTAGGCTGTGAGTACAAGTCTTGTCAGGTTTCTGTAGTAAGTCCCCAGAATCTTCAGTAGTTCAGTCATCTGACTTTTCACTGAGGCATCTGATGTCTGTTACTTTTCTATTTTGCTAGGAAGTGACCCATTAATGACCTGGAGTTAGAACACAGCCCACCCACTCCCCCACCCCCTAAAAAAGTCATTATCGTAATTTTTGCCTAATCTCATAATTATAGTATTGTCTTGACCAGATTTAGGATCCATACTGGCTTGTCCTTGTGTCAGTTGGTATCAGTTGGTATCTTTTCAGGACCTTAATGAGCAAAAATGTATTTTATTAATTTCCTCTGGAATATGGTACAAATGGCAGAAAGTAGAGATACAGTGGCAGAGTAAACAAAAGATAATCTGACTGCAGTAGCTAGAAGAACTGAACTGAAATATGAGTAATAATTAAGTAGCATACAGGAGATGGAAAAAACAGATTTTGCTCTTCTTTTAATTATCCTACATTATATTAGCTATAGTCAGGGAGATTGCTTAAAATGTGAATTCTATTTGGACAACGACCTTGTGAAGAGAAGCAAAATATTCATTATGAGTGAGCAAAAGAGTTTTAATAACTTGCTATTAGAATCTAAACTATTCAAATCACTGTTGCAGCTTTTGAAGCTCCTTGAGTTGTTTTCCTTTTGGTGTTATGCACAGTTAAAGGTAGAGACACCCCATTGCTGCTGTCACACTGGTGAACTACAGCCCCTTCTCAAAAAAATTCCATCCTCTGCATTTGTGTCATTGTCTCAGCAAACAAGAGGTATAAAACCCATTGGCTTGACCATGTCTCAGGCTGAAAATGAAGCTTCTGAGTGCAAAGAAGCCAAAAACTCCAAACAGCATTTGAAACAAAGGTCAAAAGTCAGTAGGCGAGAGTGAAATTGATGTTCAAAGCTGTAAGGTAACAGAGGCAATCTATGTGGTTCCTGGCTGACGTAATAAATCTCCCTCTGAAGTGCATGGACATTGGAGACAGTCACAGAGAGGCTCGTGTTAGCATTCAAGCCCAGCTCTGACTTTGTTTGCATACCTTTGCTGTTTAGAAGTTTGTCATTAATACATAATGTCGACCTTTGTAAATGCATACAAATACTGTCAACTTTACTGCTCCTGACCGAACAGTTGTCCTTCACAGTCACCACACAGGTCTCCATATATCTTCTGTTGGTCTAAGTTGCTGATGAATAAGGTAGTGATCATAATAATGATTGACACCACATTTTAAATTCTACTTAGCAGCTTGGATTATTTATAAATACAAATGCTTACAGCTGTATAAAATGCCTCTAAGAGCTGAGTATGTTTTGTGTCTTCTAAATATTGCTTTAAAAATACATTTTTTCAGGTTGAATCCTGATAAGCAATATCTTGAAAAAAAAGATATTTTAAAGTTGTTACATTTATCTGAATACCACTCAGCTTCCCTGATTGACTCATCATACCTGGAATGAGATGTAATTAAGCACTGTGAATTGAATCTTAAACTCAATAAAAAGCTCTCAGTAAGTTAATGAAAAATCATTTTTACCACATAGGACAGAAATATATGGATTCAAAATACATGCATCCCTTTCCCATAAACTTGATCTATAAATCAAATCCCCTTTTCAGTTATTGAAAATGACTGAAAACAGATAAGCTGGTTAATAAAAAATTGAAAAGCTGTGAAATTACATTATATGTTCTCTTAATATAAATAACAAATTTGTTCTCTCAATTATTTGATAATTTTTTTATTGTTAGAAATTTCTTCACAAGCAACTAGTAACCATGTGAAGCTCTTTCTGTGGATAAATCAAAGTTACCTGAAGTGACAAGACCAGATCATTCATTAGGTCTTCACATTTCT
This sequence comes from Coccyzus lansbergi, assembly GCA_033558105.1. Lineage (NCBI taxonomy): Eukaryota > Metazoa > Chordata > Aves > Cuculiformes > Coccyzidae > Coccyzus > Coccyzus lansbergi. The sequence goes on from JAUMJK010000306.1 coordinate 4,253,878, forward strand.
TCAATGAGAAAGAAAGACAAGACAATTACAGCTTCGCAAGTTACAGTTCTGAGACAGAAATTTGTGCATCCAAATTATCATAAAGCATGAATCATAAAGTTCTTATTATGTGATTATGCAAATACACATTAATGACAAAATTACTAGCATCTATGGTGATGAAACATGATTGTTTATATAACTTGGTTCACTTGCTGAATTAGATGTCATTACCTACTACAGGTCCATAGATGTGTTTCTTTTTTTGATTCACTGACATTTTAATATCATGAAAGAATTATAAATTATAGTAACAACAGATGATAAAAGCAGATGGAATAAATTTAACTGGCCCAAGATGATTTACAGAGCTTTAAACTGAACAGTTTGTGTATTTATCCAGCTATAAATGTTTTGCTCCATGGTCATGACTTCCCTTTGGAAAGAAAGATTCCAAAAAAAAAGTGACATATCTGGAAAATACTCTTTAATCTGTATCTTTAAACAGTAAAGAGTACTGAACCAAAAGTAATCAGTGGAAGTTAAGGTAGGGTTGCCAAAGACATAGCTGTACTGGCCCTCTTGAGAAGTAAAGGACTGGCAGACATTGCTGGCTAGAGACATTTGGGAGCACAATCACAGTCACTTCCAGAGACCTATCCTTCCTACCTTTCTGAAACACCCTTCCGAGAACAGATCAAGGGCTTTCTGGAGGAGTTTATCTCTTTCTATTGATTAAGGGAGGAACCTTGTGTCTGGCCTGGGGGTGTTGCTTAGTATAGGGGTGATAAATGTTAGAAGAGATGAATCCTACCTGTGCATGTGATGCAGGACTAGACTTCATGCTTGCAGGAACGCTGATACTCTCCAGTCAAGTTTCCAGAGGAAACCTTTTCTCCACGCTGTAGTATCTCTCATTGTGGTTTTGATATGGGTCTCAAGCCATGACATAGCTGCTTTGATATACCTTACACAGTCAGTCTACCCTGAGTGCTGGGAGTAACATAGCATAACTGTGACTTGTGTAAAATGACTGTGGATTTCGTCAGCCACTTTGCAAATTCTAGGGCTCAGTGCATGACTGACATGTCTTGTATGAAATCCTTTACCATCCTCTTCACAGAATCATAGAATGATTGAATTTGGAAGGCATCTCTAGATATCATCTGTTCCAACCTCTCTGCTCTTCCAGATGGTTTTTTAATATCTCCTAGGATGGAGACTCTACAACCTCCCTAGGTGCCATTGCTTCTTCATGAGTGCAGTAAAAATAGTGTTTCCTCAGAGGGAACTTTCTGTGTTTCAGTGTGTGCCTCCTGTCCCATGTCTGGACACCACTGAGGGAAGCTTGATTCTGTCTTCTTTGTAACCCACCCTTCAGGTGTTTATATACATCGCCCTTGAGCTTCTCTTCTCCAAGCTAAACAGTCCCAGGTCTTTCAGTCTTTCCTCATAGAAGAGGTGCTCCAGTCCCTTAATCATGTTTGTGGCCCTTTGTTGACCTCTCTCCAGCATTGCCAAGTCTTTCTTATAGCAGGGAGCTTAGAACTGGTCACAGTACTCCAGGTGTGACCCCACCAGTGCTGAGTGGAAAGAAAGGATCCCCCTTGACCTGTCGTCAACACTTTGTCTAATGCGGCTAAGGATGCAATTCGCCTTCCTTGCTGCATGGGCACACTGCTGGCTCATGTTCAGCTCAGTGTTCACCAAGAACCTGAGGTACTGTTATGTCAAGCTGCTTTCCAGCTGTGTGGCCCCCAGCATATCTTGGTGACTACTTTTTCCTGCCCAGGAGAAGGGGTTTACTTGCTGAGGTCCCTATGGATGGCAGCACAACCCACTGGCAAATCAGTCATTCTTCCCATACAGTCTCAGTATTGTATTTTGCTTTTCTTCAATACACAGTTCTTCTGTCTGACATTAACACATAATTCTGCTAACTGATAAGGAGAAAAAAAGTATTCTAATACTCAAACTATCTTGTTGTCCTGAAGCTCAGTCTAGTTCCACGTAGACCACGAAAGTTTAATGAATCCTGCTAATCTACCCCTAGCTTTTGAATTTAAAATGAAATGGCTGCTACAATTTGCAGTCTTTCAATATTCAACTCATGAGGAAATCTCCTCCTCCTCCTCCCTTCAAACAATCACTTCATAAACATAAATAGTAACTCTTATTCCCAATTAGAATTGAAAGTGTCATAGCAGAGAATCTGTGGCTTATAAATTAGCAACTGGTTTTAACATTCAGGCAAGTTTGCTAGCAAGTCTAGCAAATTTCAGATGAAAGCAGGTGGAGAAAAGGTTGCCATAACCTTCTCTGTTCTCTGCTTTTTCACTTCAATTTGAATATCTGATTACCTTTTTATAGATAAAAAAAATAAGTTGCTTTCCAAACACTAACATAGAGCACCTCAAAATGCTGATTACAGGTATTGGTACTCCAAGAAGCACTAAATTTGAGATGTGTATTTTCCTACCAGCAATGAGAACAGCTTGGCCTTAATTTTGTTTTCCTTGTTCAGAATATAGATATTTGAAGACTTTTAAGAAAATACAGGTATATAAAAAGTGATCCCTTATGAATGAGTGGATTATCTTTTTAAAAGAAATAGATTTCCAAAAGAATACATCAATTACAAAAGCCAACTTTTTAAGATGTGCTTGATGCCATCCTAATTTCTTGTTTAGAAATATCGTCTTTCAGGAAATGAGCTTATAATTGTGTTCTTTTAACATTTGCTGTTGGTCCTAACCTTCCACTGAAGTCAATACTAAGTGCTTTTGATATGTCAGTTAACAGTATTTATCTTTCTTACTGGCAAGCTTCTGGATATTTACTATGGTCACTACTAATCAGAAGCTGGTATCACTCTGAAAATTTATGGTAGGTCTCCTCCACACTGCCGACAACATAAAAATTATTGTACATTATTGTACATTAACACAATCCATTCTCATTATTATCATCAGTAACAGAGTTCTGTGGCAATTACTCAACAAAAATGTATGCCCCTTTTCTTTGTGAATTTCCCCTTGTGGCAGGGCATATGACTTTACCAGCGTCTTCACTGTTTTAGAAGGACTGACAAATGCTTGTTTTCACTGAAATAGCTTCTGAGTCTTTTAGGGAAGTCTCTTTGTGTCAAAGTAATGGATGTATTTTCATGGTGAAGTAATAGCTGGTTAAATATACTTATCTCAATGATCAAAGACTTTCTCTTAGTGAAAGATGTCTGTAAAACTGTTTGCGGAGGCTTTGGGCTAGTACTAGGTACTGCCCAGATCCATGGCTCAGTTCCCAGCTGCTTTCATGAGCATCATACAGCAGACCAGCCTTGCCTTGCAGTGACTTAAGGACTTGGATTCAGGGAAACGACAGGGGGAATGTTTATGACATAAGAGTAACCTGTAGTTAAATATTTTACAACTGTTGATTTGTATGGTTGGATGTAAGAAGTAGAGTAACTCAAGCATCTAGCTATTACCTAAAAACAGAGAAGTGGTCACCTAGACACACTCATAGTCATTTTTAAACTACAGCTGTTACTAACAATTTCACTGAATAGTTTACTAATATATTTCTAGAACTTAGTGACAGGTAGGTACTTACAGAGGAATAATATCAGTGTTCCATAAACCTTAACAATGTGTTGGTGTTGTATCATAGAAAATAATGGTTTCTGCTTCAAACAAATTTCAGGATAAAAGGAAGATAGGGAGCCTGGTTTTCTGCCAAAGCCAAAGCCAAAGCCAGTCATCAGAGCTGCTGCATTCCAGCTAGTCTCAGATTGCAGCTGAGGCCAGCACACATTTTAAAGACTTGGCTATATATCTCTGTCACAACTGTGCAGATGCTTCTGGTTCACCTGCTCAAAGTCCCCATAGACCTGTAGGACATGTGAAGCCAAGGGTTCCTAGGACTTATTTGTCTGATGCTAGCTGAACCCTGCAATCCCAGGGTGGTCTCTGACAGGCAGAGGGGCTGTATGGGACTGAAATGCACTGAGGATTGCTGCCCACAGTGCTGGGTCAGGCATACACTCCTGAGCAGAGGCTTAATGCTCCTGCTGCCACCTGCATAGACCCTTCATGGGGTTTGCAGCTGGGGGTGGAGTAGAATCCACCTCCCCTCAAAAGGCACTTTAAGCAATACCTTAATCTCTTCCAACTTCTCAACAAGCTATAGGAGTCAAAGAAATTGGTTGGCTTCACACAGCCCAGTCATAAATCCCCAATTTGCCAAGTGAAAGACCCAAGTGTCATGAATTTGAAAACCAGATCTGCCACCATAAAGTGTTTTCCTCATTAATAAGAACAGAGAAAAATTAACCCTAAGGAAGAAACAAGCATTTATAACATGATTGCAGAAGAGTAAATATATATATGTGTTTACATAAATACATAAATATCTATTTCTGTGCAAGCTAAACAGAAGTTAACATTTCTCATGAAAATTCATCAATTCAGGAAGTAAATGAAAGTTCAGCTCTCTTCATGATTTGAAGCAAGTGCTGTGAGCCAGGTTTTGTTCACATTTTCAAAATTTATAACACAGTTACGCTTGCCAAAAATCCTTAATTAGATCAGAGGAGCAGCAAAACTGTCAGATGCAATAGCAGAATACAACGAAGGAATAAAATATTCTGGGGTTAATTGGATAAGTTCATTCAGCCAGCTTTTCCAGGCTACTTTTCTGTAATGATTTGCAGGCTGATAATGAGGATAGGGTTTTTCTTAAAAATAATAAAACTGATTCCTCAAATACATTTCATTTACAAGACCCCAGAAATTGTTTATAACTACCATAAACTAGTAACAAATATCTCCTTCCCACAGCACATGTAAATTGTGAACGTCTCATGAACTCAGCCGCTTAGACAATAATTTGGATATCTCACTTGTATGAGACTTCCATGGCATGTGCTGCTGGCCGAGTGCTGCAGCAAGGATGAGGCCAGTGACATCTCTAGTTACATAAACTGTTTAAGCCTCTGCTTACTCAGAAGAAGGCTGCAGCCCTTGGAAGGACAGGGTAAGAGAAGATAATGCTAAACTCAAAACTAGATTATAAGCATATTTCATCTTATTCCCCCACTTATTTAGAACATTCAAATAAAATACACCATTCAGGATGTTTTACTTGACGTATTTTATTAACACAAGAGCATTTCTAAAAAACTAAGAACTAGCATTTGTAACACAGGCTATATTTTTATGTTAGGGTTTTTGGTAATAATCTTAGTCTTTGTCAGACGATTGTCCACCTTGTAATAGGTTTAGTGCAGCAGGGATGTGTCTAGAGTGACAGCAGAATATTTGATCTGCAGGGTATTTGACCACAGGAAATTTTAAAAAACCCACACAACTTTACAATGCAGGAGGCAAAAACCATCCTGCACATTATTTTAAAAAAACTCTTCCAAACCATGAGCTGAGTACCAAAATGCCACACAACTATTCCATAAATTACTTATCTTTTGTAAAGGCCCAGCACAGTTGGTCCAGATGAATTCTGCTAATGTGATGCTCTACCGATAATCTCCCAGTCACAGAAGGTCATTTTTTTTTTAATGGAAGAATGAACACTGAGTTATTCCCTTTTGAAAGGAAAGAATAGAGAAGTTGTTTGAACTAAGTTTTATCTGCTTACACAATAGCTCAGGCTCACGACCACTATTGGGAAGTTAACAAGTAATTTAAAATACACCCTTTGTAGTTCACCTTCTGAGGTTTTTCAGAAAAAAATATTTAGAGCCAAAAACTGTTTTGAACACCTCAGTGTTATTTCAGCAGTTATTTGGAAAGGCTTTTTTCTAAAATCAAGAGCAGCGATCATCTTCCTCCAAGATCCAAACAACTTTTCATCATTCAAAATGCTTTTCTGACAATTAGGGAATAGCACAAATAAGACTGAAATCACATCTGGCCCAGCTAAATTCTGCAAGCTGAAAAGCAGTCTTGAAGAAGTTACTACTATCTACATGTCAGTGAAGGGATAGAAGCAGGTGCTTCAATGGGAGTTAATATGCAGCTGGAAAGGAGCAGAAGGAGTCCTACATACCATGTTTATGTTTTCAAAAGGAGATTTGGACTTACATCAACACTGTTGAAAACACTACAGCTGCTCACTGCTCCCTATTATTTTTGGTGGTGTGTCAGGTGTCCCCACGCCCTCCTTTTCTCTGATGACACAACAAAGAACTTCTTTTAGCCATGGTAAAAGCAACACATGGCCTTTTTAAAGTGTAGACTCTTTCAGTAATGATCTCCTTCTAGGAAATGTTTAATTAACCTAAGCACAGTAGTATCAGAGAAAATGGAAAGATTAAATAACAAAGGCAAACTAGTAACTCCTATATTACATACCAATACTCATGAGCCTCATGTCCTTACAAACTGGGAAGGAGAATAACTGCCAAGGGGTTGTACCCCAGAGACAGCAGAGAACGCAGCTGTCCTTTTATTTGAAAGGATGCATGGAGCACATTACACCCTTTGGCAAACCTTGATACTCTGACCTACTGTTGTATGCAAGAGCATTTCAGCTAATTTATTGACAACTACCATAGTCTCTTCCTTACTGATTCAGGTATTGAGAAACAAAGAAGATATAGACAATTAAACAAACAACAAAGGAAATCACCTTTTGCCTCTTTTCCCTGGGTTCAGCTTTAAGTCCAACACCCCTCCTCCCCATTTGTACTCTCTGCTGCCCCTTTTTTCACCATGATTTACTCAGTCTTTCCCAACCCTATTGACAAGGTGATAGGTAGTGAAGAAGGTTGCTGTCAGTGCATAATGCTGCCTCCTGTTGCTTACTTTTCTCTTCCCCTCCTCCTCACTTGTTACTGCCTTCAGTTTGCCATGTGGTTCACCCATGAGCTACAGTCCCTCAGAGGTGTCCCTCATTCAGCGCAGATTGTCCACAGCTGCAGTCCCTCAGGGTTGTCCTTGTCCCTGCATAGATCGCTCACAGCCCCAGTCCTCTCAGTGCTTACCCCCTTCAGGATGGAGAACCTCTTTCCGTGAGTACATCACCAACCTTGCTGTCAACATTGCCTCTTCAACATCTTTATTTTATTTATCTAAATGTATGTCCTCATATTTGTCTTCATGTATCCCCTTTTTGTATGTCCTCCTGTGTCCTCTTTCATGTTTCCTTCTTGTGCCTTCATCCATGTGCCCTCACATTAATTTCTTTGTGGCTCCTTTTGTGGCTCCTCATAGGTGCCCTATGGCATTTCTTACCCCTGCAACTAATGTCTATTCTGGAGTGTGTCCATGCAGAGTTGCTACAGGTTCACCTGCCTGGCTTCTTTTTCAGTGGGCAGAGGGTTTTCCCACCATCTTTGAACTCTCTGGGACCACTTTTAACTGGTCCAGAGCAGTCCACGACCTCCTTCCACACAGGGCACCCACGAAGCATGTCCTAAACACCTGCATGTGGGATCAAAACAGAAGCCAGCAGAAGGGACGGAATACTCAGTATCCCAGTAATGGCTGTGGAAAAGCCTCTTATTCATAAGATGTCCCTTGCTGAAGGGGTGCAAATTTAGTCTTAAAAACAGAGTAATAGTTTCTCTGCTTGTTTTCTCATTCTCTTTATCCTTCTGAATGCAATGAGGGCTACATGACATGGAAGTTTTCACATCTTCATGCCTCTAAGCATAAACCACAATCAGTGTAGAATTGCTGATTTCTCTGACAAAGATGTTTGTGTTTGATTGCAATAAACCCTTAAAGCCAGGGAAGCAAAACAGAGGGTGTTCAGGGAGCTTAGCAACACTTCTGTAGCCAGTTATGTATCAGATTGGGACTAAGCTCATCCTGTGCAGATTGCTGAAGCCAGAGTACACTTGAAATACGGGAATTAGAGAGGCAAAAAAGGCTGGAGAAATTCATGGCAGATCATGTACCATGGGTGGGACCTCATGTTGGAACAGGGGAAGAGCATGAGGAGGAAGGAGTATCAAAGTGTTATGAACAGACCGCAGCTCCACTGCCCATCTCTCTGCACCACCCAGAGGGGAAGAGTTAGAAAACCAGTAAATTATTTTGCAAGCAGAAACCAGGCTTCAGCCACCTGTAATCTCATCCCCAACTTGTGCCTGAAACATGAAGAGAACTTGTGCCTGAAACAAGAACTGGAATGTGTGGAGTGAGGTGAAATTAACAGCACACAGCACAATATCACACACCAAAACTGAAGAGAAAGACTTTCTGAAATAAAGGAGAAGTCTATTCTCCATTAGTAATGGAGAAGGGGAAAGACCTGCACTAGGCAGAACCAGGGTCACAATGATCCCTCACAAGAGAGGGGCCATGAAACTGAAACAGTTATCCCAGGAAGCATTTAGTGAGGTTTTCATAGCATGAGAAGACATATTACACAGTCCTTGACATTGCCGTTGCAGAAGAACCAGCTCAGTTTTGTTGGGAATGTAGAACACAATTCTCACTGCCTGTACTCAAAGAAAACTGAATTCATTTGCAATACAAATAAATGAGGACTGCTAGTATGACCACATGAATGGGCAGACTGGCTTGCAATACAAGGCTGAAAGACCTCAGCAAAAGGGGAGTTTAAAACCAGGAAATGTTGGGACAGGGGATTCTGTACATATATGTAGTAGGTAAACAAGAAGGAATTTGGAAGTGATGGAGGAAAGAGAACAGAGGAAGTAAAATATCTAAACCACCCTGGAGTGGAAATCTTTAAAGGTTTTGTTTCAGAAGTGAGGAAGCAGTATTTCAGGAGTGCAAGAAACTTACGTTGATTTAAGATGGTTCTTGGTAAAGTTATGAATGGGATTACCCATATCACAAAAGACTACAGAATGTCTGATTGGCTGACTCCGAGAGGTCCCTCAAGTCCTATGCATTGAGCTGCTTTTATTAAATATCCCATATATCCAGACTTAATTATTTGCGATATGTTACTGAATTCCACACTATGAGTCTCCACAGTTTTATTTTAGTAAAAGAAAGTCCCCACCAAAGGGGAGAGATTAAAAGGGTATACAAGTGCATATGAGAAGAGATGGATAATCAGACATGAGAAAGATTAAAAGAAATGGATATGCAAAACTAAGGGGTAGAAGGTTGAAAAGAGACAAAGAATGCAGAAATACTTAACATAGCACCATAAAGAGTATAAGGATCAATTAATCTCATTTGTCAACAAGGTTGATCAAGAAATACTAATCACTAGATTAAAATACAGCAAGGAAAAATCATAACTAGAAGTACAGTTACATAATGAAACAACCTGCCAGTGAAGGTTACAGTATTTCCATCACTGAAGATATTCAAAGCTATTTTAAGAATAATGAAATCCATCCACCAATGATTCAGGCTGATGGGCTGAGATGACCCAGGAGGCATCTCTTCAGCTGAAATGATTCTACTCTTCTGCAGGCATGCCAATGTTTCATAGGAGATGTGCTTCAATGAAATGTTGCAACTAATTTCTTAGAAGAAGTCAGGTTATAATAAATATAAAGTGGAAAGATAGCTAATTCCTTTTCCCAATTAGCAGAAAGTTAATGGTGTTTCAGTAATCTACATTCTGGAATGTTTCTAGTAATTTTCAGCTAAATCTATTTGTGCTGTAGTTCCTCCATGAAACAATTGTTTTCAAAATAAAATCCAAACTTCTTTCATGTCAAACATTAGAACAAATATATGTATTTATCTAATATCTTATACATGTATTTAAGAAACAGCAAAAAATCCTCCTGGTTTCATCAAAGGATACATTACTATATTCCATTAGTTGTTTGCTTTTAAGTGTTTTAATATAGGTCTTGAACAGGTTTTCTGTTTATTGGAGCTAGCACAGTGTACACTACTTCTAAATAAATAGGCAGTATTTGATTCCTAGTGACACAAAGTCCAATTAAGATTATTTTAACTTTTGCTCTTTCTTTTAACAGTTGTGGTTCATCAATATGTCAACTATGTGTCTATGCGAACAACGCACATGGAATTCATGTAATTATTAGGAGAGGTATTAGAAAGAGAATATATCACTTAAAATATCAATCAAATGTCAGATTTAATGGAGAATATTTATGGAGAGTGGATGAATTTGATAGATTTTTTTTTCCTGCCTATTTTACCAAAATTACAATAGTACTACTATAGAATATAAATAGTCATGTACGTTGTTCAGCTTCTATGGGCAGAAAGCTTTGTAGAACTGAAATCTAAGTGGCAGATGGAAACCTTCTCAAGATTGTGCCATTTTGTCCTAGAAAGAAAATCATATCTTTTAGACCCAGCCCTCTATGGGGAAATCTAAAGAAAGATAATCCATTTCTAGAGGCAAAGATGCTGTTTAAAAAGAAGCTTTCTGCTGAAATGAAAAAGTTAGGAGAGGAATAGGATACTAAAAGTGGGTCCAGCTGAAGTTTCATGTTGTGGTCTACTGAGGTAGCTGATCTAAAGGATCAGGGTGTTATTCACTATTGTGTGTATTTTAAATGTGCTTCATAATATAGGTCCCTGTGTCATTCATGGGATACTGCTAGCACAGATGGAGCAGCTCAGAGAATACAGTAAACTCTTCTGCTAAAAATGGTATCATCTCTCCCCTTACATTGCAAGAAGTCCAATTCCCCTGCTCTGTGTAGTTCAGAGTAAAGGCATGCAATATAAGTGAACATTTCTTTGATTGTTCTCTTGCATGACCTTTATTTCAATCCTGAACACTAGAGCTCAACCAAGATTATCATAACTGGAGATCCAATATTAAAAAATAGTTTGATATATTTTTATCTGTAGAGTTATAGCCCTGCACAGACTACAGCTGCTAGAGTAGCTGTTTTGCTTTCCATTGATTTTTTCCATTACCTACTCAATAAAAAAAGGAGTCTTCACATGGTCCAGAGCAAGTGGAGAAGGGACTTTACATGGATCAGTGAAGAGGGCAACAAATGCCATGTAGCCTCTCCATGGAAGCACATACTGCTCTCACGCATGTAACTTGTATGTGGCTGCTTGTTTCTGAAAAGTCGTTCACTCTCAGCTGGCTTGCTGTAAAGTGCCTGGGAAATTGTTTTTGGTGTGTTAACAGATGTGTGGCAGGTCAATGAAGTACATGTAGAAACAATAATAGCTGAATATTTCAGTACAAAACCTAACCCTTTTGGGTTTTGGAAAACACGAAGTTATAGAAAATTAAAAGGTGGCTGCTGAAGCAACTGCAAAAGGATCTTCCTGAGTTATCCAGAGTATTATCTAAAAAACCTCACAACACAGCAGAATAGTGAAAGAAAGCATTTTTTACAGTGGTACATGTTAGTTCTCACATATTTCATTTTATATTTTGATGTCAGTAAATCAAATGGCCTTAACTTGATTTTCCCACTTTGCCTAGAAAAAATTATCAGGAAATTATAAGCAATATTTAAGAGTTCCAGTTTAAGAAAAGATTGGATATGCTTCTTTTTAATGAAGGTTATTCTGTACTGAAAACTCCGTACCATGTGTGTTAGTGCTTTAACAATCCCATATTAGAAAATGAAGATGAGGATCTGCTGTTCTGCTTTCAAATCCAGGATCTCTTTATTTCATAAAATCTGCAGAATACATAATGTCTATTTCTACGCCAAATGCCTCAGCAGAAAGAATTTTTTCTGTGTAAACAAACTGGCAGAATGAAAAAGATTAGGAGCTTCCAAATAGTTATCTTGAATTATATATGCAAAAAGATTCATAAATTACTTTTAAAGATGTATTGGCATTTAACAAAGCTGCTCATTAGTACTACTTGAAACAGTGCATTTAATCTAGCAACAAATGAATTGCCTGTTGGATGGCAGCTGCAACATCCACCTAAAGAAAAATGCAGCGTGTACTTAAAAAAAGGGTGTTCTCTTCCAGTATGTCTTAAAACAAACTATATTTGTTATCTCTCTGCTCCTTTTTTCCATCCAAGAAATACTGTAACTACTCAAGGGAAATGGAGAAGATTTGTAATTTGTTCCTCTGTCCCTTTCTTGCCAATACAAGAAGTAAGATTTGCTGATAAATTGTCCGCTGTAAGTACCTGCATTCTAACTCTGCTAAATCCGCTCTGTTTTGCCAAGGCTGCAACAGGTTGAACTGGGTAGGCCAAACAGGAACAGCACTGCATCTGTACCTGCTTAACTCTGTCATGCAGAAGTGAGCACACAAGTACATGAGTGCATATGGATGCACAGAACTCTAAAGCTTGTAAGGGAGAGGGGCAGTGGAAAAAAAAAACTGTGCTTTAGGATACGGATTTTTCATTTTGGACATTATGGTTTCAAGCTCCACCAGGGGAGGTTCAGGCTTGACATCAGAAAAAAAAAATTCATGGAAAGTGTCATTGGGCATTGGAACAGGCCGCCCAGGGAGGTGATTGAGTCAACTTCCCTGGAGGTACTTAAAAGACAGGTGGATGAGGTGCTGAGGGGCATGGTTTAGTGACTGATAGGAATAGTTGGACTCAATGATCCTGTGGATCCTTTCCAATCTAGTGTTTCTGTGTATTTCTGTGACTAGGAGTGGGAAGTTCTTCTATGGTGCTGGATGTCAGGGGGCATAATTTTTGACCTGAGGAGGAAATGCCAGATGTGGAAAGGACAGATTCTCCAGCCTGGGTGTCTCAGTACTGTACAGGTCAGGTGAAGCTTCAGGACCCAAAAGCAGATCTGAGATGTCAACAAGCTTGACCAGGTTGTCAGTGAGGAATGAAGGTGGCACATGAGATTGTATACATGTCTCACAGTAATTTCGCATTAGATAACAGTATAAGTGAGCAATGAGAAACTCTAGAAAAAAAAGTGAAGAAGTCACAAAAGTGTTGTTACTGTTTGGTAATCTGTTTCAAGGTAAAGTGATTTTCAACTTGTAAAGAAGAGAGATGTCATATTTCCTCTCATAATCTTATTTGTTATGAACAAAAAAAAAAAATTTGATGCTGTTCTTTCATCTATTTTTTTAATCTCTTAAAAACTATCAGCCTGGAAATTGTATGTAGAATTAAGGCAAATCAACCTCCAGGCCCATAGATACTTATTCTGGTGCAGTCTTCTGCATATTTCAACATCACTAGTGTTGATAAAAAGATACTCGCCGGTTACAAGCCACTGAATTGAGTGATGAAATCTGAAGTAATGGGGTTTTTTTTATTTTATTTTCTCGTTTGCAGCGAGCTTAAGGGAAGAATATAGCTAAGATTAATATCTACTTTGAAAAAAAGTGATTTTAAAAGTCTTTTGAGGACTTATTTTGAGACCCACATATTTGTTCAGCATTTAAGGAATTAAGTATGTGAAATCTTTTATTTCAGTCTAGACCATGGGTATTTTAAATCTTTTCAAGTAAAAAACAGAAACCTCACTGAGTTATGGAGAAACAACAATGTATCTGGCATTCATTCAGGTAAGACAAAAATATCCACAATATCCGCAATGGCAATATTCACATTAGTTACGCTGGACTAGAAGAGGTCTGAGGCAAAACTACCATGGTAACAGAGATAAAACAGCCTCTTCACTTTGCATGTGAGCTCAGCAACTAACAGAGTGAGGTTTTTCTTCTTTAATCAAAGACAACCTCTCAAATAGGAGAACTAGCAGGCTGTTGTTCCCTATTACTGTTAAAAGTAATAAATTCTTTGGGGGAGACACTTCCGATAAAGATTTTATTCTTTTCTTTCAAAAAGACAGTGATTCCCTTCTCCAGATATAAAATACAGTTTATACTTCTGGAAATAGTAACAAATTATTACAAACAAGATGCTTCAAAACCTCTAGATTTTATTTTAAATAATTCCCTTGACAGAAAAAATTATACTGAGAAAAATTAAAATAATTAAGCCTTCAATCATAGAAGCATAGAATCACCAGGTTGGAAGAGACACACCAGATCATTGAGTCCAACCATTCCTATCAAACACTAAACCATGCCCCTCAGCACGTTGTCCACCCATGCCTTAAACACCTCCAGGGAAGGTGAATAAACCACTCCCTGGGCAGTCTCTGCCAGTACCAATGACCCTTTCTGTGTAAAACTTCCTTCTGATGTCTAGCCTAAATCTACCCTGGCGGAGCTTGAGGCCATTCCCTCTTGACCTGTCCCCTGTCACTTGGGAGAAGAGGCCAGCTCCCTCCTCTCTACAACCTCCTTTCAGGTAGTTGTAGAGAGCAATGAGGTCTCCTCTCACCCTCCTCTTCTCCAGGCTAAACAATCCCAACTCTCTCCGCTGCTCCTCATAGGTTCTGTTCTCCAGCCCCTTCAGCAGCTTTGTTGCTCTTCTCTGGACTTGCTCCAGAGCCTCAACATCCTTCTTGTGGTGAGGGGCTTTTGGTCACACTGTTTCTGATACAAACCAGGATGCCATTGGCCTTCTTGGCCACCTGGGCACACTGCTGGTTCATGTTCAGTTGACTGTCAACGAACACCCCCAGGTCATCTCCTCCAGGCAGCTTTCTAGACAGACCTCTCCTAGTCTGTAGTTCTGCATAGGGTTGTTGTGCCCCGTGTGCAGGACCCAGCATTTGGCAGTGTTAAACCTTATACCATTTGACTCAGCCCAGCGGTCCAGCCTGTTCAGATCCCTTTGCAGAGCCTCCCTACCCTCCAGCAGATCCACACTTCCACACAGCTTAGTGTCGTCTGCAAATTTTCTAAGGGAGCACTCACTGCCTTCATCCAGGCTATTGACGAAGACATTGAACAGGACTGGACCCAGCACTGAGCCCTGGGGAACCCTACTTGTCACTGGCCTCCAGCTGGATATAACTCCATTTCCCACCACTCTCTGGGCCCAGCCATCCAACCAATTTTCCACCCAGGAGAGTGTGCACTTGTCCAGGCCAGAGGCTGACAGTTTCTGTAGCAGAATGCTGTGGGAAACTGTGTCAAAGGCTTTGCTGAAGTCCAGGAAGACCACATCCACAGTCTTTCCCTCATCCAGCAGCCGAGTCACTTTATCATAGAAGGCAATCAGGTTGGTTTGGCAAGACCTGCTTTTTATAAACCCATGTTGACTGGGCCTGATCACCCGGTTCTCTTGAATGTGCTTCATGATAGCACTCAAGATCACCTGTTCCATGACTTTCCCTGGCACTGAGGTCAGACTGACAGGCCTGTAGTTCCCTGGATCCTCCCTGCGACCCTTCTTATGGATGGGCATATCAGCCAGCCTCCAGTCCAGTGGAACTTCCCCAGTCTTCCAGGACTGTTGGAAGATGATGGAAAGGGATTTGGCCAGGACATCCACCAGCTCCCTCAATACCCTAGGGTGAATCCTGTCTGGCCCCATAGACTTGTGGGTATCTAGTTGGGCAAGCAAGGCTCTGACCACCTCCTCTTGGACCATGGCAGCCTCATTTTGCTCCTCTAGTTCCGGGGTTTCTACACAGAGGGAACAACTTTCTTTACAATTAAAGACTGAGGCAAAGAAAGCATTAAGCACCTCAGCCTTTTCCTCATCGCCTGTCACTGTTGTTCCTTCTGTGTCCAATAGGGACTGTATGGTCTCCCTAGTTCTCCTTTTATTATTTATATATTTATAGAAAGATTTTTTACTATCTTTCATGGACTTTGCCAATCTGATTTCTAGTTCAGCCTTAGCCCCTCTGATTTTTTCTCTACACAACCTCACTTCCCTCCTGTAGTCAACCCAAGAGGTCTGTCCCCTCTTCCAGAGCCCATAAACATTCCTCTTCTTCTTGATGTCACTCAAGATCTCTCTGTTCAAACAAACTAGTTTTTCCCACTGCTGGCTTTTTTGCCGGAACGTGGGGATGGCTTTCTCCTGAGCTGCTAGGTTCTCCTTTTTGCAGAGCTCCCAGCCCTCATGGGCTCCCTTGCCCTTAAGTACTGTGTCCCATGAGACTTTGCTAACCAGCATTCTGAAGAGTTCAAAGTCTGCTCGCTGGAAATTTAATGTTACTGTCCTGCTAAGCAACCTCTTCACTTCACCTAGAACAGAAAACCCTATCATCTCATGATCACTTAGTCCTAGGCGTCCTCCTACTGCCACATCCCCCACAAGGCCTTCTCTGTTCACAAACAGAAGGTCCAGGAGGGTGCCTTCCCTTGTTAGTTCATTCACCAGCTGTGCAAGGAAGTTGCCTTCCATGCACTCCAGGAACCTCCTAGACTGCTTCCTTTCTGCTGTATTCTACTTCCAGCAGATATCAGGGAGATTGAAGTCTCCCATAAGAACAAGTGGCATTGATTTGGAGATTAACCCCAGCTGTTTATAGAAGAGCTCCTCAGCTGCTTCTCCTTGGCTGGGTGGCCTGTAACAGACTCCCATCACAAAACCTACCTTCTTATAGGCTCCTCTGATTTTAACCCACAGACACTCAATCTCCTCATCGCCACAATCCATCTCAAAGGTGTCCAAGTCCTCCCTTACAAAGAAGGCTACTCTGCCTCCTCTCCTACCCTTTCTATCCCTCCTGAAGAGTTTATATCCCACCAAAGCTGTAGTCCAGTTATATGAGTCATCCCACCACGTTTCTGTGATGGCAACTACATCATAGCCTCCTTGCCCTACGACAGCTTCCAGCTCTTTCTTCTTATTCCCCATGCTGCGTGCATTGGTGTAAATGCACTTCAGCTGAGTTGCCAAGCCTTCAGCCCTCTTAGAGGGAACAGTGTTTGTTCCCAATTGCCTGGTAACTGGAGTAGCTTGTACCAGAGTGCCTGTATCTCCTTTACAACCCCCAGGTACATTCTCCACCACTTTCTGTGTGGTGATGTGCTGGTGGTCCTCACCAGCACATGCTCTCTGAATCCCTAGTGCCCCACATCTGGGCTTGCTCTTGCCTAGCCTGGTCTCAATCTCTTCCCCCTCCACATCTAGATTAAAGCTCGATTTATGAGCTTAGCTAAGTTTTTAGCAAGGGCCTTAGCCCCACTAGGAGACCCACTTGTCCCACCCTCAGCAACAATGTCAGGGGGTGCATGAGCCACCCCATGATCAAAGAAACCAAAGCCCCTTTCCTCACACCAGGCTTGGAGTCAGGCATTAATCAAGTTCTTCTTTGTAACTTCTGAGTCCACTCTATTTAGCCTTGGGATGGAACAGAACACTACCTATGCCCAAGAGCCCTCCATCGTTTTCCCAATGGCCCTGAAGTCTTTCTTGATGTCTTTAGTCTTTCTTTTTACTAAGTTATCATTACCAGTTTGGACTACAATCAGAGAACAGTAATCTGTCTCGTGGACCAGGGAAGGAAGTTTTCTAGCTACCTCCTTCACTGATACCCCTGGTAAGCAGCAGACCTCTCTGTGGAGTGGGTCAGATCTGCAAATAGGTCCCTCTGTTCCTTTGAGGAATGCGCCCCCTACAACAATCGCCTTCCTCTTCTTCTTAATGGAGGATGTTGTTATTTTTTTCTGAGGATGGTGTGGCCTAGGGAAAGATTCTAGACTATGGTAGCCATCATCCTCAGGATTAGATTCCACCTGCAGTACCTGGTACTTGTTCACCAGGGGCATCTCAGGTTTTGCTATCTGCTTGAGGGGAGCAGGCTTCCTGCATCTGGAAGGAACTGGCTACCATTTCCCATCTCTTATAACCTCAACCTTGCAGTTTGCAGCTGGATGGTGATTGGGCATACCAGGTCCAACAGGCTGCTGAGTTAGTGAGAGGGCTTTGCTCCACTGGTCTATCTCCCTCTCACATTCCCTGATAGTCCTCAGTCTCTTTACCTCCTCCCTTAATTCCTTCACCATACAAAGAAGTTCCCCCATTGAGCACAGCTTTCACAAGAGGAGCCAGTAACAGTGACGGAGGTGTGAACTCTTCAAAACACTTTAAGTCTGAGTTAAAAACAGGAACAGCCTAAGCTCCTTAAAGGCATTTGTACTTATTGTTTGCTTTATGATTGCAAATTTGTTTTGTGCCTGGACAAGTGAAATGTTGTGATCAGTAAATAACAGCACATAATACTCTACCTCAAACCCATATGACCAAAGGATGTAACAGCACGACACAATGCTTTCCCTGGTGGGTGTAATCCAGGCTAATCCAAGCACTGGCCTAGCTCCATGTGCCAAGGGTGCTAATAGATGCTACCTAATATAACCTTCTTCTCAGGGGATTCATCTTCCTAGGAGGGAAAATGATGCAAAGAGAACACTACATTAGCATCACTGTCCATCTTTTTTGCAGTTCAGTTATAGGTTGCTTGTGTTTCTTTCTCGTACATAAGACCATATAAATAAAACATCAGCATAAAATCCTAGACAAGAAAGAGATAAAAGCTGTTGGGCTAGCATCAGGAATGACAAGTTAATCAGTACTGGTCAACATGTCAGCAAGAATCAAACGTTAACTAGCCCAGCTATCAACGGAAGTGAGTAGTATAAAAATTATTAATTTTTCCTATAAAGAATGACAGACTGCTATGAGGTAGCTTTGCAGATGAATTTTTCTTTCAAAACGTGAGAGGCAGAATGGGATAATGTTTCTAATGGGTGAGGTAACAGAGGCTGCTATCAAAGGTCTTAGATCAACAACAACAACAGTAAACGTGCTTTCGTTGTAGAAGAGAGAGAAGAGGAGGTGGAAAGATATAAATAGGGGTACAGAGATCATGCAAGAGGCAAAGAAATTTATCTTTTCAGCAGTTTGGATGAAAACAGAGCAGGATCAGGTGTCTTTGACTCTTGTTTTTTCCTGTTTATGAG
This sequence comes from Coccyzus lansbergi, assembly GCA_033558105.1. Taxonomy (NCBI): domain Eukaryota; kingdom Metazoa; phylum Chordata; class Aves; order Cuculiformes; family Coccyzidae; genus Coccyzus; species Coccyzus lansbergi. Next base: position 4,272,543 of record JAUMJK010000306.1, read on the forward strand.
CTTTATTAGAATGGGACTATCTGTTGCAAGGGGTCAAAAACCAAAGAAAGGAATAGGTCACTGTAGAAAGTGGAAGAGTTAGAGGCATAAATGAAAAAGTACACCAGTAAGACAGAGAGTGAGTGAAAGTAGCAGTAAAGGGAGGAGGAAGTGGAGGTGGGCTGATGAGAAGAACAAGGTCACATCCCATCTTGTAGGTTGCATCTTTTTGATAAATCATCATGATCCTAAATTGAGAGGAGAATAAAGTGAGTAATTGAAATTCTATCACAAAAAAATGAGTCCTTCTTCAGGTCATTACTACATGTAATGTGGTAGATCTCAAAATATAATCTGTACTGGTATATGTGATAAAAAACAATTACTGAAAACAGATCTTACCTACCAAAGAGGTCACAGAGTACAGGATTTTATACAACAGATGTTTAAAGCAGACAAAGCAAAAATAGCACAGCAATAGTCAGCTTGATAAGGTGCTGACTGAGATAACACTGTCTTCAAAAATACATGGAAAAACAATCTATCAGCATCAGGAAAATCCTAATATAGTCCATTTTTCTGACAAGGTTGATGGGACAGGAAAAAAGGACCACTATAGACGAAAACACCAAAATCCTACCTGAATTTTCATAGCAGTCCTAGAAAATTAGGACGCCTCAAAAATATCATGATGAAAATTAAGCTGCATCTTTTATTTCCTAGATGTTGAAACTTTTTCTTGAAACACATCCTAAGAATAAGTAGCACATGGTGGGTACTTGTCAGCACATATGCACTTCTCCTTCTCTTGGCTTTGAGGGACAATATTACTTCCTTTCCTCAGTACTGGAAAAATACAGGTTGACCTCTCAGGGGGGTTTGCAGTAGGAGCAGCTGCAGAGAGACCTGACATATTTCTGAAGGCATTTCTGGAGTTTTCAGCAAATAGGAGGAATAACAGCAGGGCAGCATAAAGGAGTGTCAGTTATAGCTGGGAGTTCTGCATCTAGCTTCTGTAACAGACAGCTGTAGCCTGTTGCAAACCCTCCATTTTCTACAATGGAGCTGGAAATAAAAAAGAAGGAAAAAAAAGGAATGCTTGAAACCTCTTTCCCTCTTTCATTATTTCTTTTAAACAAAATCATTCACACCTGCTACATCTATAAATTCTGTGCTATTTTCCATCTATCATACAGGCAACTCTTATTGCACATGACAAGAGGCGTCTACATGGGCTGCCTCCACTAGTCCACTGTATATAGTGAGAAGGGCTATTATGGCATATAGTTGGACATCCATGACATGGATCTGTGAGAGCAAGTCCAGAGGTGGGCCATGCAGGTGATCAAAGGACTAGAGCACCTCTCATGTGAGGATAGTCTGAAAGAGTTGGGGTTGTTCAGCCTAGAGAAGAGAAGGCTCTGGGGAGATCTTAGAACAGACTTTCAGTAACTAAAAGGTGAGCCTACAGAAAAGCCGGAGAGGGGTTCTTTAACAGAGTTTGTAGTGACAGGATGAGGGGTAATGATTTTAAACTGAAAGAGAGGAGATTGATATTAAACCTTAGGACAAAATTTTTCACTCTGAGGGTGATGAGGCACTGGGACAAGTTGCCCAGAGAAGTTGTGGATGTCCCATCCCTGGAGGTGTTCAAGGTCAGGTTGGGTGATACCATGAGCAACCTGATCTAATGGAAGGTGTCCCTGACCATGGGAGTTGGAGTTAGACGATCTGTAAAGTCTCTTTCTACCCAAACCATTCTATGATTATATGATTTTGAGATCCAATACACATTCAGAGTTGCAACTCACTTGTGACCTTATTGAATAGAGATGCAACCCCTTAATTAGGTTTAGTGAGGTCTTTCTCAGAATTACAAAGAGGCACTTGACAGAGGAACAGCAAGACCTGTTGAGACCACTGATAAATTGGGCAAGTACTCTCTCTTACTTTCTTTTTGCTTTATCAAAGCAGTGACTTCAACAGGAGTCTCAGAAGTTCTTTCTGTTAAGATACATAGTGTTCTCCTGATGTAAGAGAAAAAGAATCTATTATGTAATTCAGAAATAATTTTAATGATTTTTTCTGTTCATGTCTCAGTAGAAAACCAAGAACATGATGACACCTTCAGCCTAATTACAAAATGTTTTATTTTTTTCTTATGTAACCTTGCAGAATTCTTAACATTAATTCAAGCAATATTTTCTTGCTCATCTTCTAAGCTCAAATGAGGCATTTGTCCTTTAACTTTTTTAACTTCTTTTCCCTTTCAGCAGATTAGGAAAGTATTCTAATTGTTCTCCGAGATTTTGAATGACTGGAAGAAAGATAATCCACAGGGACATTTTGATACATAAATTGGTTTTACTTTGACCGTGTGGAGTCAACACATTTACAATGCACCTACTAAAAACTAGCACTACACATGAAAGCTTTTGGGACTAAGGATTGTTAAAGGCATCAGGTTATAATACACAAATGGTGGCAGCTCTTCACTTAGCAACACATAGTGGCACCAGTGTACATCTACTAGAATTTGTCTCATTGTGTCAAACAGCCTCATAACCCACCAGAGACGAGGATGATTGTGGAAGAGGCTGAGATACATTAGAGACATTTTCCTCTGGATGAATCAGTTCTACTTAGAGTGATTATACCAACTGTAAATAATAACAGTAATAATGCATTCCCCTTGGTCATAGTTTTCTTTTCAAACACAGAAAAAAAATGTCTCCGTAAGTGCTTAAAAGAAGTTAGGGACTGCTTTAAATGTAAGTTCCTTCAAGTTTCTGTTATTGCCCTATGTTCCCCCATTAAGAAATGCTCCGTTTATCAGAGACCACACAGGAAAGTCAGAGAGAACTAGGAGATATGTTTCCAGAGTGGGCTCCAGTAGTCCCTGCCTCACAGAAAGCGGAGAAGGGTCTTCATCTCCACCACAATCTACACAGCCTCACTTGCTGTCAGCCCTGCATTTAACATTTCACTTTATTTACAGGCACTTCTGGATCCTTGTTTATAGCACCTGTAGTTTTTTTAGCCAGTTCATGACTCTGAAAAAACCTAAACCACTGTCCAATTTGAGTACAGATAAGAGACTATAAAGTCTCTATTAAGCCTAAGCTAGTTTTCAGTGTGTCAGAACTGATTTACTACAAGCTGTTCTATGGCTGTGGTATCATTTATGGAAGGGTTATTGAAAGAATCCCCAGACACTAAGAAAATGAAATATATGACAGTGTAATTTTTCAGCATACCTGTGTACACTGCGGGTCATATTCTGATCAGTGAGGTGAATTTGCAGCAAAATTCAATTCACCGATCTCATTGGCACAATTACCTGCAGGTAATACAGATGCACAGACTATAGGAAATGTGACTAGTTTGCTGAATACAGCCTCTAAAATGCTAAACACACACAGAAATAAATCTGTGTTTATAATAGCCTGCTCTGCATCAGCTTGACTCCTCCAGAGTCAATGGTGCCTTGCTGTCTTCTTCTACCCCAGAGACACCAATGGCTGCTCAGTGCTGCAGCACACAAGCCCCAAACAGCTGACATCAAACACTCGAAATTAGAGGTCAACTTGCAATTGCAAATCTTCTGATAGTTTATTTAACTTGATTTTCTTCAAAGCTTTATTCTTACTCTTATCCTTCTTATTTTTATATAAAGATGTATGACTGGGGATCATCTTATGTATTTGCCAGGTAGGATCATGTACAGGTACAAGGAAGAGTCCAAGAGCCTTTATATGTGTTCATATGTGCTTAATCATGCCCACATAGAATCATAGAATCATAGAACAACCAGGTTGGAAGAGACCCATCGGATCATCGAGTCCAACCATTCCTATCAAACTCTAAACCATGTCCCTCAGGACCTCATCTACCCATGCCTTAAACACCTCCAGGGAAGGTGAATCAACCACCTCCCTGGGCAGCCTATTCCAATGCCCATATAGTTAGACAAAGTTCAGTCACTGAGTTATATCGAAACATACTTTCCCTGCTGTGTATAGTTATTGTTTCTCCACTTTGTTCTTCCTTTTAAACTTATTGTGAGATCACTAATTGTTTTAATTTCTTCCCAAGAGTTGCCATGTACTATTTTTGCCTAACAGAGAAAACATGTATATATCAAAACAAAACTAACTACATAAGGAGTAGAAGATTGTTAGGTACATTATTTTCTTTTAAAAAATTCAACCTTGGTTCCTATGGAAACCTCAGCCTAAATATTTCAGTGGGATTATTAAAGTCAGAACCTAGCTGAGTTTGTTGGTTGAGCCTTGAAAAAGCTATGGAATTTAGGGTTTTGTTTGTTTCTTAATGGTGCTTCTAGATCTCCAGTTGTCTTTATCTCTGAATCTACTTAGTGAGCTTGTACAGCCTTACACTATCTGACACTTGCGGTTCTGATGTACAGAGTCTGAAATTTGAAATAATCAACCAGAAGTTAATTTTTTACTTAAAAAAACCCTAAGTAATTAATAATAATTCAAAAGTTTCTCAGTGTTCTATACATATTTTTAATATAATATTATTTAAATAAAGGCAAGACTATATTTCAAGAAGCGTAGTCATACTTTCTGGAGAACAGATCACAGAAATACAAAGTGCTCAACTCTTGGATAGTGACAATCACTTTGGCTATGAGCAATATAACTAACGAAGATACCTTCATTTTTAAAAAATGTTTTCAATGTCCTTAGTCCACTTCATAGAATATCTTTCTGGTTATTTTAAAAGATGTCACAGACTTCATAGCTAGTCTGGTGTCCAAACTTTCAAATCATTAAGTCTGGTGAGGAATTCTCACCTGTGTGAACTGAGTTGTTACTCACAGGATCATAAAGCTGTGAAGGACCTCAGGAAGTCATCTTGTCTGTTCCTGGATCATCCAATGGCATCTGCTACATTTAGGTTTTTCCAAACATATATTTGTCAAACCAGTGCTTGAAAGTTTTCCCTGAGAGAGGCACCACTGAGTCCTTGAAAAAGGTGTTTTGCTGGTCCCCATTTTTTACTCTTGGAAAAATTTTTAAAAATGTTTAATCCAAATGTCGTGTGTTACAATATGAATCTATGAGGTTCAATAAGGTCAAGTGCAGGGTCATGCACTTGAGACACAACTGCCCCATGCAGTGGTACAAACTTGAGGGCAAATGGCTGGAAAGCTGCCTGAAAGAAAAGGCTCTGGGCTTGCTGGTTAACCACTGGCTGAACATGGGTTAGCAGTGTGCTCAGGTGACCAAGAAGACCAAGAGCATCCTGACCTGTATCAGAAATTTGTTCATCAGGATTAGGAAAGTGATCATCCCCCTGTACTCAGCACTGGAAGGACATACCTCAAACACTGCTGAGTTTTGGACTCCTCACTACAAGAAAGGTATTAAGGGGCTGGAGCCTGTGCAAAGAAGGGCAATGAAGCTGGTGAAGGATCTGGAGCACTAGCCTTGTAAGGACCAACCAAGGGAACTGGATCTGTTTAGTCTGGAGGAAGAGATTCAGGGGAGACCTTATTACTCTCTACAACTACCTAAAAAGAGGTTATAGCAAGGTGAGTTTCGGTCTTTTCTCCCAAGTAACAAGCTATAGGATGAGAGGAAACGGCCTCATATTGGACCAGGGGAGATTTAGACTGGATAATAGGAATAATTTCTTAGCATTGAAACAGACTGCCCAAGGAAGGGCTTGAGTCACCATCCCTGGAGGTATGTAAATACATGTAGATGTTGTGCTTCGGAACATGGTTTAGTGGTGAGCTTGGCAGTGCTAGGTCAAGGGTTGGGCTCAATGATCTTAAACATATCTTCCAATGTAAACATTTCTGTGATGCTGTGATAGTACACGTGTGTATGTGCATATGTGCATAGTTATACTCTCCTCTTTGACTGCATGACCTGACAGTTGGCACAAAGGAAATCCCTTAGTCCAAAGCACACCAATGCACACAGCATGGGGAATAAGTTGGAAGAGCTGGAAGCTGTTGTAGGGCAAGGAGCCTATGATGTCGTTGCCATCACAGAAACGTGGTGGGATGACTCATATAACTGGAGTACAGCTTTGGTGGGATATAAACTCTTCAGGAGGGATAGAAGGGGTAGGAGAGGAGGCAGAGTAGCCCTCTTTGTAAGGGAGGACTTGGACACCTCTGAGATGGATTGTGGCGATGAGGAGATTGAGTGCCTCTGGGTTAAACTTAGAGGAGCCCATAAGAAGGTAGGCTTTGTGATGGGAGTCTGTTACAGGCCACCCAGCCAAGGAGAAGCAGCTGAGGAGCTCTTCTATAAACAGCTGGGGTTAATCTCCAAATCAATGCCACTTGTTCTTATGGGAGACTTCAATCTCCCTGATATCTGCTGGAAGTACAATAGAGCAGAAAGGAAGCAGTGTAGGAGGTTCCTGGAGTGCATGGAAGACAACTTCCTTGCGCAGCTGGTGAATGAACCAACAAAGGAAGGTGCCCTCCTGGACTTGCTGTTTGTGAACAGAGAGGGCCTTGTGGGGCATGTGACAGTAGGGGGTCGCCTAGGACTTATTGATCACGAGATGATAGGGTTTTCTGTTCTAGGTGAAGTCAAGAGGGTGGTAAACAGGACAGTAGCACTAAATTTCCAGAGGGCAGACTTTGAAATCTTTAGAAGGCTGGTTGGCAAAGTCTCCTGGGAGACAGTACTTGAGGGCAAGGGAGCCCATGAGGGCTGAGAGCTCTTCAAAAAGGAGAACCTGGCAGCTCAAGAGAAAGCCATCCCCGTGTTCTGGAAAAAAGGCCGGCAGGGGAAAAAAACAGCTTGGTTGAGTAGAGAAATCTTGAGTGAAATTAGGAAAAAAGGAATGTTTATAGTCTCTGGAAGAGGGGACAGGCCTCTTGGGGGGACTACAGGAGGGAAGTGAGGCTGTGTAGGGAAAAAATCAGAGGGGCTAAGGCTCAACTAGACATCAGATTGGCTAAGTCAGTAAAAGACAACAAAAAAATCTTTCTATAAATACATAAACAATAAAAGGAGGACTAGGGAGACCATACAGTCCCTTTTGGACACAGAGGGAACAACAGTGACAGGGGATGAGGAGAAGGCTGAGGTGCTTAATGCCTTCTTTGCCTCAGTCTTTAATTGTAAAGAAAGCTGTTCCCTCTGTGTAGATACCTCAGAAATAGAGGAGCAATACGAGGCTGCCATGGTCCAAGAGGAGGTGGTCAGAGCCCTGCTTGACCAGCTGGACACCCACAAGTCTATGGGGCCAGATGGGATTCATCCTAGGGTACTGAAGGAGCTGGCGGATGTATTGGCCACACCCCTTTCCATCATCTTCCAACAGTCCTGGAAGACTGGGGAGGTACCTCTGGACTGGAGGCTGGCTGATGTAGTTCCCATTTACAAGAAGGGTAGCAGGGAGGATCCGGGGAACTACACTGACCTCAGTGCCAGGGAAAGTCATGGAACAGGTGATCTTGAGTGCTATCATGAAGCACATTCAAGAGAACCAGGTGATCAGGCCCAGTCAACATGGGTTTACAAAAGGGAGGTCCTGCCAAACCAACCTGATCGCCTTCTATGACAAAGTGACTCAGATGCCGGATGAGGGAAAGGCTGTGGATGTGGTCGTCCTGGACTTCAGTAAAGCCTTTGACACAGTTTTCCACAGCATTCTGCTATGGAAACTGTCAGCCTCTGGCCTGGACAGGCGCACACTCTCCTGGGTAGAAAACTGGCTGGATGACCGGGCCCAGAGGGTGGTGGGAAATGGTGTTAAATCCAGCTGGAGGCCAGTGACAAGTGGGGTTCCCCAGGGCTCAGTGCTAGGTCCAGTCCTGTTCAATGTCTTCATCAATGACCTAGATGAGGGCATCGGGGGTACCCTTAGCAAGTTTACAGATGACACAAAGCTGTGTACAAGTGTCGATCTGCTGGAGGGTAGGGAAGCTCTGCAAAGGGATCTAAACAGGCTGGACCGCTGGGCAGTGTCCAATGGCAAGAAGTTTAACACTGCCAAATGCTGGGTCCTGCACTTGGAGCACAACAACCCTAAGCAGAGCTACAGACTGGGAGAAGCCTGGCTGGAAAACTGCCAGGAGGAGAGGGACCTGGAGGTGTTGGTCGACAGCCAACTGAACATGAGCCAGCAGTGTGCCCAGGTGGCCAAGAAGGCCAATGGCATCCTGGCTTGTATCAGAAATGGTGTGACCAGCAGGTCCAGGGAGGTGATTCTCCTTCTGTATTCAGCACTGGTGAGGCCGCTCCTTGAATCCTGTGTTCAGTTGTGGGCCCCTCACCACAAGACGGATGTTGAGGCTCTGGAGAAGAGTGACAAGGCTGGTGAAGGGGCTGGAGAACAGAACCTATGAGGAGTGGCTGAGAGAGCTGGGGTTGGTTTAGCCTGGAGGAGGCTGAGAGGAGACATCATTACTCTCTACAAGTACCTGAAAGGAGGTTGTAGAGAGGAGGGATCTGACCTCTTCTCCCAAGTGACAGGGGACAGGACGAGAGGGAATGGCCTCAAGCTCCACCATGGGAGATTTAGGCTGGAGATTAGGAGGAGGTTTTTCACAGAAATGGTCATTGTGCATTGGAATAGGCTGCCCAGGGAGGTGGTTGATTCACCTTCCCTGGAGGTGTTTAAGGCACGGGTGGATGAAGTCTTGAGGGACTTGGTTTAGTGTTGGATCGGAATGGTTGGACTAGAAGATCCGATGGGTCCCTTCCAACCTGGTTGTTCTATGATTCTATGATTCTAAAGCTCAGAAAATGTGGCTACCCCTAAGACATATGCCCATTGAGACAAGCATAGATGTGCCATACATGCTTTTCAACATATATCTACCAAAAAAATCTATCTATATTAAGTTAATCTTTGGCTAGATACATAAATTAGAAACATCTTGCATTATTTCTCAGCAGTGTTAGCCTACATGAAATTGTTGAGAGTTGGAAAAAACATAGAAACTTTAACAGCACTAAAATAAAAATCAATCTAACAGATATGTGTCATAATGTATAAGCCTAGGTAGTAAAATCATTCAGGAACTGATAGATATCTAAAAGCATGTGCAGTTATTCCCCAGTTTTCTTACACCTACTAAGTCCCAGTTTTATTTCTTCTTATTAGTTATTTTCCTAAATTTGTCTTTGATGGATGCCATGTGGTTGTCATTTGAAAGAGCTGATGCCCTTGATAATGTGTACCTTGAGTACTTCCTGGGCAGAAGAACAGCTAAACTACTCTAAAAGATAAAAGTTTTAAGAGAAAATGACATAAAGCCTCAAGAAGAGATGAAAAAAGTATAAAACCAACTGATTTTAGAATTCTTGTGGGTTTTCTTTTTACCATTATATTTGAATTTGTTCCAATCCAGTGTCCACTTTAAGGGTTTTATATTTGTCAACAAGTTTAGAGAGAAGACTACCTAGAGGTGTGGGAGAACATAATGCATTTGTCAAAACAAGACAATTTCTTCATAAAAAATATTTACATATCTCATCCTTAGGAGACCATAGAAAGTATAAAGGAGGCTGTTGACTGTAAAATCAGCTACTAAACTTCAGCTCTTCCCTTTGATGTGTGGGTGTGCAGGCATGTGCATGGCGGTGTCTCAAAAATGCTACAAATAACCCTTGTGCTTCAAAGGACTCTCAGATTGACAAAGCATGGAGAGCTACACTCACTTTTTTAATGAAAATTAAAGCCACACAAATAGAAATGAATGTATATATGAAAACAAATCCCCAGCAACTGAAGCAAAGTAATACTGTTAATATGTTTGTAGCACAGACCTTAGAAATATATGTGCCTCTGTATCAGAACCATATTCTTAAAACACATCCTCAAAGCTACCAGTTGAGAAAGGGTAGCACAGCCCCTGTCTGACTGGCTGAAGTGAAGGGTCCTTTCTTCTGTTCTTCTGGGTTGTATTCTTGGTCTAATACACTTGGACTTCAAGAGATTCATCTTCTTGAGAAGACTTTGAGAAATAGTTGTATGCTTTGAGGCCAATGGCAATTTGCAATTGCCTTCAATCAAGCTAGGAGTACACTTAAAAAGGACTCAGCTAAAGTGTGTAATTTGCTAATGGATGGGATAAGCTTCTGAAAATGCTTTTCTTCATACGCCTTGGAAATGACAAAACCCAGAAAAAAATTTTTTATCTTCAGGTGGCCTGCATTTTCTCCTATATAACATTGTAGAGTCTGTGCAGTTTACTAAGGCATTTTAATCTTTATGCATTTTATTGAGAAACACAAGGGAAATTATCTATCTGCAGAAATGACTAAAATTCTTCCTTTGTTTTGACCTGATGTAAAAAAAACAAGGTATATTACAATTAGATGAATCTATAATAATACAAAATTCTGCACAGGTGGACTTAATATTTGCACTGATGGTTACTACTTTTTGCTTTTGTTTTCTTAGGTTTTTTTTAGTTTTGATAGATTTTAAAGTAGCTGTTGCTTACCATAACACTTCAATCTTCAAGTATTTATAGAACCTACTATTTAAAAGGCAAAAATAATTAATCAACTAATTTCTTCAATAGATACAAGGCTACACAATGGTATCTGAGATTTTACTGTCTATAGCAACCATCTTGCTATCCAAGTGTAGATCAAAGTTATATATATTAAAAAATGGAAAATCTGTATAATAGATTGAGACAGTATAAAAAATCATACAAACCTGTTGCTGTGTTTATGAATACAGAATCAGAGAATACAGTAGCTAATGAGATAAAGCTTTGTCAGGAAGAAAACTGTGACTTTCCTCATGTATGTTTTTCTTCCGGAAATTGGTATTGCCTGAACATTTTTCAGCGTTACATATTCTCCTACAGAAGCACACATATCTATTACTCATCTGGCAATTCCTTCCTCTCTTAGATGTATAAGGGCAGAGTCCAATGATTTGTACATACTTTTAACCACTTTATTTCTACTAACACCTATAGGCACCCAATATGATATATTACCACTAAGTACAAAACTACCTTTAGTGTTATTTCTATGTCAAAGTGTCCCTCAATACAGAGTGACAAGCAGCTTATACCAGACTTTGTGTTGCCTCAAAATTACTTATTGTCAATAGGGAGCCCAGATAAATGTAGTATTTGCCATGATGTTAATGTAAACTTGATTTTTAATGTATGTGTTTGTACACAAGTTTTCTAGAACATAGACAGGGCTAATCACGTCTTAACAGAAAGAGGATGATATTACCTCCACATTGGACAAACAACTTGTGCATAGTGGGGTTAAGAACTTGGTCAGTAAATACTTCAGTTCCTATGGCAAAAGCTGGATTTTTCTACCTTGCAGAGTTAAATGTCTAAGCAGTTGAAAACTAGTCAGTAATGCTTTGGGACTGGTATTAAAACTTGATATATCGATTAAGTGTCAGATTTTAAGAACCAAATGCAAAACCTATCAAATCCCAAAGGGAAAGCGATCTGAATTTCAGTAGACCCTAAGGAGAATGAGCATTCATTGCTGCACTTGTCCAAAATCCCAGTTTTCTCCACTAGTGCCAGCAAAGGGTATGTGGTCTAACAGCTGGATCTCAGACTAAATATCTGACCGAGACCTTTTCAGTTCCTCGAGTAGGCAAAACAGCAGAAAACCTTTTATAGCTGCAATGGAGGGTTTTCTTCCAGGGATGTTCTTCTTTCATTTATATGCAGGTGTGTATACAGAAGCAAGCTGCATTACTTGGACTGTTGTAAAAATGTTTGGTGTTTTACCTTAGAAATTTTTGATGTTAAGGTGGCAAGGCATTGGCATCCCGTTCTCTGTGGAGTAGAGAGTTGTAAACAGAGATCTGGTATACTCCCACACAACCAGCAATTCAATGTAAGATCAAGTACCCCCATGAAAAAGCAGACTGCTCCTTCATTAAACTGCACCGCCTAGCCTAGTATTCTGAAATACAGGTTATTGATTTGAAGGTGATGTGTTTTAGTGCTAAGCATTAGCCTGAGCACCCTGTCACAGATATGCAGTGGGTGAGATGATTTGAATCTTGAAGGATTCTTACGAGTTTGTAATATCCAGTATGATAGATAATTCTGCAACTTATGTAAGAGTATGATGAGTTGCTGAAGTAAAAACCCCTCACCTCCAGGCAGTCTACCTGCACTTTTCCTGTAGAGTATTTGGAGATTCTTGCAGCTGTTGATTGAAGAGAAAAATGTGTAGCAATATTTTTCTTTGACAGAAAGCTTTCAACATCAGTAATTGTGAAATGTTGCTGTAACTACTTGGCTTTGCTGGGGCTTCCAAGTGTAGCAAATATCTACTTGCCTGTAATGAATGAGTTTTTAGGTAAAATCCGTATTTAGATAAAAGTGCAACTTTACAGAGTTTGATGGCAAAATCACCCTATTACTTACTACATGAGGGAAACATATGGAGAGAGAATCAAGTCAGAAAACTCACAAACTTGCTCAGCATTTTATGGCTAAGACATACAGAGGGTAAGGATTATACGTGTTTATAGAAAAAGACTGTATGCGCACACTCAGTCCTCTATGTCACTTAGCTAAGATTTCAAAGTTTCATCATGCTTATCCCCAACTCACTCACCTTACATCTGGGTGTCTTTTCTTTGCTCTGAAGTTCAGACCTGAGGTTTTATGAAGCAGACTTTCAGGTACTGGATTTCATAAATTAAATAGAGTAGTACAGCAGTATGGTCATCTCTGCAGAGAGGACTGACAAGAACAAAGTAATCACCAGCTAATTATACCCTTACAGACCATTTATCCACCCCTCACATGATGGTTCAGTCCACTAGTAATATTTGACTCTGGGATGTTCCTGTTCCTCATTGGATTTCTTTGATGTACTTCAGACAGGTTGTTACCTTGTCTTAGTCACAGTTGTTGTTGATGGTCTGCATCCTTGAAGGCTCTGCATGTTCTGATTTTTGTTGACTCTGGAGACCCTGTTTTGACTAAGTAGGCTGTATATGTTGGGTAAGTTTTAAGCAGAAATTTACAGCTTCAGAGCAAGTCTGGCTACTGATGCTAAGAAAGCTGAGCAAACAGCATACTGAATCACACAATTTAGTAACTCTAAGTGATTTATTCTATTTAAAACATTGTTTGCTTAGACTAAAATACTAATCCCTGCTAAAAAGTAAAGTTGCCAGCTGCCATCCAGGGAGGATTCAAATGGGCCTTACTAGTGATCTATCATTGGTCAAAGATCTCTTTGCTTCATGGAGCACATTTGAGAGACAGCCAAGTGCAAGGGGAGATTGCCATTTAGGCTGTCATATTTATTGGATAAAAGCGGTTAGTTCATAGTCAAATTGCATACAGTAGGAGAGCTGTGCACAAGGCTCCTTATATCCACAGCTTCTTGATGCTTATTTTGTCACTTCGCTCTTCACGGGCTTTCTGAAGGAGGTTTTGACTTGGCTTTGGCATAGACCTTCTCTAGAACCTGAACCAAAGTACTGGTGGTTTGGTTAAGGAAGGGGATCAAGTGCATCCATCACACTGCCTAAAAAGTTAAGGGGCAGATATTAAAATACTATGCCTTCAAGATCGTGGTCTTTCCTGTGTTGCCACTTAGCCTACCAGATACAAGATAACAGTGGCTTTAAGGTATGTGAAAGGCAAGTCCTGATTTAGAACCTAAGAGCCCTTCAGGCACTGTTCTTGGATTGACAGGTGTCTTTCTCACATTCCTAAGACTCTTTCTAATGTAAACCTCCTGCTGCAGACCCCCATTGTAAACACTGATTAATTTTCATATCATTTCTCAGAAGAATGGGTAGGTCAAGCAGTAGAAAGGCTGCTAGATGAGGAAATAAACATTTTCTGGATATTAAGCAAAAACATCTACATAAATGTTTACCCTGCTGCACTGTTTATTGTTGTCAAAATAAGAGTCAGGAAATACACTAATTCTACAACAGCAGTTCTGCTCTATCCTGATGTTTGTCTTTTACATATAGAATTATAAATACAACTTGCATTAACGCAGCAAGGCACAAGTAAACTGAATGAAAAAACATGAAAATAAGAGTACCCAGAAAGTAATGGAGGCTCACAGCAGATTAGCAGAAACAGTATTTCATACTCCCTAAAGAAGCAGATCAGAAATCAGAAGAGTTAACAATTTGTCAAAACATAAGTAAGTTGTCTCTGTGGACTGTTCCAAGGCACTCGAGTGAGCCACAAAAGTAGGAAGGTTTAATATTTCGCCATCAAAACCACTGGGGTTCACAAAAGGTAAACTTACTGCTGTAGGCACAGTTCTAAGTGCTTACTGCTTTTGTTGTATTCAAAACTGAAAGAGCAGTCCCTGACTGAGAGGGCAAGAATTTGGTTCTATAAGATACTTTTGAAAATTCTTGAGAGCTCATTTGCTGTAGCCTTACTTAAAATATATACCAAATCCATATTGACTGTTTCCTGAGGCTTTGGTGGTTGGTTTTGTGGGGTTTTTTTTGTTTTTGTTTTTGTTTTTGTTTTTTTTTTGTTTCTTACAGGTAGACCATCCTTATTCAGTTCAGGTAACAAATAAAAGTTTCCACTGAAGTCAGGGGATCCCATAGAGAAACACAACATTCTGAAACATCAGTGAATCCTAAAGTTTTGTAAGATTTACCGGTATATTTGGGGGCTACATTCTTGATTTTGATCATCTCCATCCAATCGAGGTCACAGCATCTTGGCATGTGAATGGATCTACTGAACAACAGTCAGCCTTTCAAAGATATTGCAACCTTTCAAATGTGATGCTATTTATAATCAGAAAGAAAATTCATAGTTATAAAAATCTGGAGTTCACTTGGCAGATTAGTTCATTCAAAGAAATGAGAGTTTGGCTCAAAAATCTCTACTGCCTAAGAAAATGATGAACACACAGATGACCTCATACAGATAGCCTACTAGCATGCACAAGTAATGACAGCCAGTCCATATTTTATTTTGTTGCTGAAAAGAAATACATATTATACTTTTTCTCTTTCTGGAGCAGTCCAGATTTCAAACAGACGTTTAAGCAGATGTTTTCTTAGCAAAAATCAAATCTAGTTAACAGAACAACAGAAATGTTCATACAAAAACCTGCCACTGGGTTACTTTTTACTAATGAAATTGCTTAATTATCTTTTCAACAGACACAATCTAAGGCCTATAATTGGTAAGCATGGTCTTGAAATTCCTTCTGCAACTTCTTATAGCAACAGTATGCTACAGCTGACAAATTACATCTATAATGTAACACATATACTCCTAAGTACAATAATGGACATTAAAAGCATGCTCTACCACATAGCTATTACATCTATTATATAAACTGCCATAATAAAGTAACACATGAGTTCACTTTCAGCTATTTGAAAAGCATTAAAAATTCATGTTATATGACCAGCAACATCTAATACTCAGCTTCCATAAGTGAATATTTAAGATGGACCATGAATTATAGTGCCAGCTAGTAGGGCTTTAAAGCACTTTGGATGTTAGTAAAATCACTCTACTATAACGGACACACAAAATGTCATCCATCAGCCTGTTGATGATCCCTATTATAATGTATCTGTAAAACCCAGGATGTCTGGGAGGCATTGGGTTCCAGTTTCATAATGTGTGTTATGTAATATTACTCTTTCATGAGGAAAGGTCAGTTTATGTTGTTTTCATATTTGACGTTACAAGCCATTGATGTTTTCTCTCTATCAATACACAATCTCTGTCCTACAAGGTTTTACTTTGAAAAATTAGAATCATTAAATGAAAACAAAACCCAACCCCCTTGTATCTCTTTTTCTACCCTCAAAATCCCATTACTTTATTTGGATGAATATTTCACAGAACCTTTTTTTTCTTGCTTTCAAATCTGTACGGACAAGATTGCTGAAATAAATCATTCAATAATGCATCAATACGTTATTTTGTATTTATGATGTAGCTCTTTCCTATCCCTTCATCGTGCTGTGCTGAAATTTGGAGCCAGGCATGAGTTACAGGCCTGCAAAGCACCATGTGTGCTAATTGTGCTTTATGTATTGTTAATAGGCAACGTGCCCCAATCATAGAATCATAGAACAACCAGGTTGGAAGAGACCCATCAGATCATCGAGTCCAACCAAGATCAAGCTTCCAGGGCCTCAAGGTCTTCTGACAGATTCAAAGAACAAAGAGAGGAGATTCTGTTTGTCCTCAGCATTTACCACTTCTTTTAGTCAACTTTCAGTCAATGCTCAATATCAGAAACACAGGGAGGGAAACACAGCTTCATGTGGCAGTTGTTCTCCATCTTGGTCCAATGCAGAATTGCCTTCTTTCACTTCAATTTTGGCATACAGTGTCAAGCTGTTTATGTGTTGCTGACACAGATGCTTTCTGCAGTGTTTCTCTAAGAGGACTCTTTCCAAGAAGACCTTGATTGGTACCTGACAGAACCAATCTTCATTTAATTTCAAGACACTTGGACCTTTAGATGTAATTACATGTATAAATTGAATGACTCACACAATTTTGCTTCTGTCTGTAACTTACATTTCATTACTTTTATTTAGCTGACAGAGAGCTGACAATTGTGGTCTTCCCTGGAGATTGTGTAGTGAATCTAATTTACAGACATTCATTGCAGTTGTTTGGTAACAGACTGCCTGGCATTGTGGTTGAGAACAGAGGTGAATCTACATATATTAGGATGAACCCAGATCAAAGTACCAAATCTTATTTTATTTTTAATTACAAGAGTAGAAATTTAAGAGAGCGTGGCAAACTGTATAGGCATGAGAGCCCATCTGGACATGTTTAACAGGGCTCCTGTCATGCTGACAACTTTCTACATCTCAGTGGTGTCTAACAAATTTAAAAACCATTTTCTAATATTGAAAGAAAATTGAAAGGGTCCAACCATGAAACAGTCCCTGACTGCTGCTCAGCACTGCATCTTCTGTGCTGCTGCCCTGAAAGCATTTAGTCCCATGGGCTGCACATGGGAAGTGTTACAGAAATGAATATGCTACCTGTTCCTTGCTAAGGGAGACTGGAAAGCCATAAAAGCTGCCATCTTCTTGGAAAATGCACTCCTAGCATTTAATACCTCGCCACTTTGCTTCCCTTAAATTAATTACCTTCCTTACACATGTTGCTTCCTTTATATTCACTTGTACGAACACAAAATGTAAAGCTTTGAAAGGACTAACATACTCCTAGCAAACAGAACGTTCAGGTTTGTGTTTTTCCATGGGTTCATTGATGTTTACCCAAGTGAATACTCCCAGCTCAAACATACAGTCCCAAATCTCACATGGAGAGTCATGTGCTTTTGGTACTCAGTATGGCTCGGTCAACTGCATGGCAAAGATAATACAGAAAATACCATCAAAAGCTGCAGACTTGGAATTCTGTAAAGGAAAAGCATAAAAGTACAAATAACTCATTCATTAACAGCCTCATATTATGCTCCCTCTGGAAAGTAAATGCAGCCTATGTGGAATTTTCCAGTAGATGCAAGTAACTGAACTGCTCAAAGAAACTACAGGACAAGGAAGAGAGAAAGAAAGAGAGAGAGAAAGGGAGAAAGACAGACAGAAAGAGAGAAAGACAGACAGAAAAAATCATGAGAACCTAGAAAAATTACAGTAATTGCAGTCTTAAAGCATCCAATTAATTTGGAAGCTAATGTGATCCACTTAAATTAAGATTACTTGCATTCAGAAGACATTTAAGATATTTTTGTTTATTCTCTGGACCTTTTAATTTTAAGTACCATGATTTTTTTAAGAGCCATAGAAGATATTTTGAGAAGAGGTTATAAAAGTACTAGTGTACGGTTCTTGAAAGTAAATGAAAATCTGACTGAAGGTCTTGCAAAATACAGGCAGATGATATTTTCCTGGTGTGCTCAGTTTTATCTAATTAATAATGTACTATAAATGAATAGTGTTGTAAATTGATTAAAAAAATAATAAAAAGACCTGGCATAATGTATGAGGAATTTCTATATCAATTAAATATTCCCTGTTGCTTCAGTCCTTTTGATACATTACTTCTTAATTAGCATTGTGCATGTCTACTTTAATGTGATAGCCTGAAGCATGAGCACACGTCTGAATCAAATCTCCTGTCAGTCCTGTTTACTCCATTTTGGCTTACATATCAGAGTCCCCCGAGAGCACTCAAACTCCATTTCTTTGTGTAAACCTAAATGAAAAGCTGAACTTCACAAGCTCACCTGATGTGCTCCAACTGCTAATGGTTAATTAGCCCACAGAACCAGTATAGACTACAAACGCATATACCACGGCATCTGAGTCCTCTGCACCATCTCCCTCTACAGAATTGACTGTATTGCACTAAACTGCCTACTAACATGGACATAGTGTAGAAAAAAAAAATCATGTTCTTTTTCATTCTCGCTAACCATTTTGCTCTATTTGCAGCCTAACAATGCTAAAAATTTGAAATGTAAAAGACTTCTTAATCCTTGTCAAAATTCTTAAATGCTGTTAAACAGCTTGTTAACAACTTAACGAAGTTCTGGGATTTTCCTGACACTCCTGGAGGAACACTTCCTGAAACAGCTGTACATAATTTCATAATGATAAAATAATTAAATAAGTTTTCAAACATATAACTATCAGACATTATCACAAGGTTTACTCTATTGCTTCACTGTGAATATGTCATAAATCATGTTCCCTTAACAGAGTCAGAGCTGAGGAAGACTTAGATCAAACCCAGTATTTTTTAGAACAGCTTTTGTAAATTCAGTTGTTGTGAAGCTGTTGTTAATAGTGGTAACTATTTGGACAGTGAAATCACTTGTTCTTTCACATAGTTCCCAAAGGCACTCACTCATAATCATGCAGTGGGAGGAACAGTGGGAAGGACAACTCCAAATGTTCACTCGGAAGTGGACAAGTAGTGGACACTGGCACACCAGTGACTTCTAAGTAGCATTGGGAATGTCCCTCACAGCAGCCCCTGGATTCCTCGGAAGTATGTGTAATGCCTTAGCCTTTGCCAGCAGACACCAGTCATTGTTTCTCAGATGTGACTTGAGCCACTCAGTGCCTGGTTGGTGTTGATTGGTTGTGGCCCTGTGTGGCATTGGCTGACTCAGGGTGTATATCATTCTGGTGGATTTGATAGGACCATTTAGCACTCCTTGGGAGACTCTCACATGCTGTATCTCAGCACACAATTTCTTCAGCTGCTCTTCTCTGGTAATCATTTCTCCATCTGCACATGTAGTTACCTACACTTTAAGTGTTCACGCACACTCACCAAAAAGGGACTCATCTATCAAATCTTGTATGTGCTTTCTGTCCAATATTGAAATCCAGAAAAAATCTTTCCCAATATTTTCTCAACAAGAACAAACTTACATTCTTCCAATATTCTGGAAACATCTCCTGGTTAATTTTCAAATTCCATCCCACACTCACATAGATAATATTGTCCAACTGAATAAAAATTTAGAGTAGTTAAAATGCATCCTTTTAATGACATATTTCAAAATAAAGATAATGAAAACAGTTTTTAAGTATAAATCTAAGTATTATAATTACTTTGTCTTATTCCCAAATTACAACCTGCCTGGCTACTTCTCTTGCTTTGTTCCCAAAAGACAACTTATCTGGCTTCTTCTGCCCAGTTCTAGTGACGTAACAAATGTTACTTAGAAGAAACAACAGAATTATTTTCTGGGCTGACAAGAAGAAGATTTTTAGCTTTTTGAGGAGGGGAGCAATGTCTTCAAATACCCTTCACAGGTCCTGTGTGTAAGCACGAGGTATTTAAATTAATCTTAGCTAATTAAGAAAAATGTTTCCCCCATTTTATAGGCAGGAAATTCATTGTTGCATCATTTTGGGCTTTTCACCTCTTAGAGCTCTAACATGAGTCTGACTGCACCCAGCCAGGCTGCTCTGCATATGAATAGGTAAGTGATCCAGAAATATTTAAACTAGAGGTCTATCAGTTTATTCATACAATTTGGGAGGCATATGCAGGGACGCCATCCACCATGGCTGGAAAAAAAAGGCTGGAAAAAAGGCAAGCAACACACCTTTCAGGAAGTGAAAGAAGGAAGATCAGGGAACTACAGGCCAGTCACCTCCACTCAAAACCGGAAAAAATGGCAGAAAGTTTGCAGTAAAAGCACTTTTAACATCCTGGGTTTATAGAGCTAAAAACAATCCCTAAAAAAATAATGGGGCTAAAAATCGAATGAAAGGAAGTAATCTTGAAAAGAAATGAGATAAAGCTACAGAAAAAGTAAGGGGAGCTTCATGCTAGAAAAGGAGAAAAGAAGAATATGTGAGAGAAGAGAAAGCTACAGAAGATAAAGAGGAGAGAATAGTTAAACAGAAAAATAGAGGGTGAAATGCTTGATTTAATTTACCCTTTGAAGAAAAGCTTCACTTATCTCATCTTTATTCTGTAAAAAGTGTTTACTTAAGTCCATATTGAAGCCTGGGTACATAGAAAATCTGTTGCAAATTCTCTGTGCCTCTGCATATTTTCAAATCATTCTAAATATCACAGAAAAATAAACTGATAAAGTAACATTCTTCTGTGTCTCGTTACAATGGAATGAGAATTTGTAACATCACTTTGAAAAAAATATTATCTTTTTTCCACTTTGCAATCATCATATGTAGTAGTAGTTTTGAAATTGTTCATTATAATCACAAGATATCATTAATACACCACAAGTAAGTCACTTAAGGAAGCTGGGATAAACTTTGCCTAAAACCAAAATAAAATAAAGCTATTGTATACAAATTTCAACACTTAAAGCTTCCACTGCCATAAAGAAGTTGACATTTGCAGATCATGTATGAAAAACTGCTTGCATCATTGCAGTGTTTCTTCTGTACAATTCAAGACATTATTATTATTATTATTACTACTAAAATAATACCACTGACTTGTTATACATTTTACTAAAATGTATTACTATAATTCCTCATGAAAATTCTTATTATCCTAACCTAAAGCTGTCCATGGAACATGTTGCTTGGACATGGATGATAGCTATTCCCACTGTCACAGGAACTTCAAGGTACGAGCTGAGAGGCTGGTAAACTTGTATGCAGCATTCTGTATTACAGTTACCTTGTGCATGGCAGACAAACCCCAAGGTGTGAAAAATAGCTATGCAATGCACTAAGAATTGATTCTGTTTTGTACAGTCTATATCCATGTATAGCTATGTAACTATCAACCAGAGAGAAGAGAAAAAACAAAGGTCAGCTCCATGATGGCTGTCACTTATCCTGTGTGTGAGGTACAAGGTACTCTTCTGGCTCCACCAGGGAACAGAAATTCAGTTGAGGGATTCAAATAATCCAGAAAGTGTCCTCAAATTCTTAGCCACAAACTTCGCTTAAAATGTTAAGTGTATTTGTACTGTAGAAGGAAAATAAAATGAAAATATTTACTTATAATTACTTTTTAATGATGAACAGTTATTTTCAGGAACTGGAGCACAGAGAGGTCCTAATGACACTGGTGTATGAGGCTATGCTGATTCTAGCTTGCTTTGTCTGCTGTGTCATGGTTTTTGTTCTCACCTTTCCTTAGTACCTCTGTCTCTGTGCTCTGAGTGTTATAAAATGCCAAAACTATTGCAGTTGTGGATCTCATTGGGTTTTTTTCTTTTTCTCTAGCTATTTATAGGGGTTTTCTGTTCTTACTGAAACTTTATTTCTTGAAATATATTGGAAGCTGATCTTGTTATCTCTCCCATTCAGTAAAAAGCACAACAATCCTAGGTAAAGCAATAGCTATGGGAGCTATGGGAACAGATA
Source organism: Coccyzus lansbergi (assembly GCA_033558105.1). Taxonomy (NCBI): domain Eukaryota; kingdom Metazoa; phylum Chordata; class Aves; order Cuculiformes; family Coccyzidae; genus Coccyzus; species Coccyzus lansbergi. Next base: position 4,294,308 of record JAUMJK010000306.1, read on the forward strand.
GGTGCCAACATCACTTTTGTATAAATGTTTTTTCTGAATAAGAGAGGCTGTTCAGAGACCAGAGAAGCACAAATGCCCATCAGCCCATGAGACCTTCCCTGCCTCCTTTCTTCATTTTTAATAAGAGGAGAGAGACAGCTTTTACGAGAGATCAGAGGCAACTGTCTCATCCCAGTGGGTTTTGGGAACCTGAGAGGTCTTGCTAAGGGACCTATCACTAGTTAAAAGCAAACACCTCATCACACAGCAGGAAGAGATCTGAAAAGATGGAAATGAGGCACATAAATGGGAAGGAAGGATTTGGATGACAGCTAAAGTGGTGAAGAAAGAATAAAAGACAAAAAAAAAGGCAAAAGAATAGAGATGGAGGGATGAAACAACCACAACTCCAATCTGTACAGGAAAATATCATAAACTTCCTGCACTGCAGTCTACTTTTAAACTTCCCCAAGGATCAGCAGGCATTTTGAACTGACAATAAGATGCAGAGCAAAGCACCCCCTGACATGTACAGGAAGAGTCCTCCAATGTGAGGCAGTTTTTCCAGTTGATACATCAGAATCATTGATTTGCTGGGCATCATACTTCAGTACATTAAGGTCAGATTCTCCTCTCTCCCTCTGCTCATGGGGATGTTTTTTTCCTAGATCTTGTATTCAGGTCTTCCACTGCTGATATTTAATATTGTTCAAGGCAAAAACACTGTGTGACCAAAACAGTGTGAGAAAAAAAGCAAACACATTTGTAGTGCTAATAAATTTTCTTTGGCTGCCTGAAATGAAAACTAGACTGAGTGATAACAGGCTGAAATGCCCTGAGACTTTAACAAATCAAAGACTACTTTAATGGGGACCATAAAAATTCTTTTGAAAAAATTCAAAGAGAAAATACTACAGAGTGGCAAAAAGTCTGTCTTGAGGGAGTCTCATAGTCACTGTTTTCCTCAAAAATATGTTAATACAAAAAGACACCTGGAACGTCTGATACAAAAATAGTCGACAAATAAACATCTCTGACCACAACTCTATTCAGTCCCACCAGTTATTAAAATATTTTTCTAAGTCTCGTTAGCTAGTGAGAGACCATACGGAAATCACCAGTGAAGACTAAAAAACTATAGTATTGGCTCTCAATTGTTGTTGTGGGAACTCCCTATTTGCAGGCTGAACAGAAGGATACCAAAAGCACAACTCCTTCTTGGGCAATGAGATCCACATAAGATACCTTCTGTCACTGGCTTGTGTATGCTCCACAAGAGTTTTTAAGAGAGCTTTTAGAAAAAATGAGTGAATAGATGTTTTCTCATTCTTCAAGAAGACACTTCAAGGCAAGAAGATTAACTGATACTTGTGCTCTGCATGAAGAAGTTCTGCCTGCCAGTCTCTTTCTTTTGGTGACACACCTGCACCCACAAATGTCCCTCTGCTGTGAGCTCCCTCATGAGGACCTCTTTCCTCGATACTTTCACAAAAAACATCATCCGAGGGATGCTCCATGCTACCTTAAACAAGATCCTTACAAAGCACTGTAGATATGTGCATCTCTGCATTACATTGTGCCATAGCCCCTTTTACATAAAGACCAGAAACCAATGCATCCATTCTCTACCCTCACCACCCATCACCATTGCTTTAGGAGATTCTGCTCATTTCCCTCCCACAGCCCATTCTGGTTTTGTTCATGATTGCTAGTGCAGTAGCCATCTCTGTATTGCCTGTCTCCTGTTGTTGAGGTGAAAAATGCCATTTCTGCTTCTGAACAGAGTCACCTCAGATTCATAGTACTGCCCATGCATAATTCCCACCAGCAAGAGCTTAATCCAATCCATCTGGTTTGTGGCATTGTCACACCTTGTACCAGTGACATGTCTCTGGTCACTGTGTAGACATTAAGAGATGCAAAGGTTTGGATTTCCCAGATCAAATAAGCAAGACCCCTGTGTGTTGATTGTTGTGGATGCAGTTGCACAGTAGTGTCTACCACCCCCTTACCCCATGGCTGTTGTCACTGCAAAGGACACGTCACTGACTTTGTGTAAGAAGGTAGCTTATGACCAAGTTAGGAAGATTTAACAGATCTGTGTGAACCTGTTATGAATGACGGATGTGGTCAATTACTAGCAAAGAGTGGCAAGTTCTGCTTAGAGTATTTTGACATCTTAGAGATAAGTCATGGGAATTCCTTATTTTACGTTATCAAGAGTCCATTCCAAATAAAGAAAACAACTACTACAAGGATAGCTATTTTCAGCTCCAAAGCTCTCATCTGCTGATTTTTGCTAACACCCAGAGAAGCTGGTAAGCACCTAACAACCTTATGTTACAGAAAGGTAAAGCTGAAAATCATCAATTTGCTTGAGTGTTGAAGCTGGAACTAGAACTCAGCTCCCATCCTCTGACCGCTTGTTCACATTACACTTCTCTCCTTAGAATGGTCAAATATTAAGTTCAAGTCATTGTTTAAACAAAACCTGATCCAGTCAGCCCATCAATGGGAGTATTACTTCTGTGGACAATTCATTGTGCAGTAAATTAAGCTGCTCACAGAAAGTGGGTGTCTGCGGCTTCTCTGTGAATAAATGGAAGGCTAGAGCAAATTATGTTTTCTTTAAAATGGGAAAGAGAAACTGGCAGATCATTTTCCAACTTCAGTATTGTTAGCTGTTGCTAAATTAACAAAACATCCAGTACGTGACCAAATTATCAAATGGCTTAAATACAATTACAGTGCATTTTAAATATCAGCTCTAATTATATTTTCCTTTGACAAAGTAATTACACTTCAAGAAACCACAATCAGAACAATTTTTCACTGCCAAATCTGAGAACAGAAGGTGAAAAAGGTGCATTTAGATGATTTTAAAAATGACTAGCTTAACTCTTCTATAATAAAAACCCCATAATAGTAGAACAGCAAAAATAGACTAGAAAACTCACATTTTAATATTATTTCAAATCATTCAATGATTTCTAATTTAATGATCCTTAATAAAAAGTTTATATTTAGTTTTCTTTCCCTCCATTAACTTGATTTCTTGGTATTTAAAATTGCTGGGCTGCCATAGAAAGACTATATAACTCTAGACCAAAATTCACATAAGAGTAAACTTAAATATAGCCATTTCCTGTAGCATGCCAGTTCCAGCAAGGTCCTCTGAACATCTGTTAGAGATGAGTAAAATACTCTTGTGAGGACTGAGAGGATATTTGGTTTGTGCAAATACCAGGTTATGTTGAACTTAAAAGACTGGAATAAGAGAGTGGAAGAGAAGCAGTAAATTAAAAACCCAGACAGAACCAACCCCAAAGGAGAAGGCTTAAACAGAGACTGTACCAAATACCCGAGCTCTCACATTGATTATTGATGGGACATGACAGCAGCCACTCAAAGCTTTGAGGAGTTTCAAGAAGAACTTTGTAACTGATGGGAAAGTGGGAACGAGGTTACCATGGGTTTTAAGGGCAAGAACAAACTTGTTATGGGATACTTGAGGCAAATGGTGGGAACGTGATAAATATTATGGGGTGTTTAAGGGAAGAGAAAAGGCAGACATCAAGGGAGGTTGAGGAGGACCAATAATGGGAAAAGGGAGAGGAGAGCAGATAAAAGTGACCCAGTCCTTCATCTTACCACTCCATTCCTAAATATTAACCCTGGATGAAAGTGTTCTTCAGTCGATGCAGATTTATGCAAAGAGATTCAAGAGGGAGTAGATGGTGAGTAGAGATGGGGCCACATACTAGGGGTCTGAGAGCTGGCTAATGAAGGCACTATAGGTCTGAGCCAGCTATCGGGCAACCCAAGGGCCTGAGAGGTGGCTACTGGGGACACCATAGGGTTGGACATGCTACCAGAGACCCATGTGATTATGCATGTTTGTGCATGTGTGGGTGTGACATCTGCTAGCAAAATCTGATCCCAAGTAAACAGTAAGTAAAGACCATTTGTGTTTCTCATGTTTACGTTAGGTGGGCTCAGCTTCCCCTCAGCAATGCTGCAGTCATGGTATCTTCACATGCACACACACATTCATGTCTCTGGATATGCTCTGGATGAGCAGAACCACATCATCAAGGTAACAATGAAAAAGAAAGTATCTGCTTCATCCCTGGCACATGGACCCAGTACTCTTCCAGCCTCAGGCAGAAAGGTATGCACAGAAAAACTCACAAATTTCCATCAAGTTGACTTTGATGAATTGCTCCTGCTGGACTAACAACAACAGGATATCATCTTCAGAATCTTCTGTGAGAGGTTTCCTCTGAATGCAATGCTGCATGGCCTGCTTCTCCGGGGTAGTATCTTCTTAAACCCCGTCTCAGTCTCAAAAAGCACCAATGAGGTCTGAAAAAGTTCCATGTAGCACTTGACACAACACTTTACTTGCTTGGTGAGGTGCATCTCCCATGGTGCCTTTGACAAAACCATAGGCCCGAGAGAGCTCACAGAAAAGCTTGGTGGAGATGCAGGTAAATATTTGGTTTGGTACAAATTTGGTACAGTAGGACCAGAAGCAGACTGAAAGGAGGAAGATATATGGCAATTTGGGGATGTCGGCAATATGCAGTTTGAGATGAAAAAATTTGCTTTGAGGCTCTGACTTATGGTTTTGGCACTATTTCTGTTCCAATCTCCCTTTCAGATGCTAAAAATTGCTCAAGTTCTGGTTGACCGCTGTTTTAGCTCCATTTTTGTTCCTCTATAATTAAAGAATGTTACATGCTTTTTAAATTAGATCATTTTTGTTCAAGGTCTTTTTTCCCCTGTATTCTGCTAATGAGCATCACAGCCATTAAATTTGAAATTAGTTTGGTGGTTTTCAAATCCCACCCACCCTCAACTGCAAGGTTCAGGGCTGCTGCAAACTCTTAGCAAATTCTTGCATGCATCCAAGCAGCTTATATTTACTTTCTCAAGAAGGGAAGAAGGGAAGAATTTCTCAAGAGAATGTTGTATAGCAATTATAATTGCTACCCTGGCTCTTTCTGCTGTATTTGAGACCATTTTTTGACGGGAATTGCTTTCTCAACATTTTTCATTTGTTATACATCTTTTCAGCGCCCTTCCACAGCTGGGGAGTGCCAGAAATTGGGTCAGTTGTTTCTGTGTAATTAAGTGTTTTGGAGACAGGTGCTTGGACCTGAGAGGCTGTGAAAGCTACACAGCTGAGCCTCATGAGTGCAGCTTCAATGTGCTCCTGATAGGTAGGAACTGGAAGTTATTATCTGCCCATTACAAAGAGGTTATCAGGAAGTAACTTGGGAAATAGACTCAATCGTCCTTGATGTTGTAAGTGTCTGGAGCAGAAATAAAGATCTCTCTTATAGCAGCATTATAGAGAATAGTCCTTATGCCTGAGACCATGCAGGCTAACTGGACTAATAAGGCTGGACTAATCATCACTTCTCACTAGATTCAAATCCCACTTATCATGTGAATACTGGAGTATGCAGGAGTATTCCACCCATACAGCGTCTGCTTGCATTTCATAGCCAGGTTTTGAAAATGAACAATGCAGAGGAATAATTTCTTAAAGGCCTTTTTGTAGTAGTGATCATGATTAGAACAGGGAAAAAAACCAAATTCAGGCACAGTGGTATTCAGATCTAAGCAAAAAGCATTAATGCAGTACTAAAAGCCATTGGCCTGATTTATGGCCTGAATTATTACATTCCTCCAGGGTTTCAGTGATGACATTCTTGCTGCATGCTGCCTGTTTCACATGGTTCTTGGTCTTTCTCAGTAACATTCTGTAAAAGTCAGCATTTATACAGAATAAAACCAAGGGAACATTAGAAAGTCCAGAATGGTGCTAGGCACGGCATACAAATCATGAAGCCAAAAAGCCTTATGTGTTGTCGCCTGTGGCACAACTGTCCCTTTTGCTTTCCATTCCCACTCACAAAACATCACTGCTTTTCCTTTGAATATCCCAAATGCTTCACGAAATAGCACATGAGCATGGGCTTGAGCCTGGGGTTCACAGCAGCAGGGCTTCGTTGTTGATTATGAACCATTCTGATGTTTCCCACTGATTAGTATTCAGATTTCTTTCCTACACATCTGAAATGAGTCCTCATGTTTCTGTTGTCCTGTCTTCTAATATAAAAGAAAAAGGCATTATCTAATACTGAAAGGCAGATAAGGAACACTTTCCCCAGGCAAAGCACAGTTAGCCTGTGGCCAACTTCCTTCACTACATTCTGCTATGTCAACACCTCTACTAGATCTCCCAAATGATAATGCATTTGTACTGATAAAGAAAATACCCAGAGGTACCATAATGCTGAGCTTTGGTGGGAATGTGTTCCTCACTCTTCAAGAAACAAAACAGCTTCTCACTCAAGGAAGTAAAAAAGAAACTTCCAGTATGCTCAAAATATTAAGTAATTTCCAGCTTTGCATTTCTGTAACACATCTGATACCTCCTGTTACTGGAGGCAAAATACTGGATAGATAGATAGATCTGTGTTTGGATGACAATATTATTTTTTGTTAATATCATAAAATATGTCCATGAGCTATCCTTGATGGTAAACCATTCAGGTTTTTCATAAATGCATGCCAGCTCTCATGACAGTCATGAATAAGAAAGGTATGTGTGATGCCAGATTTTCTTCTTTCCTTTTTTCCCTGTTTTCCCTTTGCTTCCTAGTGTTTCCAAGTCCCGTTATCAATCAACAATTCAACAGTCTCACAGGCTGCCTTACTCAAAGCAAGAACTTATTTCAAACTTGACTTACCTATTCCATCACAAACCATCTACCAAAAGCAGAAAATCTCCAGCTTTGAAAACACATTAATATGAAGCTAGAGGCAAGAGTTAATGACAGTCATTTCTACCTTTCTCTAAGTACTGACTGTGCATGCAGGGGTTCAAAGCAATTCTTGTTTCTAACAGTATACATCCTTCATTACAAGATGAGGAATGAGGCAAGTTTCCTTTCTTTTCCAGGAAGACAGGCTTTTAAGGACTTAAAATTGCAAAGGAATGAAAGGGCAAAATAACAGTGCTATAATGCCTCCTTTTACCATTTCATCCCAGGTTGCAGGAACACCAAATATGTAGCTGTGTTGTCATGAAGTCATTCAAAAAGAAATACAGAAGACATTGAGGACCTTTGGCTATTACTGTCCCACAATATGTGGATCAATCCCAGACTGATTTTATAGGTGTATCCAACTTCAATACTTCCCCTGTGAAAAGCCCCAGTGTTAACACTTGGCTGCTTCTGAAATCTGTAGCATAAATATTCCTTTTTGTTAATAAGTGAATAAATTTTTCATTATGAGTCACTGAAAGTATCAAGGATATTTTTATTCTATTTTATCTACTTATTGACAAGTTGAAGCTGCAGACATCAACAAAAGCTATTCTGCTACTGATAACTTAACATATGACAAATGAAGAGACATGCACTATGTTTAAATGACTTTACCTCTTTAAGGCTTTATGAAAAAATAAATATTTATCCTGGTTTTGAAATCTGACTGGCAGCTCCAAAGCTGCAGGTTTTCTGATGAAACAGTGAAGTTCACAGAACTAGATAGCAACTCCCCCAACATCATGCATTTAAATAATTTACATATTTAAATGAGCTATCATTTAAGTCTGGTCCTTTGAGTATGTAGAAATTATAATCTACTCTGCACAGTGGCTGAACTAAATGTTCATTACTGGATGCAGCTGAACAAGTAAGCAAGAGTGATAAGTCACTACCATGGTAAGGAAAACAAGCCCTTAAACTGAAGACACCAGCTTTCCAAATCTTCTGTATAAGGAATTCACAGCCTAACATCTCTAAAGTATTGTCATGCACATCCTCTAAAACTGTACCTCACTTAAACCAGGACTCAACAAAGGCAAGAAGTAAAAATCACTGTGACAGGCAAGCACTGACACTTCTTGAGAATACAGGGACATTTTAGACATTGTAAGATGGTTTGGAACCTAAATCCCACCTTCCTCAACCAACTCTGAATCTTGTAGTTTGAAACTCAAGGATACTCATAAGTGAGTCCTACCTTATTCTGTGTCTTCTCCACAAAATTAACTCCAGAGAAGGTAACAGCAGGATTAATTCCTTGTTTAATGAGAATTTCATGTAAGTCATCTCTTATCTTGCTCTACACAGTTGATACTTACCGTCACTAGAAGAATCCCAACAAACTGGAACCTCACTGGCTTCCTCTCCACATGCAGCACAGCAACACAGAGATGTCCATGTGCAGACAGAAAAAAAATCTAGAACCTCAGAGCCCATAAAACTTACTGTTCTGCTGTGGACGGGCTTCACACAATGTAGGTATGGAGTTGCAGATGCATCCACCTCTTTGTGCAGCTGATCTGAAAGAAGCTAGTTGCTCTTAACTGCTATCGTATGAGGCAGCCCAACCAAAACAAGCAGGCAAGCAAAAGCTGTAGTTCAAACTGTGTAAGACAGAGGTATTTTTCGTGGCTTTGTTCTTGTCAGCCTCAGTTGCTCTCAGTTCCTTAAGTTTGTGAGCACATCTGGACACAGATAATGGCTACAATTTGTAGGCTGAGAGGAATTTCCCAGTGACTCTAATCCTGGAACTGCCAAGTATGCTGTATAAATAAGAGAAGCGTTAGATTTTCATCCTGAGCTTAAAATAGGTTTGAACATTCTGGGAAATTTCTTGTGTATCTACATTAATTACTCCTTGCTAACCTATCTCAAATTAACCTCTTAGCAATTTAACTTCTTTCCATTTGGATTGAGAAAAGAGATTTACATTTTTGGATTTCATCCAAAGTTTTATCTCGAGCTTGAATGCTTAGCTAGTTAAGGAGGCATCTATACAACTCACAAGAAATCTCAGTAGAAACCCAAATTTCCAGCAAGAATATCCTGGTTATTAGATTACATTTGCATTTCTCCCTATGGAACTTCTTCACTTTGCTAGATGCTCTACAGTCATCCAGTGCCTTCTGGAACAGAATTCTAATGTCTGCTGCCTACGCTTCCAGAATCTTCTTGTGGTACATCTGAGGTACTATTCATCTATAAAACAGCATCTACAGACAATTTATGTCCTCAAACAAGTACTGACAGTGAATTAAACTATATTTGATTGCCCTAATGGCATCTGTGAGAGACCTTCTGATGCCTCCGTGCAGGGGGAGAACAAAAAATATGCTTTTGGATCCTACTGGCAAATTTCTGAGTAGAAGCAACTTAGTTTCTTTTTTAATTTTTCTTTTTTAGATTCAGATGTATTTTCAAGTGAAAGGATCCACTTTTGCTACTATTGAGATCAATAAGAAGACCACTATATCTTTTTTTTTCCCCCTCCGGCTCTATGACTTACAGTTAAAGCAACCTACTAAACTCTTTCTGCCTTAAACTTAAAGTGACCTTTCCAAAACATCAGAAAAGTATCATATTTCTCATGTATTATTCTGTATTCATTGAGAGTTTTTGCATTCAAGAAAAAGGTTTTGACATTTTTTCATTGCTTGTTTAGCTCACTTCCCAGTGAATACACCCTCAAAAAGCAAATATTTTATGTGTTCTTAAACTAATAATGGGCATTTCATTTTCTAGGAGTATTATAAAGTGTATCTGTTACAGCTTATTTTACCAGTAAATTTAATTCCTACATTCCCTTCTGGAGGTTAGGTCAACTCAGCAAACATGAATTTTACCTCTTCACCTTCTTCTGTTTGTGGATTTTCTTTCAGAAGTAATAGCTCAGTTGCTGGCACTATATCCGTATCCAGCTTGAAATGAATAAATATCCCATATCCTTTCATGCAGGCAGTTCTTTAAGCTTTTGCTGCAATGTTGACAATAATTCTTATGATATATTTTCTGAGGTAATATTTTTGCTGCTATCCTCTAGCAGCCTGTGCATGAAAACCCTAGCAGAGCGAATCAACACAATTTGGGTTTTGTGTGTTTGTTACAAATCCTAGACACTAGCTGGGGTTGAACGGTTTGATGAATGTGCTGAAGTTTTGCAGTCTCAGCTTTCAAATTGAGCCTACCTTCCCATCCTAGACGCTTTTTAGGATTTTGACTCTGTTATACATATAGCAGCAAAACAGCCTTCAGTTTCCACAAGGTTGAAACTGTAGTGAGTTACTCAAAGTAATCTGGCTTCAGTTTTTTTCACATTTATACTTATGCAGACCTGGACTTTCAATCAAAATATACTAATCTTCACATTTAAGAGTTGATTCATAGGCAGAAAAAGGACACATCATCCAATGCAAAGACATACTCTTGCAGCTCTTATTAATGGAAGTGTGTTGAATGTCCATCCTTGAAATTATTTGAAACCTAGTTGTATAGGTCCATCAGTAGTCTGGTCTAACTTCAAGGATGGCCCTGCACTGAGCAGGAGCTTTGACTAGATAGCCTCCAGGAATCCTTTTCAACTTAATTCTTTCATGAATATATAGCATTAGCATATTATCTAATAATATTGATTTTATTCTTGTAATTTCCTCTGTCTTGGGAAATTTTGATGTAAAATGAGCTGTGCGTCTGGTGTCTATAAGCACCAGCAGACAAATCAGCAGACAAATACGGATTACCTAAACTTCACAGCAAGAGAAGAGATTGCATAAGCATCCTAACAGTTTTTAAAACTTAATTTTGTGAATATCTTATTCTTGGGGTTTTTTTCTGTCTAGAGAAGGCCTGCTGTACTAATTGTGTGGAAGATCAGTTCTCTGAAAATATGATACCCTCAACCTTACACATTGCTTGCAATCCTTGCCGTTTAGGTGGTTAATCACTCTATCAAATTCAAATGAGTAAGGAAAGGTACATGTGTTACTGATGGATATTTTTGATGAACCCTGTGTGGCTTTTTGTAGTCACTCATGGATGTGGAAGCTCAAAGCCTTTGCAATCCTGCTCTCCATTGAGTCCTGCTCAGCCAAAAAAAAGCAGCACCTTCTCTTCATCAGTGTTCATCTCCCACTCCTTTCCCACTGAGACTTTTGACTCTACTTGTGGCTGGTTTGAGTCGCTCATGACCTTCTTAGTGGGAGGCTTTATGAAAAGGGCGGGAAGCATGAGCACTTCTTCTCTTGCACACAAATCAAAACGTAGCTGGTGACAACAGGCCCACATAATTCTCATCCATTCATAGGAAAGCCTATGACAAAATCTTGTTAGAAAATAGTCACAAAGTGCATCCACAGCAGCTTCTGTCAGATACTAATACATCACAACATCTAACACAAGTAACCTTATCTTCTAACCTTCAGCATGATTTAATTCTGCTCCATGTGGAATTCAGAGCTCAGAGTGATTGCACTGTAGATGGACAGACAGGCCCTAGGAACTGGCTACTGCTAGAGCGATAAAGCAGATGCTAAATCTGAACTGACTGGAGCAGTATAAAACATAGACTGCAGCCAACATTCCAACTCCAAACCAGGGAGGCTAGAGGAACAAGATGAGGCTCCATGATCCAAGAGGAGGTGGTTAGAGAATTGCTTGCCTGACTAGACACCCACAAGTCTATGGGGTTGGATAGGATTCACCCAAGGGTATTGAGGGAGCTGGTGGATGTGCTGGTCAAACCCCTTTCCATCATCTTCCAACAGTCCTGGCTGACTGGGGAAGTTCCACTGGACTGGAGGCTGATGTTGTGTCCATCTACAAGAAGGGTCACAGGGAGGATCCAGGGAACTACAGGCCTGTCAGTCTGATCAGTGCCAGGGAAAGTCAAGGAACAGGTGATCTTGAGTACTATCATGAAGCACATGCAAGAGAACCAGGTGATCAGGCCCAGTCAACATGGGTTTACAAAAGGGAGGTCTTGCCAAACTAACCTGATTGCCTTCTATGACAAAGTGACTCGGCTGCTGGATGAGGGAAAGACTGTGGATGTGGTCTTTCTGGACTTCAGCAAAGTCTTTGACAGAGTTTCTCACAGCATTCTGCTATGGAAACTGTCCACCTCTGGCCTGGACAGGTGCACACTCTCCAGGGTAGAAAACTGGTTGGATGGCCAGGCTCAGGGAGTGGTAGTAAATGGTGTTAAATCCAGCTGGAGGCCAATAACAAGCGGGGTCCCCCATGGCATAGTGCTGGGTCCAGCCCTGTTCAATGTCTTCATCAATGACCTGGATGACGGCACTGAGTTCACCCTGAGCAAGTTTGCAGCTGACACTAAGCTGTGTGGAAGTGTGGATCTTCTGGAGTGTAGGGAGGCTCTGCAAAGGGATCTGAACAGGCTGGACTGCTGGGCTGAGACCAATGGGATGAGGTTTAACAAGGCCAAATGCTGGGTCCTGCTCTTGGGGCACAATAACCCTATGCAGAGCTACAGACTAGGAGAAGTCTATCTAGAAAGCTGCCAGGAGGAGAGGGACCTGAGGGTGTTGGTTGACAGCCGACTGAACATGAACCAGCAGTGTGCCCAGTTGGCCAAGAAGGCCAATGGCATCCTGACTTGTATCCGAAACAGTGTGACCAGTAGGTCCAGGGAGATTATTCTCCCTCTGTATTCAAGCACTGGTGAGACCACTTGTTGAATATTGTGTTCAGTTCTAGGCCTCTCACCACAAGAAGGACATTGATGCTCTGGAGAGAGTCCAGAGAAGAGCCATGAAGCTGGTGAAGGGGCTGGAGAACAGGTCTTATAAGGAACAGATGAGAGAGCTGGGGTTTTTTAGCCTGGAGAAGAGGAGGCTAAGAGGAGACCTCATTGCTCTCTACAGTTACCTGAAAGGAGGTTGTAGAGAGGAGGGAGCTGGCCTCTTCTCCCAAGGGACAGGGAACAGGACAAGAGGGAATGTCCTCAAGCTCCTCCAGGGGAGATTTAGGCTAGACATTAGGAAAAAGTTTTTCACAGAAAGGGTCATTGGGCATTGGAACAGGCTTCCCAGGGAGGTGGTTGATTCACCTTCCCTGAAGGTGTTTAAGGGACGAGTGGACGAGGTGCTAAGGGTCATGGTTTAGTGTTTGATAGGAATAGTTGGACTGAATGATACAGTGGGTCTCTTCCAACCTGGTTATTCTATGATTCTGTGATTCCTCCCCTCTCACATCAGTGGAAAAGGTTAGTAAATATGGTTTCCTAGGGTTATGAACTTGATACTATCAAGAGATCTCAGCCACTGGAAATGTAATTTGTTTAACAGTCCAGCTTTTTAAGGGATGATGTTAGGCAACCTCACTTCACATACATGTCAGGGAAGAGACAATAAAAGCGTGATCAAATTATTTTTGGAGAGTGTTCATGAAACCAGGAAATCACCCATGTGAAATAGATAGAGCCTGAACAAGCATAACTATAGAAGTAGAGAAAAAATTGCATAATACAGCAGTCATAATGGTCAGTAAGTGGAAGTCTACTGAAACTTAGTCAAAATAAGGAGCTTTGGATGAAGTCAGGAAAACAGAACTCAAGGTGATGTTACTGCTTAGGATAGGCCATTTCCCACAGCTAGCTCACACAGGCAAAGAGACATAGAGGTATTTAAATAAAAAATCAAAATTTAATGAATCAGTCATTGTCACTCTGTGTCTTCATGTTTTTTAAACTTTTAGGATCACAAAAAATCATAGTGTTCATAAATCGTATTGTATTTGACAGATACGACCAAAGCATGTTATTTGTTGTGATCCAAAATGGAAAAGTGACATGCAATAGTTAGTTACTTCAGGATATATCACAGTATATATTCCATCTTTGCAAGGAATCAAATGTTACCTCAGACATTACAAGACTGTGCTTGCAAAACTGGAGCACATGTTCAGTATGTTAAGCAACATATGAGGTTATGTTTTTTGAAACTCTTGAAATGGCACATTAGCTCCCTCCTTTTCTTTGCTATTCCCAGTGTTCCACATAAAAACAAGTTCTAACTTTGATGTAGCTTAGAAAGGACTGGACCAGTCAGTATATTTTTAAAATGAGTTGATGAGTACATTGCTTGCATGATATCCACCAATTGAAACTTTTTTATGCTGCATTAACTTTCTGTTTCTAATTGTTAATCATGAACCAGTTCTTTTTAACATGTAACCGCGTGCAATTGCCAAATGTGTGGCTTAGCATTTTGTGACCAGTTAAGGACAGTATTTTGGGCTGCAGGATACTTAAGTTAAGCTGTTACACTCTAACCACTCACTGAAAATGTAACACATTGCTATTATAGTTCCACTTTTTCTCCCTCTCTTTCAGGTTCCTTTTTATCCTCCTCTTACCATATACCTCATGTTTGACCTTTCTTCTGAAGTATAAGGGAAACCTAGTTTTATGGAGAGGAGGACAGAGGAAGTAGCACAAGAAAAATTACTGAAATATAACATGTAAAATCTCAATGGGTTACTTCAAACACAAAAAAATCTTCAATCATTTTAATCAAGCGGTAACAACTCACATTGTGATAGCCCTCCAAATTTTTTAACAATTGCCCCTCCTGTACTGATGTTAGTCCTCTAATGAGTTCTCTTTTAGTAAAGAACCTTGTGACATCCTACTTCTCCTTGACAAGCTTTGTGAAGGATGATATGTTCATCGTTGTTTACTAGTCTTTTCAGTAAATATAAAACCAATGACGTCACAATGTATATGTACTCACTATAGGAAATTGCAGCCATTCTGAGGAGCAGAAGTCCAGCTAGATCTTGCAAAATGTCCCATGGGGGAAAAGAAGAAAAAAAAAAAAAAAAACCATGAAATTTTTTCTCCAATAAAAAATTCATTAAAGCCTCAGGTTTCTTTACACTTGCACTTGTTCTTATTAGATTTCCATCCAAGCGATGTTCTATATTTTCCAATATAACAGGCAAGGACAGCATTTTAATAAATATGAAAATTTTAAGGTCTACTATCTCATCATGAAGATGCAGTTTTTTCCAACTAATTAACACTGACACTGAATGTGCTACACGGTAGCTAAATTGCAAGCTGTTTTGTGTGTGTTAATTGCTCTGTTGGCATTATTTATCTGTCCTGCATTAATTTAAGCAAGAACAGGGTTTGGGTTTTGGATTTCAGTGAAGATTGTATTAAATATAGCTGCTTACATTTCCTTTGCCACTTTTCCTTGATGCTGCAAAAAGACCATTTTGAAAAGAAAGAACACAGAAAATTTTGGCTCAGTGTGAGGTGCACTCACAGTTGGATCCCTTCTTTTTATATTTCTCATAAATGCACAAGTATTTTGCCTCCTGCGTTTTTCTAATGACAGAAATTTAAAGGCCTAGACAACAATCAACACTACAGGGGAAAATCTAGTGCAGTTTTATTACCATAGAAATAAAATCAAAAGCTGGATCTGAAGCTATACATTTTTCAACTTTTTCTTAATTTCAGTTTTTACCACTTCTGCTTATCATTCATCCAAAAAAAAAAAAAACCAACTCAAAGCTCTCAAGTTATTACTGGGTATATCAGATCATTTTTTTTAATTAAGCATGAATAATAAGTAGCGAGTGATGCTTTTCTTAGTGAATAGGTATCCATAAAAGTAGTATGTTGACAGAGGGCACTGAACTCCAGATAAGTTGAACAATTTAATAAACACACACGCATGGAATAGGTGGTAAAAAAAGGGCATGGGTGACATTACCATGTGCTGTTGTAGAACTGGAGGTAATTTGGAGAAAGATTGTGAGTCATTAAACAAACCTGCACAAATAGAATGCAAACACACTTCACAATTCCCACCAACTGCAGTAAATTTCCTCGTATTTTATGAGCTGACACTGTTGAAAGTCCAGCTAATATCTTGACCTCCAGTGAGTAAAATTAAGATAAGACACAAAACCCATAATGAAATTAACAAATCCCCAATCCATTCAGACATGTATAGTTGAAGGAACAGAAAACACTAAGATTATTATTTTGGAGCAAGCTTCTTTGAAAGATATGGATAGGGTGAAGTTGTCCAAAGGGGATGAAAAAACTGCCCTAGAGTTCTGGTAAAGAAATAGTGAAGAAAAAGATCATGTGTCTTTTTTCTTTCTCATTTTTAATGAAAATGAGTACAGTGAGATGAAAATCGGAAGAAAAAAAGTTTTACATTTGCCATATTAAAGATCTTGACAATAAATATGGATGAGAATAGAGGAATTTTTTAAGGAATTAAGAAAATAGTGGATTTGCTCAAAGCAATATTCACCACTCAAAGTCCCCTTGATTTAAACATTGCTGCAAGAATCACTAATGCACTGGGGAGATAACATATGTTCCTCAACTAAAGAAAATTACCAGGACATCTTCATAGAAATATAGCCTCAACACAGAGAGATATTATCTTCGGACTCTAACACCCTCTTTGAAAAGAAATATAGCCAGCATCAGATCTAATTTACACTAGTGAAAATCTATGTTGAAGTCAATAATCTATTTTAATTATTCTTAATAGGGGTTAGAATCCATTCTGGAGCCTATAATTTTTAATCGTGCCTGAAAAAAAAATGTAGTATAATGGAATTAGATAGCACAAGACTGGAACCTTATAATTCTCTGGAAGACTGGATAATGAAGAACTGTCTGTAAGAAAAGAAATCCCCAACTTTTAGCCTGGACAGTGTTAGTCAGCTGAATAGCCCTCACTATCTCCATGCTATCTCTGGTGCAGGAAGGCTCTCCACTGCAAAGTGTACAAATCCATGCATTTAGAAGACAGTGGTAGTTGCAAGCCCTTCTTATTAAGTATGAAAAATAACAAGACATTTGAGACACATTGAAAAATACAGTATTTTTTAGTATAAATTGGGGAAAAATATATACATCAATGCTGTTGAAGTATCAGTTTGCAGTTGTTCTAGAAAGATAAATCAGCATTCACATTTTTGAGCATGTAAAGAAGATCCCATTATATTCATCTACAAATGAGGGGGGAGGGAAAGACAGAGTAACATTCTATCTCCATACACTTTTCTGCCCTCCTTAATATTAGTGCTGAATTTGCTCAGTGTACCACACAGACCAATGTATTACTGTTGAAAGCATGTTAAAGTTTGAATTCCTGAACAAGAAAATCACTGCTTCAATCTATGTTATTCATAGTAAGAAACACTGTATTGTTATTACTCTGGCTGCTTTTGTGATTTTTTACATTCCCAGCAGAAGCAGAACAGGATGTATTAGTTAGGCAGTATGAATGATTCACCATTTCTTAGGTGTTATTACAAAACCTGAATTTTTACATCCTTTACTGGAGAGTTTTGTTATTATTCTTCATGGGTTTAGAGCTTTGGAGATTTTGGTGTAAGAAAAATAAAGGAAACACATTAGTACTTTTTTAAAAAATTCATATTGTCTTATATGCAATTTTTTTAAATAACTGTTAATAACACAAGAGAAACATGCAACAGGTTCTGACAATGTCCTATAATCACACTTTTTGCTTTGTCCAGGCTCAGGGACCTAAAGTGCTTTCAAACTGCAACAGACACTTTATTCACACCCATACACACCTCAATACAGAGCACTACAGAAATCTCTCCCGCCATTGCAGCTCAGCGGAGCAGCTTTTCACAGTTTGCAGCAGCCCTATACAGCAGTTATAAGCACCAAACATCGAAGAATGCATCTAGTGAAGCGAAGCTTCAGGGGGATTTAGAGTTGTGAAATATAAAGTCAGATATTATAAGCTAAACTGGTAGAAATGCCTACAGTTTAAGGTTATCGACAATTTCTTTTACCAGGTTCTGGTTTCAGTTCCTTATAATTCTAATTTCTTTCCCTGATTCCTGTCATGAGCTAAAGTTTCTTTTTCTGCTGTTCCCCTAACAAAGGCATTGTTGGTGGGGTGAGTGCAATTGGCTTCAAGTGGTCTGAGAAGTCACCACTCCAACAGGTTACAGTAAACAAAGAGCTCTCACACCATCAACTACCACTGGGAAGGCTCACACAGCCACAATAAGGCAATAAACCCTTCAGTTTCACAGATCTGACCAGAAAAATATTTCCATCACTGCCATAAGCATAAGGAAAAAATATAATGCTTGGGCCATAAATTGTACTGTTATCTGCTGGTTTGTTGTAACATTTTAATGCCCCTATGCTCTGACCGAAATGTTTGAAAACAAGAATGAAGGGGAGCAATGAGGTGTTAGAAATAGCAATGTTCCTGTGAGAGTACAAAGCTTAACCAAAACTACAAGGCTTCAGCGTAGATCTTATTTGCATATAATTATGAAGGCCCTGGGCAAAGAGTAGAGACAATCTCAGAAGGGATTCGTCTGGGGAAGGAAGCGCCAAGGAGTCAGGATATTGAGTTACAGACTGCTCTCTGTGGTCTCTGAGACACCTTCCATGCACTTCAGAGAAGAAGAAACCAAGATCACAAGGCACAAAAAAAATTCTGTATGGAAATAAGGTAGAACAGGGAAAATACCTAGGAGAGGGGAGGGTGCAATTTCTTAGCAGATGAGGTAGCTGGATCTTGAGGTGGGGTAACCGTAACAGAGAAGGTCTGGAGCTAGGGGACCAGAAGCCAAGTGGGATGGTTAAGGTATGGGTGGGAGACAAGGTGGTGATAGGGGCCAGGGAAGGAGTCTGCAGAGTGATGGGAGGTGGGGGCAGAGCAAGATATGTAGCACAGGGCACTCCTCTGAAATCCTGAACTCTTCTGAATTTCTTCATTCTTCTCCCATACTGTTTTTCCCAGCCAGGCTGGAAAAGCAGAAAGTCTGTCATACCACACCATATGGGCCTATCCTGAGGGCCAGTCATCTAAAATTCATCACATGAACAAGTGACTGGGAGCTGCATTGCATAATTCTGCCTTGTGAAGGTCTGCTATCACCAAGGCACTCAGAATATTAATGGATTTTACAATGGCTAGGTGACAAACAAGGATGCATTTACACTGGCAAACATTAGGAATAAGTCCTTATGACCAAAACTGTGTCTCTTTGGGTTGGTGTGTTTGTTTTTTTTTTATTTTAGTTAGTTTAGTTTGTTAGGCATTAAAAGCCTAACAGTACTGGAAACAAACAGAAAAAAAAATTCACTAGTTATCTGTACATGGAATGAACAAATGCTCCTGTGGGAGAAAGGAACATGCAGTTCAAGGCAGTAATGTGCTATATAATCCAAAGGCTTTGAATTTATTTGGCAAATAAATTCTTCAATCTAGCATGTCTCAACTTCCTCAGGTTTGACTTGTGCTTTAGTATTTCCTTAACTGGGTAATGGAATAAAGGAACTATGCAAACTGTGGTGCACAGGCCACTGCGGTCATCTCATCACCAAAACAGGCTGG
Source organism: Coccyzus lansbergi (assembly GCA_033558105.1). Lineage (NCBI taxonomy): Eukaryota > Metazoa > Chordata > Aves > Cuculiformes > Coccyzidae > Coccyzus > Coccyzus lansbergi. The sequence goes on from JAUMJK010000306.1 coordinate 4,313,524, forward strand.
GATGTTCAACTACTGCAAGATGAAGTTACAAAATCATTTTCAGAGTCAGTGCACCAGAGTTTTAAGCATCACTGGGAAATGCTTCCCTCCCTCTGCAGTCATCTTAGGGTGCGATGAGCGGTCACTACTGAGACACAGGAACTGATTGGTCTGCAAAGCCAGGCATCTCATCTTCAGCTTCACAAGTTTAAAATGCGCTGGTCTAAATGCTGAAGCAGACATAGATAGTGGCTGCTGCAAAGCATAAGACCCAAAGTGGGTGTTTATTGTCACAGGAGACCGCAGAGCAGAAAGCTATTTTTGGAAGTATTCCTTTATGTGCAGCAAATAAGTACTTTTCATTTCTTCAACTGCTTTTATAAGTAATTTCTCCCTAGCATGGGATTTGATGTGTCAAATAATATATGATGTCTACCTTTCTAGGTCCCATTTTTGTTGTTTTTCAGACCAAAGAACTGCGGGGGATCTCCTGAGCTAGCGTAAATTCTTATTTCATCACAGAACTAATTTCATTGATGGCTGAAAAGTGAAGACTACTTAGGATTTAGCATTTGAGGCATTCCCTGACATCTACAAACTGAAGAGCTCGGGGAAAGCACTACCAGAAAATAACTCAATACAAAAAAATTTAAAAAACAAAACCAAGGATTCTTTTTCTCTTGCAGATTATCATTTGGACTACTTCTGTGCCCACAGGCAAAATTCAGGAATGCAGTCAAACACATGTGCACAGCTTCCATTGAAGTTGCTAAGAGATTCATAAGCTTAGTGAAGGGTAAATAATTTTCTGTGAGCCTCTGAATGTTTTATTTGCAGATATGTTAGAATCTATATGACCAGTATGTGCAGACATTATCACATTTTATTTCCCTTAGAATTAAGTCGATTTAGAGAATAAAAATGGTGACAGAAGTTCAGCAAAAGCAGCTTTATTTTGCATTCTTGCAACACAGACATGACTGCTACACAAGATGAATCAGGAAATGATACTTTCATAAACTGTGAGCTGTAACCTCTTAGTATTTGAAAAATGAATTAATAAGTTAGCAATATTTGAAAATGTGGCTACTGTATATGTCCAGTAATTTCCTTTTGGCATTTTAAGTCCATATTGTCATCGTGATCACTGCAGGCATGCTAGGAATCAGTATCACCCAATATGGGTCCTGAGTGTTGGCCTTTGGAGTATATTCTTACCATGATAATGATTTAATGATTGTTTAATATATAAAAGAAATCTCAACAATTTTATAGTATCTTTATGCCATATAGAGGTGGGGTATCATTGAAGCTCCCACTTGCAGCGCTCATATCTCTTGTAGTTACTTACCTTGGTCTCTCCTGCACAGACTATCATTCCAGTTAGTTCCTAAGTTGATGGCAGAGACATTAACAGGGTCTTTCTCCATTACCTAGTTTCTTCCTCTCATTAAAAACATGGAAACTTAATATTTGAGGCTGATTTTCCAGATTTAATTGTAGTTAGGCCACAGGTGCCAGCACTATAAGAAAAGGTCAGAAAATGTTATTGCATGAGACTCATTAGTAAATAAGTCAGACATTAAACAACCCATCACTTATTCACAAAAGAAAAATAAGTGCTCAACAATCTGTTGCTTTTCTACCCAAATCTACTAGGAACTGTGCTGCATCTGGCATTCTGTATTCATCTATGTCTGAAGTCCTACAGAAGAACAAATATGGTAAGGATCAATACTGCTTGAAGCAGTAAGATGAGCCAGGCCCATTTCAAAAACGAAAAAATAAAAGAAGCCACCAGCCTTGCATTCACCACATGCTCCCCATCTGCCTTGATTTTCCCAGTATTTTTCCTACTTCCCTGGAGTAAGAGGTACCTGATATGGTATCAAGTATTTCTTGCAGGATTAAAGGGCCACAGGATAATTCAGGCAGGAAAGAGTCCTAGGAGGTCTCTGGTTCAACTTCCTGCTTGAGCAAAGATAAGGGTCAGATTTGAACAGCCTTCTCAGGACATTGTCTACTTAGGTCTTGAAAATCTACAAGTAAGTACAGAAACAACACAACCTTCATGGCTGAAATGTTCCACAGCCCAACTGTTATCTTGCGGAACAAGTTTCTCCCTGTATCCAGTCTGGTTCACTTCTGTTCAGCTTATGCTCTTTGTCTCTCACTCTCCTATCATAAACCTCTGTGAAAAGGCTGGCTCTGTATTTTTATAAACTCCTTGCAGGTAGTACAGGGATGACACTGAAGTCATGGAATTATAGAATCGTTTGGTTGGAAAAGACCTTTGAGATCATCAAGTACTACCATACCTCTCCACTACTAACTCATATCCCTGAGCAACTTGTCTATTCATCCTTTAAACACCTCCAGGGATGGTGACTCAACCACCACCATGGGCAGCCTGTTCCAGTGAAGAATTTTTCTCTAATGTCCAATCTGAACCTTCCTGGTACATCTTGAGGTCATTTCCTCTTGTCCTATCACTTGTTACCTGGGAGAAGAGACCAACACCCACCTCACTACAACCTCCTTTCAGGTAGTTGTAGACAGAGATAAGATCTCCCCTCAGCCTCCCCACCCCTATTCAGTTGACTCTTAACCAACATCCCCTAGCCCTTCTCTACCAGGCAGCTTTCAAGCCACTCTTCCCCAAGTCTGTAGTGTTGGGTGGTGGTGTTGTGTCCCAAATGCAGGTCTCCGCACTTGGCCCTGTTGAACCTATTCCTGTTGGTAACAGTCCATCAATCCAGCATGTTCAGATCTCTCTGTAGAGCCTCCCTACACTCAAGCAGATTGACACTTCCTCCCAGCTTAGTGTCTTCCACAAACTTAATAAGGGTACACTCAGTGTCCTCATCCAGATCAGTAAATTTACATCAGGAAAAATGTCATCATTTAAAGGGTTATCAGGCACTGGAACAGGTGCTCAGGGAGGTGGTGGAGTCATCTTCCCTGAAGGTATTTAAAAGATGGGTAGATGAAGTGCTCACGGATATGGTTTAGCAGTGAACAGGTACATTTGGACTCGATGACCTCAAAGGTCTTTTCCAACTTAACGAGTCTATGTATGAACACTGGCTGTAGTAATCCAGATATAGACTAATGAGCTTAGCTCATTAACAAACCTCAATATTTACTGTAAAATTATTACATTTGTTTGCATTTTTTCTGTATTTGCTTTTATTATCTCATCATTTCTATTTAACTGAATATTAGGAGACATAATATGTTTCACACACATGTGCAAATTCTTTTCTCCTTAATAAGGAGAGTAAAAACAAGGAAGAAAGAAAAGGACTACTGACAAGGAGACTGCTGTGGAAACTGGCAAGAAAGCCATGATTATGTTCAGATATAATTCTCAACTTCCTTTACCTTCAGGTGATTCTTGTCCTATTTCTAAGGATACAAGAACAGTAAAATAAATAAGGGTATTGCATAGCAAAACTACTGAGAAAAACAGAAATATCTTTGCCCCATAGCAAAAATCTATTGCTTGGTTTATTTTATGCTTCTTATTACATATAAAACCTATGGCTGAATTTGCTTTATTGTCTACTATTATATTCCTTTATCTAAAAGTACAGAATAAGCAAACATCAGCATTGAAAAATAATATGGGGAAAAAAGTCTCAGCTCAGTGCCCTTGCGAAACAGCATCAAAGGCCTTCTGGAAAAAACCCTCATCACTAGAAATACATGTCAAAAGTAGTAATTAGTACTGTAATTACCCTACAGGCTTGGCATCTGTCTTATATAAGCACTGAAGCCCCAAGAAATCAGGTCAGAACAAATTCAGTTGACACTTACAAATTCATGAGATTGGAAGAGCCAATCAAAACTCAGAAAAATACCATGATAACTCTACCTACGTTCACTTGGGCAGCACTAGATGGGACGTTGATGTTTTCACCAAGCTCCCAATACCATCTCTGTACATTATCCAACAATTCCTTCAATGCAAAAGCCTCCCTGGGGCTCGGGTTAAGGATATGAAGAGGAAACTTCCTAGCAAGATATAGCTCTCAGACTATTAGCCGTTGCTGTTCTCCCATGTCGCTGGTGATGAAACTGCAACATGCAGTCCAAAGGCAATCAAAAGAAACTTCAGGGACTTGGGACGGTTGTTGAAGGAATCTGGAGCACAGGTTATTTTCTTTCCTCTCTCCTTCCAATTATGAGCAGCAACAACAACCCCAGTCTATTAATATATGTCTCTGTGGCTAGTGTCACTGCCACAATTTTAGTTTTTTCAATAATGGGATGGCCTACATGACACCAGGCTTGCTGGTATCAGATAGGATTTACCTTTCTCAAAGTGGGGAAGAAAGTCTTTGCTCATGAGTTTAGTGGTGCTCATTGACAGAGCCTTAAAGTAGCCTTTATGTTGGTCACGGCTAATATCAAGCTTGCCCATGACAAGTCATGAAATGACATATGAAGGTTAGAGGAACAGGTTGTTAGCAAGGGCCCTCAACTTGCTGCTCTGAGACATACTGGGTACAATTTGCAGCACACTTTGAGTCTTATGGAGATGAGGCAGAGACTCCTGAGGCAATAGCCAAGGGGAAAGCCAACAGAGAAACACCAGTGAAATACCTCAAAGGAATTAAGGGCTGTTCTTCTAAGAAAGTGACTTACTGACAGCCTGGATGAAGTGCCTCTACACCAATGCATACAGTATGGACAACAGTAGGAGCTGGAGGCCACTGTGTTGCTAGAAAGCTAAGACTTAGTAGCCATTACTGAAACTTGGTAGGGCGGATCCCTTGACTAGAATGTGGCTATCAATGGCTACAGGCTGATTAGAAGGGAGGCAAGGAAGAAGGGGTAGAGTCATTGTGCTCTGCATCAAGAAATGGATAGAGTGTGAAGAGCTGTCTCTGAAGAATAGCTCCAAACAAGTTAAAAGTCTTTGGGTAAGGCAACAATGAGGCAACAATGAGGACCTTGTGGTTGGTGTCTGATATAAACCACTCCTAACAGCTGCTGGACAAGTAGTGTGGTGAACAGTAGGCAATCCAGGAGAATCCTGGAATGTATTCAGGATAAGTTCTTATGCCTGGAAATAGACAGCACTGACAGTTGATGCTATACTGGACCTGATAGTCACCTGGGCAAGTGATGTTAAGACCGGAGGCAGCCTGGTTTGCAGTGAATATGAACTGATGGCGTTCAGAACCTGAGGGATATGTGTAAGGTAAAGAGTAAAGCCAGGATCCTGAATTTTAGGAAAGCAAAATCCCAACTGTTCAAGTAGTTAGTCAATAAGACCCTGTGGAAACTGCCCTCAAGGACAAGGCAGAAGAACAGAGTTGGCAGATCTTTAAGGATGCTTTCTATACAGCACAGGAGCTCTCAATCCCCAGATGTAACAAATCAGAAAAGGAAGGCAAGAGATTCAGTTGATACCTGCTAGTCAAACTAAAGGGCAAGAAGGAAAACCACAGGCAGTGGAAGCAGCGGTCAGCATCCTGGAAAGACTATAGGAATGCTACCCAGTTGTGTAGGGATGGGGTCTGGAAGGCCAGGGTGTGGCTGGACCTGAATTTGACAAGTGATGCAAAGAATAATTAGAAGTGCTTCTACAGATATGTCACCCAGAAAAAAAAAGTCAAAGAAAGCATATTACCCTAATGAACAAGATCAGCATATTCATAACAACACATGAGGATAAGGCTGAGGTACTCAACAATCTCTGCAGGTTTACAGATGACATCCAGCTTAGTGGTGTGGTTGACACACCTAAGGGATGGGATTTCATCCAGAGGGACCTAGACAAGCTTGAGAAATGGGCCCATGTGAACCTCATGAGGTTCAAAAAGGCCAAGTACAAGGTCCTGCATCTGGGTCAGGGCAACCCTCAGTGTCAATACAGGCTGGGGGGTGAAAGGATTGAGAGCATTCCTGCCAAGAAAGACTCAGAGATGCTATGAATGAAAAGCTGTATGTGAGCTGGCATTGTGTGCTTGCAGCCCTGAAGGTCAGCCATATCCTGGACTGTGACAAAAGAAGTATGGCAAACAGATCAAGGGAGGTGATTCTTTCAACTTTGCTCTGGTGAAACACCACCTGGAGCACTGTGTCCATCTATGGAGCCCTCACCCCGTGAAAGACATGTATGTACCTGTTGGAGCACGTCCTGAGGACGGCCACAGAAATTATCAGAGCAATGAGACACCTCTCCTATGAATAAAGGCTGAGACAGTTCAGGTTGTTTAGCCTGGATGAGAGAAAACTATGGGGAGATCTAATTGAGGCATTTCAGTACTTAAAGGGGGCTTATAAGAATGATGGGGCAGACTTTTTAACAGAGTCTGTTGCACTAGCCAAGGGGCGATGGTTTTAAACTAAAATAGATTAGATTTAGGCCAAGTATATGAAAGACAGTTTTTACAATGTGGGAGGTGAAACACTGGCACGGGTTGCCCAGAGAGGTAGTAGAAGTCCCATAACTGGAAATATTCAAGGTCAGACTGGACAGGGCTCTGAGTAATCTGACCTAGCTGAAGATATATCCACTAGCTGTAGTGGAGGTTGAATTAGATGATGTTTAAAAATCCCTTCCAACCTAATCCATGTTATAATTCTTCAATATCTGTCTGCATGTCAGAGTGACCATGGCCTCAGCTGTCCTTCCTCACATAGCATTTGTCATAGTCTCATGCGGTGGGGTAGACTTCACCTTAGCTTCCATATTCCATTTTGGTTTTCTTATATGAACATAGGTGCTCATGTCTCTGAAGCAGCTCCCATTTAGTTTTGACTAGCTAGGAGAACTTAAAAGTTCCTTTTGCCTTTTTCTTTCTCCTTAGAAAAATAATCAGATAAAAACAGTACCAGACCTGATGACAGAACAGAAATGCCTTATTCCAGTCCCTGAAATTTCCAAATTCTTAGCACTGCAAACACAGATGCTTTAGATGAATTATAGCAATAATATTTTATCTCTATTAATATAACCATATTTATTATTCTTATCATATATGTTCCTAAAAACCTTGGAAATCTGCTGAAAAATATTATAGGTTGATGGCATCTGCTTTAAAAAAAAGTTCAGGATTTAGAACATAGATATTTATTTCAGAATGATTTATATAGTCTTTTCCAAGATTATCAGATGATCAGCACTCAATACGGAGGTGAAATTTTCCAAAAGCTACTCACTAGACTGATGAGTTTGGTTTGTTTCCTGAAAAAACAGCTGCTTGTTTTGAGGAACACTGAGAAGTCACAAGTATTGAGACCTCAAAATTGCCAGTTAGATTTGAGAGGTTCCAATATATTTATTTTGAGATACATACATTAAACTTATATACACTCTCTCTGGAAGAGAGTGATTATTCATATGCATATGAATCATAATTGTTAGATAAATGATACATTTAATAGAACATGAATGCACACTTCTCAAGACAGTTTAAGATCCTTTTTGTTCATTACAAGAGAAGCTAATTGAATTTCAGGTTTTATAGGATAGGCAGTTGCAGTGTTCAGTTTCCTATTTCATGAGCTAACGCTAAGCTTCCCAGCAAGTGTCTGCCTTCTGAGTTAATCCTACACTCATTATCTACAACAGCAAAAATACACCCTTGTGACTGAAAGAATGGCACCTTAACAGAAAGTAGAAAAGAAAAGAAGCTACCCACCGTGATGAGAGGAAACAACCTAAGCTCAATGTTCCTTGAGGACCTGTTTGAATTGATATATAAAGACAACCACCATCAAAACAAAGATAATGTCATAGTGCTCCATAAAACAGGAACAGTGAGAGAGTGCAATAGTATTTGCAGTAATAAAATTGTGTTTCTTCCAAAAAACTAAATAAAAAAATACTAATACAATTAAGGAAAGAGTTAACAGGTCTGGATTTTTTTCTAAGTAATCCTTTGCTTTTTTTGCTATAATGATAAGCAATCAGTTGAAGGAAAGAAACAACTACACTAGCCCTTACGTGGTGCAGTAAAAGGTTTTATACAGAATAATTTACATTCACAGAGCAAGAAAGTTAATGAAAAAAACAGGCTGTTTCCACACATACCACCAAACTCTCTTTCCAGCTAATGTGCTAATTTCTTATTCTTTGTATTTTATCTCCCTATGCACGTCATTCACATTAACCATCATACAAAGTGACTTATAAGTGCAGAGGTCCAGCAGAAACAGTCCAGATACTCCCGGGTCTGCGACCCCTACTCCCTGCAGCTTGTCCAGACCTGACCTGTCGTCCTGCACAGGAGGGCACTGTTGTACAGTACTGATTAAAGGCAGGCTTTTCTGTTTTTCACATAGGTCAGAAAAAAAAAAAAAAAGGCAAGAACAAGGCTCTCAGTAGCTACGTACTTTTGCTGAAGTGAGTTCAGTGAATCTTTACCCTGCACAACTGGCACCCTCTGATACTATGACTGGGTGTGAAAATGGCCCCAGAACAAGGGCAGGACAGCTGCAATATCGAGAGGTTCTCTGTCCCCTTCTGACTGCCCTGACCTCAGCTTACCGTGCTGACAAAGTTCACCCACACATACAAAGGTGAGCTGAGACATACGTGCTCGTCAAAACGTCATCTGTCAAGACATGTTTTCTTTGACTCATTCCTGATTTTCTGCATAATGCCCTCCTCCTCCTCAACCTTTGTCATAAACTCCATCCACTATCTCTGATGGCAAAGGGAGAGTCAATAAAGCATACAAAGGTAGCCACCAGGAGCTCTCTCCACAGCTCTTAGAAATGAATCAATGTGCATACAGTGCTTTGTTTTCTCCATTTATTGCTGATATGGTAGAATATTAAAGTCCAACTTGTATTCATTGAGAGTGCTATTCTAAGCTTACATTTGTACTGTCCATTTCTATGCATACAAGAAATAGAAATTATCAGTATGAGTAGAGTAGCTCCTGAAAATATGTTGCACTTCACTATTTTTCTGGAAACACACATTTTAGTCCTTTCTCCTTTCTAATCTACATTATAATCCTTTTGTCTTTGCCAGCACAATGCTTTCTCTTATGAGTTACATCCATAAAAATAAAAAAACCTTCTGCACAGAGTGACATGAGTGAAACAGTAACACCAGAAAATGTGAAGTAACATAAGAGCACAAGAAATGCTGCCATATTTTCATACCAGTAGCAGCTAAACTCATGAATTTTTACCACTGTAATGTGTCAGGTCTACCACTGTTTACAACCCTGATCCATGACTGAGACCCAGAAAGAGCAAGCAGCTTTGTGTGTTATGTTTGTTAAACATGAGGTCTTAGAGTTGACATACAAAGTCAAAAGACAAAACTTCCTATAAAGAACCCCCTTTTATCTTTACATTTGGCTAAGTTTTCCAAAGACACTGTCACATTGCCTATCCAGCCTTGCAAACCTGCCCATACCAGACTTCCTGGGAAGTGCACAGTGCTGCCTCTTGTAAAACAAGCTCTTCTACGAGCAGCACATTGTCAGTTACCTAACTATAACTGGCTTTGCTTTTCACACCAGCCCATACTGGTGTTTCATCTTCCCTTTTAGTCTTTGAGCTCTGACCAGTACAGTAACATCTGGAAAGTTTGGGTTTTTTTCTCCACAATGGTTTACAGTCTTTCCCTTAAAATCATGAGTCTATACTGTAGGTTTTTTTACCATTTTTTAATTTTTTTCTTTTCCGTCATGTAGATGGAAGTGAGGGAAAAAGAGGAAGCCCTTTATATCCATGAGCTTAAAGTCAGAGTCTGCATCTTTTAAGAATTTGACATATTTCAATTACAAGTTTACACCTTGGTCTGTGCAGATGTTCCTCTCAGCCTTACAGTCAAAAACACAAGAAGGTAAGTGCATCAAAACAAATGTCTCAATATTTTTTCTCCCTGGGAACCTGGAGGATTAGAGGCGGACTACTAACAGGTAGGTCAAGGAATAGCAAAAAAAAAAACCAAACCCAAAAAAGCAAAAAACAACATAACCACTTCTAAACTAGTGGAGGTCCCAGAGTGGTGGCTGCATTTTATACTGACAGAAATGGGTCTTAGCTACTCAGAAGGTCTTTCAATGACCAAGTGTCAGTCCTGGCAAATTATGCAGTTTGTGGAGAGTGAGCTGGTAGCAGAGTTTGCCTGTAAAGGGCGTGGAAGCTATGTCATGATGTACAGGACTCCACAAACAGTCTGATATATATGTCCTGGGAAGGCTTGAATTTACCATGTAAGTGTGGTCAGAATTCCCATCTTCCATCAAACATTTACTGCCTGTCTTGCACACCCCTGTGTACACTGATCCAAGGCTGTCTGTACCGCAACCTCTCTCTCCACATGTGCTCCTGCAGCAGTCATAACCTCAGAGTCAACTGCTCAGAACCTGCTGCAAAATCAAATATGATCTGCACACCCAAGTCACCTTCTGCCAAACCTCCTAGGGTTTGATACTTATAGAAGTGTGTCCTCACCACTGGGATGTTCCCCAGATTACATGGTGATAATGATCAGTTCTCCCCTTGAAGCTGGTCTCTGCAGGAAAAAAAAAAAAAAACAAAAAACAAACAAAAAAAAAAAACCCCAAATGTTCTATCAATGTCTCACTGCCCTGTTCACAGAGAAGACATGGGAATTTGTCTGTAGAGGGAAACCTAGCAGGACTGACTTTTAATTGACCACATCCATGGTGCCACAACTGCGTGGCTCCTGGTGTGGCAGGTAGTCCAGTGCCTCAGAGCACCATAGGAACAGTCTTCAGCAGTTTTGTCCAGGTCCTCCTTAGGGCTCCTGATTCCTTAAGGGCTAATTTTCCAACAGTTATCCAGTACAAATCTCACACAAAGAACTATTCTGCTGTCAGAAAAGAGACAGTTTTTAACATGGAAGAATAGAATTCTTATTTTTTTGTGTGCTAGACTGCTGAGTGAGAGCTATCACATGAGCAGGTGAACTGGATGGTTTTTGCTTTGATATCACATAAATAAAATTAACAAGTAGATTCTTTGTTCATTCCAAAGACATATTTTATTTCAAATTTACTACAGTGTCACTACAGAGACAATTTTTTATGACATTCTCCAGCACCAGGCTGAATAATTGAATTGTCAGCCAAGCAACTATCTGAAATTTAAAAAAAATATTTATAACTGTCAAGCACAGAAACATTGTAGTGTTTCCAGTACACATTTGTTGCCTCTTTAAGGCTTTCAGATCATTCAAATGGAGCCAGTCATTATTATTTTAAAGGATGTTTCGAATATGTTATTATATTATATCTACAGAAATTGAACATTCATCAGTCTCGGAAAGGTTGTCATGGCTAGCAACAGCTTTTGGAACCACAGATATTTATGTATTACGTCTTGCTATCAATCACGACAGAGGTATCAGCATTTTTCCTCTCAAAAGAAAAACAGGTACACACGTCTTTCATCATTCTCTTTTCTTTTGATACTTCTTCTCACATATAGAAACTGTTACTTTTATATCTTAACAACTGCTGATATTAAGTATTAGAAATCATTCTGAGCTGTCTAACCCAGAAATTAGAGCCAAATTTCCCAGACATCAGAAAATTAGGTACTATAGCAGTTTCCTTAAAGGGAGAATTCCAGGTAGAAATCCAGTCAGATGGAGACCAAAAAGTTTGCAAAGAGACTTGGTGAAGCATTACTGACTGTAACAGCATGCAGTGGGGCACAGAGACACAGGAGACCTCCTCCAATTATATGATTTTTACATGTGTTGCTAAACATCTTGTTGCGATAGCACCTTAGTGCTACCTTCATCCTCAAGGTTGTCCCTTCTCTGCACGGTGCTCCTACATGGAGGAAGGCTGACAGTTGTAGATGTGCCACTCTGCATGCAGACTTTGCATGAAATCAAATGCCCTCTGTGCCTAAAGAGAAACCCCAGTGCCACAACAGCGTGTGCAGGCCCAGCCACCACCCTACATCCTCACGCCCTGTCACAGCAGCAGCAGGGCCACTCACCTGTTCCTCACTCCCAGGCAGCCTTGCTGGCCACAAACCACTCTTTGGAGAAACTGAGTGTTCTCAGCAAATAGTCCTAATTAGTAACATCAGCACTGATAATCAATAACTACAGCTCAAGTAATAACCAGCTGTAACAGTGCCATAAACTGAAATCAAATACTTTTACATTAGGTCAATTAAGCAGTAGGTTATAAACATCTCCTAAGTTATCAGAGTGGCATTTTAAACAGATTACTGAAACTTGAAGTAGTCTTTATTTGATGTGGGCTTTATCTTCTGACACAAGGTATTTTCAAGTCTTTGCACTCATTGCAAAAGTGCTGACAAACTTGCTTACTATCAACACAAGCAGCACTATCAAAGTCAGCAGTAAACAGAAAGCTTAACAGCAGCAACAAGTACAGCAGGCTACAGGACAGGGCAAACAGGGGAGTGAACAGCAGCCTTGAAGCAAAGAGTTTCATGAGGCATAATGGAATAGTTACGTAAGCAGGAAATCGTCTACATTTTTAATTTTAATTAGCAACTGTCTAAACTTCTAAAATAAATATTTAGTCATTTTTTCTAAAGAATTAGTGAGGAGGTTTTCCATGGAATATTTTTGTGCCAAATCTCTGGGTTACACCTAAATGTAATACACAAAGAAGTCTTTCTGATATCGATCACTTTTTTCTAAAAGAGAAGGCATTATTGCTCTTGAGTAGATAAAAGATGCAGTTTCACAGTGACAGTGAAACCAGAATATCAGCATAATCCTTCTTAATGCTTTCTTTGCTACTTTAGTTATGTAATGGTTTCCAAAAATATCTGTGTAACTAGGGATCCAATTGAGCTCAACAACAGCTCCAATCAATTTCAATTGTTCACACAGCTGTATGACTTAAGTCTATATACTTTATCCTTATTTGGATTGCTAACAGAGATCTAGTAAAAATCCTGCAGGATTTTATCTGTTTGTGTGCAACTACCTCCTGAGCATTAACTTGCCAGTTTTAAAGCTGGGATAATACTATTACCTAGAGCTAGATCTTGCAGTCTACTTACACCCATGAGCACATAAAAAGACTGAGGAAGCACTGAGTAAGTCATGGGGGGGGAAAAGATACAGAAATTAGCATTTCCAGATTTATGCAACCAAAGATGATGGGAACTTTCCTGAGAGCGTAACTAGCCCTCTGGGCAATACGCATCCTTGGCCAAAACTAAATGATTAGTAGGGTACCAGCACAATATTAATGTCACTATATCATATACGTGTAATTTAAATTAAAAACAATTCTTACACAATAATTCTTAGACTATTATAAGGCATGGATGAAGGGTAGAAGCCATTTTCATAGACAGATGATTGATATATGTGATTTTAACTACACCAACGTATACCAAAGTTTTACGTACCAGTGACACTATCACTAAGTCATCAGAGTTAACAGGTACAATTAAAACACTGCAGGCTAAAAAGTTTCACCTTCTATTTGCCATGGAAAGTGTACATTAGTTTTTCATTTACAATGTTTCTTGATCCCAAAATATACATTGTGTTGGATTGTACATCTGACCTCTGACAAGGTGTCCATCTGAGAAGAAAAAAAAGTCTTCCCACCCACCATGCCTGTGAATACTTTTAGATTCCCAGAGCAATATTAGGCAAAATGGAAAGTATTTCACCAAGTTATGCCAAAATACTAGCGCTTTCTATAAGGAAATGCATAGATGATGCCAAAAAAAAAAAAAGGTGGTTATTACCAACACCTTGCTTCAACTATGAAAGAGGCATCAAACTCATTTATTGATATCAGATTTAACTGTTTGTCTTGATTAGGGTCAAGTATTTGTGATGTCCCAAAAGTGCTGCACAAAGTTTTAAAATCTCCATGCTTGTGGGCTTAGATGTTTCCACTCCTCTCAGATAGTCTGTCTTGTTTCCCAGGAATAGAATAAGTTCTGTGGTACACTCATCAGACCATACCAAGCTTCCACATTGCTTTTCAACTAGAAGATACCAGGGTGATCTTTTAACTGTTTATTCAGTTTATTCACATAATTTTCAAAGTACTTCATCCTGTTTTCCCAAGTGATCCAGCATTGATGACTCCCTTTCAGAGTTTTCCAAGAAGTGTTTGGTAGCAGAATTGTCTATAACATGAAATTATATATTAGCAGCGCAAAGCCTCTGTAAGTGAAGAAAGTTCTGCTCCATGGTGCATTTTTCTGCCCTCACAGAAAATAGCCCTGACATTTCTTGATTTCCCTACTATAAATTTACCATAGTTTGACTTACTCCAAGACAAATCTTCTCAAGATGTATTTTATAATGTTTTTCAGTGGGTCTGCAGGACCACATACTAGATTCATGGACTGTCCATGTTACCTCCTTTGTATGTATATTTCATTTATGTTCAAAATGTGCATTCTTTTAAAGACACTATTGTTTTTTACTGCAGTGGTACCATGATATTGCACACCTGCAGTGTGCAATATTTCTATATTTGTGTATATTTCTATATTTGCTTTCTGACTGTTTACAGTACAACAATAATTGTGGAGAGAGCAAGAGACCCACTCACTCTGGCATGCATTCCCCTGTTTGCAGAATATGTTGTATGATGTAAAGTCCCACTATGGTTGAGCACGTTTTTATGAATATTTTTAGGTAGACAGTTGAGATTTTTTTTCTGTGATGGTTGGTTATATATCTAAAAATATATCTCATAAAATAGGTTCATATACCACAGTTAGAATAAAATGACCAACATATTATTTTGTCTTCCTTTTGTGCATCCATTTACAATTATTATAGAATCAGAGCATCACCAAGTTGGAAGAGACCCACCGGATCATCGAGTCCAACCATTCCTATCAAAATTGCAAAACTAATTATTTAATAATATATCATATAATGATTGATCTCCAATTCAATCATTGTCACTTAAAAGGCATGCCTCTTCTGTGCCCCATATCTGAGCACATTTCAAATGGACATTTTTGTGAAGATAAATATTAACAGTGGTTCATGCATTCAACAACCTCCTCCCTATTGAACTTCTGTTATTGTAATGGGACAATTTCTGCTTAGGTTATTTAATTATTTCCACTCTTGTTTTTCCCAATTACTGCTAAACTAGGCAGGAAAAAGTCCCCTAGGAAAAAAAATCTTTCAACATTATTTATGAGTGACATTTGTGAAACAAGTCAACATAATACAATTCCATATCAACATGACATAATTGGGCATTGATGCGTAGGCCTCAGTATAGGACTAAAATGTTGTAAAAAACAGATTTTAACAAACTGTTACAGATTTAATTTCACACAAACACAGATTTGCCAATACAGGATAGAAATTATATTATACAAAGACCAAAACAGTGTTCTGGGGTTTTTTGTGGCTATCAGGAAGTTACAAGGTAAGTGAGCACATGGTTTGTAATGGATTGGGCTACCTAGTCCTTTGACTCTTTTTTAAAGCAGCATGTGTATTGCCCTAATCATTTAATTACTTTTTCCCTGATAATTTTATAGTCACAGAACTTATAAATAAACCTGATTTTATATGAGAAACAGAATATAAAAATCTGCATGGAAACTATATAGTCTTCATTTAGTACAAAAAAAATATTCAGTGTATGCAGTTCTGATGATTTGAGATGGGATTTAAGGAGCTGATTAAATTTAAGCTCTCTTCTTGATGCGAGACACTTACATTAGCCATCATGGCAGAAGTAAATTAATATTTAATGGTTTTCTTCTGGTTTAGAGATGTTTTGAGAATCTCATTTTTCCTACTGTCAGAAGAAGAGGAAATAAATCCTATAAACTGGTTATAATAAACCAGCAGGAGTTTCCACTATGGCTGCAACATTTATTTGGGACAGTTACATTCCTTGCTGGCAGATGTTTTATGATTCATGCCATTTATTACACTAGAGTTTACTGTGTAGTGCTATTACATGCTGCAGAAAAGGCCACAATATGCATCTGGAAGGAAGAAATCATCCTGAGCACTCCCTGACAATGATCTTAGCTCACAGCACCATAGCAAAGAGCAGGGTTTTCACTGCCATGAGGGAAGTTTGGCAGTCTGTTCTCTCAGCAAATATCCAGACAACCAGGAGATACACAAATGTATCCTGTGTCCAGGAAACACTCCTGCCTCCATCCGCCCCTGCTGTCCCTCAAACTCCTGGAATGCAAGCTGTGCTTAAGAAAGCACAAACTCTGGGAAGGAATATGAAATTTTGAAAACAATTCGAAAAAACAGTGCTGTACTTAACTTTGCTTTCTTTTGTGTTTGTTCCAAACATAGCAGACAGAGGAGAAACGCTTGTGGTCCACCACCGTGTATTCCCTCTTCGCCAACGGAAAGTTGACCTTCTCCCTCCCAGGACAGGGGGCTGAACAAGTCTTGAGGCCAAACTGGGACATAAAGCTCCAGCCTGGAAGGAATGCTTTCCCATAGAGCAGGTTGTTAGAAAGCCTCCATGTGCCCCATTTGCAGGACATATTTATTCATTATTTTCATGAATTCGGCAGATCAGGTTCTTTAGAAGAGATAAGCCATAGATCTCAGTAGTACTTAGACATGAAAATTAAGGTACTATTTTTGCAAATTGTTTTTAGCATTTCCTTTCCACCTAGGAGATTTTATATTATCATCTTCTTCGGCAGCAGGATGGTGAGTTCTGTGGTGGGGGCAGGCATTTTGAAGTGGTGGGAACTTCCCTGAGCTGGGAAATCCTGGGAAATCCCTGCAAACCCCAGGTGGGGGAGGGGTTCCTGGCATCCGGCACAGACACCTGATCCACCCGGTGCCTGACGGGAGGGGACAGTCCCAGCAGCCCCCGTGGGAGATTTAAATGGTGCCTGGGAGTGTGGCAAAGAGGAGTGTGGCAAAGAGGTGCGGGGCAGTTGGAGCGGCAGTTGAAGCGGGCAGGGCAAGAAGGCAGGATGCAATGAGGACCCAAAGACCAGAGAGAAGACAGCAAAGACCATGGTGGCTACCTGGCAGAAGATTAAAGTTGCTCCAATTAAAGATTAAAGTCCTCCTGCAGCAGGCAGGAGGGATGCTGCCACCCAGACAGAGACACAGTGGGTGCATGCAGCTATTCACACCCTGAGCTACAGGCAGTGCCCCCCTCCCAAACCAGCTTGTGACTCTGTTACTCCTTCTGGCTCCACTTGTGAAAGCTGTGCTTGAGAGGTTAAACTCCTTTGTATGGTGGAGGAGTTAAAGGAGGAGGTAAAGAGACTGAGGACTATCAGGGAATGTGAGAGGGAGATAGACCAGTGGAGCAAAGCCCTCTCACTAACTCAGCAGCCTGTTGGACCTGGTATGCCCAATCACCATCCATCTGCAAACTACAAGGTTGGGGTTATAAGAGATGGGAAATGGTAGCCAGTTCCTTCCAGATGCAGGAAGCCTGCTCCCCTCAAGCAGACAGCAAAACCTGAGACCCCCTTGGTGAACAAGTACCAGGTGCTGCAGGTGGAATCTAATCCTGAGGATGATGGCTACCATAGCCTAGAATCTTTCCCTAGGCCACACCATCCTCAGAAAAAAATAACAACATCCTCCATTAAGAAGAAGAGGAGGGTGATTGTTGTAGGGGGCGCACTCCTCAAAGGAACAGAGGGACCCATTTGCAGATCTGACCCACTCCACAGAGAGGTCTGCTGCTTACCAGGGGCATCAGTGAAGGAGGTAGCTAGAAAACTTCCTTCCCTGGTCCACGAGACAGATTACTGTTCTCTGAATGTAGTCCAAACTGGTAATGATGACTTAGTAAAAAGAAAGACTAAAGACATCAAGAAAGACTTCAGGGCCATTGGGAAAACGATGGAGGGCTCTCGGGCATAGGTAGTGTTCTGTTCCATCCCAAGGCTAAATAGAGTGGACTCAGAAGTTACAAAGAAGAACTTGACTAATGCCTGGCTCCGAGCCTGGTGTGAGGAAAGGGGCTTTGGTTTCTTTGATCATGGGGTGGCTCGTGCACCCCCTGACATTATTGCTAAGGGTGGGACACGTAGGTCTCCTAGTGGGGCTAAGGCCCTTGCTAAAAACTTAGCTAAGCTCATAAATCGAGCTTTAAACTAGATGTGGAGGGGGAGGAGATTGAGACCAGGCTAGGCAAGAGCAAGCCCAGATGTGGGGCACTAGGGATTCAGAGAGCATGTGCTGGTGAGGACCACCAGCACATCACCACACAGAAAGTGGTGGAGAATGTATCTGGGGGTTGTAAAGGAGATACAGGCACTCTGGTACAAGCTACTCCAGTTACCAGGCAATTGGGAACAAACACTGTTCCCTCTAAGAGGGCTGAAGGCTCGGCAGCTCAGCTGAAGTGCATTTACACCAATGCACGCAGCATGGGGAATAAGAAGGAAAAGCTGGAAGCTGTCGTAGGGCAAGGAGGCTATGATGTCGTTGCCATCACAGAAACGTGGTGGGATGACTCATATAACTGGACTACAGCTTTGGTGGGGTACAAAATCTTCGGGAGGGATAGGAAGTGTAGGAGAGAAGGCAGAGTAGCCCTCTTTGTAAGGGAGGACTTGGACACCTTTGAGATGGATTGTGGCGATGAGGAGATTGAGTGTCTGTGGGTTAAAATCAGAGGAGCCTATAAGAAGGTAGGTTTTGTGATGGGAGTCTGTTACAGGCCACCCAGCCAAGGAGAAGCAGCTGAGGAGCTCTTCTATAAACAGCTGGGGTTAATCTCCAAATCAATGCCACTTGTTCTTATGGGAGACTTCAATCTCCCTGATATCTGCTGGAAGTACAATAGAGCAGAAAGGAAACAGTCTAGGAGGTTCCTGGAGTGTGTGGAAGACAACTTCCTTGCACAGCTGGTGAATGAACCAACAAGGGAAGGTGCCCTCCTGGACCTGCTGTTTGTGAACAGAGAAGGCCTTGTGGGGGATGTGGCAGTAGGAGGACGCCTAGGACTTTTACACAGTCCTTTTACAAAAGGCAGGTCTTGCCAAACTAACCTGATTGCCTTCTATCACAAAGTGACTCAGCTGCTGGATGAGGGAAAGACTGTGGATGTGGTCTTCCTGGATTTCAGCAAAGCCTTTGACAGAGTTTCCCACAGCATTCTGCTACGGAAACTGTCAGCCTCTGGCTGGGACAAGCGCACACTGTCCTGGGTGGAAAACTGGTTGAATGACCAGACCCAGAGAGTGATGGGAAATGGTGTTAAATCCAGCTGGAGGCCAGTTTCAAGTGGGGTTCCCCAGGGCTCAGTGCTGGGTCCAGCCCTATTCAATGTCTTCATCAATGACCTGGGTGAAGGCATTGAACAGGCTGCCCAGGGAGGTGGTTGATTCACCTTCCCTGGAGGTGTTTAAGGCATGGGTGGACAAGGTCCTGAGGAGCATGGTTTAGTGTTTGATAGGAATAGATGGACTCGATGATCCGGTGGTTCTCTTCCAACCTGGTTGTTCTATGATTCTATGATCTTGTTAGAACATGGCTTGATTGACTGCAGTGTGTTGTACAAGTGAGAAAAATAGAGCTACCAGTTTTTGGACAACACAGACCAATCCAGAACAGAGGAACTCACCTCCTCGCTCACCTGTGAACACTGAGAGTCCTTTCCTTTGCATCTCATCTCATAACGCTGATAAGACCCTTCACAAAGTCTTCTTTGCTACCTAGAAGCAGTAGCTAAGGAATGAGACTCCACAGGGTAGAACCCTACAGCCCAGCAAGCGTGGCATTGGCATTACTAGCAAGAATCAACAACTTTTGTATTAAATCCACAAAGCCTTGGAGCTAGGACATGGTAGGAGGGTTTTGTTTGAATTGTCTTCACAGAACAGAATCACAGAACAACCAGGTTGGAAGGGACCCATCGGATCTTCTAGTCCAACCATTCCTATCTAACACTAAACCAAGTCCCTCAATACCTCATCCACCCGTGCCTTAAACACCTCCAGGGAAGGTGAATCAACCACCTCTCTGGGCAGCCTATTCCAATGTCCCTCTGCGTGAAAAACCTCCTCCTAATCTCCAGCCTAAATCTACCCTGGCAGAGCTTGAGGCCATTCCCTCTCGTCCTGTCCCCTGTCACTTGGGAGAAGAGGCCAGCTCCCTCCTCTCTACAACCACCTTTCAGGTACTTGTAGAGAGTAATGAGGTCTCCTCTCAGCCTCCTCTTCTCCAGGATAAACAACCCCAGCTCTCTCAGCCGCTCCTCACAGGGTCTGTTGTCCAGCCCCTTCACCAGCCTCGTTGCTCTTCTCTGGACTTGCTCCAGAGCCTCAAGATCCTTCTTGTGGTGAGGGGCCCAGAACTGGACACAATATTCAAGGAACAGCCTCACCAGTGCTGAATACAGAGCCACAATCACCTCCCTGGACCTGCTGGTCCCACCGTTTCTGATCCAAGCCAGGATGCCATTGGCCTTCTTGGCCACCTGGGCACACTGCTGGCTCATGTTCAGTCGGCTGTCGACCAACACCCCCAGGTCCCTCTCCTCCTGGCAGTTTTCCAGCCAGGCTTCTCCCAGTCTGTAGTTCTGCATAGGGTTGTTGTACCCCAAGTGCAGGACCCGGCATTTGGCCGTGTTAAACCTCATGCCGTTGGACACTGCCCAGTGGTCCAGCCTGTTTAGGTCCCTTTGCAAAGCCTCCCTGCCCTCCAGCAGATCCACACTTGCACACAGCTTTGTGTCATCTGCAAATCTGCTAAGGCTTGAAGCTTTGTTCTAGGTAGCTGAGCTGTAATAGCAATTATTTACCTGCCAGAAGAATAATACTTGAATAGTCATTTAAATTTTAGCTTAGCTTTTTAAGGTTGTTGGGTACTGGAACAGGCTGCCCAGGGAAGTGAGTCAACTGTGTAATTCTATCTGCTTTGAGGTGGGATGGAGGGATCAAAAGTGTCTGCTGACTACAGTGGGGCTCAAAGCTTGATGTGGACTACTCTGTGGATGGTAAATGTCAGATGAAGATGGTCTCATGCTGTCTAACTTCAGTGTTAACTTTACAGCTAAGTGAAAAGCAAACAAACAAATAAAACAACAACAAAAAAACCTGTTCAATGTCTTTACCAATGACCTGGATGAAGGCATTGAGTGCACCCTTAGCAAGTTTGCAGGTGGCACTAAGCTGGATGGAAGTGTGGATCTGCTGGAGTGTAGGAAGGCTCTGCAAAGGGATCTGAACAAGCTGGACCACTGGGCTGAGTCCAATGGGATGAGGTTAAACACAGTCAAATGCCAGTGCTACAGACTAGGAGGAGCCTGTCTAGAAAGCTGTCTGGAGGAGAGGGATCTGGGAGTGTTGGTTGACAGCAACTAAACATGAGCCTGCAGTGTGACCAGTTGGCCAAGAAGGCCATTTTACCATTTTTCATGGAAAGGGCACTGGAACAGGCTGCCCAGGGAGGTGGTTGAGTCACCATGGCTGGAGGTGTTTAAAAGACGGGTGAATGAGCTGCTCAGGGACATGGTTTAGTGTTTGATAGGAATGGTTGGACTCGATGATCCGATGGGTCTCTTCCAACCCAGTGATTCTATGATTCTATGATTCTTTTGAGATTTCTGTGTATAATTGACAGTAGAGGAACAGCAGTTACTTTGGTTAGAGACACCCATTACCTAAAATAAAACTATTGTAGAGCATTATACAAGCAACAGATTATATTAAAGGTTTTGTAAGTATGGACACAGGATAAAACCAGAGGCTCCTGGGCTATAAACAAATCACTCATGATCAATTACTGGTCATTAAGCCCTTGGGAGACTAGTAAAACTGACTTTAGAGATAACAAAGGGAACAAAGAACAAACAGTATGCATACGCAATTAAAATACACTATGTGTAATTTATTTCGATATAACATGGAATTGTGGACCAATGAAGAAAGAGGAACGTGTAGTACGTGCCAAGAAATATATAAAAGTAGCCACAAGGAGATGCTGGAGTAAGATGGAAGAAATCCTCAGCAACACCATACTTCTTCCAGTGAAGAACTTGGGACACTTAACAACTCACTTGTAACCCTCTCCCTGTTGCTTGAGGACCGACAAAAGGATGGACGTATCACCAGAGGAAAGGATAAAGACAAACAAAATGGTACGTACAAGTTTCATTTGCATCATGACTGGGAGTGAGCTATAACAACCGGAAAGTCTGGAGTGTTGGTATTATCAAAATGGGTCCAACAATAACTCTTTGATTAGACTGCTAATACCTTAATTAATTCTTGAATTGATGTGTCAGGTGTGGTCTTTTAGTTCACAGAAATTTGTTTGGTGTATTTTGTACCCACAAAGCTTAGTCGTAATTGTGGATGCAACACAAAAACACATTAAGAAAGTTGTTATTCCAAAGAGCATATGCTCTGCATGGTGACAAAAACCACTAAGTGCATGAGACAGAAGCTGAAGTAAGAGTTAGTACTAAACCAAGCATATTACCTACAGGAGACAGAGATTTCAGAGAGGCAGTTCAGTTGTACCTATTGCTCAGAAGAATAAATAAAGTCTGCTTCATTTAGAGAAGATGAACACTTTTTATTCTGACATCTCTGTTTTCCCATTAGTACCTTCCCATGGCATTGCTATCAGATTGTTGACAGAAAAGTGGGTTTGTAAGTATTCCTTTCCAGAGGAGGAAATAATTTTTGTCACAACAGAAGCAGCTTTTCATGTTGCTAAAATTAGTCTTTCAGTTGACTTTGCTAGCAGAAGTATGACAAATGCTTGTGAAAATTCTTATTAAGCAAATTTCATGGAGATAATTATCATAACTTCCTGACATTCCTTGAAAAAATGCAAGACACAGATTAGTCCTCTGAGCTATATGCACACATTTAAACAACTTCTCACAAAAATAACAGGATGTATGTGAGAATGGTCAAGGCGACAATAGCTTTACTGTAATATATTCTGGTGTTTCCAGTTCCATTATTAGCATTTCATACAGTCTACCTGAACCTTCTACCAGTTTGCTTTCTGATTTTTCTAAATAACTGTGGGGTAGGAGGACAGAAGACCAAATAGAACTTGGTAGAAACTGTCCTTTTTTCATATGCAGTCTCCTAGGGCTAATGTCAGCATATTTTCAGAGCATACCTGCCTAAGAAGTACTACTTGTGAAACCTGCAACTCTGGATCTTTACTTTTTCTGGGAGACATCTCATTCCCTCATCACTGAGTTAGCCGTAAACACTACGTTCACAAAAGAAAAAATAGTCTTTATGTGTTTGGGATACCATCTGAAATAGAAACCAAAGAAAAGCTCACTGCTACTAGTAAGCGCGCTTTAAAAGAAGTCGAAAGAACAAACAGAAGAAAGAGAAGAGGAGCAGAGTGAGCAATAGTGTCGCATGTTTGTTGTAGTTTAAGTAAAGACTAATTAGAAACAAAGCAAAAAGATTGAGTGCAACAGGAACCCAGAGTAGCCTTCATAAATGCATGCACAAGAGCTGTCTCTGGTAACAGGGTAGCTTTATCTGCAGAAACAGCAAGGAAGGCTGATACCAAACGGTATTATCATCTCAGAAACAGAAGTGTCACACTGTGAATAGATGGCAAACACCTCATGAACAAAATTACCTTTATTTAGCCTACAAAACATGATATTTTAGTGCATCTGTCTTCAATGCCTTTAATCTCAACTTAAAAGCCAAAATGGCAGGTAGCCAAAAAATAAAAAATAACACTAAAAATTGAACAGCTCATTTAGTTGCATTTTCCCATTTCCTACTGACACCATTATAAGTAAGAGGCCCCTCTAGTATCATCTTTACTGATTGTCTCATGTGCATTGAAGACTGATGAGACCTAGTGAAAACCTGACACATCTCACACATACATATGTGAATGTAGTTCCTTTGCAGATTATCAACTTATAGGCAGGAATCCAAGAGAGCTTTGGCCAAGCCGAGAATAGAAAATGGAAAAATGCTTCAGTTATTACCGATTTTAAGCATCCCATGTGTCAGTCTCGCTTCTTACAAGAAAAATTATTCCCCTTCTTGGCACTCTCCTCACTTCTCAAACACTTTTTCAGAAGATGATCAAAAAAGACCTCACTTTGATGATGTGGACTGTCTCGATGAAGTTAGTGATTTGAATAGGAAGAAAGAAGCTAGAAATTACTGTCTTCTCCAAAACCTCACGTGTTCCCTAGCTTTGAACACTTAATTGCACCACAGCTCATCTCTGTATGAACATTTTTGACTTGTGTTTTCACTTGCTGAGCACCCTATGAAACATTGTTTATCTTGGTCTGCAACTTCAAGTAACCTGTGCTGCTCGCCTGCAAACATGCCCAGCATTTCCTTCACCATCTTACGAATAAATCACTGTGCAAGAAATAAAACTAAAGATACCAAAAGTTCTGGAGCTTATACTCAGCCACAGTCCAGATATTCCCATTCTGTAGACAATGACACTGAACATCTACATTCAATAGCTTCAGCCTGAGCACATGAAGAAAGTGAACCACCACATGAAATAGTGTCAAACAAAGTCTAAGAAACTTTGTTGACTTTATTTGAAAGGGAAATATGATCTAATTTGCTTCCTAAACACTTTTTGGTTTTTTAATCAAGTTTCATAGAATAGCTTCAGAGAAAAGGAGCACACAGTTTCTCTGAATTGTTTCCAGTCAGTGATTATACCATTTTATGGAAACTTCATAGTGAAGTGTACAAGAATCATATGTTTACTGGTTCTGCAAAAGCTGATTTCAAGCTGAATAAAGCTAAAAAGTGAGAGAACCTAATTCTTTACTCTCAACAAATTATCCTTTGTACAGAAACTCCATGATAGGGAACAGAACATACAGAACAAAGCTTATGTTTAAATTATGCTACTGCATACCCTTTTTCCAAATAGAAATCCATCCTACTCTGGCACCACTGAGATTTGGCTTAACTAGTGTACTTGATGGTGTTTTGTGATCTCTAGTATGTAAATCCTGAAAGATGTATTGACTTCCATTCTGAATACCTTTGCAATTCTGGAACTCACAATAAGCACCTAGCACGAGATTTGATTTATGATGTCCTCAAATTTGTAAAGGCTGCATATACCAAAGAAAGGCTTTACAATGCTATAGCAAGAACTTTTGTTTCAGATGCTAAAATTTTAAGGCACAATTCAAAGACTATACCTTCCCTGTCATGGAAAACATATAACCAAGCATATTTCAAACAGTGATATAACGGAGAGTTGCAAATGTTTATCACCAACCTTGAGATTGCATTTATCAGTAAATTTTCACCAGCCTCTGAGGTTTCCTGTGGTGTCCCTGTGGGAATGCTGGCTCCCAGAGGGCAGTAGGACTGCTTGTCCCAGGTGCAGCAATCCTAGTTGTGCATCCTGGGACTCTGCGGTCTCAGTGTCTGTTTGCTGCCTGATGGAGATTTTGCAGCACAAAGTGACAGGCTCTGTGCCTCTTTTCCTCTCTTTCCCTTCTGGGTTTTTTCAGAAGGTTGTCATCTCTTCTTCCACAATATCTCTGAGCCTGGGGAAACAAACTCCTACAAACAACATGCAGATTTCTAACACAGCTGCTCTTTTTATTTTCCTAAAAAAAAGAGGATCACAGGCAAGTGATGATAGGAGAGAACAAACAGAAACAAAAAAGAAGGGTGAAGTGTGAGGGTTGAGAGCTCAAAAAATATGTCAGAGGGACCCCAGAGAGGGACACAAAGCAGAGTACACCACTCCCAGAAGACTTCTGGAGGCTGTAAGGGTTCTTGCCCATTAAGGAGTAGGGGCAAGCCCCACAGCCAGAGCATCCACTTTCTTGCACTCCACATTTCTCATGGCAAAGATGGAGAGAGTGGCCATAGCCAAGAGGATGTGAGCAAGTAGGTCCTAACATCTGCTGGACCTACTTGGTCCAGGGTGGGTGAGGCAAATATTGGGAGGTGAGAGAACAAGCAGAGCCAGAAGCTCTGAGATGTACAAGGGGAGGCAGAGGAGGATCTGCACAGAGTTGCCACCTACACATGGAGGTGGAGGCTGTGCAGGAGGGGTGTCAAATAGCTCCTGTCTCTTGGTGGCTGCAGAGGTCCTGGTTGCTTCCCATCCCAGGTCTGCAGCAGCCCAGGAAAGACTCACAAAGGCAAATTACTGCAGGGGATAGCAGACAGTTGCATTTGCAGCAAAGCCTTTGGTGCTGATAGAGAAAAGATTATGTCAACACTCCCCATGTCAAACTGCCTGCTCCGGGAAGAGGGCCATCATGGCCTGGAGAAGGGAGGTTTGGACCTGGCTGTGTGTGCAGATCAGTGGCCTTGCCCTTTCTCCTCCAGAGGTACGAAGACCTGAACCTATGTAATCCAACCAGAAGCAGCCCTCTGCTCCCACCCTGCCTGCCCCTTGACAGCTCTACCTGGGGTTCATTCCACACTGGGGTGGGTTTTCCTGCCTCAGTATCATGCAGGCTGTGCAGCACCAGCTGCTTCCAAGGCCTCAGAGGATACCTACAAGGGTGCAATTCACCTATTACTGTAGTTTTGTGTGGTATTTTGATTTATTTTTCCAGTGCCTGATTGGACTGAGCAAGAGGGACTAAAGAAAAGCTCTCTAAAAATGTAATTCCCTCCTTAAGCCTGCATTTGCTGAATGGTTGCCTATTGTCAGTATGCTAGGTCAAAAAAAGTAAATTTAACACACACTACAGTCTTCTGGAGTCTTCTTGTCAGGGGCAAAAAGTAATAGATAGTAAGGCTACTGCAGGAAAAGCATAATCATGGTTTGGAACACAAATAAGCACAGCCTTTCCCAATTCAAGTTTTTTCCTGTTTTTCTGCAAACTCTTCCACTAGATATGGCCTTTGCCATGGCCACACTACACAGGACATACTTTATTCTCTTTCTAAACACAATTGTTCATCTGAGACTTGTATACAAGACATGCCTGGCATCTTCCTTTTACATTTGAATCCTGAAATTATCCACATTTATGCTTTGGAAGATTTTTCCCAGTAGTACCGTCAAGTTCATCACTCTCATGTTTTCAGTCTATATTTCACCTTGCAGTCATGATATGAATTGTTTTCTGAAGCACTGTATCCTCAGTAGCTATTGTTGCAATAAGACTGATGTAAAAATCTCTCACTGGGTTTTGTTGCTTGTCAAATCCTCTGGAAATCCCACTTGCTATTTCAAGGTTATATTGAAGCTTCAAGTCAAACTCTATAACTGAAAAATAATGAAAAATAACCACTGGTCAGGCTCTGTTTGGTAATTCCTTATGAGTTATAATCAGTTTCAAAAATTAGCGGCTTTCAATAAATAAAAATGTATGGTTCTGTTTATTTCCATGACTAAGATTAAATCTTTTTTCCCCTCTGAGTATATTCATACCTAAGTTTTGTTAACTCATAAACTACTGTCATCTTTTTTTTCCCCACATATTTAAAAGGACTACACCAATACAAGCCTCAAAATCCTCCACAGATTATTTACTCTCAGGTCTGAAATATCTAATTAATTCTTTCCATTTCTCTTTTTTTTCAAAAGTTACATCCAAGATCACTGGGACACCATTCTGAAGAAGCTACATTAGGTACACAGGTCTCTTACAAGTCTGCAACCAAATATTGTCGGACAACATGAACTGCTGAATATTTTCTGGTCATTTATTTGGGGTTTGCACTAACTCTTCAAGCATGTTATTATTTGTGTCACATGGCATTTGCAGTGTTCTTTTGTCCAGCTTAAACCCACAGCTGCTCTGAGCCAGTATTTTTCATTAGATCTAAATGTCATCTGTATTAATCTTACGAACCTGAAAGGCCTGAAAAATTTATCATATTTTTCATCAGGTGCCAAACGCAGCCTAAATAGACATCTGAGAAAACACTGCAACTCATAAAGGTTTCATGGATATTAAAAAAACCCTGGTATTTACTTTTTCCTAATAGCAACACCCACCAGGAGCCCCATGATGCACTAAGGACAGAGAAGTAGCTGTCGTTGTCCACGTTTCCCTGTTTTGTTTCTTCAGGTCTGCCTATGGATAATCAAGAGGTTCCGTCCAACTAGTTTATAACTACAAGAATTACTCTGTCAGTTCCTCCAGCCATCTCAGAGCAACGAACATATCCAGCTCTTTCTTTAAGAATGGCCTTACAATACGAAGGGCTCACAGAGGTGTGAGGATTGTTAGACAATTCAACCTTTTCCTACATTTAGTATTCATGAGGTATTGATCTATTTGGAAACTTCAAAGCTTCAAATTCTTTCTCGGCTTTCTTGCTCATATTCTTACATAGGATTCCAATGCTTAGATCACCTTGATGCTCTGAAAGGCATAGCACTAGTCCTTTTTTCCCACCTATTATGAATTTGTACATTTATTTCACATACTCCCCTTCTGTGGCATTAGCCTTGTGATTTTTAACTCCGTGAAACAACTGTCTTCCTTTCCAACCCTGTAGATTTTATTTTAAATGTAATAACATTATTTTTGGCAGTATGTTAATTGATGGGTCAGCTGTTTAATCCCAGATATGTCCACTGCCTCAGTGTCCTTTGCTCTTATAAGATATTCCAAGATTGCCCCTATCATTTATGTTCTCTGTACCTTTTACTTCTTAGTGTATTTTCCTAGATAGTTTCCAGTAAGTCTTCCAAAAGCAAACCGAAGTAAAGAAATATTTCTTTTTTATTTTCTTCCTCTTTGCTGGCAGACATTGCAGGCAGATCTACAGTGCAACATTATTTAAATCCCCTTTGATTAATTTTTCAAACTTCTTATAAAATCTGAGTGGTAGCAGGACTCTGTTAGCCACTCTCTCCTATTTGGACTATAATCTAGTCTAGTGATCTCTTGAGGCTTAAGGCACCTGTTTTGAATTCTGTCCCATTCTAAACAGAGCTTTGAAACCTCCCAGACACTTATCCCTTATTTCTCAATACTATCCATCACAGGCTCTGACTCTACAGGATTGCTGTAGCTGTCAAGAGTATCTAGAGAATCTCAGAGATCAGGTACTTTCAACCATCCCCGTGCCAAATTCCTTTCATCCTAATGTGACATTCTTACCGTCCCTACCCACAGCTGGAATGGCAGAAGGAGAGCTGTGACACAAATAAAAGCAGCTCTCCTTACAGACAAATAGTTGCTGCTGTGCCTCTACAATATTCTTGGCTTCTGCATTTCTCAGGTTAGTCTTCCAAGAGTAGGGGAACACAGCCAAACCCTTACTTGGACAATAGCCAAGGAGTAAGTCAGTGCCAGCATGACAAAAGCAACCACAGCTTCACCTCAGCTGTAAATACAAGGCCTGGGACTTTCCCTGAGACTTTGACGGGAAGTTATTTCACCCTGGACAGACAGACAGGGCTTGCAACATCCCCTCATCTCACCCTCCCCTGTGCAGTCACTCTACCTTCCACTAGATAAATGCCAGTGAGGCTGTCAGGGTTTCTGTACTCTGCTCCAGGCAACTGGACCTCTCTACAGCTCTCGAGGTCTCTCTTGCTGCATCACAAACAGCATTTCACTGGCTGGGAAAGCACAGGCTTGCTTAGAGGAACTGCAGAAAGCTGAATGCTCAGGTGAGTTTTACACAGACAAGCCGCAGGTATCTCTCACATCCACAGATGGGAACAGGGGACAGAATGGCTAAGCTGTCAGCCTGAGAAGTTAGGTGGGCTAGAACTTAAATTTTTAAGTCTGATAAAATTTTATCTCAGCTTTTCTCCCTGACAAACAAAAACCTACAAAGCCAGGGCATGTCTCCAGGTTTTGTATGGACATTATACAACATCAGTCACTAGAAGGTAATGTAAGGAAGCACTGAAACACAGGGAAGGATTTATATCTGTAAAGCTGGGACAAACTAGAACTTTGGATTAGTCAGCTGGTATTCAGAGAGCTACAAAGCAGACAACAAATTTATTTAATTTTCCCGAGCTGTTTACTATAGTTAAAGAAGTGGAGAAAGCTTCTGCAAATACTGTACAGCGGGTTTTAAATGATAAAGGTAAAAATGGATTTTCTTAACTAAGTTAAAGCTAAAACTCTGATTTGCATTTTAGTGGCAAGTATAACTACTCCAAGGGTGTTTGATTTACCCCAAATCTTAAGTTGTCACTACCAACAGTTGGAACTAATAACTCTTTTCACTTCTGGATTAATATGTGGATTTCAAGTTTTCTCTTCCTGTTCAAGCAGCATGCCAATTTTAATCCTGTTTAATATTTTATAAGCAAAGGGCTTCAATGATGCAGAAAGAAATATATTTTTCTTAAATGTTGTCTTACACCAGATCCACATTATTAATTCAGAGAACATTTGCAGCTGTCTGAAGATTTCCTCAGTTTTGATATAGTAAAATTTCATATCTCCTCTAAATCTGCAAGAACAAACTGTCTCTCAGACTATGAGCCAATTTTTTCAAGAATGTTGACACTTTATAAAATGGTGCAATTAGTGGAAGATGTAAATTCTTTTTAGATGTGGCCTTCCTGAAGCTCCTAAATTTCTTAACAGCAATGACTTAGACTAGCATGAAGTAGCATTGTAACTACATACTGAAATATTCCAAGAGCCATTGAGAAATCAAGCATCTCTGCACCTTCTTCCTCCATACTGGAATTTTCTTATACAAACATTAAGCACCTTTCATATTCATACAATTTTAGGCAGATGGTACATTTAGAAATTACTTTTATTAGTTCCAGGCAGAAAAGTTAAACAGATAAGGGGTCTACTTTGTGTTCAGAAATTATTAACAAAATGTGTTGCCTACATTACTGGTTTTTTTCAGAGCAAGAGCTCACTTGGGAACTACATCTTCTGCCCTCCACTGTGTACCATGCCATGTTTCACATCACAGAGCAGGCCAGGAACAAACAGTCTTGGCTGCTCTTGGGTGAAACAAAACAATCTCATTCCTAAAGGCAATTAAGCTCACAGGACCAGACAGAGCTAGTCCAAAGCAAAATCCCTACCAATATGCCTAGCAAAGGTGTTACACACTCCGAACCACTTTTTCCTACCTACAAATAAGTCCCTCAAAAACACCGACAGCAACTGAGTCTTTAAGGGAGAGTAGTTAAAATCTGCATGTTTTAAGGCTACCCTCTCTGCTTACCAATCTGTTTTTATTAAAACCTGTTTATTTGGTAACTTAACGATTTGAGCCAATCATTCCTCCCATTCCGCTCTTAGCTACAGTGCTAGGAGAATGGACCTGCAGCATTGCAAACATTTGTTTTTCTGTGGGATATTTTACAGATGTTGGCATTTTTCTTCTTTTTTATTCTATTTCAATGCATATTGACTTTGTTTTTTGAAAGCTGTTTTGGAGGAGAAAAAGTAGGGACAGGTATTTTAATGTCACTTTATGGCTGCTTATTGCAGTTCAAATTGGGGGAGGGCAGGATTTCCCTGCAGATTTTAAAACAACGAATTGGTGTGTTTCCCCCTCTTTTGGCATCACTATTTAGACCCACATACTCTCTTCTTTTTCAAAATTTCTCCATCATGTATTTATTACCTTAGAGCGTGGCAAATGAAATAGTAAATTCACTTACTTGATGTCATAGTTGCAGCTGTGAGAAACTGGTTCACTCTCCTTTTGGAGTATTTTCTAGTCTGCTGAAGACAGCTCTCTCCTCTCTGCTGCTGTGGTCTGGGCAGGGTGTGCCAGCAGGGCTGTGACAGGCAGTGGGTGGCAGCTCGGGTAAGCACTGATTACGTTGGTGCTTCTTGGAAACAGAGGAGGAGAGGGAAGAGCTACCAGCAAAAGCATTAATTAGAGGACTGAGAAAGCTGCCTCCCAAGCTCATAGTGACTAGAGACACAATTGGAAAGGTGGCTTCAAGCTATTTTTTTTTTCTTTTAACTTTACTAAACTGTTGAGATGACCTTCTCCTGGTCAGATTACTGGAGGAATGTTCTGACTTCAGTAGTGGCAATAAGCTGGAGGCATAGGCTTGGGCTGCCTATCTCAGGACTGCTCTTCTCATGCTTGGCTGAGCTTCTTTGCATGTTCTGCTGGCAAAGTGCTGCAGATCACCGTGGTTCAGTGACAAGGCTAGGTCTAATCCTCCGCTGAGAGATGCAGATCCCATGACTTGTTTTGGAAAAAAAAATGAGGTTAAGATTAAATCTGGAGTGAGGACAGGTTTTCAGCTCTGGATTGTTTCCCTCCACGTGCCTTTCCCAAGCTAAGCAACCTCACCAGGACCAATATGAATGTGCAGAAAACATTTCCATAAACAGTATGATATCCCACAAAAGTAAGATTATTAATAAATCTCATTTGAATTCTCCAGCCTGAACCACAACAAAGCCTCATATAACTTGGCACTTCAAAGGTGCTTAATTACAATAATCTGCTATGAACTGCTTCATCAATGGTCGAAGTGGCTCAACCATCCACCACAGACACCTCAATACCTGAGGACTTGGATCAAAGTGTTTTACTGCTGCCTGTCACCTATCCATTAGTGATATCTATGATGTGAACATGTTTCTGTAGGCCTCTAGATAAACAAGCCTTAAGTGCCAAGAAATCTAGTAAAGAGGATGAGTGCCCAAGAGCAAAACACTTTCTGGCATCATCTGACATCACAGAAATGTTTGACAAAAGATTTCTTGTGAGGGGGTCCCATGCTACAAGGACTGTCAGAGTAGGAAATACATAAAAAAGCATGAGTGTTTACAACAACTGGGAAATTCTGCTACAATCGTAACAGCGTAAAATGATAATCCAATAAAGACAATGGGCTTATTCAGAAAACCCATTTCCTCATTTCATATTGCACTTCCTCATTGTAGCCACAAGAGAGGGTGACCCTGCAGGAGGGAATTATTTTGTGCAGTTAGGAAATTTCAAATTCAGTATGACACCTCCTAGTACAAATCCAGCTCACTTTCACCCAAATTATACAGAGTAGACCTCAGTGGTTTCCAGAACTAAGCAGTATTGGTAGTGTTAGGGTCACACTTTTTTGTAGAGTTCAGAAGCGACCTCACATACATTTAGAGGGATAAAAAAAAATCTTGAAAAGCTCCCAGCAGATCTAAAATGTTTTGCTTGTAAAATTACTAGAGAATCTACACAAGCAGAGAAGGTCAATAGATTCCTGTGTCTACCTAAAAGAAGGTATTTTTTCTTAAAAAAATCTGAATTAGAAATGAAATTCAGACCTTTGGATCACCAACTGAGAGCACTACCAAAATAACAGGCTGCCCAGGGAGGTGGTTGAGTCACCTTCCCTGGAGATGTTTAAGGGATGGGTAGACGAGGTGCTGAGGGTCATGGTTTAGTAGGTATGGTTGGACTTGATGATCCGATGGGTCTTTTCCAACCTGGTGATTCTATGATTCTATGCTAGCTGGGCATTTTTAGGAGAAATTAACTGTAACAGCTGCTATTTTGATTGGTGATACTCACTAAGAAAAATATTTATTTAGGGAATTATTTCTTTAATTAGCTTTTCCTTCATTCCAATTGCACATATAAGGCCTGGCATCCTCCTTTCTTGCTTATTGCATGGTTTTAAGGTGCAGAACCACAGAATCACAGAATCACAGAACAACCAGGTTGGAAGGGACCCATCGGATCTTCTAGTCCAACCATTCCTATCTAACACTAAACCAAGTCCCTCAAGACCTCATCCACCCGTGTCTTAAACACCTCCAGGGAAGGTGACTCAACCACCTCCCTGGGCAGCCTGTTCCAATGCCCAATGACCCTCTGCGTGAAAAACCTCCTCCTAATCTCCAGCCTAAATCTACCCTGGCAGAGCTTTAGGCCATTCCCTCTCGTCCTGTCCCCTGTCACTTGGGAGAAGAAGCCAGCTCCCTCCTCTCCACAACCACCTTTCAGGTACTTGTAGAGAGTAATGAGGTCTCCTCTCAGCCTCCTCTTCTCCAGGATAAACAACCCCAGCTCTCTCAGCCGCTCCTCATAGGGTCTGTTCTCCAGCCCCTTCACCAGCCTCGTTGCTCTTCTCTGGACTTGCTTCAGAGCCTCAACATCCTTCTTGTGGTAAGGGGCCCAGAACTGGACACAATATTCAAGGAGCGGCCTCACCAGTGCTGAATACAGAGGGAGAATCACCTCCCTGGACCAGCTGGTCACACCATTTCTGATCCAAGCCAGGATGCCATTGGCCTTCTTGGCCACCTGGGCACACTGCTGGCTCATGTTCAGTCAGCTGTCGACCAACATCCCCAGGTCCCTCTCCTCCTGGCAGTTTTCCAGCCAGGCTTCTCCCAGTCTGTAGCTCTTCATAGGGTTGTTGTGCCCCAAGTGCAGGACCCGGCATTTGGCCGTGTTAAACCTCATGCCGTTGGACATTGCCCAGCGGTCCAGCCTGTCCAGGTCCCCCTGCAAAGCCTCCCTACCCTCCAGCAGATCGACACTTGCACACAGCTTTGTGTCATCTGCAAACTTGCTAAGGATACCCTTCTGCAAACTTGCTAAGGATACCCTAAGAGCATAAATTCTGCTTTGATAACCAAGAGCATAACTTCTGCTTTGATAACCAAGAGCATAACTTCTGCTTTGACCCTATATATTTCACATGGTTAGGAACAAGAGATACCTACTGGCCTTGTCTGAGACCCAGGAGCAAGAAGAACACAGAAACCAGGGTGACCTCTATGAAGGTGACAGCCTTTGTGTAACTGGGCTCAGGCAGTAGAGATTCATAAAAGTCACTGCGGAAGATCTCCTATGCCACTGTGCAGCAGACCATGGCACAGGATAATGCTGGCTGCCTTGTGCTGCACTGTGAGCAATTTGACAGCAATGCTGTGCTCCAAGAGCAGCAGTGCGCACACAGCATCCTGCCAGAGAGATTTCATGGGTACCAACATGTGGACTAGGAGCCGAGGTATCAACCCGCTGCTGCGCACACCCATCCCGACTTGCCAGACTAGGGAATTACCAGCAGCAGATCCACAAAACCTGAGCTGAACTCAAAGAGAGCTTAAGTTAAAAAAAAAAAAAAAACCACACAAAAAAAAAAAAGAAAAAAAACCCCTCCAAATTACATCTTTCCATTTCTCAGTGTAGGATGCTGTCCTCAACAGTTCTGTAAAATTTTTGTACTCTCATCTCTCTTTTACTTATTTTAAAAGTAGGTCTTTAAATTCAGGCTTCTCAGCAGGTAATTTTCAAAGGCTGTAGCTTTAGGTTGTTGCTTAAAGACTCCTGAAATCATTGGCTGAGTAAAAAGAGGAATTTCTTCCATCTTGAGAAAAAAACCCAGTTTTTAAAAGATTGACTGATAAGAATTTTTTCTTGCTGAAAAACACAACAGCATTTTAAATTGTCTCTTTTTGGTGGGGAATATAATTTCTTTATTTTTGAAAATATTGGTGTTTATTTTGTCATGAAGGCAGGTATGTCCCTGCAGATGCCACTTGAATGTAGTAAGGTAGGAGAGAAGTGTTCAAGTCCATGCAATAGAAAGGAAGGAAATCAAAAGGAGCAAGTAAATACATTTAATGTATTTCAGTGAAAAATACTGCTGATAAAGTCATCTGTTGCTAAATTTCATGTTAACTATTAAATCATATGTCTTTAAACATTTTTTCTAACATAATTTTAGTGTATAGATTTGTCTAAGTGAGAACACAAATGAACTTCCTGTAAAACCTGCTTGGCCCTGTTCCAGACATGGTGCAATCCACATAGAATCATAGAATCATAGAACAAGAGGGTTGGAAGAGACCCACTGGATCATCGAGTCCAACCATTCCTATCGAACACTAAACCATGCCCCTCAGCACTTTGTCCACCTGTGCCTTAAACACCTCCAGGGAAGGCAAGTCAACCACCTCCCTGGGAAGCCTGTTCCAATGCCCAATGACCCTTTCTGTGAATTTTTTTTTCCTATTGTCCAGCCTAAATCTCCCCTGGTGGAGCTTGAGGCCATTCCCTCTTGTCCTGTCCCCTGTCACTTGGGAGAAGAGGCCAACTCACTCCTCTCTACAACCTCCTTTCAGCTAGTTATAGAGAGCAATGAGGTCTCCTCTCAGCCTCCTCCATGTATTTGTTTTGGCAAGAAAACTTCATATTCATGCTCCTTTTTCTTAAATCTTTAATCAGACTCTCTCTCCCACTCCACAGATTTCTAAGAATGTAAGACAGCCAAGAGCATCATCACTGCACCTCAGCAGTCATCTCACCTTTGATTTTATCACAGGTCTTAGGAAGCTTTGTTTTCTTTCTGCTTGTGCCAACACAGTGCAAAACTGATACAACTGGAAATCAACAATTCCGTTAGTGTAAATAGGAGGAGAATCAGGCTTATCACACACTCTGACAGCTCATAACAATTACATGGCTTGAACTCTTACATTTTCAGTGTTCTGAAGGTCTGGGTTTGTTTGGTTGCTGATATGATCCTAGGTAATTCCAGTCACAGTGTATCCTACTGATGGGCTGTCAGCAGAATCATAGAATAACCAGGTTGGAAGAGACACACCAGATCATCAAATCCAACCATAAAACCATTGCACATGACATCCTCTGCATCGGCCTCCCTTCCCTTTCAACAAACCACAACAACATAGGGTCACAACTGAAGAGCCATTTCTCACTTGTTTCCTTCTCTTTGGGTGCTACAGAATTGCACGTGGCTGTGTGTAAATAATTGGGTTTTTATGTTGTCCATTATTTTAGTCTGATTTCTGTAGGAAGTGAGATTTCTCTTATCACACAGAGGCACCTGAGACTATGTGTGTTTATAGGTGTTCCTCAATCATTTTTTTAGTGCTGATTTCAAAACAAATATGCTAGGAGGAGTGAGGGCTGTTCTCATTATATTGCATGAAAAAAGACAGTTGAAGACCCTGCAGAAGAGTCCTGAAAAATGAAAGGTTGTACTGTGACAGTGTATATTTAAAATACCTAAAAATCAACATGAAAAAGAATGCTACAGGAGTCATCTCCTGTGATAGCAAACAGCTTCAATCAGAGCTTGTAATCAGCCAGAAAACACAAACCCCTAGGAAGTTAGCCTTCATTATTTCTAGTGTTATTGCTCTGTGAGGCAGAAATATTTGTTAATGTCTTTAAATGGCAGATAAAAGATGCTCAGAAGAATAGCTTCACAGTGAGGCGAGGACTCAGCATGAATCAAGGAGATGCTATTCCGTACATGGTAGATCTGAAAACAGGTCTTTCAGTGTCTCAGGACATCTCTTGGGCCAACTGGAATTAATGCAGTGCTCTTTCTACTGTAGGCAGGTCTGTCCTCATCCTTTATCATCTTCGGGTGTTTTATGCAATAATTTCATTCTTCTTGCAGTTGATTGGGCTGGATTAAAGCTTAATATCTATACACCACAGAACATTACAGCAGCCTTTAAAAGACTGAGAAAATTACTCATGTTACAGCTGGGTCTTACACGTTTATGGAAGCAGTTGGAGGTGGTGAGATTTCCAGTTCACTCAGTACTTTGCTATGATTTAGACAACATTAAGCACATCTATTTAGGCCTATACTTCATCTGTTTGAAGAGCCTCCAGGCAGCTTTAGTGTTCTCCTGATAAAAAGTGAAGATGTGGGAAATGTAATGTCCTTTGCAGGAGGATTTATTGTCTTAAACAATTATTTTTATCAGCTTTGTCAAAACTTGGAGCCCAGGATTTTCTGCTGAGAACAGCAGATATTTATTTGCTCGAAAGAAAATTAATGAATAATTTGTTCTAATGTGTTCTGCTATTTTCTTTATGTGTTTAAGTATTGAATTAATCGTGGGAGAGTAGTTTAGCCGCATGCCTTTCTGTTTTAGATGAATAAAGCAACAGAAAATGCAGTTTATAATTTAGGGCAGATTTGGTTCTACAACTGTCAGCTTATAGTAAACAGTAATTGTTATAAAGTGCATTCTTCTTTCTGTGGGAATGGTAAAATGAGATTTTAAGTAAATGAGATTGCCTCACAGTAGTGTACATGTCTTTCTGAAATGACTTTTTAAATCACATTTCACCTGTTTTCCAAGAAACACCAGGATTACTGAATATTATGCACTAGTGAAATGCTTCTCAAAATCACTTCCAAAGCTGCAGTACTATATATACAAGAAATTAAGTATTAATCACTCTTTTTTCTACTATATTTAATGGGCTACTATATGTAATTTTAGTATATTAAGGTACTTTGTCTAATATACACCTTTTAATCATACATGGTGAGATTAAGGATTCTTGTTTACCACGAAAAAACCCCAACCAGCTAGGGATGATTTCTGCTTGCCAGTACATGCAATGAACTGTTAAGGTAATAATAAGAATTAACAGCATGGGAAACAAAAAATTACCAACCAAAAATGTGTAACTCCAAATAAAAACCGTACTCATTTACCTACTTGTTTGGAGTTCACCATGCTTATCTACAGAAATTTGAAGGAAACAATGAAAAAAAAAATTGATATTAAAAAAAAAACAACCCAACAACAAAATAACAAAATCCCCATCCACTTCCACCACTGCCTTTGACAGTCTTGGTGTAGGCACTGTTCCTCATTGCCACCAAAAAGACTACATGCCATTGGGATGCTGTCAAAGCACCATGGTTGCCATGAGTACAACCCATCCATGTTAGAGGAGGATATAGGTTTATCAGGTAGGGGAGGATCAAGTATACACAGAGGTACTGGAGAAGCACACATGACTAAACCTGTTTAGTCTATTCAAAGATGTATGAGGAAGGTCTGCAAGACACATGGCATCTTCAAATGTTCTATTTTCACTTAGTTCTATAATAAGTGCCAACTCAAGATCAACTCAGAGTTGCCCAGGAGGATTAAGATGTGTAATCTCATCAAGATAGATGTCATGATGTCCTTTCTTTGGTGGGAGTGGTGAAGGTCTGTTTTCAAAGTGTTTTGGAAGAGAGACAGTCTGAATCTCTGTTGGTGAAATGAGTTGCAAAATTGTCAGCCCTACCCATGTGGTTCAAACTATGTAAGCAAGTTCTTGAATCCATGCAATGAACTGAATGTCTTCAGTAGCTTCCTGACCAGGAAGAGATAGAGCTTTGGCTAAGAAAAGACTTTTAGCAGAAGCTTGAGGACTCATGTATGTGGATTTTGTGTGAGAAAGTTCATCTGATCCTCGCTGTAATGACAATGACAGATTTAGAAGAAAACAGAAACAGACAAAGCCTCTAGGTTAAAAGAGCAGTGGAGTTAAGAAGTTAAGTTGAGGCATAAGCAGTCATGTCAGCAGCTTAGAAGGTCCTGTTTTCATTACTCTACAAGCAAAGTTAAACACCAAAGGTTAGAGAACTTGAGGGTAGAATTAACTACTTCATGCAGCAGTACACTATTGGATTTCAGCTGTGCAATGCAGTAAATTTTAAATGCTATGAAGGGTCAACTCAACTGTCTCTCTATTGTTATAGAGAAAAGTAAGCCTTTTGAAATCTGGAGATACAAGCTTTTTATAGAAAGGTGAACCTAGAAAACAGACAGTTCATATTTATATTCAAGTACATGATTCACTGGACTGTGTAGTCAATACCGTTGGCATCATTCATGGGTTATCACATGTGAAATCACATAGATGAATCTATCCCCAGCATGCTATAAAATTAGCCAGATGTATTTTGTCAGGACCTATATTTGCCTCCAGAATTTTGTACTACAACAACCAGCAACCTGCTCCAGAGAGGCCATTCTCATGTCTAGCACTGTTTATATTTTGCATAGTATAACAGAGTTCCTGCTGTTATTTACAAGGAAATAGCAGTCAAAATATTTAGCTTACATAGAAAGACAGCCTTTGTTGCTTCATTTTTTAAAGCTGCATTCACATAATATTTGTGCAGAGGAAGGACTCTGTGGCTGGAGCTGTGAGCTTTTCAGAAGCTTCTAACTCAAAAAGTCTACATAAATAAAAAACTATGGACAAAAGCAGAAGAATGGTATTCATATGTGGATAAGATCTGAGAAACCACAGCATAGAAAGTAATATAATTAGTAAGGTTTATCTAGGAAAACAAGAAGTTTCCAAGAAAGCCAACTCTGTAACGCCTATTTTGTTCTTTCTTCACCAGAAGGGTCAGTTGTGATAAAAAGGTTTACATCAGTAGCAAAGAGATGAAAATTCTGGCTAGATGACAGAAGAAACAGATTAGGCTGTGCTCAGGTGAGTTAAAGTACCTGGGATCACCGAGGCTAGTGGAAGTCATCCTCACATTGTTCAGGAGATAACAGAAGCATTTCCACAGCCATTAATAACTATCTTTAAAAACCATGTGGAAGAGGTGAAATTTTGAAAGAAAGTCAAGAATAACTGCTATCTTTAAAAGAAAAAAGAAAGCGGAGGTGCAGAATTATGGCCCAATCCATTTAAGTACAATTCTCAAATAGAAGAAGCAAATGGAAGATAAGAAAGGAACAGGTTATAGGCACAGGGATTAATCGAGAACAAATCATTCCAAACCAACCTTACCTCCTCTTATAACAGGATAACAGGCTTTGTGAATCACAGAGGCTATACAACTTGACATGACTGACGTTTTTGGTATGGTATATTTTTGAGAAGATTTTCAAAAGCATACTA
The DNA here is from genome assembly GCA_033558105.1 of Coccyzus lansbergi. NCBI lineage: Eukaryota > Metazoa > Chordata > Aves > Cuculiformes > Coccyzidae > Coccyzus > Coccyzus lansbergi. The sequence goes on from JAUMJK010000306.1 coordinate 4,353,985, forward strand.
GGGAAACACAGCCTAGATTAAAATGATATAAGTTAAGGTTCACCTGAACTAGTGAGATGCATTTTCACTCTCTCAGTTAATCATTGTCAAAATGGAAAACTATATTTACTGCAGATATACGGAGGGTCTCTCCTATTGTAAGTCCTGTTCCAGAATTTCATTAAATGCTGTGGATGCCAGTGCAGACATTATGCTTATTAAAGCTGACAGCCTGACAAAGATGAAAAGGATTGCAAGCACGTCATAGGGCAGGCTTAAAAATAAAAATAATCTTGACAAATTGAAGTTACAGTTTGAAAAAATATGGTGCTATTCAATAGGGACAAATGCATCATACAGCACTGAGTTAGAAAAAACTACAGTAATCAAGGACAGAGCAGGTGCCATGGGTGCAGTTCACTTAAACGACTGGGTGTAACTGGATGTATTTACATTAGTATTTCAGTTCTGATCACATGTAGAAACAGATGACCATTTTTCAAGCTTAGCTTTATGCCACAAGAGTTCTTGGAGCACATGAAACTAGATTCCTTTCACGAAAGCTGAACCAGAAGACATGCTCTAGGTGCATCCCAGTGCACTATAGTTGCTGATGGGTACTCAAGCTGTGTCACTAGACCAACATTAGTTCAAGGTGGAAGTCTCTGACACATGGATGGTGTGAACATCATGTGCTCAGTACTAGATGTTTCACTCCACATCTTTGTTCCTCCTGTTGCCACACACTACTTGCCAGAAGTACTCATAGCTTTAATACATCACAAGCTGACTATGAATCAACGGTGTTGTGAATCAGACAAACATGACAGCAGGATGATGTGTTGCCTATGAGCGAAACAATCCTTTTCTAGCTGGTAAAATTTCAGCAAGTGTACTGCATTCAGTCTTAGCATCATACTTCAACAACTGGAGCAGTTAAGCCTAGAAAGGTCAGAAGAAAGCCATGAGAAAGATCTCCACTCTCAGAAGCATGAGTTGCAGGGAAGGATCTGGAGTTGTTTTTAGGGAAGAAAAGGGTGAAATGGAAACAGCTTTCATGTCCAACAAAGCCTGCTGCAAAGAGAAGGGGGGTAAATTGACACCTGTGTCTACTGTGGTAGAGGAGATATAGATTAAAGACAGGAAAATATGTCTAATAGTATGACTGAGAAAGCAGTATTAGAGGAAGAAGTCATGAATCACAACACAAGAAGGTTTTACAAACAAGTTAGACAAGAATCTGTCAGATTTGATTTAAACATAGTTTATCCTGCCTTAGAGAGGAAGATGAACTAGATAACTACCAGAGTTATTTGTTTTGCTATTTTTAAATGAAAAGAGTAAAATTACTCTTTCCTGATCCTTTCATTTGTCTTTCTACCTTTTGAACCATTCCACTGATCTTCCATCTGCCATTTCATAGAATCATAGAATCACAGAATCATAGAATTAGTTGGTTTGGAAAGGTCCTTACAGATCTGTGTCATGCCATGAGCAGGGACACTTTCCACTAGACCACATTGCTCAAAGCCTCATCCAACCTGGCCTTGAACATCTCCAAGGATGGGGCATCCATGACTTTTCTTGGCAACCTGCTCCATCTTACATCTTTCTGATTTTTCCATTACCCATCCCAGTTGATATCTCAGTCCCATCTTTGCCTTTCCAGTTTTGGCACTGTACTTCATCTGTGCCATTGCATCTGTTAAGAAATATCTCCTTTTTCTCATGTGCAAGGCAATGTGGTTGTCTTCATTCAAATTCCTACATAACCCAAGTATTTTCATGTAGCTGTTGAACTAAACATTGCACCTTCATTCAGTTTCCGTAGTATTTATATAGTGGGTAGAAATAAAAGCTTTGCGCAGTTAGATTCCTTTTTTTCTTTCAGCACCTCCTTTTATCATTACTGACCAAGTGGTAATCAGCTCAGAGATTATCACTATTTTCCTTAAAATAGGATAATTCTTCGTATAAGAATGCAGTAACAATGCACATGAGAATGGACATAGTTAATCATTACAGTAGATAACATGGATTATCTTTCAAATAACTAAGGTTCTAATTTTAGAGGGATGGATGTAAGCCGACTGCAGTCAGCTCCTTACTGAGAACCCAGTACCAGCCTTTGGGCTGGGCTCCCGGACACCAGACTTGCCCTGGGTTCCTTGTGGTGTACTTCTGCTTCACAACTTTCACACTGATTGTGTGACAATAAAAAACCTTGTCCTATAGAAAATTAGTATCTTCTCCTATTGCAGCTATTATTGTCATGGACTCTGGGAGGTCATTTTCCTTGTTTTGACTTTATATTCACCCACTTCCCAGTAGAGACTGCAGTTTCTTCAAACACACAGAGCAAAGCCAGAATTTATCTATGTGCTGTCTATGTAGTCATAACCTACTGCCTGAATTAAACTCCAGAAGTTCACTGCAAAGCTCACAACCTCCTTTTAGTTCAACAACAGACACAAAGGCATGCTGGAAGGCATGCTGGAAGGCAGGAAGGAAAGAAGGAAGGAAGGAAGGAAGGAAGGCAGGAAGGAAGGAAGGAAGGAGGATTCAGTGGAGAAAATGAAATTAATTTCTGTCTTTGTTAGAAGGAGTCTAACATTGTCCAGAAGTCCTTGGATTTAAAAGCAAGATTTTGTTGTCTTACATGTGCTTTTCAGAACTAGAAGATGTATTATTAAATTAATATAAGATTTACAATTTATTTAATTTGTTAAGAAATACATTGGTAACCAGTTTATTTCTAATATATGATGATCACCATCGTAACAGCTTTGGGCATCCTTATTAGGTGATTCTTAAAAATAAAAGGTAAAATTGGCTTACATTATGCAATCAAATTCCCTCTCTTGCTAAAACGGTATTAAGCTAAATTAGAACACCAGTATGAAAGGCACCTTTCACCCACTTTAGCTTCCCATGGAATAATATTTTGCATATCCCACAGCACTCCAAGAAACTGTATATATAAAAAAAAATTCCTTACATTAATTTTTTTATTCATCTCCCCTTTTTTCCTCTTTTCTGGCAATATTAATTCAGTGTTCACCAACAAACGAGATGTACAATATTACTGAACAATGAAAACACTTATTCCTTTCTGGTGAATCCATTTCTATATTAAGTTTTTTTATAAGCTCTAATAAAACATAACATCAACCAATCTACAAAATATATTATCTGACAATATACATTTGAGTTTTGTTTTTTGGAGAGGAGAATGATTTGCATAGTTCACTCAGCAATAACTTAATGATTTCTTGAAGGCAAATATGGAAGTCTTCAGCTGGATGATCATGTGTTACAAATAAGTTTTATTTTTCATTTTAGAGGGAGCCTACTTTGTTAAAAGGAAAAATTGAGAAAGGGAAGTCGAGTCTTACTAGGTACTGAATTGGACCATTGATCAGTATCGCGTATGCAATTCCTCTTTTTGAAATACTGACTATCCCCAAAAAAGGAATTTTATAGCTTTAGTCATATTAGAGCCTTGTGGGACATTAATAAAGCCCTCAGAGAATGATTTTTAAATACATCAAAGGACTTCAAACTTGCATGCATGTGCCAGAGCACACAAATATGCAAGAGACATTCAGATGGGTCCCTCTGAGGATCTATTTTTATGCTCAGTGAACTACTTGATGAAGTACAGTCCAGCTGGGTAGCTGGGACTGCAGCTTCAGGAGAACTAAGGGTAACATCCTGCCACATTGCAAAACCTCCAGTGGGACCTGCATGAGCCACACAGACTGTGAGTACACAGACCCTCAGGTCCTCCTCTGGCTGAACCAACGCCTGCCACTAACGACCAGAACCAAACTCCCTTAGCAGCTCTCTAAGCCCTCAGGCTCGCACAGCTCATAGCAAGGTTGGTGCTGAGGAGGTACTGATGCCAGCTGAGGGCTACTTAGGGACGTACAGAGATAGTCCAAGACAAAATCTTCACATATGATTCTTAGAAAACGTGTTTTTCTGCCAATCTTGCTATTGAAGCTTATATTATATAACATCAGACAAAAAGACAGGTGCATCCCTGACTCAGCCCTCAGCTCTAGGTCACAGGAGGGTAGGGGCAAGTTCAGGTTTGATTTTCTTTTTTATTAAACAAACAAGAGCAAGTTTTGGGTCAAATGATTTTAAAACGTGCCAGATTTTGTAAAAGCAAAAAAGAAACCCCTACTTGCTAGAGAAATGCAGAAAAAGTGGAGAGTATCATCTCAGTATTTTTAAACAGCAGTTGAATTCTGATGAGCTCTTCACAGAGAATGTAAGCAAAGGGTTAATAAACAGCAGTGGTAAAGCCATTGTTTTAAGTCTAGCTAACTATTTCATGCATTTCTTTCCTGCAAACTGGAAAATTAGTTATTCCCACATGTTAAATTAAGACAGTCATCTCTGATGCAGTGAAAGACTTGAATTGGGGCTTCTGTAGATTAAATGTCTGCTCTAAGTACCAAATCACTGGCCGGTACAAAAGAGGGGTCTCTCAGGCTCCCTTGTTGGAGGACTTCCTTCAAGTCTTAGGTTTTCTGGTCTGTGTTTGCCTTATGCGAAGTGAGGATAATGGGATGTGCACCTACTGCAAGACCTTTGGAGTAGACCCTTTTGATTCTGTATTTGTATCATGGGTCTCACTCTGCAAGTACAGAGCACACATACTGCAATTGCATGGATAATACATTAAAGACTTTGAAGCTTCCAGGTACAGTGATAAAGGAGGATAGATAAAATCCTCAAAGAGAATTTTATTACAAGTAATATATAAATCTCAGAAACAACTCTTCAACATGAAATATTCCAGTTCCACTGTCCAAATGCTCCATGGGACATTCTACAGGGAAATGAAGAACAATAATAAAACAAACTAGCACTGCATAGTCGTATTAAGGAAATACTGAGGACAACAGATAGGTTTGCACCTACCTATTATAATATCTCTTCTTCAAGTATTTTACAAAAGACCTTCCAGATTCTAATCTGATTAAACATACATTCCTCTTCAGTGCCTTTCTATAGATAAATAAACACTACTCTCAAATGTGTGCAACATTTACTCTCTGTGCTCCTGTATCTTTTCCTCCTGCTTTGCCTTTGAGAGAGAAAAATTACAATAGTTCAGCTGAACGTTAAAATCCATCAAAAGGAAGGAAAAGAGGGTACTATGAGAGATGGAGGGGTGAATAACTAGAACTGCTTTTTAAAAACTGTACAGAAATCTTCAGAGAATGTGTATTCAGAAGAGTGTGCAAGAATCTTATTAAGAAGCAAGAAAACTCTCAGATACTTATTTTGCATAGCCAGAGTGGATGCAAACCTTTCACTTTCAGGAGACTGATGTACCGCTTAGCTTGTTCCTATTTCTCTTTTTTAAACAGATGGATAGAAAATCTCACAACATAATGGCTTTGGCTCCTAATACCTTGAAAAAAAGAGAGACGGTGTGCATATTTGGAACTGGAGATTTTGGAAGAGCTCTGGGACATAAAATGATTCAGTCTGGCTACCCCGTTGTGTTTGGAAGCAGGAGCACAAAGACATCCAGCCTTATTCCTAAGGATGCAGAGGTGTTGAGCCACGCAGAGGCAGCACAGAAAGCTGCCATCATCATTATAGCAATCCAGAGGCAACACTACAACTTCCTTACACCACTAGCAGAAATTCTCCGTGGAAAAGTCTTGGTGGATGTAAGCAACAACTTAAAAATAAACCAGTATCCTGAATCCAACGCAGAGTACCTTGCTGAAATGGTACCCAGTGCTAAGGTTGTGAAAGCCTTTAACACTGTGTCAGCCTGGGCCTTGCAGTCAGGCACACTGGATGCAAGCCGGCAGGTAAGACTGAGTGATGACATGTTCCTATGACTTAAGAGTTATATATCATATGGCTTCTTAACAGCTAGACAAAACACACACAGGATATACAAATCAGACAAGGATGAAATGGTATTTGCACTATTATCACCCATTTCAAATCAAATGTGAGCTAAAATTTACTTTTGGTTTGTAATATAGTTTGACAAGGAATACCTATAGTTTGTCTCTGAACCTAGTAAAGTGTTTGGAGACACCAGAGAAGAAAGAAAAGAAAGATAGCAGAGCTAGAAAGGAAGAAAGAGACAAAGAATCAGGAGGTAGAGAGGGCTGCATCAGTTGTTCACTGTGATTGTAAAGTTAAACAGAGAGGAGATACATCAAAGCCAAGAAGGCCAATGGCATCCTGGTTTGTATCAGAAATGGTGTGACCAGCAGGTCCAGGGAGGTTATTCTCCCTCTGTACTCAGCACTGGTGAGACCGCTCCTTGAATCCTGTGTTCAGTTCTGGGCCCCTCACCACAAGAAGGATGTTGAGGCTCTGGAGCGAGTCCAAAGAAGAGCAACAAAGCTGGTGAAGGGGCTGGAGAACAGGCCCTATGAGGAGCGGCTGAGAGAGCTGGGGTTGTTTAGCCTGGAGAAGAGGAGGCTGAAAGGAGACTTCATTGCTCTCTGTAACTACCTGAAAGGAAGTTGTAGAGAGGAGGGAGCTGGACTCTTCTCCCAAGTGACAGGGAACAGGACAAGAGGGAATGGCCTCAAGCGCCACCCGAGGAGATTTAGACTGGACATCAGGAGGAAGTTTTTCACAGAAAGGGTCATTGGGCATTGGAACTGGCTGCCCAGGGAGGTGGTTGATTCACCTTCCCTGGAGGTGTTTAAGGTACAGGTAGATGAGGTGCTGAGGGACATGGTTTAGTGTTTGATAGGAATGGTTGGACTCAATGATCCGGTGGGTCTCTTCCTACCTGTTGATACTATGATTCTAAAGCAAGAATAAAATGAAGAGTGCAAAAAAAAAGGGAGGCAAGGGATGTGATGGAACAATAGAATGAGTATAGGCAACAGAAGTAAGCTAGAAGGTGAATAAATTAATGAAGTCTTTTTTTAAATCAGAATCCATCATCTCAGAAATTTAACACAAGAACACTGCATGCAAAGCATTTTAATCCATAGGCCAGAAAGCACAGAGCTGGTCACATCAGCTTACTTGAAGAGAAATTTATTATTACTTTGTTTTCTGCCACTGTGAGGGACAGAGCTCTTGTACAACACACATTTTCAGCAGCTATTCAAACCACTTCTAGTTGTGCTTTCTGCTAACAGATAAATGGTTTTGGCTAAATTAAAGACTCGAGGATTTCCAAGCCTAGGCATTGTAAGCCTTCAGCATATCAATAAGAGTCAAAGCCAAAATTGCCTCCTTTCTCCCATTTCCAAAAGCAGTGTTGTCTGCACACTCTCATAAAAGACGGTTTCCTCACTGTTTTACTAGACTTCAAAATATTTACTGATTGGGCAGTCATATTTTAAAGGCCTCTGTCACCACTCTGTCTTGTGTTTACAAACTGTTTGCAGATCTTCAGAAAAGTACGTCAGGCCTTCTAGGCAAAGACTTGCACTGTGTTATGCATTGTTCTTTTCAGATATAAAATTTTTCCACGTGAAACAATCTCCTTCCCAAAAGAAAAGATTCATTGGCCTATTGGCCAAGAAAGTACCTAGAGGCTACGTTTTGTCTATATAAATTAAGGCCAGTAGGGAATTCAACAAGTAGCCCAGCAAGCTTGTGCTCATCATCCATATCTAGGCAGGACAGCAGTAGAGAATGTCACAGAAGTCTGTCTCAATAAAACTTCTGTTTGTTTTTGGTTGCAGGTGTTTGTCTGTGGAGATGACATGGAAGCTAAACAAATGGTGATGGATATTGTTCGTGCACTGGGTCTTACTCCATTAGATCAGGGATCCCTCTTGGCTGCTCAGGAAATAGAAAATTACCCTCTGCAGCTCTTTCCAATGTGGAAGTTTCCCATCTTTTTGTCCCTTGGTCTAACTGCATTCTTCTTCTTCTACTGCTTAATTCGTGATGTAATTTACTCCTATGTTTATGAAAAGAAAGACTTCTCATTTTTTATAGCAATTTCCATTCCAAATCAGATCTGCCCTATACTGGCACTCATTCTTCTTGCCTTGGTTTATCTCCCTGGTGTACTTGCTGCAATTCTTCAGTTATATCGAGGCACCAAATACCGCCGTTTTCCAGACTGGCTGGACAAATGGATGCTGTGTAGGAAACAACTTGGACTGGTGGCCTTGGCATTTGCTTCTTTGCACGTTTTGTACACACTTGTTATGCCAATTCGTTCCTTTGTAAGCTGGAGAATCAGCAGTTCTACTGTTTCCCAAGTAAGTTTGCTTCCCTGCTCTGTCTTTCTTTCCCCTGACTCTGCTACCTTCTATCTTGAATTTTAGAAACTAATGTGGACAGTCTAATAGTCTAATATTCTTTACAATCAGGTTATTTTCCTCATTTCTGTGATCTTCAGACTGTCTCTGAGAAAGTTTACATATTAATAAAATATGCAGGAAAAATGTAAACATTAAGAGTAATTTAAAGAAATATTTTGCCCTATTTCTCCATAAACCTTTAAGAATTGTACATATTTTGACTTTGAAAATGGTACATATTTGACTTTCTGACCTTATTGAACTACAAAGCATCACATACCTATCCTCAATGGTACACATCAGTGTAAAAGACACACTACAATTATAGTTCCATGGAACCTATATGTAACACACCTGTTCTGCCTTTTGGGTAAAACATTCAAAGTAAACCTCCAGATACTAACACTTTCAGAGCATTAATATATAACATTTACCTCCTAGTTGCCTTAAAGCATTATTTTTCTGCATATTGATCCTAAAAGTTTTATCGCTAAGATATACTTGGTCTTTCTTTCTTCAGGCACTGAAAAATACAACACAACCACTCAACACCACTAACGCCTGGCTTAGTGACTCTTACTTGGCTCTGGGCATTTTAGGATTTTTTTTATTTGTTCTTCTGGGAATAACTTCCTTACCTTCAGTCAGCAACAATGTCAACTGGAGAGAATTTCGATTTGTACAGGTAAAAACTAGACTTATTCTAAAAAACTTCCATCCCTCTGATCTCAAAAATTCCCTATCCTCTCACCCATTAGTATCTCCAAATGTGATGTGTGCACTATCCACCATCACACAGTGAAAAAACGTATTACATAAATATACAGCTCATCTGTAAAAAACAACTGTTATCACGGCTGCTTATGATGCAACTGGGATTACTGCATTAACAAGAGAAAGTTGGGAAGACTTGAGCTCCTAAATTATCAAATTCCACAATTACACTAAATCACAAAATACTTGAGCTGTTTATTGTTCTATTTTGTTGGTCCACAAGATAGTTCAGTTAAAATGGGTCTGAAAAATGACTTTACAAACACAGATCCTCTCAATGCCAAGTATCTAAAGAGAATCTGAAGTTTCTGCAGATTCTAAAAGCCACTGTGCCTGCAAACAGGCTGCCCTGGGTAACAATGCAATTTCAGCCCCTGTTTGGAGGAAGCCTGATGAGAGCATGCTTCGATGGTAGCTGGGCTTGCAGGGGAGGGAAGAAAGGAGAAGGGGTAATTACTATCAGTGAATGTTTTATCACAGCCAAAATTTGCACAGTATAGTAGTTCTGGATGGATTAGCACTATAGCATATAAAAGCTCTCATCTTTCCACAGAACTGCAGCTTTTTCTTTGCATTTTCACAAATGTGACCACCACTAGGAAGTATATGTGAAGTAACAAAAATTATCAAAAGTGTTGATGGAGAAAAAATATTTAGAAGTATGTTTTACCTAGATCCATTTGAATGACTCTTTAATAAAAAAAAAACAATATGGCCCTTTCTATTATATAAAACAGTTTTATTCCAGTAGTCCCCAATTAGTCCCAAAGTTGGCACATTCTACAACACTTACTGTGTCCTGGATTTGTTATGTTTAATTTACTGGTTTAACCTCCATTTCTTTCTTTCTTTCTTTCTTTCCTTTGTTCTCCTCTAGTCCAAACTGGGATATGTGACACTGATTTTGTGCACTGCACACACGCTGGTTTATGGTGGAAATTGGTTCCTGAGCCCATCATCATACAAATGGTATCTTCCAAGTGCCTATATGCTCTCCCTCATTGTTCCATGCATTGTACTGGTTGTCAAATTTGTGCTGGTATTTCCTTGTCTAGACAAACCTCTTACACGAATTCGACAGGGCTGGGAGAGGAATCCCCAGTACTCAGAACAGTCAAATTGCATTACCAACAAGTCTGCTGTATAATTAGACTACCTTGTATTACCAAAGAGAACAAGAAAAAATATTATAAAACCGTATCTAAATGGAATCCTGAGCCTCCTTTACTTGGAGATTTTGAGAAAAAGTGAAAAACTTGGCCAGGCCCTGAGTAACATAAAACTACCCCAATAACAAGCTTAAAATACAAAACTAGATGGAGGTCCTTCAGTTCCTGCAGTGTAGGTATCCTTCTAAGGAGGTGCAGGTCCTCTTTTTGCTCAGTATATTCCTCCTTGTCTATTCACCCTCCATTCCTAAGAAGGGTATGAGAGAAGTAAATGGTATTCCACGTCCCTCCTCTGTCATTCAAAACCTCCTCCAGGGCTGGCAGAATCAGAGTAAACTTTGGTGTCAGATGGAGTCTGCTCCTCTTTCTTATCCTTCCCACTGACACTCAGGTCTCCATGCACTTACACACATCCATAGAGATCAACATGCACACACACATGAACACCCTGCTACCACCCCCAGAAGCCACCAGCACCCATAGAATGGGTGCAGGATGGATGCTGGCTGAGGAACAGCTCTCTTATCTCAGCATTAATTTATTCTCCATTAACATCTAATCCTAAAGAGATCTATGTTCACACCTTAGAGATCGTCGAGTAAAATTGATTTGGTTTGTGTACAGGAACTCTAATGTTACAAATGCATGGGCCAAGGACTACTGAATCCTTCCTTGTACTGCTCTACCAGAAATTCAGGTGGCAAGAAGATGAAGAAAAGGTCAAAATGTGAGAAAGATAGAATATGTGCTGACAAGCCTAAGTTTCTCTATAAGTACAGGCAAAAAGTGGTCAGTGATTTTTTGTGTAAGGAACAAAACTGAAGGAGTATTCTAAATTATCAGGAGGCTGTATTGTATGTCATGGTTATAACCTGATTAAGAGAATATTGTTGATTTTTTAAAAAATAAATCTTTAGATGCAATAATACAGATATTCTATGAAAATATAGATGTTTTAACTAAAATAAAGAATTTTTTTTTATACATCATTGAGCTCTCTTATCATTTCTGGAACCTCTCTTGATACAATGCAGCTGTTGGTATGCTCTGTGGCACAAAGATGTCGGAAGCACTTGAAGCAAGTAATAAAATGGGATCCTGTCTTTAGACAGCTGCCTGGGCACACCTTCCCCCATCTTTGCTTCTTGGATGTTCACATAAGTAGATCTGTGCTCAGCCAACAAAGTGAGCTATATATGTTTTAGAAAACCAGAATCTGGACAGGATGGTGATCTCCTGTTAAGGTGGAAAGAGATGATCTGAGAATTGCTTTCTATCTTTTGTCCCTCTTTTGCTCTCCTCCCTGTCTCTACAGAGGATAAATACTCACAAATATGAAACTACAAACATGCTAACTAGTTTAGCTAACCGTACTTTCAAACAAGCACTCTCAAGAAGAATTAAAAAAACCCTACCTGCACGATACTCCTCAAAACATTTCTCAACAAAGGAGTCCTTTTTAGTTCTTGACATGCATCCCCTTTTCAGATCATCCTCTTCATTTTATAATTTGAGAACTGAAGCAAAATCAAAGAAAGGACTTCACTGAAAAAAAAGGTAAAAAATTATTGTAGCATGAAACTCTGAAACAAAAACCAACACCTGATGAAGAAGACAAATGACAGCTGGACAGATGGAGCAGGATCTGAGGAGGTGGCTGGAGGAATAGTGCTCAGGAGGAAGGAGGGGGAAAAGCAGTTTTTCCCTCCCTGCTGGGGTGGTGATGAACCAGAGCTTTGGGAGGTCCAGGACGCAATATCCCCATCCCTCAGAACCAGTCCAGGCAACCAGAGGGGATGAGTGCAGAGGTAATCACATGAAATTATATTAAATACATACAGGATTACAGTTCATCTGTTTTGCTTGTAGCTTCTGTTTTCCAATGCCATAAGTAAACACTAGAAACCAAATGCCATCTCTGATTGGATTGGTCTAAAGGTCAAACCTTAACTCATACTGTAGAAACTTTGATCTTATTTTGCTATTAGGCCTGCCTAGTGTTGTTGAGACAAATCTTACAAGTTAAAGACATTCAATTTTCCAGGGTCAGAGGGGTACCTCCTGTCCAGTTACAGTAGTCTGAGATGGATTAAGGGGCTTGTGAAGCTACAGGCTGTCTTTTGGGACAATGCTTAACACTGAATGCCTTGAATCACTGAATACCTTCTAGTGTGTCTTCTTCAAGCAAACACTGAAGTTCCCTGGCAAAGCTAAGACTTCCCTGTCTTTCACAAAGAAGCTGACACTTAGATTCACAATTAACTGTCATCACAGACATATCTCTAGCTCTTTAATGATCCATTCCTGTGTCAGCGACTCTACATCACATAGGAAGTCAGAGGCAAAGAGTAGAATTGGACCCAGGTTTCCTGAAGCTGAGGATAGTTCTCTAATTACAAGGAGCTTTAAAGATTAGAGAGCCAGAAGGCAACCTTGTGATTAGCTATTCTCTCTTCCTGCAGAACATGGACTGTAGACACTGTTTGAGTTAAATCCTTTCTGAATTATCAGGAGTTGTCATATTTTTCAGTTCACAGACCTCTATAAATTTTCCAACAGCAATGCAGATTGCTGTAAAGTTTAAGCTTCCTGACAACATGCAGTTTTATCCTAGTTACCATTTGTTATTGCTGGCAGGTAATCCATTAAAACGGGTTGAAAACTCCTGAATTAAAGATATTCGGAAAAAACTGCTGAACTTGATTTAAACATTAGAAAACTCAGCACAACTTTTGGTAAATTATTTTGACAGCTGATTACCCTTCTCCAATATATGTAATAATACATACATACACACAGCCTGACTTTTTTTAACAGTATCATTCAGCCAACATAATTTTTGATTTCCATGACTTATCTGAAGTGTTCAGAATGGTGGCTATATATGGAATACATATATCACGCCAGAGAAGAAGCTCAGGTGTAAGAAGAAAAAGTGGGTTTATATATATATATTTATGGAGAAATATAGATCACATACTGCATATGTGGAAATACAACCACACACTAAGTCTCTTGATGATGAAATGAAAGATTAAAGATATTTACAACTGCAACTAACAATTCACAGTCACTACGAATAACCTCACAATTTCAAAAAAAAAATAATGCTAGTAAGATTTGTTAATAATATTGTGAAAAAAGGCTAGTATGCTCTGTGCAGGATTTGGGGTTTTGTAGCCAACTCCAGCATATAAATAAGGCAGACAACTACCACATAATCAGGTTTCTAGGGAGGTTATCAAGAACTAGTTGCCGGTTCACCATTACACATAACAAGTCCAAACAAACATAAAATCATTGCTGAGGAAATGTGCAATCAATATTAGCCTGAAAATCCTTATGAGCAATGAGAACAGATACTCATGGAAGTGATTCGATGAATGGTGCATGTTCAGCCATGGTACCATTGAATCCAGCAGGAGTCACTAGAGAGGAGTGACAAAGACTGTGATTTCCAGCCCACTGAGATGTAGCCTGGAAAGCACCAGCTGAAAATCATGTACGGTGGGCCTGCTAGAAAGACTTATGAACCATGTTCAGATGTGCTAAGGGAGTAGAAAAGGCAAGACAGGACCAAAATCCAACATGGTGTTTTGATTTTCAGATGTACAGGGAAGAGAAGTTATTCAACCACTGCAGAGAGCAGAGGCTGCATACAGTTTCACGCTGTGAACAGGACAATGAAGACTCTGGAGAAAAGACTATTATACCGAAAATTGTATAAGAATGGGTAAATATTGCTTATATTTACAGACTACAGGAATCTAGTTCATTCATTTCAGCCAATAAAAGTAGAGGTGAATGAACTATCCTATTGATCAAGATTCATAATCAAATAACTGGACAAGTATGAAAAAGCAGCTTGTCTTTCATGAAACAGCAGAATAAAATAGAAGCTATACAAATATATGTAATTCTTGGACTGTTTAACAGAATAACAGGTGTGAGAGAAACATACAGGAGAACCACACAAGCTTCGGGTAAACCCACAAGTGTACCTAAGGCATGTTTGACTTGCTTTAAAGGTGCAACTATATTTAAATCATTCTACTGAGAGGCTGAGAGTAAAGAAACCTTCAATTCTTCCTAGGTTTAGGCATTTGACATTTGATGCTGTTGTACTTATTTACAAAGAATCACAGAATGGTTTGGGTAGAAAGCAACCTTAAAAATCATCCAGTTCAATCCCCCCAGTGGGCAGAGACACCTCCGACTAGATCAGGTTGCTCAAACCCTCATCCAGTCCAGCCTTGAAAATTTCCAGGGATGAGGCATTGATAACTTCTCTGGGCACCCCATTCCAGTGTCTCACCACCCTCAAAGTAAAAAAAATTCTTCCTAATGTCTAGTCTAAATCTACCCTCTTTCAGCTTACAACCATTACCCCTTGTCCTGTCACTGCACTCCCTGATGAAGAGCCCCTCCCCAGCTTTCCTATAGGCCTCTTTTCAGTACTGGAAGGCTGCTATAAGGTCTCCAGAGAGCCTTCTCTTTGCTAGACAAATTCAATTCTCTCAACCTTTTCTCATATAGGAGGTGCTCCAGCCCTCTGACCATCTTTGTGGTCTTCCTCTGGACTTGCTGTGCTGAGTTCTGAATGTGACCATATCCTTCCTGTGCCAAGGTCTGAATGCAACCTCCAAGTAAGGTCATATGGGTAGAGTAGAGCAAAAGAATCATCTCTCTTGACCTGCTGGCCACACTTCTTTTGATGTAACATAGGATGCAATTGGCTTTCTGGGCTGCAAGCACACACTGCCAGCTCATGTTGAGCTTCTCATCTACCCAACACCTCCAAGTCCTTCTCTTCAGGTAAACATACTAACTTAACAACTCAATAACAGGATTACTAACGTTGTGTGTGAAGAACACAAAGGAAAACACATGGCTCTCTTACAACTTCTTTTTTTCCAAAGGAAAGAATGTGAAAACTAATAAGCTGTAAATGCTTAGGTTAGGAGAAGTATTAGAAACAATATAGAGGCAAAGCACCAGTAGCAAATAACATTATCTAATCATGTGAAAGTTACAACTAAAATGCATGAAGTTAAAGTCATACAAATTTAGATTAAAAATGTCCTGGTTGTGCCTTGAAGACAAAAACAGTGGGAATAATTATCCTCATGTTATCAGGAAAGTATTCTTTAGCATGGGTGGATTCAATGTCTTTTGCAAATGTTAGACCAAAAGTGGATGCTGGTGTGGATGCTTTAGTCAAGGTTAATTCACTGAGTTTAGCACAGGGACATCAGCATTAGATGAAATGTTAATTGCCTGTGTAATGCAAGAGGTTACACTGCATAACAAAATGCTTGTTTATTCTTTAACATGTGGGAATGAGCGTATGAATGCTATCACTTGTGTACCTTTCTTCTTCCGAGATTGCCTAAAACCAGACAAATGAAAAAAGAATCATGCTATTTCATCATCTGCTTCTTTCCCCACATGGTTACAAGGGGAAAAAAAAGTTGAGTTGCTTAAGTAGGTCACTCTAGCACAAGCACAGAGTATGTGTAAATAAAAAAGCCACAGATTTTTGCCTTAGCTATCTGGAGAGAAGTTTCATTGATCAGTCCAAACACTGTTTGTGTCAGAGATGTGCCAGGGGAAACAGTAAAAACAAATTTAGTGGAAAATACAGTAACAGTTTCCTAAGTAGGGATGCTTAGTTTTTAGATAATGCATAATAATAAAATAAACTAATTAAATTCGACCTGTTACCTGTGGCAGAAGAAGCAAGCTAAAAAGAGATCATAGCACAAGAACTAGGTGTAGAGCTAATGCACTCTGTGGATGTGCCTTAAATCTCAATCTGGGATGTAATAAATTCTTAAATAAGATTACTTCGGTTGAAAATTCATATTGTAATTAGTTGGATTATGGCAGTTCTACCTAAAGATTTTACATGTGGAAAGGCTCAGAGGTAAAAAAAAAAACCAACAAAACAATCTCATTTACAAGGAGGTAAAGAGGTAAAGATAAAGTACAATCAGAGGTATCCGGCCACTGTTGACATCCTGAGCTTTAACTCCTGCATCAGAAGAAAATCAAGTCACTCTCTTTGGGTAAAACATACTTAAGCCTAACCTATATCTACATTGAAAACACTTTTTAAAACCAGATCTTTCAGCTAGGACAGTGATACACCCCTTAATATGCCTCCATGTTCTATTTCAGAGAGGAGGAGGGCAATATTTGCAGAGAATTGTTTTCTGACTAGTTTTATTAACAAAGTTCACAAGGGAACCAAAATAAAACACTTAATCCATACACATTATCCTCCCCCTTCTCCTCCCACTCAATGCTTAAGCAAAGCAAACCTCCAAAGGAAGCAGTTTTGTTTATTTCTCAGACAGAAAAAGTTTGGCCACTTCTACAAGCATGAAGACATATCTGTAAGCTCCTCTCTCAAGGAGGTTTTCAGCAGGGAGCTTTACAAGGCTGTTTGCTGATTCAGCCTTCGCATCATCATAGGTTCCAGTGCAAAGTAGGACTACGAAAGTAACTCACTGTGCCCACTGCTAGTGAAAACTGGGGTCCCTTAAATCCAAGATAATGATGGTCATGAGCTATCATATAAGTATCTTACATGTCAGAACTACTATGGAGTTGGCTCTGCTCTGGATAGGTTGGCAGTTTTATTAGAACATAGCTTATACGGGTTTTTTTCCTAATCTTTAATATTTTCATTAGCCTCCACTCTAGAACATGATGAGAACACAATTTGTTATCAATTTTTTTAAGTATGTATGTGAAATATGAATGTGAAAGGCTGAAGCTTAAGCAAGTCATACTAGATATTGCCTAATACAAAAGGTACACAAATTAACAAAGAAACAGAACCTATGGGTGAAAACAGAAAGGAAAAGGAGAAGGATGGGAACATCCTTAGAGAATTATACAAACACCCTAATCCAGAAAAGCATGGAGATGACTGTGCTGATCCACAGCTTTGTTGGCTTCACAAGGGCTTTAGACAGCCCTGGAGCCTACCCATGGACAGATACTGCCCAGACTGGACTCTCGCATCTGAGAGCGGCTCCAGGCTTCAGAGAGTCTTTTTCTTAGTGTTTGCTGCCACCATCTGATTGCTCTAACAGAGCAATCAGAAAGCTTTGCTGTAAACTGGTGAAGTACTTTTAGACAGCTCAAGGCCAACACACTCCTGAGTGTAATGTGGCAAGCATGGACAATACAAATGGAAAATGGCAACTGACTATTCGCATGTTTATTAGCACCTATAAAGGTTCCTGGAGAAGGTAGATTACATAAAAATATCTATTGTTTTTAATGATAACATACCATTATCAGAAAAACAAAAACCATAAAGTTCTGTGGCTTTTTTTAAACTGGAGTGCTCTAAACTTCTGGAAGCACAGATTATAGCAGCTGACAACTCATCTGGTCTCTTTACATTTTTGCTTTCTCATAAGCCCTGTGCAAAATTCCAAACAACATATATGAATGTTTTTACTAAGAGGTGATATAGAACTCTTATTTTATTTTCCTGAAAGTCCTAATCATTTTACTCAAAGAGTAATGAAGAATCACCTATATTGACAATGTATGGGAGGATTCAGCTCCAAAAGAACTGGGTATGAAAGAAGCTTCATTAGAGCAAACCTGAAATAAGAAGAATCTGCATAGCATCAACTGTCTAAATAGCCATGGTACCATGTCCTGAAGCTCAATGCACCAAATATGGCTGTGTTTTGACACATTATTACACATAGGTGGCTAATGATTTCTGATTTTACTTCACTAATCACAACCTCATTTGTCAGTAGTGCTCACTCTTTCTAGGTGGACAAAAAGATTATTACCCACAACAGTAGGAGCAGAAACGTTCCCTGTGATCTAGTTCATATACAATATGGCAAAATGGAATATGGGAAGTGGCAGACCTAGAGCTCAAACACTTAGATATTAGCCAAAAACTTCAGAGTGGATTTCAAAAAAATATATGCATTAACCTATTCAAAAGTTTCCCCAACAGAAAAAAAAATGTATAAACTCCTAAACCACTATTAGATACTTTAAAAGGGAGAATGGCACAAAGGACAGCTCAGGAATATTACAGCTTCTATTAGAGATCAGCACCAAGACCCAAGAAGGTGCTCCCACAGCTTATATTTGTATATGGTAGAGCCTGGTGTTATTGTTTCAGTGAAAGCACAACCAATTCCCCTCTGACTTCTCAGTTAAACCTTTCCTAAGAGATCACATTTTCTGAAGAACATGTTTTTCAGATAGTGCCAGCTTCTAGAAGTGATGACACAACATTTAAAATTATTGCTACATAATGGGACAAAGTTATGCAGCGAGACCCTCATTTACAGTTATTTTTGTATCCACCAAAGCCATTGCTGAAGTCAGTGGAAAGGGGTCGTACCTGCAGAGAGGAGTGGACAGGACAGGTGACTCATAAATGGCCTACAAGGTATTCCATTCCATACACATATTGTGTATAAAGCTGAGGGGTGACAAGAGTCAAGTTCTAGTCATCTATGGCTGACATCCTGGAGAAACTCCTTCTGTCCTCCTGCCTTCCATCCAAACTCATGCATTCTTGAATCCAGTTCCCGAATCCAGTTCCCATCTGCCACTGGGTCCACTCTGGGTCTTTCCCCATGCCTGCTCAGCAGTGTCAGCGTTGATGTGATCATCATCGAGGGGACTTGATTTTGGTTTTGCATATTTGTGTGCATTTATTATTCTCTTATTAATAATCACACTTCCTTTTTAATGTTAATTGAGTCACTAAAGCTATTATAGTTGTGTTTGGTGGGTTGGGGTATTTTTTCCAACACAAAAGCCTTTCTCCCTATTCCTTTCTCACTCTCCATGGGCAGGAATTGGGACTACATTGCCCGCTGCTGGCCACTGGCTGGCCAGGGACTAAACTGGGACAGTTTGAAACACATTTGAAAGCCATCAAGTCTGGGCTTATATACCCCTATTAAAAGTACCAGTATGACACCTGGTGGGCACATTTTGGGACAGCAAGGGGCTGATTCCTTCAGTCTTTAGCTATTCTGAAAGGTTGTAAGACACGACACAGACGGAGAAAACAAGCTAATATAAGAAAAAAAAAGGAAAACAGTGTGGACTATACATGTGAGAAAAAAAAATTTACAAAAGCCACAAATAGAGGAAGAAATTTTTTGTTCACTCGTATTGCTTTAAGAGTGCACTCAAGTATTACAAAACTTTGTGACAGTAACTGTAAATACACCTCACACTGGTCACTTGGGGATGTGTGTTGAAACATTTTAGGACTTTTCAACATAACACCCCATGTAGTAACAAAACAGTTATGAAAACAAGCACCAAGAAGAGCCATCACGATCAGGAAAGGGATTTTACTCCACAGGGTGTGGCACATCTCACTCACTCTAGGCATGCTGAAACTTGTGATTTTCCCAAATGCCAGGAACTTCATTGCATCATTTGTGGTAATGGGGCATTTAAAAAAGCAAGTAATAAAAATAAACATTATTTTTCTGGAGTTGTTTATTTGCATGACACTTTTACTATGTGAGTCTCAGGCAAACCAGCCAAAACCATTTCCCCAGTAACTGTGCCGGTCTCATTAATTATGAAAATCATGGATCAGCAAAAGAAGGTGAATACTGGTAGCCCTGCAGTGGTGTCAACTCAGTTCAAGTACTAGACATGGTTAAAAAACATCTGCAGAGACTCTCAAGAAACAGTTCTCAAGACAGCAATGGTTGTAATCTATCTGGACTGTAAAGGCTTTCACACAGTCCCCCATATCCTTCTCTGTAAATTGGAGAGACATAGATTTGATGGGTGGATGGTTCAGTGGATGAGGAATTGGTTGCATGGTCACATTCAGCTTGATGTCCAGATGGAGACCCATGACAAGCAGCGTCCCTTGGGGGGACAGGAGAAGTACACTTGTGTGAACTTCACGCATTCTGCACCTCTGTTCCTCCCTTATTAGACCTCATCTGGAGTACTGTGTCCAGTTCTGGAATCCCCAACATAAGAAGAATATCAAACTGTTGGAATGGGTCCAGAGGAAGGCCACAAAGATGATCAGAGGGCTGGAGCACCTCCCATACAAGGACAGGCTGAGAGACTTGGGATTGTTCAGCCCGGGGAAGAGGCGGCTCCAGGGAGACCTTGTAGTGACTTTCCAGTACCTGACGGGGGCAACAAGAAAGCTGGGGAGGGACTTTTTACAAGGGCACGTAGTGATAGGATGAGTGGGAATGGCTGTAAGTGGGAAGAAGGAAGATTTAGATTAGACATTTGGAAGAAATTCTTCATGATGAGGGTGGTTAGGCACTGGAACAGGTTGCCCAGGGAAGTTGTGGATGCCTCCTCCCTGGAAGTGCTCAAGGTCAGATAGGATGGGGCCTTCAGCAGCTTGTTCCACTGGGAGTTGTCTCTGCTCATGGCAGGGGTTTGGAACTACGTGATTTTTAAGGCCCCTTCCAACCCAAACCCTTTTATGATTCTATGAAACCTAAGAGGTACGAATTAGAGCCCAAATGGACATCAGGCACCTAATGGAGACAATCACATAATTTAGACACCTGAAATACAATTTCTACACTCTACGTGCTGGTATTCTACCCAGAAGTACTGCCCTATGGGTAACTAACCAGCTATATTATTTTGTAGCTACAAGAATTGTGGTACTCAAGCATAGCATAATTCCTAAATTCTCCAACTGGATTATTTGGCAGAACTGAGTTCACCACAAAACATAGTGAGGAGAATAGCATAATGACTTTTTTTTATTATTTTTGCATAACTAATCCATAACTAACACCTAACATTTAAGGGTTTTACCCACAAAGTAGAAGAAATTAGTTTCAGGCTACCTAAGAACAAACTATCCTTTAAATTCCTAGCTTAAGGCAATTTTGTAAAACAACATATTTCAGCCCACATAGTAAAACAAAACTACCACGAAACTGAAAATTTAATCAAGAGAACAAACAAGTAGGATCTTTTTCTATAGCCCACAGATTATGTATGCATTTCAGGCTTGGCCTCCTGGACTGTTTGTCCATTGTTTCATTAGATAGTCACTGATTTTTTAATTAAATCATTCATAAAACTGTGAGTAGAACTAGGAATATCCTCTTGCAGCTGGATGCTCATGAAGAAGAATCAGCCTTAGCAACACCTTCTTTCCGTCTGCACCCAGGAATTTTACAAGCTAATGCTGTCTAAGCCAAATCCTGTGCTATCAGAAGGTAAAGTAGCATAATATTACTATAATTTATATCAGGACATAAATGCTAGCACATATGATTGCAAAAAGTGATGTACAGAGGGAATCAAAAGCCTTATTGCTGAACTTGTTCTGTACTGCAATCAGAGTTCATTTTCATACTTTGGCTTCTGTCTGGCAAAACCAGAGATCTATATCTTGACCCCATGTAATTCATGCAAAGGATTAAAGGAGCTTGCATGACTTGCTCTAGTTTTCATCAATCTGTTTTAAATTATCCACATCTTTAGTTCTGAAGGTTTTGAAATAAGGTACATGGTAAAGGAATAAAGATCAGTTGAAAAGTGATAGGCAAAGTAAGCCAAATTGTAATTTTTTTTTTCAAATCACAGACAGGCATCACTGTTATATTCCAATGTCTTTATACTGTGATTATAACTTCAACAGTAAAGATAATCTTGGGAACCATCCAACTGCAAGCAGCAAAATCTTAGATAATAACGTTATTGAATTACCGCATTTTAGCTTTGGTTCCGTAAAGAACTCATGTCTGGGGAATGCACAGACTGTTATGCTTATCATTAAATAGATGGGGTAAATCATGACCTAATTAGCTGGACTATACACAATTAGGGTTATTTTGTCTTAGGCCTTCAGTGATACCCTTGCTGATGTCTACTGAGTGATGAAGAATTCCCACAATCCTGAACACAGAGAAAAAAAGAAGGGAAGGAGTATGAAATGAGGTGGTCACCACTGGAATCATCTGATAAAGTAATTGGAGGGAAAAGTAAGTCTGTAAGTCATACAAGGTTGCAGAAAATTGAAGTAGCTCAAACTGGGCCATCAAAATTTATAGAAAATGTTAATTTCCATACTCTCTTTACCTGTAAAGTGACAAAAAATGCCTTCCCCTGTCTCTTATGTTCTCAAATGCATGATTGACACCAACAGAAAACTTGGCTATTACAGAAGATCCTTGTACAAAATAACTGGCTGCAGAACTAAATATCAATAATGTGCAGTATATTTACTATTTCCTATTGAAAAAGAAAGGGTGGTGTCAAAGAGTAGAAAAAGCAGCAGAACACTGGAGCACCATTCATTCTAGGCACCATAAGAGACTCGTCTGAACTGTATTGACCGTTCCACTGTCTTCACCAGGGGAAGTTTAGATTGGTTATTAGAGGGGGAATAAAGGGTTGTCAAGCATTAGAACAGGCTGCTGGGGAAGCAGTTGAATCATCATCCCTGGGGGGTACTTAAAAGACCTGTAGATGTGGTGCCTTTGGTTATGGTTTAATGGTAGACTTGGCAGTGTTTATGGTTGGACTCAATGTTCTTAAAGGTCTTTTCCAACCTAACCATTCTATGATTCTATGAATTTATATGTGTTCTCTAGTTATGGGAATTAAAAGGGTAGGGAAATTATATTTTCCCCCCTTTAAGTAATATACCTATTCTTAAGCTTATCCCCTCAGATGTGCTAAGTAAACACTTCAGGAAATATGAACTTTACGCTTTTATTCCCTGTCTCCTCCTTAATTTCTTTTATTGCAATTCTGGAAGGACAAATTCCACACCAGGCTTGCCAGGAAAGTGTGATGTCTTAGCACTGAGCTCCCAAACACTACACTAGATGGGAATATAACTGTCAGCATAGTGTGGCTCAAGGTTTTCCATTCAGGTTGGCTGAACTCCCACACCATGTGTGTGCTTATGATAGGCCTAAATGTGTGTAGATTTAGTGGATCAGAGGGAGGGAAGACAGGTGAGCATAAGATGTATGACTTGTAGTGGGTTTATGCTAGCCTTTGTTCACCATGAGAACACATGGTACAGGCAATGAATGTGACCTGTGACCAGATTTTAGGGCACGTCAGCTGCCCTGAAAAGATGGGCTTTCTATATGTTACCCTGTGTGAGGTGGGTATTACTTAATGATTTGTCTCTTTCATTTGGCAACTCTACTGAATATTGAATTTCACAGAATACCACAGTGCTTGTGTTCATGTTACTGACCACTATGAAGAGTATCAGTGTAAATGGTGCTGAAATAATAAAAATATATGCTATATAGATCTTACCTGAAAGCCCTGTTTACTGGATCACTTAGAAGCTGAGGAGGGTGACTTGCTCCAAATGAATTCTTCACTATAAATTAGTGTGACAGATGCACTCAACCTCCGCCTTAACCAAATCAGCAGCAGTTCTGTCCACACACCAGAGGAGGTAAAAGCCTGAGTCAAGAAGTCCTCCAGAAAGACAATGAGAAACAGACATGGTGAACACCGATAAGGATTAAAACGCAGATTGTACCAGTGAGTTCCTCCAGCCTGGAGGAAGTTGTTGAATCAAAGCAGACTCATCCAGCTTATCTCCAAAGCCAAGGACTGAGCTCTGCTGGTGGCAGCCAGCACAAAAAGACTTCCTAGCTCCAACAGGACATTGGCATTCCCCCATCGTTCCTCCTCCAAGGAACTGGGACTGACAGACTGAAGAAGAAATGCAACTCACACATTTTCTCTGTGTTTAGGACCATAGGTAGGTGTTTGGACTTTGCAGAGAAAGGTACAGGACCAAAAAAGGATGAGGACATGCGTAACATGAGGCATTCCATGATACATGCACACAAACTACTGAGTTCATGAGCTTTTTGAAAATCACAAATGGGCTATTTAAAAAACAATTTTACACTGACACAGGCAGTTCACAGGGGAGCAGGGGCAGTGTTTTTGAAACACCGTACAGTTTGGAGTGTGTGGCCTGGGGCACCCCAGGGGGTGCCAGGATACCCCTTCCCAGCTACTGCCCCTTGCAGAACGTGCTCCCCTCCATCGACCCCGCAGCCTCCAGTGGTACAAGAATCATAGAATCACCATGTTAGAAAAGAGCTCTGAGTTACTGAGTCCAACCATACCTATCTGCCACTAAGCCATATCCTTAAGTACCTCATCTACCTGTCTTTTAAATATTTCCAGGGATAGTGATTGAACCACCTCCCTGAGCAGCCTATGCCAGTGCCCAATGACCCTTTTGATGAAAAATATTTTCGCCGCCCCTGTCCTCCCTGCGACTGCCTCGGGGAAGGAGGCCCCAGGGTGAAATCCTTCCTTTTTCTGTTGCTGCCTCTACAGTGGCCAGCATGAGTTCAGCCCTAGCCTTGCCTTTCTCGTCTTCCCTTCTTAGATACACCTTCTGAGCTTCCCTCAGTAGCTTCATAAGTACCCTCTCATGCCAGTCTTCTAGCTTCTCTAGTTTCTTCCTGATATCCAGCCACAACCAAGTCACAAAAGTGATTTTAAGTAGTTCTTGCCCTGCCTCTAACTCTGGGTCAATCCCAGAACACTTTTGCATGTTCTCTTTCACCCTCTCCAACCATTCTCTTGGAGTCTCCTCCTTATTCTGGCAACTGCCAAATGCCTTACTAGCATTCTGTCCCCTAGGTATGGTTTCCCTTATTCCCCTAATCATAAGTGTTCTATAATCTCTTCACCGATTTCTCCCTTCTGGGATGTTATGACCCCACCTCAGGCAGATATTTGGGAGAGCTTGCCACTTTCAGAAGGAGGGGCAGAGAGAACATGTCAAAAGGCAAAAGCCAGGTTACAACCCTGCCTGGCCACTGCAGTAAAAGATAATGAAAAATATTTTTATAAACCCACCAACAGCAAAAATTGAGCCAAGGAGAATCTCCATTCTTCATTGGATGCAAGGAAGGAGGGAATATTGCCAGACAGATGAGGTAAAGGCTGAGGTGCTTGATGTCTTCTTTGCCTCAGCCTTTAACCATCAGAGCAGTTATTCCCAGAGTGTTCAGCCCCGTGAATAAGAAGTCAGGGACAGGGAGCACGGCAACCACACACACACACACACACACACCACCCCCAGCCCCCCAGCCTCCCCCCCCCCCGGTAATCCAGGAGGAAGCAGTTAATGACTTGCTATGTCACTTGGACTCTCATCAGTCCATAGGGCTGGATTGGATCCACCCAAGAATACAGCAGGAGCTGGCAGAGCAGCCTGTCTGGACACTCTCCATCATTTATCAGCAGTCCTGGTTAGCAGGGGAGCTCCTAGACCACCAGAGGCTTGCCAAAGGGGCACCCAGCCACAAGAAGGTCCAGGTGGAGGGTCTGGGGGACTACTGGTTTGTCAGTCTGAACTTGAATCATAGAATCACCAGGTTGAAAGAGACCCACCGGATCATCGAGTCCAACCAATCCTTTCAAACACTAAACCATGCCCCTCAGGACCCCATGCGCCCGTGCCTTAAACACCTCCAGGGAAGATGAATCAACCACCTCCCTGGGCAGCCTCTGCCAGTGACCAATGACACTTTCTGTGAAAAACTTCTTCCTAATGTCTAGCCTAAATCTCCCCTGGTGGCACTTGAGGCCATTCCCTCTTTTCCTATCCCCTGCCACTTGGGAGAAGAGGCCAGCACCCTCCCCTCTACAACCTCCTTTCAGGTAGTTGTAGAGAACAATAAGGTCTCCTCTCAGCCTCCTCTTCTCCAAGTTTAACAACCCCAGCTCCCTCAGCTGCTCCTCTTAAGACTTGTTCTCAAGCCCCTTCACCAGCTTCCTTGCTTTTCTCTTGTAGTAGTTATAAAGTAGTTACAAAAAGTGGAACATTTTGATTTAAGCTAAAGTGAAGCTTCCTCTAAGTAATGGCATTTTTTAAAGTTAGACAGAATGTCCCTGATAGGATGTTTCCTTTTGGACAGTTTTTCCAGACACTGATCATTCCATGAGGATGTCAGCATCTTGTGTTCAGTGTGATCTACGTTGAACAGAGGTGTCTCCTGTGATCACCTCTGTTTGCAGCCTTTCCCTATCTCGGATGCAAGGTCAGGCAGAGCCGTCTCCACAGCTCCAAGTTAGCAGGAGTTTTGACTGTTGTGAAGTTTCGTAATAACAGTAAAAGCAGACCTTGAGAAGTAACAGGATATGCGTAAGACTTTTGAGAAAACGCATACATGTGAATGTGAGAGGGAGATACATTCTGTAACCAGCTCTTGCCTCATTCACTGATAGAGACCTCGCCCCCACGCCGCCCCTGCCCGGTTAAAGGCTGCTCGCTCCCTACAGCTCCAAAGCGCATCTTAAACAGGTTTATTTCCCGGTATTTCCGATCCTTCCAGCGCCCGCGGCAGCACACGACCCGCTGCCCCTCCCCTCCCCCCCGGGGCGGGCCCCAACACCGCGGAACAGCCGGAGCCGCCGGCGGCTCGTACCACCCCGCGCGGGTGATGGGGGGTGGGGAGGGAGACGGCACCTCAGCTCCTGACGGCACCGCCTTACCCTGCCCGGCCGCGTCGGTGAACGCAGGCAGCCGCTTGCCGCGCACGGGAGGCACAGCTCCCAGTCCTGTCCGCAGCCCGGAGGCGGTCCCAGCGCTCCCCTCCCCACTCCTTCCTGCGCGGGTGGTTGCGCCCGGGCGCGGCGGGGCAAGTGCCAGCTGAAGATGGCGTTTCCCGGGCAGCCGGCGCCCTGCGGCGGGTTCTACCAGGGCGGGGTGAGCGGGGCCCGCGGGGCTGCCCTTTCCCTGCCTTCCGCCCGGGCCGTGCCCTCTGCGGGGGCCGGGGCTGCCCGGGGCGGCGGAGGCTCCAAGGGGGAGGGGGGGCGCATCCTCGTGGGCCAAGGTGCTTTGTGGAGGTGTTTTCAGGGCTCAGTGGTGGGTCCAGGCTTGTTCAGTATCCTTATCAATGACCTGCATTGAATGTACCATTGGAAGGTCGCAGACGACACTAAGCTAGGAGGAAAGGTCGATCTGCTGGAAAGTAGGGAGGCTCCAAAGGGATCTGAACAGGCTGGACCGCTGGGCTGAGACCAATGGGATGAGGTTCAACAAGGCCAAATACCAGGTCCTGCATTAGGGGCACAACAATCCTGTGCAGCACTACAGGCTTTGGGAAGAGTTGCTAGAAAGCTGCCTGGAGGAGAAGGACCTGGGGATGTTGGTTGACAGCCAACTGAACATGAGCCAGCAGTGTGGCCAAGAAGGCCAATGGCATCTTGGCTTGTATCAGAAATGGCGTGACCAGCAGGTCCAGGGAGGTTATTCTCCCTTTGTACTTGGCACTGGTGAGACCACTCTTTGAATCCTGTGTTCAGTTGTGGGCCCTTCACCACAAGAAGGATGTTGAGGCTCTGGAGTGAGTCCAGAGAAGAACAACAAAGCTGCTGAGGGGACTGGAGAACAAGTCTTGTGTGGAGCAGCTGAGGGAGCTGGGATTGTTTAGTCTGGAGAAGAGGAGGCAGAGGGGAGACCTTATTGTCTGTAACTACCTGAAAGGAGGTTGTAGAGAGGAGGGAGATGGTCTCTTCTCCCAAGTGACAGGTCATAGGATAAGGGGAAACGGCCTCAAGCTGCGCCAGGGGAGGTTCAGACTGGATATCAGGAAAAAAAAAAATCACAGAAAGGATCATCAAGCACTGGCATAGGCTGCCCATGGAGGTGGTTGAATCACCATCCCTGGAGATATTTAGAAGACCGGTAGATTAGGTGCTTGGGGACATGGCTTAGTGGCAGATAGGTATGGTTGGACTCAAGGATATCAGAGCTCTTTTCCATCCTGGTGATTCTATGATTCTGTGATTTCTGTGTCACTTCCTACTAACAAGGTCCCATCCTTCACACTTTGTATCAAGCTATTGTGGGGCTGTAAATCATGGAGCATCTTCAAAGAATAAGGTGCTCCTGGCCGAAGTCTGTCTGCAGAAAGGACATAATCACTGTTATACAGATTGTTGATGCAACTCAGTCAAACGAGATTAACTTCTGTCATTCCATGATTTTTGGTTAAGAATAAATTTTGTTTTAAAATTTCTGTGCTTAATGCATAGTCTTCCAAGTATTTCCCCGGATATCTGCCTTACTCAAGTCTTTTGAAGTAGAGAGAAAAATCTGATGTGCTGCAGTAGTTCTGTCTTGAGTACTCCATTTTCTGACAGTGGGAGACTAATATTCCACCTTGATAAGATACAGAATGATGCACACTGCTCCTGTGCAAGATTTTACACTGAATTGCTTTAATTGCAACAAATGAGCGTATTTGGGAGGCTACAAAAAAGCTGAGGAGGGACTTTTTACAAAGGTGTATAGTGATAGGAATAGGGGCAGTGGCTATAAACTGGAGAGGTGCAGATTTAGACTAGATATAAGGAGGAATTCCTTCACGCTGGGGGTGGTGAGCCACAGGAAGAGGTTGCCCAGGGAGGTTGTGGATGTCCTATCCCTAGAAGTGTTCAAGGCCAGGCTGGGTGGAGTTTTGGACACCCTGATCTAGTGGAAGGTGTCCTTGCCCACAGCAGGAGGGTTGGAACTAGATCTTGAAAGTCCCTTCCAACCCAAAATATTCTGTGATTCTATTTGGTAGCACTATTGTGTCTTTATATAAGGAATTTATTTTTTGTTTGCTTTGATTATTTCTTTATGTGGTACGTATATAAAAACGCAAGTTGATTCTTATGTAGTTTCATAGCAGTTAACTGAATCGTTGATTTGAAATTTTCTTCTTGATTTCTAAAGTATGGAGGAGCCCCAGGAGGACCAGCATTCCCTGGACAAGCCCAGGATCCTTTGTATGGTTATTTTGCTGCAGTAGCAGGGCAGGTAAGCTTATAGAATATTTTTGGGGTTTGTTTGTTTTTTTATTCTGGGAACTATTTTCTACAGTAGCTTTTGGAAAAAGGAATTTGCAGCAAGAAAAACTTGTTTCGAATTTAAAAAAAACTCTGCAAGATGTTTTTGCTTAGCCTATGTACTGTATAGAGCTGTAAAGCTATGTCATGTAGCTATATACACACAGTGACTATACAGTTTAAATAATGCTGTTCATTTCTGTATAGGATTTGTATATGTGTGTAAATTCATGCATATGTGTGGGCTCTGTTTTTCCTATACAAGTACATTCAGAGACTACATAGTTATATGTAATGTAACTGAATTGTGACTCAGCTCTGGTTTGGGGAGTGCTGTTAACTTCAGGAAGGAGAAAAAACAGAAACAATGGGAAGCATGGGCTGTGTCTAGGAGATCATTAAATAATCTTAAAATACTCACAAATGGAGAAGTCTTGAGTTGTGCCAGTATCTGGCTTTGCTGGTAGGATAGCGTGATTATTCTTTTAAGGAGTAAGGCAGTCACAACTTAGAATTTGGGCCTTTCTTTTTTCCTCCTTGTCATTCTGCACTGCACTTTTAATTGCTTTCCTGTAATTTTGTGGCTAGTATTGTTTTTGTATAATTATGCATATCAGTAGAAGTAGTTCTGGAACAATACTTTGAAACTTAGAAGCAAATAACTTAGGTTTATTGAGTTGAAGTTCCGTCTCTGTTGGCTGTATATAGAGCTATTTATTGCATGCTTCCGGGTTGTATGCAGATCTGAAACTCTGATTCTGGATCTGTTATCCGTAGGTAAACATAATCACAACGTGAAGGCTTGAATTCAGCAATATAAGCTGATGTTTAAATTCCCAGTTTAGGAATGTAATTTGGGGTTGTTCTCTATAGTTGTTTTTAATTAATAATGCATCTGACAGCCTACATATTAGTTCTTTAACATTGCTTATGAAAATACATAGATTATGTATTTTTGTAGTTGGGAAGAACACTGGAATGTGACCTGTGTGTAGTGAGGCAACCGTCTGGGAAGGTGGAGGCCCAAGCTAAATTCCGCTGAATGTGCTGAAAAATTGGCAGTTGAGACACCTCTGCATCCAGGTGCCACTGGGATGCGTTCCAGGAATAGGAAGTGGAGCCAGTAACTGACAATAGGAAAACTAGTAACCTCATAGAGTGAACAGAGCAGGAGGTAACAGAAAGCAGGGTGCAGCCCTGTGGAGAAGAGGTTGGCAAGAGGTGGACTTCATCGAAGAATAGACCATCTCTAGGCTTTTGAAGTGTGGTGTGGTTACTGAAAGGTGAGGAAACAGTGAGCTGATGGATACGATCAATTTACTGCTTAAGAGTACTGAAGTTAGTACTCTTAAATACTTTATGTTTTTCTAGAAATCACTCCTTAATAAAATAAACAGGTAGCTTTTGAAATGTTATCCTTGGAATGGGAAGTTTTGCAGACCAGTGGCTGTGCAGAAGTTAAAACAAACCCTATTAGGAGACAGTGAAATGGAGCAGATAAATTATCAGCTGTTTTTACAGCCATCCATGCAAGTCTGTGAAAAGCCACATCTCTCAGTTTTCCTCAAGTGCTTGTTGTAGAATTGGTTACATTTTTTGTTATAGTTTGCTGCTGTCTGTGTTGGTTTTGTGCCTGTATAGTATAAGATGTTATCTCTGAGCTTTCCTTATATTAGTTTTACAACAGAGATTTTGTCTTAGATTTGAGGAAAATGTTTCCTTTTTTTAACAGAAGACAGTCAAAAGTATTGTTAAAAATATTTATTGAATTAACTGAGTCCGTCTTTGTTGGAAGAAATAATTTTCTTTTTTTGGGGCTGTTTGCAAAGCCCCTATGTCTTGCCTAGTTAAACTGTTCAAGTTCTACTTAGATTAAAAAAAAAAGCCAAACGTGGTTTTGGTAATGTTAATTATGATCACAAGTCATGCTTTTCTGTCTTCCTGCCTGTTAACAAGTTACGCAGATCCTGCCTTTATTTGAGAAGACACAAGGGCTTTGAAAACATTCGCTGCTTAATATGCATGGCTATTTCAAATCTTCTTTTGTGTTTATTTTCCTGTGAGTGTGAAGTTTTAAATACATCTCTATGGCTAGAGTAAATTGGATACAATTTTGGGTTTAGCTGCCATTAATTTTAAATAGAACCAAAAGAGCGTTTCTTTTTATATCAGACTTTATCAAATATCCTTTAACATATTAATTGCTTTGTCCTATAAGTAATAATACTTCATTTCTGAAAGTGACCTGGCTGTGCCATTCCTGCTGTGCCATCTAGTAGAGTATCTGTTCTTAAAAAACAAATTAAAAAAAATGCTTTATGGATTTAAAAACATTAGGAAAATGCTGAGGCAAATAACTTTGTTTCAAAATATAAGGCAATTCTCTTTTTCCTATTTAGTGCTTTACAAAAATCACATAGAATCTTAGAATCATCTGATTGGAAGAGACCCACCAGATCGAGTCCAACCATTCCCACCAATCTCTAAACCATGCCCCTCATAATCTTTTATATCTACATATACAATGTTCTTTCAAACAAATTATACTCAAACTCTCTGTGAACTGAACTTCATGTTAGGTGTGTGAAGTATGTGACCTAGAATTGCAACTGTACTTCTGACAGCTCATTGCTTTTCATGAATTGGCTGTTGTTTTCTCTGTTTGGCCCTGAGAAGGATGAATTGGAAGTGAGTCTTTTTCCAAACCATGCAGATAAGTATCTTCTCTGGGTTTGTTTTGGGTTTCTTTCAAAATTCTTTGTTTTCTGCTTTTGCTCATTTTGCTAACAACTTACTATTTCCCCCAAACCAATCTTTTTTTAGATTTGCAGGTCTTAAGGCTGTCTTGAGAATAGGTTGTATGTGATCTTGGTTCCAGATTTCCTAGTGTAGCAGTGAGATCATAATCATATTATCTAAAGTGACTACAGTACTCACTGAGTTAACATTAATACTTAAAGGGAAGCTGTCTTTCTGTTCAAAATTTTGCACCTTGGTTTCTGTGCAGCTGGCTGTTGAGTATACGCTGTGTTTGGTGTGGCTTGTTTTATTAAAAAGTTAGATTTAGAGCAAACCTGTGAATCCTGTTCAGTTTTTATTACATCACTGGATGCTAGTGCATATTGCAAAAATATCAGTGAAAGAAACATCATTACAGACATAGGTTATAAAAGACATTTTTTTTGTCATTTAGCAGACAGGTAATCGGTTGGTTTTTTAAAAGGTAACTAAATTAATGCCACTGAAAAGGGAGTGGGTACTGGGAATAACCAGCCTGTTAGAGAGAATTAAAACAATAGCTGATACGTCTTCTGTTATCGAAAGGATGGACAAATAGATGCTGATGAGCTACAGAGATGTCTCACCCAGTCAGGCATTGCAGGATCGTATAAACGTAAGTTAATGATTTAAATACACCAAAAAAAAAAAAAACCCAACCCTAAAGCATACTAATTCTTCTGGCATCTACTAGATAATGCTTGTAGTTGTGCCTCCTGCAGAGTTTTTTTTCTTACTTGCATGGTAAATGGGCTTTCTTTCTCTACATACTATTTTGAAATGCAAGTTCTCTGAATGGGGTTCTGTGCGTATAGAACTTCCCTTCTCAGCTTCCTTAGTTCCCCACTGCTGAGCTGTGGAGTTGGAACTGTTTTATTTCGTAATGGACAGCCAGTTCTTAAAAAGGTGTTTTGCTTTGTTTTCAAATTGAGCTTTGATACCGACCAAATAAATTCTGTAGCAGGACTCCTGTCAGGATACCTAGTGTTCGATTTACAAAGTGGAGCTTCTGTGAGTATAACTGGCTTGCTTAAGTGGTGTCTATAGTGAGATATAAAAGACCACTTTGAAATCCAAAACCCTTATAGATTGAGATAAGAGAAAATTAACAGTAAAGATAATTTGAATTGCCTCCAGGTTGTCCACTGTCAGCTTTTCTAACAAGTAATGATTAAAAGCTCTTATTTGGATCAAAATAGGGTATAACTGTATACAGTGGGAACAATTGTATAATATTTCATACATTATTAAGTATTATCAGTATATAATAAAAAGAAGTTTAAAATTTTACATGTAGGCAAACCCAAAAATTATTATTTTAATATAACTTATCTCCCTTTTTTAATTTAAACAGCTTTCAACTTAGAGACTTGCAGACTCATGATCTCAATGCTGGATGTATCCTTTACTATGAAATATAACCATTTTTCTGTCATTTAAGCAAAGATGAGAGGGTGCCGAAAATTTGAGAAGTACTTTGTCATTCCCTTAAGTCTTGACATAACAAGTATTATGATTAGGGAACTAAAAAATTCCATTCTTTGATATTTTACAGGATTAAATAACTGTAATAAATGAGGCTTTTGGTGACTTATCTTCTTACAAGTCATATCCCTAAGGAACTGTTTCTCCATTGAATGTACAAAGAGTCACGTCTGATCACCCAGAATAGAGTTTTGTGCAAATTGCTCGTTGTGCTTTTCAATTTAAGCATTTGTACTACACAGCCTGAATACAATCCACATCACCCTAAGTCCTGTTCTTGAATGAATCAGGTTTCGGTGTCTAATGGGATGGTGTATGACACTCAGCAGCCAGGCTGGAGTCTTCAAAGTTTCTTGGTCAAAATTTAAATCTTCATGTTCAAACATTTTGCCATTTAAAAAGAAAAAAAAAAGCAGAAATAAAACTGGAAGGGCTTTGATCTCACCTTGAATAAACTGACTGAGTGCAAGAGAACTGGTATTATTGTAACTTAAAGTAGTTTTTCATTTGGCATCTGGTTTTATTTTGGATCTGTGTTTTATTGGTAAAAATTACACTGCAGCAGGTAAAA
Organism: Coccyzus lansbergi; assembly: GCA_033558105.1. Lineage (NCBI taxonomy): Eukaryota > Metazoa > Chordata > Aves > Cuculiformes > Coccyzidae > Coccyzus > Coccyzus lansbergi. The sequence goes on from JAUMJK010000306.1 coordinate 4,387,875, forward strand.
GAGAAGTGTGTGAAATAAGTTAAATTCATAAAGATCAAATAGTTTTACCAGGTTTCACTGAGAAGTGGGGAGAGGAAGTTTTCTAGCCTTTCGTATTGGTCAGTACTATTCCCTCTGTCTGTGCTATGGGATGTGCCAGTTATTTTTCTACCAGAAAAGTTAATAATAATAAAATTGTTAATACTGACCTTTGAGAAAGAGGTTTGAACTACAGATGACAAAAATATGAGTTTCCATTGAAGAGAGGGCTTTTTTAGATTTTTTTAAGTTAAGGAATGTTTTCCTTAGCTGTGGATTCAGAGGGATATGTCTGGCACACTGGGATTTAATGAATTTAAAGAGCTCTGGGCTGTGGTCAATGGCTGGAAGCAACACTTCTTAAGTTTTGACAACGATAGAAGTGGTACAGTGGATCGTCAAGAACTGGAGAAAGCCTTGATGAACATGGGTAAGTTGTGTAATGTTCTTGCTTCTGATGCCGACTTATAGCATTTCCCATTATCAGTTATCATTGTGCAGTAACTGCCACGTGGTATTTCCAATTAAAAATGTGTTGGATCCTCTTAACTTGCCTGTCTTTTCAATGTAGACTTTTTATTTTTAAATAGGATTTAGACTGAGCCCACAGGCAGTGAGTGCAATTACAAGGCGGTACAGTACTCATGGAAAGATTACATTTGATGATTACATAGCCTGCTGTGTGAAACTCAGAGCTCTCACTGGTAAGCTGGATTATAGCCTTGTCACTATCATCCCCATAATATATTTTTATTTAATAAAATCTGATTACTCGGTTATCTTGGGGTCAACCTTAACTGTTATGTAACACAAAATAGTTTTCTTCCAATGATTTCTTTTTTAAATTCTTATTGAAAAATGGCCTTAAAACTAATGCAGGTTTTATTCCAGAGACTTGAAGACTTATGTTATCAAAATACGGAAACTGTATTTATCGACAGAACATAAAGGGTTGTATATGATAAATATGAAAATGAAGAACAGGAAATTAAGTCTAAGAATGAACTGCAGTGTTCTTCATTAATTCTTACTCATGTCATTTGGGAAATTTAATGAAAGTACAAAGTGTTTTTAAAAAATGATTAACTGTAATTCTTACCTGATGTTGATTTTATTTTCTTGGTGTATTTTTGCAGAATGTTTTAGAAGAAGGGATGCATCTCAGCAAGGTTTTGTGAACTTCCAGTATGATGATGTAAGTGAACTTTAACTTTTTAGTTACACTTACAGGGTAAAACTAAGGAAAACCTGAAAACTGAAGACAAACAGTTATAATTTGAATTTGTGTCTGTCTTCCATATGCTTGTGGTGTAATCTGAGAGCACAGAGGTTCCAGGTTTTGTTGAGTATTTTCTCAAAAAACTTGTTATTTTATAGAGTTCTGTAAAATGTGGTGCATTTCTGTCTGGGCTTTATGCCATCATGGTTCAAGAAGATCTAAGAAGCTACATTGCTTGCTAATGTCACTTTCTGTGACATTTTTTTATTTTTTTGTTTTAAGGCTTGATTGGCATTTTTCTTGGGAAGAGCCAGGGTAGATGCAGTATGGACAGACAGAAATCACACAATCAGGCTTGTAGGTGTTGGCTTCCTGGTCATACATGTACAGACGCTTTGTTCTAATTAACTATTAGCTAATATTTGCTTTCAAAGCTTTGTTGTTGACAGACTGAATTTGCTTACAGAAAAATGTAGTGGCAGTGGGTATTTCAAGAGAAAAAATGAAAAAAGGTTCTCTACCATACTTATAAATAAGTGGTTATTCTTTTTCTTTCAGTTCATACAGTGTGTTATGAGCATATAAATCAAAAGGAAGGAAGTCATGGGCGATCGTGATTAACATTCCAGTTTGTGTTTTGCTATGCCAAATCACAGAATCAGTAAGTTGGAAAAGACCCACTGGATCATCGAGTCCAACCATCTTACTATCAAGTCCAAATCTTACAATGTGTATCTCAATATTGGAAATTGCATATTTTATGAAGATATTGCTTTAAACGTGTGCACTTTTTTAGTTCTGACAGTGAATACAAACTACTCCTGTACTGTTTTTTAATTGCTAATTCTTAAAGATTTTTTTTTATTTTCATATACTTGCAATGCACTATTTGTAACTCAAATTATGCAGATAGTAAGTTTTTCTATAATGTGATTACATTTTTTCACTTGCTTCACTAAAACCAGCTCCTGAACTGCAATTTACCTTTTTTCTGTCTTACACAGTATCATGTATATGACATAAGATGATACATATCCTTTTGTCTTTGACAGCATAGGACATACATACAAACTGAAGTTGCTTTTGGAATGGTAATTTTATGCGGGTCTATTAGAATATCACTAAGTTTAAGTTGCTTCTGTTAACTGCTTGCATGTTTTCAAGATGAAGTCTATGACACCACGCACAGAGCGTAAGGCAGGCTACCTTTTAGAACTTGTAAGCCGAGATGCGTCAAGAGAACTCTCCTGGCAGTGTGTTCTTTCTTGTATAGGGGACTTTTGTACCAGTAAGAATCTTGCACTGTGTCATTATATAAAACACATTCAAACATACGGAAACTTCACTGTGTCTTTTTAACTTCCCTTTAACAATGAACTTCTAAGCTGTCAGACTTCAGTTACATGTAAATTAATGTTTGTATCTCCTCCACCTTAAACTCCTAACAAGTAGCCTGCTTGCCTTTATATGCAAACCAACATGCCCTATTACTATTATTTCAGATCATGGCAGTAATGACCAGTGCTACAGAATTTACGTGGAAGCAGATACAGAAAGGAAAGACTTTTATTTGCATGAGATATTTAAGGGAAAAAATATTTAATTTGTAAAAGAAATAAAAATTGCAAGGATTTTTGGCTTTGGCAAGGTTTTTTTTTTTTTTGAGGGGAAGACCAACGTGTGGGGGTTGAGGGAGCAGCACAACTATATAGACGTAGGTAAAACATTTTTTCCAGTTAAATAAGGTAACAAAACTATTGGTCATTTCTGTAATACCACCAGAGGAGTGATAGATGTTCTTTTGGTAGCCTTGTAAATGCAGAGAATGCCAGAGGAATGTTAAAGAGAGTAGCTGGCAGGTCTCATCTAAAGAAACAGCTAGTGTTACTGCTTAAATTCAGAATCCTTTGCACAGTGCCTCTAGTTTCATTTCAGGAGCTAGTTCTCTTTCTGCCCTAGAATTTTAAATACATAGACAAGACTGTACTTCCACATTCTGACAATTGTACACTGTCCTGTTGCAAACTTAAACTTGGAAAGACATTGAATGCTACAAACAACATTCTACTGTCTGTAAAGATTTGTCTGTCTGAAGTAGCCACAATCAGTTCTGCTGTAGTTAAGAGCTTTGACAGCTGACAGTAATAGTATGAAGCAGAGGCTCTTCTTCGTGTAGGTCTTTGATTAGATCATTTTGGATAAATGCAATATTCATCTTTATAGTGTTAATCTCTGTCTCAACCCGGACCCATGAGCCACATGCCCGTGTCCGCCCCTGACAAGGGGGGAAAAGTGGATCCATTTGTCGGTGTGGTGATCCAGAGGCCAATAAGGTCACTCCCAGGGTGAATATCAAAACGGTATTTATTTATGGCTCCAGCAAACTTAAACATACCAAGGTAGCAGGGTGCACAACAAAGAATCCCCGGTAACGACCCAAGTCCCTAGGGTCCGACCCAACACGCACGCCATGAGGTAGGGGGGGAGGAGGAGGGCAGGTAGAGAGAACGAAAGAGGAGGAAGAAATAAGAAGTCACCACGTGGAATCTCGAGAACACGTGGTCCAGCCACGTGGTCTAGGCTGCTCCGATCGACGTGTGCCCCCCGACCACCTCCCAGTCCCCTTTATCGGTGTCTATTGGGCAGTGAGCAGCCGCGGGATGTGGGTAGCGGGGAAAAGCTATGCCTGGTCCTGCACCGCCCCCCGCTGGACAAAATGTTTAAGGCAAATAGGTAAACGCAGTCTGACTTGACAATTTCACCGTAAAAAATGATGAGCCATCTTTACCAAAATGCTCATTACCCACACAACATTTCTTTCATACTTATGCTTAACTGTGTTTCTGGCCCTCTAGTGGATTTAAATTTATAGCAGCCCACACAGTCCTGTGCTTGAGTTTTGTGACTAAAACAGCACTGATAACGCCTAAGTGTGTTAACTGTTGGTGAGCAGTGCTTGCACAACATAAAGAGCTTATTACCTGCTCTCTGACTGCAGTGAGGAGGCTGAAGGTGGGCTGACCTGAATGGACTAAACTTCATGCTCAGCAGTGAAGCTGTGACAGGGGTGGGCAAGTCTCCAAAGTAGACCGATTGGTGGGAGGGGGCGAGTGGTTGCCTTTGTGCAGCTTTTTTCCCCTCTACTTCTTTTCCTTCACTTAAGGTGTTTTACCTTGATCTGCTATTTATTATTTTTCATTATGCTTTTGCTCTTGCAGTTCTCCATCCACCACAGGCCTGAAACTAATAATGAAAAAAACCACTAGGGACTAGAGAATATAACATTCTTGTAGATAAGCGTAACTTCCTAGATGACCTGACTCCCCCCAGAATCATGGGATGGTTTGGGTTGAAATCACCCGGTTCCAGCCCCCCTACCTTAAGCAGGGACACTTTCTACTTGATAAGTTGCTCATAGCCTTGTTCAACCTCGTCTTGGACATCTCCAGAGTTGGGGCATCCACGACTTCTCTGGGCACAAGTTCCACACTGCTATACATGAAGTTTTGCAGTATCTCATGAAAATTATTTATGAAATAATATATGAGAGTAAAATTGTACCTACAAATAAAAGTTTGTCTTTAAAAGACAATGTGTTTAGTTTAAAAGTTGCCTTTTTCATCTTCTATTTTTTTTTAACAAAAAGCGTAACAGTTGTCTGGAGCAATGAGAGTATCAATAAGCATAAAGTCTATCTCAATTTATTTCCTCAGGCAGAATTGCTGGTTTAGCTGCAACCAGCTCTGGGGCAGCAAAATGGTTGTGACAAATGTGAACCAGTAGTCTTCTTCAGGGATCTTCTTGTAAACATAAAACAGAGAAAACTCTACTGCTCCAAAACCAGGCACAAATTTTACGTTATCCAAGAAAGCACAGATTATTGCTTTCCACAAGCATTTGAGATAGCCATGGTATTCACAGGGACTGATGGAATAAATCATCTTTTGACATAAACTAAAAATCTGCTAAGGTGTGCCTACTGAATTTGCTGTCATTGAACTAAAAATACCCGCTGTAAACCAATGTAAAGCCAGGAACCCATTGCTTCCCCATTAAGAGTGGATTCAGTAAGCAATACAAATACGCAAATAAGTTACCTGCTTTGGGGAACAACTTACCTGTTACTCAGAATTAAGGGTTTCTCTTTTCCAAAAGGCATACTGGCAGGGATGCTTACAGAGGAGGCTGAGAGGAGACCTCATTGCTCTCTACAACTACCTGAAAGGAGGTTGTAGAGAGGAAGGAGCTGGACTCTTCTCCCAAGTGACGGGACAGGACAAGAGGGAATGGCCTCAAGTGCCACCAGGGGAGATTTAGGCTGGACATCAGGAGGAAGTTTTTCACACAAAGGTTTATTTGCCATTGGAAGAGGCTGCCCAGGGAGGTGGTTGATTCATCTTCCCTGGAGGTGTTTAAGGCACGGGTGGATGAGGTCCTGAGGGACATGGTTTAGTGTTTGATAGGAATGGTTGGACTCGATGATCCGGTGGGCCTCTTCCAACCTGGTGATTCTATGATTCTATGCTACTAAGTGATTGCTTTTGACTTCTGTGCAAACAATTGAGTATAGTTTAGAATGTAGGTAGTTTTTCTATGTTTACCCTAGACGTGCAAACCTAAGGAATTGTAATTGTAGATTTGCTTTGATAACAGTAGAATCATAAGACCAAGGTCAAGAAGCATCCAGGATTATTGTCAACCCTGGAATTTGAGAAATAACATCTGCATTTGGTTATTACTTAACAGCCTTTTTTCCCCCATGCATGAAGCATCATTTTTCACACTGACCTACAGAAAATTTAGAAAGTGCTAAATGTTAAGGACTTCTGAGGAACAAAATACACACAACAGTTTTTGTCATTGAAAGTCACTTTACTGATGTTACAACATGTTAGTAACATTGAAAAACCACAGGCATTTGTATTAAATAATCTCATAGAAGTGGATACTGTGATGCTGCTATTAAAAGTGAGCAGGAATTTAGAACCCCAAATTACAATGATTTTATTTTATAAAAAGCAACATTTTCTTTAGCTACATGAAAGCCAGATTCATTCACTTCAACAGCCCAATGCCTGTAATGGTTATGACAAAAATACCACACTCAAAGCCAGAAAGTTGTAAATTGCAATGCTTCATTTTGGCATTTGTCAGAAACCTTATTTTTCTATTCCATCAGGTATGTACTTTAAAGGATTTTAACTAGCAAATACAACAAAATGGTAACGATCAGTTGGTTTTGCTAATACTAGCCCAGCCCCTGTGGTGAAACATGATTCTCCTTGCCTCTCCAAATGTTTTACCAATAAGGGCTAGTATGAATGAAAAAATATAGAGCTTTTTTTTTTGTTGTTTATAGCAATGCCAATGATGAACAGTAGCACAAAATGAAGCTGGCAGAGCCAATTGAAATATATCACCCCAAAAGCTTTGCTGAAAGAACTGGTCATACTATAAACAGTGTTTTCCCCAGCAGATTAAAAATCATGTAATGCTTTGCTATTCTGAAAAAAATAATTTGGCATTTATGCAACAATAAAAATAAGTACTGTACTCTATATAAAACGCTATTGTTGTAATATATCTTTACCCTTAAGAAAAGAAAAATCAGGTTATATATTCACAGTTTGAATATGTTCTGGGCTGTATTTCCAAGCATCGAATGTGCAGCGTCTCTACACAGGCAGTAAGCAGGAGTCCTTGTACCAATAATCAAAATAAATCAGCATTTAGTGTTATACAGAGCCGTACAATATTGCATGTTCAGCTGCTAGCACCACTATACTTACAAGGACAGTCAGGCCTATATACAGAATTTCTAACATGGTTGTAAAAATAGACTCTTCATGCCAAAGTTAGAATATATAAGGTCTTAAGGCCTCATGTTAAGATTTATTTTAACCAAAATTTTAATTTTTTTTTATTCAGAGGAATACAGAAAGAAAAAAAATAGCTTGTTGCTTTGACATTTTATGCTCTAGTAATTACAAATAGTGTAAGAAAGACACATATACTTCTCCCTTAGAGAATGTGTTTCTTTTTAACTGCTCTGTGCTTACTTTCCCCAATGTTCCTCGCCTCACTCTAGAGTTATATTGCAATTATGGCCTGTCTACACAGCAGAAGTTTTTATAAACACTTCGAAGCTGACTTACCTAAAGTGATTTTGAAATTGATATAGATTGGATTTTAGAGAACTAAACCCAGCAGAGCTGGCTGGGTGAGCTAATTTGAAGTCAGGTACAAAGTTTCTGAAGTCTGAGAACACAACCACATTTCTGTGTCCCAAATTTATTTTTGCTGTTTGCTTTCATTACTTGGCTGAGATAACATTAATGTTGACAGCTGTAGTCATTTGCTAAATAGCTGCAGAAAACTTGTGGAATGATGATACCACCTGCTGGGTGTACAAGCTACTGTCCCAAAGCTTTAGTTTACATCAATATCCATACTTGAGGCACCAGGCATGTTTTTGGTAAGGTAACTTGGAAAGTAACTTAGGCCAAAGGAGTTTTTTAGTGTAGATGATAGAAGGTATTACTTAATTTCCTCCTGAACTCACACTTAAGAATCCTATATGTATTGTAACTATCGCCTACACACTTGGTTTCACAGCTTATTTTTCTCCTGCTCTATTAAGATAATAGTCACGGCACACAGGAGCGTTACCCAACAATGCAGTTACCCCACAATGCAGTTATGGGATGACAAGCTGTACATATATGTGCAGTTGATTTGTATTTGTCTTTAGGAAGTCTTATCAAATTCAAATCCAGTATAACTGATGTCTCCTAGGGTTTGGAAGTCATGCAAGTAGTGGGTCACCAACTCAGCAATCTGATGGTAATCCATTCTGGAGAAAGAAATGGCTTCAGAGGAGACCAGAATGCTCAAGTTTTGTAAAAATTATGTAAAGGACCTCACACTGTGATCAACTGATAACAGTGGCCCAAGAAGTCTGCTAGTGATACAGATACTCAAATAAGCAGAGAAAGAAATCGACGGTCTTCAGATTTGCAGCAAGAGAACACAGCACATCTAGGTTCACAGACTTAGCCTTCAACAATGCTAGAGGGTGAAAAAGACACAGGATGACTGACCCACCAGATGGTTTTACCAGTGCAAATTGCATGAGGCACAGGGCTCCATCACATACACTGCAGCAAGAGCAAAAGACAGGCTAACAGCCCTGGGAATATCTTATCCAGGCCACTGTCCAGAAAGGTACCTAACTTTGCAGCTTTTGGGGTGTAATTATCATTCACAGAGATGATTTTCAGTAAGGATGGGAAGGGGATGGAAGAGAACAGAACAGCAGCTTGCTGAGTTTACACTGGAGCCCAATAATTTTGCTTACAACAGCAACATATAGGATTTGATGATGGAGCAAGTCCTAAGAGCTGACTTGCTATCCTGTAGGACTATGAAGTCTCGTCATTCTTCCTTATTACATGCTATCCTATTCATTCATTCATTAAATGACTTTAAATTTTGTCAGAATTCGTAGTATATGTATGTCTGTAATAGTGTGTGTGCCTATTCATAACCCTGGTTTTGAAAATGGCTGTCATGGTGTTGGCAAGACCACTCAGTTCCTTTAAAAACAGCAGAAGGGACTCAGGTAAGAGGAATCCAGTATATTAGCTACTGACACAATTTCTTTCTGATTTTAATTCAGGGTATAGCTCAAAGGTCCATTTGTTCATTAACACAAAGTTATCTGGTGAGTACATCAGCTTAGCAGGTTCAACATCTTATAAATCAGGAATTCTTAAATCATTTGGAAGCAGCTATCTTCAAAGTCAAGTCATACTTTAAATCAGACAACTAGGAAGCAGTGACCTACATTCACAACTTAAGCAAAGATAGTATGTATGAAATTAACAACCTCCTCAAAACTACTTATTTATATATAATAAAACTATATATAAATTATCAGTTACAGTTGTTTCTGGTATATTGCCCAAGTATATTCACCAAAAGTCAATAATATGGATTACTGAAGTTCTTATGTCAACAAATTCAGAATTAACAGGTAAATTTTCACTTAAGCTGTGGCATCATTGTGCAGCACTGTTATTTGGATATGACCTCTATTTTCCAGTCTCCATCAGTTAGTTATGCTAATTTTACTTTCAATGATACAAGATTCTCTCATGTTGAAATACGTAACACTAACTCAAATATAACTTACCCTGTAGGTCCTATGCTTGTATGGACAATTATTTCTATTTGAGAAGAACTGATATGGTCTGCGCTTCAACAAGCATCTACGGCATAGCCAGCAATAACTCGTTCATTTATTAAAATTAAAAAGAAAAAAAAAAGAAAAAAACCCAAAACCAAAATAAAAGCACGAGTCTCAATGAGTCAAAATGAGCTATCTTATTGACAATCCAAGTACTCTGTTTTAAGATGGATGAGGTATTATGCGGCAATTTATATTGCTATTGCCAGTGCAACTAACTGCAGTGGATAAAAATACTTGCAATCTTCATGGTCATGAATCTGGCAGCTTTCTAAACCACTACATTCTAGAAGCAGAAGACCAGAGAATGTAAGGAAATAGCTTCTCTCTTTGACCTCTGCTGGCCTTGGAGGCTCCCACAGCCCTACCACGTCAAGTTTAGTGCAATGACAAGGTCTCAACTTACCAACCTGATGCAAAATTCTCTGCAGAAGAACTTCGCAAAAACCCAAATCTTGTGATGTTTTCACTCTAGACCATCCAAATGAATGTCAGTATTTATTTAACCAAAACTTAATGTTCATAGCTAGACTTTTCAGTCACTACGTATCTCCAAAGGTGAAAGTAACTTTAAAAAGTTACACTACACTTACAACTGTATCATCATATGCTACAAATTAATTATACCAAAACAAGGGAGAAGCAGCAAGTACATACTACATCAAAAATACAGTCAGAAGAGCCATTTGTTTGCAAAACAAGAAGCTATGAATGTTACACAAAGAGACAGTATGTTATATCCAGTTCAGTCTGCCAAATCCTGCTGCTTCTTGGTAAGGCAAAATGGAAAGGAAAGAGTAAACAGTGGTAAACATAAAATATGCACAGAAATCTAAAAGGATTATTCAAAATTACATGCCAGTTTGTATCAAAAAAATACCATAAAAGGCACATGATGAACAGTCCAGTTACTAAAGACAAGATACTAATATGTGAGGGAAAAACAGCTGCCGGGCAATAGAGTAACAGAGCAGCTGTTGGGTTCACATAATGTCTTAATATGGGTCCTGTTCAAAGTCCAGTGAAACCAATAGAAGGCATATTGATTTCAAGTGATTATGGCTCAGGCCCTAATTTCATGAGCTATATGCTACCAACTATCTTTGATACAATTACCTACGCTCAAAGTAAATGTTTGCAAAAAATATTCTTCAGTGCTGGCAGATACTTTCTCTTCAAAAAAGTGCAGAATCTTTTCCTAAAGCAATTACAAGTGACTGGCTCCTTCCAGATGGTCTGTCTGCATCTACTTGTACTCTTCCATATTTGTCTTTTTCCAAAATACTTACCAGAACCTGCCAACTGTGAAGGAAAATCATTTGAACTCTAAGGCCAGTATTCTGTCATAATCCAACACACAGCCTAATCATAAAATACGTCTCTAAAAATCTTACATACTTTACAGTTGCTGACATCTTTAAACTTTTCTTAATTTAATCTTACATATATTTGACTTTATCAAGAGACTTAAAAGTTAAAAAAATATATTAAAAGGCTGCAAGCGTTGAGTTCACTTATTAAAGGAAACACATGAAAGAGGTAGAAGAGTCAGAAACACTGTAGATGTTCCCATCACAATAATATCTAATTGATCATACGGCTGTTGGGGCAAAGTATTGAACTCCACCACACCGAATCAGTGTTTTATTCTGCAATGGTACTACGTGAAGCCAAAAATTAGTCAATTTTGGAAAGCTGGCAAGTTATAAACTGATTTAATATGGTCTGATTTCTTACAGACCGAAAATTGCTAATCAAAAGACAGTTGGTTTAAAACAACCTTCAGAAGGCTCAAGTTAAAAATCTAACCATCCACTTCTAACACCCAATTAACACCTCCATGGTAAAGGGTTTGTTCCCTACCCACCCTGTGGTTTTTTAGGCTAAACTCAATTGTGCTTAGTTCAATGTCCCAAAAAATTGTCAAGGGGACTTCAGGGTAGCAACTATAGCGTTCAAGTGCATGATGAAGGTGATTCCAGTAACAAATAAAAGATAACAATGAAACTGTCCACTTGCCCAGCATTGTTAGTATCTAGTGCAGTGATCTGAAATGCTTTGTTAAAAATACACAGCAGCTCTCACCAGAAGGGCTTCACATCACATCCTAAACTGTCTACTCAGAAGTACTCACAAATGTCCAGTACATCTGGACTGCACATTAATTAGAGACTCTGTCTGCTGTCTCGTGAATCATCCTTGACTACAGCTGTGAGAGGATACACTGGTTATCTCACTGAACATCGTATTTTGGCTGGTTCCTATTATGATAACTTATGACAAAGTGCTGCTGTACTGGTTTCTGTGGTCTACCATACAACTGAGATTGTCAAGACAGTATAACATACTGAAAAGATAGTACAGATTTTGGTCAAACACCAATTTCTGAGCGACACAGTTTTACAGTAATGTACTTCTGTATTTCCAAAGTTGTCTGCTCATAATATTAAAAATTTGAAATGTGATGATGTTAGTCATGACTGTATCTTTAGGTGTCTTGCAAAATACACTTATATGTAACAGCTATTTTTATCAAACGTTGACATATATACAATCTGTATACTGAGATTATAAACACATAAGGTAAAAAACCCCCAAAACATAATCCTTGTTTGTTTGATGTTTGTGTCAAACAGTTGCCTTTCAAAGCTTGAAATCCTGCACAAAAAAATCCTATATTGCTTACTCCTGCATGCTAATTTCTACTACAGTATGTTGTTTATCCCTTACATGTGGAAAGTAAAGAACACAAGGTTCATGCATACAGCATACAAGTTTACATCAGCTGGGCTCTCCAGGAGGCATGATCCCAGTTCCACTCTGGTCTGACTCAGCACTGCATTAAACCAGAGAAAAACCTCTTACATGGAACTGGCAAACGGACAGCAGTTGGGATTCTCGGTAAGTGTATCTGTCATCATACGGGATAGCCTTGTCGCATCCAGGCTAATTATCCCCTGTTAATTGTTATTATTTTGGTTGTTCATCAAATCCATAAAATCCTAGTCAACAAAAAAGAAAGAAAAGAAAGACTGGTTTTTTTCCCTTCAAGATGAGAGGATGTTCTCACTGTGATCACAGGCATCTCTGTTGATCTTTCAAATTGTCTGAAGAGCAGATGAATGTGCAATGACTCAGTGATGCGGAGTTTCTATAAAATTCAAAGTAAACAGTTCTGATGTCACTCCAGGAAAACAGTGCAGCTAAATGGATGTCTCCCACAGCTGGACAGGGGGAAAAGGAACACAAACACATATTGAACACCAAGACAAAACAGGCTGTTGCCCAAACAGCAAGAAGAGCTTGTTCAGGGAACAGTATCTACTTCACTTTAGTTACTGAGGTAATGTTCCTAGTCTCCTCCTAGCCTCTGGTAGGTATTTGTTCATATCACAAATTGAGCATCCTCAAGCATTTCAGCACAGACTTGCAGTCAACACAGTAAATGCCCATGTCTGGGAGTGTGGAGAGTTTGGAGAAAAATATCAGTGTAGCATCAACTTTCTACTAGACTGCTTTTATCTTTCAGTTACACTAACTAATATTAGTCTAATTTCCCATTGTCTTCTGCCTAACTACAGGCAGTGTGAATTTCTGCAATGGATTTGAGATACTGCCAAGGCAGCTCCAGGGCCAAGAAACACCAGTGCAGTCCTTCCTCCAAGCTGCTCTGATCCACCTGTGCCTGGGAGACCCTGTGCTGCCCCTCACATAACTTTCTGTCATGGGGGTAGCAGCATGCAGGTCTCCTCAGCCACATTCCGCTCCTTTTTCACTTGGAGAAAGAAGGGCAGAAAGCAGAAATGGGATTCTCATCTGAAACAGGAACATGAATTAAAGCCATCACAAGTAACACTCAGAATTTTTGATTATTTAAATAACTGATATGTCTCAGTTGGCACAAAGGAAGAAATAGCTGGTTTCGCCTTTTAGCAGCAGCTGGAAATCCCTCCCTGCAGAGCAGTATCACCACCTGCAGCACATTCTAGTAGTACCTGCCCACCTCTGGGGGCAAGGGTGGGTTCAAGGCAAGGGCCAGCAAAGTCCCTCCAGATCTGCAGGTCTTGATACAAACCCTCCACATCCCCCTCGACTGCAATGTAGTTACCTTTCCATAAAGCCAGAAAACAGCTATCCCCCATCCTGAATGAGAGTCACTTGCTGTGACAGCCCCCAGGAACGGTTAAGCCAGACATGATGCTTGTTCCAAGGCTCTCAGTCCTGCACAGTCCAAACCTGCCTAAGGCTCACTCCCAGCCTGGAACTGGGCAACTAGTGGAATCTGGACTTCAGAGTAGGTTTAAGAGCAACTTGAAAGGATATCTGTAAACACAGCCGCTGAGGCTGCCCTAATTGCTGCCAGAGGCTTAGCCTTCAGCAGCTTCTGGAGCTATGGGTACAAAGGAAATGCCACTGCTGCTCTCACTCTTGGTCAAAGATGCTGATCTATCACGCTTTCCTTTTGAAACACTACCAGTATACCAAGTTACTGACAAAATGCACCAAGAAAAGGGGCACATACCCTGGCACTTTGCCTGTTGGCTTTTTTCTCCTCATCAGGAAGTGGTGGCATTGGGTAGGGGTATTTTCTGCTGGAAGCAATAGATCCAGTGGACGAAGACGGAGACTTTGCAGGAGATAGTGTCCTGAGATGTTGAAACACACAAAATAAATGTGATGTCTTTGGATCCCATCACTGCAACAGCAACTGCCATTACTCTGAAGCTTGGTTCAGAACCAAGTATATAGCTTATCATTAGCTCAATATTGGGGGAGATAAAGTTGTTTGACCTGTAGTCTAATGATTTCATTGTATGAACAAAGGTATTTTATAGCTCTCAGGAATACTGGAAGAAAAAAACAGAATTTCCTACTTCTTATTAGAAATGCATTGTAAAACCAAAATGATTTCTTAAACTTTTTTTCTATGACACTGTAATTAATCATTATAAAATTAACAAACCAAATCTGCAATTGAATAAATACAGAACTAAAAGACAGGCATGGCACTATGGAGTCTAAAGTAGAAACAGTGATTGCATAAATGCAAGCTGAACAATGTCTTCTGCCACTGACTAAATGGCAATTATCAGTGTCAATATGTACACTTTACACATCTCCTATATTGATACAAACATAGCAAATAAATCTATGATTTTATAACACATTAATTTACACATATGCATGCACTTGGAGGCCAAACTGTTAGTTGTGAAGTAAAAAGGCATATACAAAGTGCTAATAACAAATTATTAGACATGCAAGCATCATACAGTGCATATTGTTCCAGCCAAAGAAAGAGTCTGATGAGAATATACAAAAATGGACTGATTAGTCAATGGCAATCAGCATTTCTGTACAAGGTGAGTAGAGTAAGCAGGAGCAAGTAAATGTTTGTATCACATGAAAGGCATTCTTTTCACGTCAATAAGGCAACAGCACGTTATTGACTGAAATTTTATACCCAAGAAAGACTCTTATGCTTCTGTTTTGAGATTCTGTACTTTTCCCACTTGAGTGGGAGGAAAAGCCTCAAAGTAAAAAAATCGAGTTAGCCTGGTTTTCTTGTTCTGTTTTGCAGACTGAGGGCATTTTTCAAAGGAAGCCTCTCACTAGTGCTACATCACCAAGACCCTCCCTGAGCACTGCTATCTACTGTCTTACGAGCTTAACATGTCCCTGAAGATGGAAGGTTTCTCTCAGTTTCTAGAGAAAAGTCTTTCAAGTCCCTCAAATACAGCAGGAGGCTGCACGTTGTGTAGCTGTAGACCCCAGCAATGAGCACCATCACTGATAGCAAGGAGCCACAGGAACGACCCCAGCAGACAGCCTGACATCCCTGGCTTTAGGATTTGCAGGATCAGGTCCTTTCATGTAGAGAGTATTACAGACAAGGTGGGAACTCTTTCATTTCTGGAATCTTTCTCTATTATTTAAGTGAAATTATTTTACCTTTAAATAATTATTCTTTTTTTTTGGACTAGTACATGACTCTGTTGTGTCTGTAGCTCCCTGCAACAACACACTCTCTCATCTCCCATACAAACAATGACTGATGGTAGGCAGGAGCCGCAAGATGTCAATGGAAATTATAAGGTGACAGCTTTCCAATCTGGCTCACAATGCTCTAGTGCCTCATGCTGTACCTTCTAAGTTCAAGAGCCCTTAAAAGATTTAGGTTGGTACAATTCTCCAAACACTGAAGAGTACATCTTCCACAAATGCACTTTGATCACCCATTAATATGAACTGGACATATACAAACATTTTCAGGAAGAAAATGTTAAACAGCTACTGCATCATAAAAGAAAATGTTCATATGTCCGGCAACACAGATTTAAGCACCAAACTGCACATGCAGCAAAACGGTTTTTTTAAAAAACATAAAATCCAGGGAAAGGTTTTTAACAGTGCCCTGCTGTTTACTACCCATACAAGCCCTCTCATCTGTGTCCACCCTTGGACTGATGAAGATCACTAACAAAGTATTAGTGGATCTAGAATAAAAAAAAACAAGGAGAAGAGCAAGAGGGAAAGATAAGGAAAGTAGATTTTTACATATTATTAGTAATCCATTACTCACAAATTCTGCCCCACAGCTGCAGGAGGATTTGAAATCTTCATTATTAAATTTATAACAATAAACCTGGAGATCAGAAACAAGGAGCTAGGAGATGTGAGATCTGACTTGCCAAGCCCTGTCAGGAAGCTGTTTATTTAAGTACCACAGTCAGGAGGTGGTACATAGAATGAAGGCATCTCCCATTCCTTGCACAATACTGCCTCCTTAACGCCACAGGTTCTTCCCAGAGGTTATTTTAGGCACCACAGAGAAGGATGTGGTGAGAGGGAAAGTCCTGGCCAATATACTTGTCCATCAGCCTGAGCAGGTGACCCTGGAAGCAGCAGTTACGCCCCCAAGGACAGGGCATCTTGAACATTTCTTTGCACGGCAGGTTCTTAGAACAGGATCACTAGCTGAACCTGTATCCAGGTAGTTTTGCACGGTAAGTGAAACACAATGCTGCCTTTTCAAGGATTTTGAAGCCCAGACCTCCAGTGTAGCTGCCTACATGTCTTAATTCACAACCCTGCTTTGCATTGCCATCCCATGTTTTGCAGGCCTAACTGACATGCACATTGCTGCTCACCTGCATGTGCCAAGCTACAGCCAAATATATTGAGAATGCAGTTGCACACTTAAAAGAAATTACTTTGCCCTCCCCTCACAGGCCCTCACACCTTATTTCTGCTACACAAGTTCTGTACTGTTTTTTGCCATCTTTAGTGTCATCTACAGAGACTGTAAAAACATAACACTGCTAAGCATACACTCACAGATCTTAGGATGCATCTTGTGTGATAAGTATAGTTGTTTCAGGTGTTTTTGACCACTTTTCTGCCCTGCAATTGTGTATGTGCTGTGTATCCCAGATTTACATGTACTTTAAATGAGAAAGAGCCAGCATGACCTTTCTCATTTGTAGGATGGAAGAAAGACAGCATTCAGGGACACTTGCGGGTAATGCTGGGCTTAAAGGTAGGTAAAAATTTGCACTTTGGTCAAGGGTGGGATTCATATAGCTTTCACTGGGGTTTCAGTTCTCCTGCTATCACATCCATTAGCTTTCATGCCAAACTTTATTTCTAGCTAAAACTTATACCAAAAACTAGGAAAGCAGACTGCACTGCAGTGTATACTCTGCCCTGTACACACTGTGGCAGCTTCAGAGGTATTAGCACCAACTCCAAATAAAGCCATGAACCTCAACACACTGCAAGAATTCTCATTTCCTACCACACAGAAAGATGTCAAGGTGACTTCGTGCACATCTTCCTGTCCTGGGAGCTGAAACTAAGAGTGTGGGGAGACTATGCTGGGATTCACAACAAAACACAGGCAGCAGGAGGATGTCTGCATGTGCTCTCCTGCAGCCAGGAACCTAACTGGTCTGTTTTCTTGTCACCTAAATGGGACAGTGTTTGCCCAGAAGAGAGAGTGTGAAATGTGTCACCCGGTCCCACAACAAAACGTCTTGTGACGTAAGTGTCATTTTAGCTGAACTCAAGGCAGGTGCCCCTGTCAGATCTGAACTGTTCAGAAGCTGTGCTTGATTCTGTTTCATAGACTGAAATAACAATGAAATTCACTTAACATTCAACCTGGCAAAAGCATTTCAAATCCAAATATAGATGCTATCAGCCTAACCAGACCTTTGCAACCAGAGTTCAGCTCTTCGTAGGATATGATCAGACTAAATTATCCTACATTAGGAAGCTGGGATCTTTCAAGAACACTGATGTGGTTTAACATTTTAAATACAGTTCCTTTTAAAGACCACATCTGAGCACTAGTTTCCTCATAAAATGCAGAAGCAGAGAGGAGGCTCAGCTTGTGGGGGACTGCAGAGAAGACAAAAGCTGTGGCTTGAGCTATCCACTTTCAACACTGCATGGCAACACCACAGAGGCAGGCACTCTCATGATTTTATGAATCCTCTTCCCTGACTCTTGAAATGAAATCCTGGTCCCACTGACATCAATAGGTATTTTTTATTATTGGTTGCCAAAGAGGACAATATTTAGCTTTAGTTGTAATGGGGAAAGAAATCTTCTTTTCTTTAAGCACAGTCTTAAGCTGCCTCAGCAAGAGCGGGGAGTTAATGTCTGGTTACAGCTCTGGCCTCAGCTGGATGCTCACAGAGGAAGGCAATGGACCTCACAGAGCACCAGAGCCTATTCTGTCTAATGATCAGCTGAGGAAGAGCTGAGAAGAAACCAAGGAAGAAAGCGACAACACCAAAGCACAGAAAAAAATGGAAGGAAATGGATAGACTCTTGCCTCCTGCCCTCTCTGCTCCTTGCCAATGCCTTTCTGATGGGAGAAGGCCATTTTCCATGTTGGCACGCATCTTGGGTCTCCATCTTTAAAAAAATATTTTATTTATAAACTATTTTTCATCCTTAAACAACTTCCATAGAATCTATGCTGCTGTAAATATTTTCATTAAATCAAACACAAGCAGCTCAGTGCTTCAGAAGGTGCCTTCTAGTCTTTTCTGTCTCTAGTTACTACAAAAATGCCACATTTTTGGGACTCTGACATTTTATTTTCTAAGGTCATCATGGTTCCTGACTCTTTCAAGTAATCCTTAACCACATTTAATATGGTCAGTTTGTGCAGTAGCCACCATAATTAGCAGTAACCAAATAAGTAGTAGTATCACACTGGTAAAACTGCTTGGCTTGCAGCAAAGCTGAAATCAGGGAAAGGTTTTCTGCCTGGGTTTATTGCTGGGGATACAGAGCTATGGCCTGGCATATAAAATTAAAATCTATCCTAGATTTTGAGCAGTAAAGTAAGAATTTTCTTTTCAGATCTTACTTTCTTACAGAAGGGATTCCCACAGCTGGGAGCATTCTGGCATTACAGGCACCAGCTACTACTACTATTATTCTCATTAATAAGAAGTAATTATATAGAAATACCCAACATACTTGTACACTAGGAAAAAAAAAAAAAAACCAAAACTAGGACACCAGGTGTCAGAGAGACAAATTTTGATGTATACAGGGTTTCTTTTAAGCTGATGGAGAAAGTCTTTGTGATGAATAGTATCTCTGTATTCCAAAAATCTGTAGCGTTCCTAGGAATCATAGGCAGTGGTTTTGTCTTTTCTCTGATTTCTACTTCAATTCTACCTGTAACAGCACCAGTCATCAAAGCAAAACAACACTGTTACTTTCAGGACATCTTTTAAAGAAAAGAGAACTCAAAGATGACTAGTAACACAAATAACACTCATCTCATTATCAAGTATAAATGTCTTATCCTGAACTATTATTTCTAAAAAGTACATAACACCTGCAGAGCCTGACTTCAGCCTGACTTTCTGGTTACCAAACAAGATTTGTTTTGGTTTGTTTTGTTGGTGAATCACATCACAGGCTCAAATCCCAGCCACATAGTATTCAGACACACCATTCTTGGGAACATTTTCCAGTCCGTGACAGATTAACCAAAATTGCAACTGATTTCTGGGGAGAAACTATTCAGTTCAGCCTCTCATAAGCCCATGGCAATTCAGCTCAAGAGAATATTTGATTCTTTGCCTTCCATAATGTGCCTACAGAATACTTTCCCATGGTTACCTCAATTAATTAGGGCATGCAGGTTTCTAAATTTATTCTAGTTTCTCTCTTATTTCTAAAGCTACTGCTGCAGGCAGTCATTAGTAAGCTTCTATGGTGTCAAACTTCTGCATTTCATCTCTGCTGCTATACTGTTCTTAAAACTCACATGGGTCAGCTTAGTCCCCATCTACCTGCAAAAAAATGCTTGGTTTATCTAAAATACAATAAGAAATATGACTCATTTGGTGCAATGGTTGAAAACCCTCATGGGAAGGGTATGCTCCCATCAATTTCATCTAGTTACTAAACCAAGATATATTGATACTAAAAAATGAAAATCAAATTAAAAGTATCCACATAGGAATTCAAACCTGTTTTAACTAAATCATTTAAAGTAACATACTTTAAACTAGTGCTATTGCCATCAATGTCTTTGTTTATTGAGACCACAGGATCTCTGATACAAACACTGTGAAAGACAGCTATGGGGTTAGGCTGCGGTGACTGACTGATGGCCTTGCCTGAACAACAAAGGACCAGAGCGTATTTTCAGGAAAAAGTTTTCCAATAAAAACACAACTCATTTCTAGTTTGCCTCATTTAACCTTCCAGTGACTTTTGGTCATTATCAGTCTCAGTTTGCTAGTCTAAAGGATTTCCCACAGCAATTTTGCTCCACACGCAGTTAGGTGGGCATTATGGTCAGGTAAGCAATTAACTGCTCCATTAAGCTGAATAACTTGAGGCCCTGCAGTCCCTTCTATAGTTTCTCAGGGCTTAAATCTCCCCAGTTCTTGAACATGCTTGTTCAACTGTGGACACCAGAACTGGACCTTGTATCCCAATGTTAAAACCAGCAATAGCAGAACTCCTGGATTCACAACACACCCTGCCTGAATGTCCAAGCATCAACACAGAGACCTGACTCATACCAGTTGGTAAAGTCACATACTCCTGTAAGTTTTGGATTCTTATGTTAGGGATTTTTACTCCTTGTTCAGGACCAAGATCAGGACTGGCAGTCTTAAATTTACCTCATTTGCCCTACTTATTCATTGGAAAGCCTTCCTGCAATTGACTCTGTGATTTAAGAATTCTTGAAAGCAAACACCAGTTGTTTAAACAAATGACAATGTCATGCTCTCTTAAGATTTTGGGACATTCTTACTTCTAAAAATGACTGAATTCCCATTCTGCCAGTGTAACTATGGGAAAATAAGTGCTTCACTAGCATCCTGAGATACAACTCCATCACGTTTTTTCCCAAATACACACTGGACATATTTAGTTATGTTTCTGCCCTTTTGTACAATTATTATTATGCCTACTCCTTCATCTTTTACTTTTTTGGCTAAAGATTTTGCTTTGTATCCTTTTTCTTTCTGTTTCTACAATTCTTGCTTCATTAATTTCTTTCATGCTTTTTATTATTTGTCATAAATTATCTTCCCTTGTCTCCTATGTTAGCCGATTTTTTCAGCTCATGCAAATTTCTGTCTCAGTGGGACTGCCTCTTTTGGAAATCTACTGAAATGTTCTCAGTCTTTAGATTCATGTGTAACAGGTAGGCCAGCCTCATGCATGCTTCTTTTTGACTTGGAACATGTCAAATAATACATACTTTCCCCTCTCAAAAACAAGTGATACTTTTGGCTGAACACTACATTCACTTGTAACAGATTAATTAGTGATTTGAAAAATAGAGCACCAAGTATATTCTCATACATTTAATTTTCCAATTACAATACGTTAATTATTTCATTGTATGCTGATGGTAAAACACCACTACATTTTATTCTTTTTTTTTCAATTAAATTTTAGTATGCACCATATAAGACAGTGGGTAGAGTAAATGTGTTATGAAACCACTTGCTTCAGTAAATTACATTCTATTTAAGTTAATACTACTTTATTAGTGATAAATGTCTCATGCTCATAGAACACTACTTGGCATAAAATGATGAGAAAGCTACTACAAGCTATAGATGATGGTGGGAACGCATGCATTACACACACCCTTTTCAATGGCTTCATTAAAACATTCAGAAAAAGAATTGTGAATTGCACATGAAGCCAAAAACAGACATCAAAATGCAGCAAAAGAAGAGGGGCCCTTTGCACCTACAGTAACTTGTATTGATTTATACAAGGCAGGAGTCCCAAGGTATTTGTATATGCTGGAATAGCTCTTAAAAATGATATAGAATTAATTTACAAAATACCTAAAGTATGGTCCTTCAGTGTTTTTATTCACATCTTCTACCCACTTAGCTACATTATATTCTCTTTTGAACCATGGGTTTAAATACCTGCAGAAAGCAATGGAAGGAACAGAGAAAGCAGAAGAACAAGAATAGAAAATCTGAGAACACACAGCACAAGCTTAGCAATGATGCCTTCATCCCCAAAATGCAAGTGAATATGGCAAATAAATCAGTATGAATGTTGAGTGAGGACTGGGCAGCGTGTACAACTGCATGAGAAAATCTGACCTACAACAAGACTCATATGTTTGATTAATTTGGAAATTCTTTGGGATAAATCATTCACTTTATATCTAAAGGATAATTCAATCCTATGCAGAGGGCCAGCATTAAGCTCAGGGTCTGAATTCCTCTCATAGTCTCCAAATAATGAGGAAGGGCATTTTGGCTCCAATCCTGTAATTTGCTTGTTGAAGACACACATTTGTACTCTACAATAAATCGCAAGATAATAGCTTAATGAGCACAGAAACTTGGGCTTGATCCTTTCTACAGGAATGAATTCTGGCCTCGGTGTGTTAAAAGACTCGATCTGTTTGCCACTACAGTGACAATTCTTAAGCTTATGTGCATATAACCCTCTGATTTTAAAATGATCATTTAATTTGGTAGGACCACAAGAAGCTCTAATGGAGGCGGGCTGCAGACTTATCTCATGTTTTATGGAAGCAATCTTGTTACCAAAGCCACACTTTTTAGGAAAAAAAGTCTGAGCTGCATACTCTTATTAGGTACATGAAAATGATGAAATAAAGATGAGTTTAATTATCCAACAGTAATATTACCAGGGAAGAAGACATATTTCTGTGTACCTGGTTTCTCTAGCTCCCAGTAACAAGATTACCAAATTCCCACCTTCCCCCATCAAGTTAAGAAAAAAGGCAATGTAGAAGCAGGAGTCTGCCTGGTCCAATTTTAAATCTTTTCTTGTATAAGAATAACAATAGTTGAAACAATCATTTGTGATCACCATCTCTATACAATAGAGATTAGCACACTCTGAAACAGGAAACAAATTGTAACCACGGAAAAAGAAAAAAAAAATTCCTCTTTTTTATGGGCCAGTTCTCATCAATGATCTCACACATGGGAACAGGCCCTGCAAGGGATTGCTCAGATGAGTAAAGGTTGGGCCAGATCATGTTGTTCAGCCTCCACCATATTTCAAACCACGTTGATGACAAAAGTTATTTTTGACTTCTTTTGCTCCTTTTTTGCTCTGGAACTTCTCCTCCCCACCCCGCGCAAGCACAGCCACAGCTCTCAAAAAGTACTCGTCCTCAGCCACAAGTGCTTCTAAGTAGCTTCCTCAGCTCACTTATTTATTAGGAATCAGGAGTGCTTTATGCTTTCCAGCTTGTGCTCTTAGAGAAAGAAAATGTCAAAAGTCATAGCGCAGCAACAGATGAACTGCAAGTGAAGCAACAGGCTGATGCCAGCATCACCAAGAACTAACAATCTTCTGCTTTAGCTTTAATTGTAGATGTGACTACACATTTTCTTGTACTTGCTGCAGTACTTTTGACTTGCTTTTTTCATTTGAAAGGGTCTTTTGGTAACCATGAAACACTCCCAATCTGGCTTCCTGTATTAGAAAAAAAAGTGTAAGGTGGTATCAAAGCATGCAGTTGTTGCTCAACCATGTTGCAGGGTTTCCTGGGTCTGGTTGCATTTCAGACCTCTATTCACCACCTCAATTCATCCATTACAGAAAGGTTAACTCAAGTTACTGCAGACCACTATGTGAAACCATTAGAAAGCTCTCAGGTTCTTCCTGGCCACACGTTCATTAGTGATGGCCAGAATCCACATTTTATTTGCAGAAGAAATTTCACTTTAAAACACAAGTGTACTTACACGTTAAGACTACAGCTAGACCAACAGCTTCATTTGGCTTGCAGCGCAACATGCAACAAGGCAAAAAATCTGGGCTCAAGACTACTTATACTCCTCAGGTTGGTGAGGAGGAAGGTTAGCTAGCACTGCATCAGCAGGAGCACCTCCAAGCAGTCACAGTGTTTTGCCACAGTGAAATTATTGTATACCAAGGGAAGGGACTTTTCACGGCATAAAATGGCAGCCTAGAATGCAGGGGCAGGTGAAACTGACCTGTGATCCCGACTCCCTGTTTGAGGGTGGTCAGAACCCCCAGAGCTTATGCCTTGGGCCGGGATTTGGTGGGCGAGGGAAAGCCCAGGCTCAGATGCATGGGTTACCCTGCTGCAAAAAGACAATATATAATAGAAAGTCTAAGCCAAAGATGTTCGTATCAGTTATAACAATGAGGAAGACAAATGCTTATAGGAAAAGCAGTGCAAATTAGCAAAGGTTAGAATCACTGTTTAGCAAAACACATGTTCCCTGGGACCCGTTTTAACACAAGTTCCCAATTAAACTGTCAGCTTATTTGGAAAGGTCCCATTATCATTCCTGAATAACTCTAATTGATTTTAATAGAAACTTGTTTCTATTGCCATTTCATCAAACCTGTTTCTGAAAAAGCTGCAGAAACACTTGGCCTGTTGGCATTCCTTCTACATGAATTGAACCATTTGCCTTTAGAAAAGAACATGAATTTTGTTTTAAAACGTATAGAAACAATTAAAGTATATGAAAAGACCTTTAGAAGTCTCTGTCACAGAGTTAAAACCTTATCAGAAGCCTTGTTTGTGCATGTTATGCACAAAGGCGTGAGCAGTACATTTTTCAGGAACTGCCCAATGTGCTTTCAACCATTCCATCGGTGCTGCTCATGAGGGCTTCAGAGCTCAAACCTTGCTCACTGCTTAAGAAATTTTGCTTAAACGATTAATGGCATGAGTCTCAATCTGCTGCTTGGCTGTATACAAAATAAACCTCTTGGGTATAATATGTACAGTTATTGCAGACTCACACCTGTATCAAATACTTCTGTAAGCAAGTGTACTAGTGTGCACTTGCGTAAAAAGAAAAATTCTGCAAAAGTTATGGCACAAATGAACCCAATTTTCTAGTGGTTAACCACACTGTCTCTACTACTAACAGAAGACAAGAGTGTTAACCCTTTCTTTCCATCTCAACAAGTACGCTTCATTGGACTCCAGAGGCCACACAGGTAGACTTTCCAAATGTTCTCCAATATTTCAGAATAGATTTTGATATTTTTCTGTATTTCCCAGAGAAACAATGTAAATTTGTCTGGGAAAAGCCTCCTTGTATTCTGAGGAATCCTCAAAGCAGTTGGTGATGCTTTTTGCTTTCCTAAATGAGCGTAGCCGGCCATTCTCAGTCAATTTTCTCTGCTTGCAAAGTAAGTTCTCTCTCTAACTAGAGCCACTGTGCACCCTCAGCAATTCTCTCCATTCCCTACTGAGTTGGCACAGCACATGGATGACTCAGTGGGAGCTCTGTCTCCAAGGGACAACAGACTTGCCAAGGAGACACGGACAAGCCATGCAGTCCCATGCATTCCAGGATAGCCACCATCAGGAGAAAGAGCATTTTCCCTGCCTGGCAGGTCTCTCCCAGGAACACACAAACTGGACTTTGTAGAATCACTTCCCTAACAGGTTCCCTCACAGCCTTTGGGGAGTACAAGCCTCCTCCCACTACCACCAGGGCTGTTGCTGTGTTGAGAGACTGTAATAACCAGCAAGAGGGAAAGCAGATAATTATGTGGAATTCAGGAGTACCTTTAAAAGAGAAAAAAAAAAATCCAACTCATACTCTCTATCCACTTATTTAGTGCTCCAGAGCTCTCAGAGCAAATGTATAATATACCATCTGAGCAGCACAGAAAAAAGAATATGCTCTTTATGATGTTTTTTTTGCTTTTACTGAAAACAATACGCTTACCATGCAGTTACGTTCACTCTAGGCTAAAGAGAGCTGATCTGTTTCATTCTTTATGGACCAATTCAGCCCAAATGTACACCTCTGCTGAATGACAGAATAATGGTATCATTAATTTAAACTTTTTTCTTAAAAAAAACAAAACAAAACCAGATTTTGTTTAAGAAATAGAATTAGAAAATGAAGGAAAGCACAGGACAAGTTTCTAAAGAAGAATGTGCAACCTCGTTTATATTTTTGGCAGTCTGGTCAAACCAATTTTGCTTTTATCAAGAAAAAGAGAAACTAAGTAACATAACATTTCAGTAAGAGTTTATCAGCACAAAGACCAAGACTGAAGGGGCACTTGCAGATAAACTCCTCTGACGCGTCTAGGGCTAAAACATCTGATTTCATGTTGCCATTTTGACCATGCAATGTTATAATTACAATGCGCATCAAACTATTATTTCTGTAACTTGTAACAGAGGGTCTTCTCTATGAACTTTTCTGAACCTACTCACCTCCAGACAGTGCACTGCAGGTGGAAGGAAAGTTTCTGAACAAACTCAAAATCCTCAAACCAAAGAAAGCAGGACTCAGAGAGGAGTTAGCACTATTAGTTTCTAGCAGGTTTGGTATCAAGCCCATTTCCCATAAAGGTGCAAAGTTAGTACTACTGATACAGTGGAAGTGCATTGTCGTTGACACCATGGTCGAAGAAGGGGCCATTCCCATGTGACATACTAGAGCTGTAAGAGGCAGTCAGCACTTTACAAGCCCAGAGATTATGTTTCCAGCCACTCACCATTCATTCACAAAAGAAGCCTGAACCAGCAGGCTTAAGTACATAAGAAAGGCTCTTTCCCTGTTGGGAGCACTGTACACATGGGCTCTTCAGTAAATGTAGCTAATTAATCAATAATAAACCAATCCTAAGCCATACTGGAAAAGTCTGGGGTTCAGCTGCTTGGTAAGGACTCTTATTACCCATTTATTTCAGGGCTTTCTCAAGCCTGACTGTTTCAGGCTTAAAACGATAAACTTCGGGGTGCTCTCAAAGCAGATAGATACCTCTCCTAAAACCTCCACGCAGGTACGCAGAGATACAAATCTCTAACTCTGCAATGGCCCAACCCAAGGTGAAGAAAAAGGTAGGAAAAAGGTTATCAGAAATTCAGTATTGAACCAGGATACACTCAGCAATGGCAGTTTACTGTAGACAAAGCCTGCAGCAATGGTGCAGGCTGCCACCATCATTGGGAATTGCTATGGGTACAACTGTGAGGAAGCCTACATAAAAAAGAAAATTGATAGTTAATTTTTAAGGAATACATAAAAAAGGTTGAAATACATTAGCCAAATCATTTACCAGATTATCAGTCAGCAATCAGAATGGGCCACAGAGCAAAAAATGCAGCTGTCTACTTTTCAATACTCTTAATCTCCATGTATAAAACACAAAGATGAAAACTGTACTTTTTGACTTTGCTTTTATAAGTTTCGACTTACTCAGTTGAATTAGACCGTGGCCTAAATCTTTTGCCTCTGACTTTCTTTCTGTTTCCTCCTATATTACCTGAAAGAAATCAAAGGATAAAGACAGACAGTAAAACAACTTGAAACTCACCTGCATCCCAGGCAAAACTGTATATTCCCTTTGCAGCCCAAGCAAAAGACTTGTTACCTCATTAACTTTAACCATTTAAAGTCGCAGGTCAATTCCCCTTGATTTACTTCAGATCAGCTAAACTCGCCACTTAGGTGATCCTTCTCTGCTTTTTGCAGCAACTATGTAGAGCAAAGAACTCCTTAATTTAAGTTTCATTTGAAAAAAACCCACTAAACTTCTGGAAAAACATGGAACACTGCTTGATACAATCACAGTAATTGGCAAGAATGAAGACTTCTTCCTCTCCTGTTAGCTCACACTGGAGGAATGGGAGAAATTAAATGTAATTTCTGCGTGACAAAGCATTGTGCAAAAAAAAACCCCAAATCTGTGGAGGGTGCTGGTAAATCTAAATTCTAGATTAATGACATTTAGCACAGTTTTAAGGAATCATGTTGCTGTCCTAAGATCAGCTAAACTTTCAGCAGAGCAGTAATGGCCTAGAGGCTGGTTTCTGCTGTGGCCAGCACAAAGGTTCACACTTACCTTGCCAAGAATTACTCCTAGGCCTCCCATTCTCACAAATGTCTGAAATATGTTTTGTATCTGGAATCCTTTCACTCCAGGAATGAGATAATCCATTTGACCTGAAACAGGAGGGCTTATATGTGGTTACTGTTAAGGGTACTGTCTCACACTAGTGTTAGCCCAGCAGTTCAGAGAGTCACATTCCCAAGGCCAGTGACATAACACAGACTAAGGTCTGTCGGCACTAGCAGAGCACCCAGGATTTCGAGTTAAACCTTGGACTTACATTTAGTAGCTGTTGCTGCAGCAGTTTGGCATGCCCACATTCAAGAGTCAGGCTTCAGCACTGATTTCTCACAGATCTGCCACAGAAAGTACAAACCCCAGCACACAGCAGATTTCCTGTGGATTTGCAGCTCTGACCAAGTTCTTAGCTGGAAGATGCTCTTCCAACTGTGCTTATCTCAAAGTCTTTTTATCTCATATTCAAGCATAACGTGCCTGCAGGCTTCCCACTGCCTCCTCCTGAAGCTGCAAGAAAGTGGAGACCACTTCCTTCACCCTACGGCTACCAGCCTCAGGGGCACAGGAGTTAGTGATCAGCATCCTCCCACCCACAGCTGATAGCTCTAGCCGTGGGATAACTCTGCCTCATTTCCACTAATTCTGAATTTGTTTTACATCATGTCAGCCATTCACTATAATATGTACTTCTAATGCTAAACTCAAAGCCAAAAACCAGTCTTTGTATCTAGGTGCTTGGTGCAAACTAAAGTGTTTTCTTCCTCTGGAATTCCCCTTAAGAGCCAGGATGTGTGTGGTGATATCTAATACATGGGGTTTTGGACTCCTTCCTGTTGAACTAGAGCTGCTGCCCACCTGTTTGCCATGAGATCTACAATTATTTCAAAAGAGAAGAAAAGAAGAGGAAGTTGACAACTGGTCAAAATATTACTTATTTATTACAAAGCAGTTTTGTTTAAAGAAACTCTCTCTGTGGTTTCTAAGTCTAGATTCTTGCATTTTTCTTAGCCTCTGCTTTCCTCAGAAAGCAGCTTCTAAAATGTGCTCTTCAGTTTCCAGAAGGCTCACACAAACCACAGCGACACTGAAGTAAGCCCAGGATTTCAGGAATTCAAATTTAATTACAATGTGAAAGGTCAGAGAACCATAAGGTACACTGACAGACTTCTTAATCATTTTCTCCTCCTAAAAGTCTATTTTCAGATTCAAGAATATCTTGCTATATAGTAGGTTTGGTGTTCGCTATTTCATTAACAGAAAGTTATGTTTTAATCTTTGAACATCACCTGAGGCTTCACAGTGCTTTCCAGTATGGAGAAGACCTGGCAGCCAATGGCCCAGTCACTCTAACATCTTCCAAGAGATGCAATCTTTACCTGTACATAGAGCAAATCCAAACCAGCTTGGAAGGTAGGAAACAGCATTCTGGGCATTCAAATGGAAGGACTATGTAGGGTCCATCACAATGTTAATGGACTACTTGTCAGACTCACTTTTCAAGACTTGACAGTGGCACAACATACCTGAACTGGTGGTGGGGAACAACAAAACTCTCTAGTACAGACAGACCTTAGAAACCACTAGCTTTTTGGAACAAATAATAAACAGAGACACATGAAAGAAATGAAGTATGAAAAGGCACATACAAGTTAAAAAACAGGTTGAATGACATTCATTTTAAAAGACTTTTTCTGTTTTAACTGGTACTTGAACCTGCTTACACAAAGCTATGAAAACTTGCTTTCCTAAGACTTTTTTCAAAATTTTATCCAAATGAGGAAAGATCCTCCAACACAAACAGCGCATCATTTATAGCTTGCTCCCTGAAAGAAACTATTTATCCACTCACATACCTAAAAAGCTGAATTTAAAAATTAGAAGTAATTAATTAAACGCCACGACAGTTTTCCTTATAACATATTCATTAGAATAGAATGAATGAAGTTGCCTACAGTATGAAGCTGCTATACGCAAATAGCAAATGTCACTGCAGATGTATCCCTCGCATGCGTTCTCTTTACTTTCTTTGAAATAACCACAAAGAAAATGGCTTCATCAACTGCACAGTCACTGACTACTTGGCAAAACAAGAATAGAGAATGGCAGTTTTCTTAGGAAAGAGTTCAAGACCTTCTGTCCTCCTACAACATACTGTTTCTCCTAAGTTGTTTTCAAGTGCTTGCTGGAGATTTATTCCATTAGAGAATCTTTAACTGCAGAGGGATGGTGAATATCATGACCTAATGACCTTAGCAATTACAAATGACTCTCAATGCTTTTCAATGACTTTTCCATGTTAAAATGTTTCAGGTTTTTTTAAGTAACTGGAACAATAATAAAATTAGTGAAATCTCATCCAGGATAAAATTTAATGCCCTCCTAAGTTACCCATAACAGCAAGAACAAAACTACAGAAAGTCTTTGTAAAGTTATCTTCCACATATGGTGACCATTTAGTATACCTGTCCAGTAAGTAGAATAAAATGCAAGCACCGTCATCTTTAATGTGAGACATTATGAATATTATGCAGAAGTCTAGGTCAACTAGGACAAATAAAGACATAAAAATAACATATTGAACAGTTTCTGTTTATAGCTATTATTGAAACAAGACAGTGTTCCTTTTCTTTGATTACATGACCATGATTTTAAGAATTGTCAAGTTTTTACATAATATTTTTTTGAGTCGGTAATTATTATTATCGTCTACTTGAGAACAATTCTCAAGTGGGGCAATGATGAAAATGTGATTAACTGATAATTGGTTTACAATGGAAATCTTGTTTAATTTGGCCTATTCATAACAATTAGCTGCTGGGGCATGTGGGAAAAATCAGTAATCAAAGCACAAAGGATGCTACTTCACACATTCCACAAAGAAAGAAGAAAGAATCAAACCTGCTGCAAAACAATGAAATGTTCTGACTAATGGAATAATGGGTGATGGAACAGGTAGATATCTGAAAATGCGACAGAAAAGCAGACCTCTTCTTAGAACTAGATGCAGAGTTTGTGCTGACTCCAGGAGGCATGTCGCTATAAAAAGAGTCGGCCTCTCCAGGCTTTTTTACATAATCTCCCTGGGGTATTTGTCTAAAGTGTAACAAACATTGTAGAGTCAGAAAGCATGACAGGCACCAGCACACACAAAACATGCACAAATATTAGTTTAAAAGCAAGAGGCAAGGCTAGTGTTCCTCAAGGAAACTGTTAATCACACACAATAAACCTATTAATAAATAATTCAACCATCTGAGAGAAAACTTCTGCATACTTCTTGTATGTACAGAAAAGTGGATTGTGTGGCTTTGCTAGGGGAAGACAAGGAATGTTTCACTGATAAACGCTAGTTGTAGTTTTCAAAGTAAGTAGTTTGTGGTTCTTGATACACCAGATAACCAAGTTCAGGCATTTCAAGTGGCTCATTGCTCTGGTTGTGAAAAGTATTCCCACACGCAGTAGAAATACTGCAGCCTGAGCTGAATGCATGCCTGCATCAAAAACATGTTCAGGAAGTGAATGTTTTTTTCCTTTTGAGACAGATGATTTCCATTTAATTTTTGTGATCATTACTGAATGCAAGAATAGCAATCCACCGAGTTGTTTAAACCTCAGGAGGAGAAAACCCTCCAGTTTATTAATTGTTCTCTTCTGCAGGGAATCTAATGCCAGTGCCAGAGTTTCACAGCTACTTCAGATACCACAACAGACTCAATCTGCCAAGACACATAAAAGTAATGCTACACACATCCAACAATAGTTCATACTTTTCCAGTACTAGAAGCTTGGGTTTGTTGCATAAAACTATCTATGCTTTAGAATGTCTTAATCAAGTCATGTGGCTTTTTTAGAGATGGTGAATTCATTGCCAGCAGGAAAACTGTTGTCCACCAAGTTGAAAAATCCTCCCTAGTACAAGTAACTACTTTGAAAGTTTGCTGTATCACAGCACCAGCAACTTTGTTACCTATGCAGCCCTGTACTTTCCAAAGCCTTTTTTCTTCAGTTGGCCTCTATTAGGATGCACATTTATCAGGTTGATTCATATTCAAGTTGTGTCCAACTATAAACCTGATCAGGGCTCTGTTCATAGCATATCGGAATTTCCAATGCTCCTGAAGTATTTAAAATATATAATTATATAGCACATAAATCATTAGTGGAAAACAGTACTTCCACGCTATTTCTTCTAATGCCTTGATTCTTGTCCCCTTCCTCACCCAGTACATTCAACAGTACATTCAGAAGTCACTCAACATCAGCAGCTCTGTTCCCCAGAAAACTTCCAGCAAACTGCCCTCTCACTACCCTGTCAGAAATAACTTCTCTGGTGTATCTGTGCCCTTCAAACTACACTATCCCAGTTGGCAGAATACTTGCTAATTTGCTCTTTTTATTATTTTCAGTTTACTCATTTCAGTTGCTTAGTACTGCCAAGTATCATTCCTTACATAATGCTCAAAAATACCACAATGGCTTGTTTTTACAGAACATTTACTGCATGAAGGAGACGTTGTTATTAAATACCTGCATCATCTTCAAAAGACTCAGCTTATGCTGGTTTCTACTCTGCCCATGCCCACAGACACAACCACAGATTTGACTACATACTCAGAGCTCTCTATCCATATACTTATTTCTGGAGATGAGGGAATTTGAAAAATTCCAAGATTCACTAGTATTCCAGCATGAATATACGGGGCAGTCTCCTCCTGCATTCTGAGGTTCTAGCTACTCTGTCCTTAGCCAATACTGAAACATCCACAACAGAGTGACTCAATGGCCATGTCAGTCTGTGCTTATAGATACATTGTGTGCCACTGAGCAACACCAAATCCTGAAATTCTACCTTCCTTGTGCTGGGTGACATTTACTACCCACCAGCCTCTCCAGAAGTCTTCACCTCAATAGCTTTGTCTTTTGCCTGTTACCATTTCTGTGGCTTTGTAGTACACAATCAGCACTTGGCAGAGCTTTTCTGCTTTTTCCAAGTATTTTGAGCCTAGCAGAAAAAGCACCACACGGGTAAGGGAAATGGAGAAGAAGCACAACAGGCAATGGCAACAAACAAAGCAGCAGCTTAGACTAGGTGGTGATGATACGGGCAGAAAACAGGAGAATTTGAGAAACCCTCGTATCTGTGGGGGACTGGGAGAGGAAGGAGCCAATTGGTTTCCAGAAGACCAATCTGCAGGCAGATGGCTGATGATAGGGAGGTGGTCTTCAAAGAGCCAAACCTGAGTCACAAAGAACTGTTTGGATTTTGGCCACAAGCTTCAAAAGGTGAAAGCTCAGCCCTGTGCTGACGACAATACTGTGCTTCAGCTACAGATCAATTAAGCAGGGAAGGAATAGGCTCTTCATTTGCACAGTAATTTAAATGCACCATATTTTTAACTGCATAGCAGTTCCAGGAATGAATTTGTCTCAAAAGGATCCTGAACATCATGTTAATATTAATTATTCAATTCTCAGACTCCCGAGAACACTTTCATCTCTAATAGCAGTTTTCAGTCTCCCTTATTGGAAATATTCTCCCATTTTCCTAATAAAATAGTCTGTGTTAGAAGTAAACATTGTATTTGCTACTAAGTCCAGTGAAATCAGGATTTCAAGCAATGCTTTTATAGAATATCAATTTCATATATTCAAGCAAACAGTCTTTAAAATATGGTAATTCATCACTTCATTTTCCTTATAGCGATCACTATATTTTCTTTACAGCATGTAAGTGAGTAAGACAGAAGAAAAGCTATTTTCAGAACTTTCTAATATATATTGTACTATTTTTATCACATACCTCTGTCTTCTGTAGTTTCTTTCCATACAAAGAGAAGAGAAAGAATGAATTATCAGTATGCAGGTATACATGGTCAGTAAGAGAAAAAAAAACATGTAAAGAGAAAAGTACTGTATACAGAATTAAATTTTTGCTCAAGATATTTCAATAGAAAACCCTTCTGAAATAAACATACTCCTAAACGTACTAAATCAGAATAAACAAGGAAAATATCCTCACGTTGACGGCTAAAGCCAGAGTTGCAAGTGCAGTCCATGATGAGTTTAAGTCTGTTCACTGTGAAGCTGACAGTGAAAGCTGCACTCTTGCCCTTTACCTCTAAAAACTAATCCCACTGGTTAGATGTGATCTCAAAATGAGGCCTTAACTTTTGGAATTGTACTTAAAAGATTTTCAGATACTGCCAGAAGCGGAGACAGAATAACCTACTTTTCTTATCCTAATCTTCAGTCTTTTTTCTCAAGTGCTTCTTTCCTTATATATTTTTTATCTGCCCTCAGTCTACCTCAGTCTAACAAACCAGTAGACGATGTGCCAGTTCATTCTGCCAGACTGCTGGGGCTGCGTCCCAGCTACAGCACTGCCTGCAGCTGTGTCTGCCCTGCCCTTCAAGCACACCAAAGACCTGTGGAGGAAGGACTTCAGGAGTCTATCTCACTCAAACAGAGGTGACTAAGAAAGTAGATTGAATATTTTTTTAAATACATGCAAAAAACCTAAACCACATTGTTTCTAGAAGAAATTCACAAAAGAAAACAAACTGAAAATGACCAGTTTAAAATAATCTGTTTTCCTTCTCAGTGAGCAAAACACTGACAGCTCTACACTGGGAGAGGACTTGCACTTTACTTGTGAATTACAGATCTTTGAGTCTCTCTTACCAAAACACGTGCCTGAGTTAATTTCAGGTTAAGCTGAAATACAAGTGTCTGTTTAAGGAAGCTTAAAGTTAAATGCTTTACTGACTGAAAGTTAATCTTGCTAAATTTACTTCATTGTTAGGAGAAATTTATAATTCAATCGGACTGTATTCTTGTAATTCCTTTGTTAGATACAGTAAGACCATAATTTGATCATCTACAAAAAATTCACTAAATTGGAAATAAATTTCAAACCAGGACCAAACTCTCCAAAACCACACATGCATGTAATAATTGCATGAAAAATGCATATAAAAATTTCTACTGTATAAGTATGATCCGTTATGTGTTGCAGGATTATTTTTAGATTATGTTTCAATTGTTCTTTTCATAACACAATCATTAATATGAAATGAACTGATTCTAAAGTGTATTAAGAAGAACACAATTTACTTACTTGTAACCCCAACCAGTTATTCCTAAGACGAGAGCCAAAACTAAAATGATGCCAGCAATAGCCCCTATTATTATATTTGTGCTAACAACACCTGGAAACACAAGAAAGGCAAAAAATATATAAGGTTTTAGTAGAAAAATATACAGAACCAGTAGACGCAGATTTTAAAAAATCTGCTTGGACAACTTGTGCTAAGTTGATTAATTGTAACCAATTATACAATCTACAACTGTAGCATGGGCATAAAAAGATCATTTGTAAATCAAGCTCTGACCTCTTTGTCCACTTTCCTTAACTGAACAACTTGCTATATGGGAACATTGTGCCAGGTATTCCAGTATAATGTTATCAATATTAAAATATTAAGCTGCTGTAGCTTACTTCCCTATAACCAGCCTGGCAAATACATGCTTACATTGGATTAAAAGTGACATTGTTTCTTTTTGCTCAAATCCCTTCTATTGTTGAATAAACTAATGAAAAGAGACATTATGGAACATGGTAACACTGTCCCTTGCATAAGGATTTATAATGATAAATATGCACACACTCATTTTTCCACAATACATCTTTATTTTGTATGCAAGCGTAAAAACAAATGAAAACTTTAACTCAAAAAATGTAAAATCCTAAAATTTGCGTGCCAATACGCTGCATACCTGCCATATAATAAAAAATTGACTCTACATATAAAAAACAATCATGTAAGCAACATTACCTTTCCACCTTGATATAAAAAGTCTCAATAGCTTTTTGCTTGTCCTGATCTATAATTAATCAGGCCACTCAGATGACTGGAACAAGTAAGGTATCTGCCCTGAGAGGTGTACTGAGTGCTTCTGAGCGGTACCACTGGCATCCAGTGCCAAGTCAGAGACCTCTCTTCACAGATATGAAGTCCTTCTGTTGTCGGAGGAAGGGAATGATGTATCATGTTGTATGCTAACTGAAAGAGCAGGAGATCTAGCCTTGCTTAATGATGCTTCATCAAATCCAACCTTTTCCCATCATTGGTAACGTACCTTTGTTGATGGCATCTTTATCAAAAAATATATCATCCTTGATGCGAGAACTGCAGTCATCTCCTCCCCAGAATCGATCACAGACACACTTTATTTCATTGCTACAAACCTGCAGTCAAAAGTGCAGCTCAGAATAAAATCACAAAATTAATCTATTCCTGTAATTAATACCTACAGTATTAATTACAGATTGTACAGTATAGGTACAGTCTTACAGCATTGATTTTGACTGCTTTCAAAATTTTGCAAAATGTTTTTAACATACAGCAATTTTTAATTTATGTTACGTAAAAAATATTAAATGTACATTCTACTTCACATAAAAATATATATAGTAAGTATTAAGAACTTTAATATATTTTAATGTAATATATGTTTAATAGAACCATTTATAATTGCTTTGGGAGACTCTGAATCTCAATGGTTCTATTTTTTCCAAAATATGATTAAGTGGTTAATTTCAGATAAAAAAGGGAGTTTACATGGAGTGTGAAAGAGAGAAGATGTTATGAGGGAACAATTCCTTTGATCTCTGCTCAGCCACAGGGACACCACAGGCTGTAGGCGAAAAAGTTGCCACTAGCCAAGAGGCAGCTCACTGCCCCCTTCTTCAGAGCAAAATAACTTTCAGGAAACAAAATCCAACAATCTTATGAACATTCTCGGCTGTTGAAATAGCCCTGGGAGAATTAAAAAGAGTATCTAGAAGAACACAGACCCAAGTTTACCAGTTCTTAAACCTTCATATTCACCAGTACATTGCCTGAGGAAATATAAAGTTCGAAGTGACAGCAAAAGGACTGATTGATAAAATTTTTGCAAAACTAATACGTACTCACTGTGACTCATTGTTTAAGACGCCTTGACTGGCATGCATTATGTTTATTTATATGCCTCCTCTTCCTTTCCTTTTCAAAAGCTTCTCCAGTATAGACTTCTAAAGTCACACTGTTGGCTCTCTGAAGTGCCTAGCTAGCACACTACACAACACCAGATACTCAACAAAAACAGAAAAAAGGATTAAAGAGTACAAGAACATACACCATGTCCAGAACAAATTTGGCTGTCTGTGGTGCCTGGGCAGGTACTGAAGTTGAAGGCCTCGGCAGGGAGGCAGCGATGATCGAGGCACACCATATTTGGCCCGCAAGGTGTCCCATTCTCCACATAGCCCAGGTCTGTCTCCTCATCAAGCTTTACATGGCCACCACTGCAAGACAACCAAGACAATCCCAGAGACTTATGCTGTGATTAGATGGGACTGCTTGAGAAACTGCACTCTGGGCTGCTGCTTTCATTTCTGTCTGTGTTACACAATGCCCAAGGACAAGGAAAGAGTAAATATTGGCTTATTTACCTCACTGGCCCCAACGTGAAGCAAACCAAAACACAGTATATCTACATTAATCTAATGTAATTGTGAAAACAAAACCAATTTTTCCTGCGTCAGAGCTGGTGTAGGACAAAATATTGAGCTTACTTGTGCAGGACTTTATTTCATCTTACAGTTGTGTGAACCTATGAGGATACACCAGGTCTATAATTGGAATTCGGCTAACAATTGGCAGTGCAGGCATATGTCTAAGTATTTTTCCTACATTAAGTACTTCATAAACAATAAAGAATGTAAATCAAGAGACAGGAGAAAAGCATTGTCTCTCCAAAGGCAAAATTAACTATTACACAGAGAGGACTGCAAAACAGCCACACTCACCACCTACAGTCAAGCTTCTGAAGCTTAACAAAGGCTGAGATAGAATAACAATTATATCTTAATAGGGGGGAAAAATTAATGGAAATGGTTATTCTCCTCTTAGGAATGAGAAAACTGCTTTTTAATGCAAAATGGATATTAATTGTCTCTTTTATGTTTTGAGGACTGCCAATTACCTGCAATTGTAGACTTTTCCAAACTGCAAGATTGATGATGTGATTTCGCCATCAAGTTCTCCCAGTCTGGGGACACTGGATATATTGGAACACAGAAGATATCCACAAAGCACATCCCTGCATTGAGAGAAGAGACAGATAATCACTGAAAATAAATTTCAGTGAAAATGGATGATCAAATAAACGTGGTTTTCTTCAATTGCTTTGTAACACATTTGTTATTACTTGCTTTTCTTCCACTGACAGTAACTCCCATAAGTTATGTCTTGTTTCCCAAGAAAATTATTCTCCCTGGACCTTAGACTGCGAAGAGTCTTTTTTAAGACGTATTATCAACAATGCAATGAGTAAAGAACTGTCAAGAACAGAATATACCAAATTGATTTATTATCCCATTAAGATACAGTAACTGACCCATGGAGGAGAAACAGCAGACACTGACTTTAAATAAACTTTCATATGACACATATGTAAGCGAACTAGAGACACCAAGTTTAATTCAGCTCTTGAAGGGACTTTACAACTCAGATGTGGAGAGTTGTGCACTAGTTGGCCTCTCCCATATTACTGAACACGTTTTACTTGTGAATTAGTTGAACAAAAGTCAGGTTATCAAACTGCACAAAAACGTGGGAAAGTACATTTGTTCACCCACAGACAGGGCTAGAATTCAAGTGGCATTGACAGAACGGAGAACTTATCTGATAAAACAGGATGCAGTTTGATGAGGATTGGCAAAAGGTTCATAGGCAGAAATAATCAAATGCATAAACACAGAACGTGAAACCGGATTTTAGGCAGCAACTTGCAGGAATATATGTAGAGGTTTAAAATATGATGACAACTGAACACAACTTAGCAATGCAATGTCAAGCATAAAAGATGAACACCATACAGATGTGAAAACACAAGCTGCTCTCCTCTGCACTGCTAAGCCTCACCAAGAATACTACCACCAATTTTGATCCAAGTGCTCCCAAAGTTCAGATGGTGCTCTCTTAACAGAGATTATCTCCTCTCAACACTCTTCTCATTCCAGAATTTCCTGCACTATGGTCTGCAGAAGAAGGTCAGGAGAAATCTGTTCTGTACAGAAGATCTTCATGCCAGAAAAGAACTGAATCAGGGATGATAAAATCTCGTATAAGTGGTTTTCTAAATGGATCAACTTACTGCTTATTGCATTGTATCCAAGAGTCCTTGTCTCGTCCACAGTTTCCTTTCTCAGTCCCTTCAATATTCAGCTTCTCATAGCAGTACCTGTCAGCAGCTGTCACTTCTGAAAACAGAAACAAATCTCTTCTAAGATGATGAAGACTTCAAAAAGCCAGGTTGTAGGAAACAGCAATGCACAATCAAAGCAAACAGAGGTTCCCAATATGTGAACTGCAGTATCAGTGGACTGCAAGTGGCCTGTGAAACTCTGCACAGTGTTCTCAATGAAATGTTTTAAGCTGTCATTACTGTTTTAAGATTTTGTTAAGATTGACATGGATTTATTGATCCAACATGTCCTGAGTGGGTATTAATGAGAAGTTAAGTCTAAGACTTCAGAATACTCACCAGTAAGTTAACCAACACTGAGAAAGAGCTGGAAGGACAAAATGTGGAGGGAAGAGGGGGAGGGGTACACAGTCCTAGAGGGTTGCAGTGCTTCTGAATACGCTTCTTCCATAATTTTTCTCAGCTAAGAAAATCTTTCAAGCCACACAAACAACAACCAACTTAGAAATAATAACATACACTCACTTTCACCCCAGATATATTTACACTGCCGGTCTCTGGTTTTACATCTTCCTCCAAAACAAATACCCTGGAAAGGAAGCAAGAAAATACACATAAAAAGTTTGAAATAATTTGATTTTCCAGAATACATGTTTGTTTAATATATAGATTTGTCATGCCACATTAAGGTAACTAATATGTGATTCTACTTTCTGTTCATTTAAATAGTTCCAAAAATATAACTAGAACCAAAACTCAGGAATGTCAGCAGAGCCGTCTCAGGTGACTTCCAAAGATCTTAAACCAAGATCTATAAAAAGCAATCTATAAAAGCAGAAAGAATATAAAACAAAATGACGTGTTAATTACCTGCTTGTTATCACATGAATATCCATCCATTTTATGAATATTGGGAGAACACTATAGAAAGAGAAAATAATGAATAGATCAAATCTGTTATAGATCAGACAAGCACAGAAGCAAAGCATAAAACAAATGTCATGTGGAAAATTCTGTACCATGCTGGTATTTTCAGTACCAGAATATTTCTTATTTATTTATTATTTAATATTTATTTATTATTATTCTTATACACCTTGCTATACGAAAGGGTAACATTCACAGTAACTGAAAGACTATAGGTTTATTTTACTTATCTCTTGAATGGAAGGTATAAAAATCACCTGGCTGGAATTTCCTGTGCAGTTCTCTGCAATATCACAATCATTCACTGCTTCTCGGCACAGAACTCCTTTAGGTTCAAACTGGAAAAAAAGGACAGATAATTAGTGCCTTGCTTTCTCCATGTCCTGCCTTAAACACAATGCTTTCTTAGAGTTTTAACTAAAACGAAAAATGGGGAATTTTCATGTGCTGACTGAAGTGAGAAGACTTTACTTTCCTTGCTGTAGCCATTGCACTTGTCAAACCACCAGCTATTTACTGGTGTAAATGAGTACATCGAGTGTGGAGCTGAGCAGGACCAGTACTCTTCCAGGATACAAGTCTCCTGACATTTATCAAACCAATCAAACCAATACTGCGGCAGCTTCCAGCATTATCTACAACAAATGTAGGTACACAAGTTTTTGTTGTGTTTTTTTTTTCTTAATATGGTGTTGGTGTGACTTGGATACTTGAACAAATTTCACACATGCTGGCAATCTGCTCATCCTTTACATTATATAAAAAAAAAAGGAATGTGCCTATGGAAATGTGATCTGTTGCAGCATAATCTGTGCTTTTTTTAACGTTAGGATGAGCACGAAGTCAACAGTGTTCCTCATAAGGAAATGAAGCTCTCAAATCCCCACAGACAAAATAAAAAGTATTACATACAGTACTTCACAGTTTTAATAACATTAATAATAATTACCATTACTACTAAATAAGTACAACAAACTATTTTAAGCCATTTTTAGCTAGGCTCCCTTACAGCCTGACCAAATCCCCTTTTACTATTTACTGATGTATCAAGAACACTACTTTATAGTGTACATAAGGCCTGGTTTCCTTCACTCAGTGGGGATTTCAGTCAGTCCAAACATAAAGGGACAGAGGCAGATCTAACTAAAATGGAAGCCTTTCAGATGAACACTTCTGAACAATTCTGCTAGCCATAAGGGGTTTTGGTTAGTTTTTTGCTTTTTTAACTATATCCTTCTGAGCTTCTGTGGTATAATTTTCCCATTCAGCTTCATGGATAAAAAATCAGAGCAACATGTAAGGCATTGGGAGCAGCACATAGGTAAAGATATATGTGTTTAAACAAGGACATCTAATGAAACATCATGGAACTACAACCTGATCTAAACTTGTCTGAATATGGAAGGCTTTAATTCACCTCTGTGTTTGATAACAAGCCCTGACCTAAGAAGCCCAGACTAAAAGACAGAGAATAGTCCCAGACAAACCAGTTTTCAGCCAACTGCAAAAGGCAAGTTTTCAGAAAAGGAATCACAAGGCCTGCAAGGAAAAAATGTGCAGTGGCGGCTGCAGCTACCTGGATGCATTCCCGTCAAGATGCTGCACTGAAGGTGATTGCTCTTACCCGGCACTTCCGACAGCAAAGCCCGTTGCTGCACTGTGAGCCTGCCGTCAGGGTGCAAGTACTGCAGCACTCTCCTCCTTCACGGGCACACTCCTGAGGAACACATACACTTATAACAGAATACATGGGAAAAGCAGATGAGCCCTGGGATCTTATTAATTCCTGTCTCAATGTGCTACCTGAACAGGTTTTTAACTAGGCCTTTAGGCATCTAGAAGCAGAAGAAAAAGCATTTGCTGTTGGGTATGACGCTCCGGCACAGCTGTTTGCTATGCAACACAGGTAATAGTTTGCCTAACTTAGTAGTGTCAGCCATTAAATACTGATATTTTAGCAATGACCAGAGTCACATTTGCATCTAGGAAAATACATTCTTTAACATCTTCTAAGTCCTGATTCTGCACAGGTAGCTTTTGCTATTAATGTTCAGAATTTATGTGGTGATGAAATAAAAAAGTTGGCCTACATTGTGTTAAAGGTGATGGAAAAAGGTGAGCAATGAGTAATCCCTTCCTGCAGGATCTTAACATTGCCTGTCTTCCTCAGTGATGGGCAGCAGGGTGTCCCGGAGAATCTAGTTGCTAATCTGAAGTACATTACACTTACTGCTATTGTCCCACAGTCACACTCTTCTCCTTCTTCCACAAAACCATTGCCACATTCTGGAGGATCCAGAAGCTGCAGGACAAAATCAGAAGTTCTAAGGGCATGTGTCTCCTAAGGGAATCACTGTCATATTTATTTTGTACAACATGCCTTTTTAGATAGCACTCCAAATGCATTAACCAAAACACGGTACACACAACTGGAGAAGAAGTAAATGAGAAACAACACAAACAAAATGTGAGAAAATGAACAATGCTGTGAACTACTTCAGAAACACTGCAGAGTCACATGGTGCCTTCTGTGTGAAAAAAAAATTTTTTACAGTAAGTTGTCTGAGCAGAAGCCACAAGCAAAACCAAAAGGTGTGACAATAAATGAAAACAATATGACATTTTCATAATCATCACAGGGGTTGCAATTGCTGTTGTTCTGGAATTCAAGGGCTGTGACCTCTGTTGATGCCTGCATAATACCTTCAGAAATAACAGCCATAAAAATTTGTTTCAGAAATGCAGGGAGAGAGTGGAGGCTGAGTTTCTTTGTCAGTTTTTGTTGCAGTTCGATATTTTTTGCTCCCCTTTTTCTTTACCACCGTTGGGAACTTTCAGCACTTTTCAATAATTTTGTTACAGGCAGATGAGGAAGTATAATTAGTGAGTCTTCTTCCCCTCCCTTTCAGCCACTCCACTAAATTCTAACCTAAAATGTCTAAATCAGTGTATTTGTACAAGTACTTTCATTTCCCAGAGGCAAGATTAATTTACCATTTTACACATAGAACCCATGCTATGTTGTCTTTTAATGGATACCTACAGTCTATTCTTTCCAGCTTCATTGTTACCATTTCCCTAAAATTTCTAGAGGTAATTCTTCAGAAAGAAAATGTGTTGGGTTGGGTTTTTTTCCTTCGAGCATAACAAAACATACGAGTCCTTTCATTTCATAAATAAGAAGGTATATAAGAGTGTCACCAAGATTAAAATTCTGCATTGTCCTCCCAGTTCTCCAATTAAACTAGGATCATTTCAGAAACCACTCTACTTATAAGCCATCTGCACAAGTTTATCACTCATAGTGCACTGTGTATTTTTATCTGGCTGCTGCCTTTCCGCCAGTATCCCACAAGATGAAGCATCCTCCCATGTATTTCATTGTGCCAGAAACCAGCCGGAGGCTTTTGGTATAGGCTGATGTGTTATTTTTAGATCCCCCTATTGAAATGGAAATTAGACTGCAGCATGAAATGCATATGTAAAATATCACACGAAACATCAGCAATCAATTATCTTTTAGAATTTATTAAAGAGTTGATAAAACTGCTTGTTTTCTAACTATCTTTCCAGCATCTTAACTTTTCGGTATCTCTAGGTGTGCTGTCCAATACAGACAAGCAGATGGCAGTAACAGAGGGTCCTGCATTAAAACATTGGGACAATTTGCCGCAGTATATAGGGATGGCTAAATATGAAATGGAAGACAAAAACATGAAAAGCCATTTGAGTATTTTTTCCCCAAAAGTCATATGATTCATCCATTCATTTGACAAGAGCATGCGTTCAATCTGCTCCAGCAGTCATTGATGTAATTTTCAGGTTCGCAGCTGAAAGGTTCTCTTACAGTAGAGTATTGCCAAACAGTGCACCATGTCGCATTAGTTTTTCTTCATCTCATAATTCTTGAAAAGAAAACGTCAAGTTTGTGTTTCAACCCAAACACATCTTTGACAGCTTTGCAAATTAAACAGACATCCATTGGCAATGACTTTAAACCAATCCAACCAGCAGAAGCATCGTGACCCACTTAAACGACTGATCCATCCCCTCTAAATTTGCCTGGTTTCCACATCTAACTTTCACATTTCCACATGCCGTCAGAAAAAGTTGTAAATGCTGTCCATCTAAATTGACATTCTTTTTTTCCCCAGTGATAGATGTGCAAACAAACATAATCTCTCAAACAAGCCCAAATAAGACACCTTAGACTGTGGAGAAAAGTCACTCACTAAAGAAATAAAACCACCCATATTTCTATCAATCTTTAATGAGAGCAAATTTCTAAAATGCAGCTGTATTTTGGAGAATAAGGAATCTTACTTCCTATTAATGAACTACAGCACTTTCTCTCCACTTTTAATAATACACTCTATCATGAAAAAATGAGACCCATGAGAG
The DNA here is from genome assembly GCA_033558105.1 of Coccyzus lansbergi. Lineage (NCBI taxonomy): Eukaryota > Metazoa > Chordata > Aves > Cuculiformes > Coccyzidae > Coccyzus > Coccyzus lansbergi. The sequence goes on from JAUMJK010000306.1 coordinate 4,432,313, forward strand.
ATAAGGAGACTCAGTTTATCTAGATTCCATGCCTTCTCTTCCCCTCTCCAACATTTACTGAAATTTTGTGGTTGTCAGAATATGCACTTTTTCTCAGCTGCTCCAGAAGGAATGTGACTCACTTCAGACTTGACTTTCTCTTTTACATCTGTGACCACCTCAGGTACCAAGTCTTTTTTCCTCACTGGACTGTCTTTGTGCCTTAATGTCTCCTCTTTGCTTATTGAAAGACATCCATTAAGTAGAGGATAACATTAATTATATATAGAAAAGAGTCAAGATCGTTATCCTGATTACTTCATATTTTAACACATGCTTCACTAAATGGAGCAGGATTACACTGAAAACCTACTACTAACACTCCATTGCAAATGTGCTTGTATCTGGGCTGGAGTCTCTTTAGACTTGTTTTGTATATATCTCCCTTAAATGTCTATGCTAATCGTTTCATACTCTTCACATCCTTAAGGTGAATATACTTGTTTAGCAGGCCAAAACTGAGCAAGAGAAGCAAAGAAAAGATGAATACTGTCTCAAGAGATATTCCCCTCTTCTCCTGATATCCAAGACTCACACAACAAGACCTCTAATTTCATATAAGATGCAAATTTGGAGGGGATGGGTCAGTCACTTAAGTGGGTCCCAATGCTTCTGTAGCTTTCCTGCCCCCAAGCCTTTAGGGAGCTAACATGCCCTGCTAAACAAGGCAAGTTACAGTGGCGCTGAGGACCAGGGTCCAGCAGGGATTCGCCAGTCTTCCTCACCTGGGGGATTCCCCAACCCCAGGCAAGGCTGCACAGGGCCACATGCGCTGTCCTGGAAGTAGCTAACACAGGGCTAAGATGATCCAAGCACTCCTCACCAGACACTTGTCTCCTCAGCGCATGTGGTTCAGGGGGAGACAGATCCTGGTGACAATTATTGAGGTCACATGGGCAGTGCCTAGGAAATAATAAATGTGACAGCTCAGCAGTCACAGGCTCGCCCAGTGTGTCTCCTACTCCTCAGGGCCTTCTCTCCTGTCCTGCCACTTCCAGTTTTGGAAAAACTAGTCCCTATTTTCCAAACCCCATTCTGCAACAACCACTTGCAACACCACTGGGTTCTGCAAGGCCACTGGGCTGCACAGTGGTTCAATCACTGCAGAGGCACTAGGAGCTGTCTCTTTATCTTGGGTTAGATGTGAAATAAAGGCCATTTTCCTTTATCTTCCAGAGTTTTGTATCAAAAAACATTGGTTCAATACAAATTAGAATTCAAGCTGTGCAAAAGTTTACCAAGACACTTGAAACTTCAGCAAATAAATTCAGCAACATATTGTATTTAAAATACTCGGAACAAGTTGTGGGAGGGACGATTCTAGATCAAAGTCTTTGGGAACTCTGCTGGACATGAAATCACTTATTAAAAGGTTTTTTTAAATATAATTTCCAAATTACTATGAACTAAAATCAGCTACTTTGACTCATATGTCAGCAGAAAATTTAGAACTTAGGAAAAAAAGTATCAAGATCACAGGTGTTATTTTTTCGAAGATTATAATTTACATTCTTCTTGGTTTCATCTACATTAGAAAGACAACAGAAATAACACTCAAAATAAGGTAATACTTACTTTGGTTGGTTTATTGAAAAGGCAGGCTCCACCTCCATTGCTTAAAAATTCATGATACTCTTCAATATCACACTTTGAGAACTTGCTTGGAAGATAATACCTGCACAGACATAAGGTAGCAAGATGACTTTCTACAGTCATTTTTATGGTATATATTCTTTTTTTCAAAATAGGAGATGAAATATAATGTTATACTCTAGAAGTACAAAAACACACAGTTCAGAATCAGAGTGATGATATGCTTGTAACAACAACTTGTAAATAATTTTAGTAAGTGAAGAACTTTCAACAATGACACATAGCTCATGGGAAGTGAGAGGTCTAAAAGATTTAACTAAGTTGCCTCATGGAAAATACCACAAATCCTATTGCGTAGTGTGTATTTCTCACAATCATGACGTGCTCTGGGTCTGATCAGGCTAAAGAGCCTGATCTCAGAAATACATTTATTCCTTCCAGTACATATCACAAGAGATCACAGAATTTTTATGCAGTAGAGTAGTGCCATTTTATAACATGCTTGTAACAAACATCAGCTCATAGTTCAACTTCCTTATTTCATATGTTGCACTGAATAAATTTCATTTGAGTAGAGTGTGATTCTAAGGTACAGTGCATCACCTAAAACCAAAATGATGCACACAAACTTTGCTTGGATACTTTCTGTAAGGAAAGACTTTTTCCCAAAGTAACTTAAGTGATGTTTATATTTAGGTCTTTAGTCATATGAGTACCTATGCTTCCAGCAGATTTTGAAGTCTCAAGGGCTTTCCTGTATCAGCTCATCCCTGGATAAAAAAATATTAGCAGAAGTGCTATACAAAGTAAACCTGCATTGCCAGGAGTGATAGCTTGTAAAACATAATTTGTCTTTTCTAGCTCTAGTGTTCATGATTTGTTTCTAATGACTACAGAGGATGTGAGATTCACAATCCTTCATAGCTATGTAAATACAGGCTGGTTTTGTGTACCTAGTTATTTGAAAGGTTTGAACTTCAGATAAATCATTTAAAGACTATTAAAATTATAGAACAGAATCAAGAATCACACTATAGTTTGAGTTGGAAGGCACCTTTAAAGGTCCTCTAGTCTAACTACTCTGCAGTGTGATCAACTGGATCGGGTTGCTCAGAGCCCTGTCCAGCCTGACCTTGGATATTTCCTGGGATGGAGCATCTATCACCTCTCCATTTGCCTCCTCTAGGCAACCTGTGCTAGAGTTTCACCATCTTCACTGTAAAAAATGTTTTCCCTATATGTAGTCTAAAGCTACCCTCTTTTCTTTTAAAACCATTACTCCTTGTGCAGCCAGTCCTGCTAAAAAGTTTGTCACCATCATTTCTACAGCCTCCTTTAAGTCCTGAAAAATCCCAAGTCTCCCTGGAGCCTTCTCTTCCCCAGTGTGAAAAACCCCAACTTTCCCAATCTTTTCTCACAGAAGAGGTGTTCCAGGCCTCAGACTGCTTTTGTTGCCATCTGGACCTGCTTCAACAAGTCCACATCTTTGCAGTGCTGAAGGTTCCAGAGCTGGACACAGTACTCCACGTGAGGTTTCACCAGAGCAGAGTAGAGGGGCAGAATCACTTCCTTTAACCTGCTGGCCACATATATTTTGATGCAGCCCAGGATACTGTTGGACTTCTGGGCTGCAAGGGCACATTTTGCTGGTTCACATCCAGATTAGACAAGGAATGAGTTTTACAAAAATCAGAATGCTTCTCAGACTGGCTTTTTAACATACTAAAAATCAGAAAAATCCTACCTAGTATGTTTTAGGTAGACAAAGTGAAAAAGGCATGCAGTCTCTCCTCCAAAGAGCTTCTAATGAAATATACTTCTTTGTTCAAAATTGTTCTGACCACAAAGGTATTGTGAAAATTTGAAGGTCAGCTGGAAATTAATTCAAAAATTTGGAGCACTGCCTATTCTTAAAACTAGACTATAGTTTAATTCATACATGTGACAAAAGACAGGCTGGCAATATGAAGAACTGAGGTCTAAATACACGTTAGAAAGCATTTCATCTAGCAGTAAAAATTGCTGATTCACTACTCTTTAGATAACATCTCTCTGGTGATATTACATGTGAATATAAGTAGGCACAATCTCCAATGAAGGCAGTTTTTCTAACATTATCACACAAAGTGGAGGATAACGAATAACAGATATAACTGGAAGATTCCAACAGAAATACTGAAGGCACACAGGATGTGTCTTTGTTCCCACAACTCAATAGCAAGCTTGCAGAAGCAAAGATGCTAAGAATTCTTCTGCTTCTCTGCACTGGTTTGGCTGTTGAGTCCTGTGCTTTACGAATTAAACCTGTAGTCACTAAAAATCCTCACACATCCTCTCATTAACTCACGTATTCATGCATTTCTTTGCAAGCGTCTTTTCTACATATAGTTGTATAACTAATACTTTACTTTCAGAAAAATTATTTACAGAAAATGTTCTGTCAAACTACAAAAGGCAATTTCACACCTTTCCTTTAAGTCATAATATGAAGGACATGACTTTGCTATAGTGAAACACCTTACCCTGTGTCTCCCATTATGCATCCAGACCATGTGTCCTCACACTTACACTCACCTGACAACACACAAAAAGAAAAGAAAATTTACATCTTTAGTCTTGTGAGTCCAAATCAGTATGTTTCTTACCACAAAAATCACTCAAAAATGTAGTCAATTCTATTTCATACTTAAATATAGGCTTAACAGACTAATTTGCAGGTTTATTGCACACTTTAATTAAAGTGCATCAATATATGCTGACAAATCTTTTTTCAAAATTAATATATGACTCTGTGCAATCCTGAGCTTTGAAAATATGCCCTGTTTTTCTCTCCTCTTAAAGTGAAGCTAGGGTAAACTAAAGCATTTGCCTCCAACACTTGGAAAACAAAACCTAAGTCAGCTCTCATGCCTTGTCCCATATCTACTACTGTGCCAGACTGGGGAAATCTTCTCTTGAGAAACACCTCATACATTAATGCACACAAAAATGCATAAAATGGTCTGTAAACACAAGGCAGTACAGTAGGATCTATCAGCTTCTTCCTCAGCTCTCCCTCCCTTCCCTGCCTGCCTTCCCCATGCTACTCCAGCAGGCAGAGGGCGGGCAGCCCTTCCTTCTGCCCTGCCAGGCTGCTTGGGACTGCTTTCCTCTGGTCTCAGCCCAACACTTACAAAATTGTAACTTGTCCCTAGTTCTGAACACACACTTTGCACACATATTCCACTTTTCTCCTGCATTTTACCTTACTGTAATACACGAACATCAGCTTACTGCATCTATTTTAAAAGTACAGTTAAAAGGGAAACAGGGCTCTGCCTATTTTAGTTGCATTCCCTTCCCTCCCCACCAAAACTAAGACCTGCCCCTCTGCTTAGACAAAAGAAAGAGAACCACCAGTATTATCCTCTACCCTATCCCTGTATCAGGTTAATAATATGCAGCTGAAAAATGAATACTGCACATGTAAGTAGCACAGTCCTACATTTCTGAATATTAGTTTCTGAATATTAGTCAAACTGTGGGCATGACATCCAGCTGCTTGAAATTAATGGAAGTGACAGACACCTTTATGATTTATTTTTAAGGAAATGGTGACACCAGTGCTGCCAGAAATTATGGGCAGGGGCATATCACAGCCTTTAAATAGAAAAAAATCAGTGCTATGCCAACCTCTCCTCATGCCATTACAAGAAAAAAACCAAACCATTCCAACATTGTTAGAAACATGGGGGAAAAATACACATCAGTGAGGCACTGACAAGATCCTCTACCTTTCTAGATTTTCTCTTAAGACAGAATGAAAAAGCAAAGAACCTTACCACTTATAAGTTTTCTTCTGTCTGAGAAAATGCCAATGTTTTGGGCTAAGGTTTGTGCCAGGGTGACTGCCATTAAGTTGGGCTTTCCAAACTGAAAGAAACAAAGGTAGGAAGAGTAATCAATTACATACAATTATCTGAGATAGAAATGAAGCTTTTCTCATTCAAAAGTCAAAATCGGATGCACAGTGTTAGAGTTCATGCTTCAGAGCAGCTAGACAATCGACAAATAAGGAAAACTAAACACTTGTTTATGGGCAAGTTAAGTAAGAGAATGTCTGTTCCTCTCTTGCCATTGTGGCTGCAGGTATGAATGACAGGATGTTGCAGAATTTGCTGAAAAGTGTATTTGAATCCATATCTGACTTCATTCACCCATCTCTCTTCATTGAGACATCACTTCTATAAAGCTGCACTAAAACTATCAGTGAAGAAGCAGCAAGATATTTTGAGGAATATGTTTGCAGTGATAAAATTCTGAGCAGATAAATTTCCACTAGTTTTTGCTCATACTAATAGTCTCACCTACCTCATTCACACCTCCACCTTTAAGCAAGGAGCAGATTCCACCAGTGTGGGCTACACCACTCCGACTGCTCTGAAATCGACTGCCCCTTTGACAAAAGAGGGAAAGAAGAGAAAGTTTGTCCTGCTCATCCCATGAGGTTTGTGCCTATCTATCCCCAGTATTTACCCTTCAGACTTCCAAATGAGAAACTGACACTTGCAAATGCTGGTTGGCACCACTGTGCTGAAAACTATGCAAAAGTAAGATAAGAAAACCAGGTAACCACTCACAAACCTCTCATGCCAAATTTCTCAGACTGCCTAGTATGAGAAAGCATGGAGGGGACTATTTTGCCAAACCACTTGAAACTCACTAGCCTTTTGCTCACTGACATACTACTGCAGCAAGTGACTTCCACTGGCACATCCTACAGACAGAGTGCAGGAAAAGCCACTGCACTGCCAATGCAAGACACATATTTAGCTGGGCAATGCTAATGTGATGAAACTCACTGGGAGATGCATTAGCAGCTCCCTGATGCAGAGGTAGGTGAAAACTCCCTGCAAATGCAGCTGTTCTCATCCAAGGGACAGATGCACTATGAGCCTAAACCTAATCATCTCTCTGGTGCTGTCCACATAAATGACTGCCTGTTACTAGAGACAAAATATACTCTGCTCCCTTTCAGAGGGATATATACTCATATACTCAGCTCCTGATCTGAGCTGCAGCAAACTGGGTTTCTTTGAAAGGAAAACAAGAAAACATCAAGAAACAATACAATGGGCTAACTGCTGAAGGCTGAAGTTAATTTGTAACCACTATAGCACAACTGCCAATCTCACCTCCCAGCTTAACCATGTCTCACTCACACATTCAGAAACCGGTATTTCTAAACAATCTACAAATGCAATACCTCAAACACCAGTAGTGGTGTTATGGACAACGCTGGAATCAGCAATACATGGGTACCTAAAGTCTCAGTCCCAGGACAAATAGGGCCCTCTTTTTCCTAGCCAATCCACAAACATTCATAAGAACAAGACTTCCCCCAGAGACTTTACAGTATCAACAGAGAAGATAGATTAAAGACGTGAGAAAAACGAATTCCCCTTTTACAAAGGACTGAGACACAGAGAACCCAAAATCTGCCCGAACCACTTACAGGTCTTACTTAATGTCAGGAGTCAATGACAGTAATTAAGCACGTGCGAAAATTCTGAGAGTGTGAATACCAGGGTTGGGTATTCTTGCACTCTACCACAATCAGGTGAAAGCGAAGTGTTTTTGAGTTTATTCATATAGATTCTTACAGCAGTTAACAGAGAGGGATAAGGATGCCAACAGAGCAATTCATCTGGTCTTTCTCATGTGGATCAGAAATATCTGCCATGAACCTTTCTTCTATTTTTGCAGGCACATTTTATCAGTCTTATTTCCAAAACAATTAGGAGATTTACAGAAAATAACATTCCTCCCAGCTTATTCTTCTTACAGCACATCTCTCTGCTGAACAAACTGTTTTGAGTTTTATTAATCCTGCAGCGTGCAGGTCATTCAACAAAGTAAAGCAGGTCAGAGTGTTTTTTAAGCAGGAAACCTCATTGGTTTCAAAAACAATGCTCCGCTTGCAAATAATACCGCAGAGCTGTCTCTGCCCTGCTGCTGAAAAAGCTAACTTCCAAGGTGGAACCATGTATCACCTTTCATGCAGCTGCACTTGCAGAGTAGGTAACAGATAGAATAATCAAGGATTAGAGTGCATCCAGCTCAGGCTTGGTGCATTAAAACTAAAATGTGAATCAAACCACTGGCTGCACTGACAGGCAGTTTGTGCATTAACTTTTTCCCACCTCCCCATTAGAAACATTATTTTCTGAATTATTTTGGATTGCATACACAACAGGAGATGCCTCAGCCACTTGGGATAAGCAACCCCCCAAAGTAAAAGAAAAAAACAACAGTAATAAAACATCACACAAGGTTACGTACGAAAAAAGATGAACTGCATCACTTTTCTCTCTGATAAAATCCCTCCTATATTTCATAAACTCACGCAGGGTCACCAAGGGGTTTTCAGATATGGTGAACTTGTTATCAGTAGCCCAAGTTTCCATGGCAACCAGTACTATCCTGGTGTTAAGTTGTTCTTTATAAATCTAGTACATTAACAGAACAAACAAATATATTATGTTAAGTAGAACAAAGGTGAGCATTACCCTTTTTTTTAATAGTTTGCATTTTTACATAACTAAATATTTAGCTGGTCCTATCACACTTTAGGATTTTCCAGGTGATTTTAACTCCCTTATAACCAAAAAACAAACATGAAAACAAAGCAAAATCTAAATTTCAGGCAAAATTCTTCAATCAATTCTCAGCCTGCAAAAAGATCCCTAACAGGTCCTACACGCAGAGCTACATAGAGGAGAGATGGAAGTTTTGAAAAATTAATGCAGAAACATTCCAAATAGCTCAAAAATTTGGAATCAATGGATCACTAAAACATAAGCTCATCCCAGCAACACACGAGAGTTTTCTTGTACCAAACAGTGATCTTTCATTGTTACACACCTCTGTACTAGTATATACCTTCATACTGGCTGAATCACAAGCAAGGGTCACCCTTTCACTGCTGGGGGTTACTACTCCACACCAAATACTTTCAAGAGTGGGAACCACATTTTTCTTTTTCTAGTAATACTTTCCTGGAGTGAAGTGTAAGAGCCAGTAGCTCATCCAATTCCACACCACAAATTTAATTTATGTAACCCACCTACACATGCCAATTCTAACTTAGGTACTCAAATGTGTCTTTGCCCAAGAAATTTTAGCGTGTTTTATTACAATTTCAGATTGTCTTTTGGTTTCAGGTTGTCAACAAAGGGATTCTATGTTAAAAGTTGTCATATCTAAGACGTTCTTTAAAACTCAGGCTCAAGGGATTGATCCAGCAGGATAATTAAATGTTTGGAACCACAAAAAAACCTCTAATGCTTTACATTAAGACTTCAAATGTGACTGACAGTGGACCTAAATGAAAATTGTGATCTTCACATATTTTATTACTAGGTATAAAATATGAACTGAAAACTGCATGTATCATTAGGAGAATCGTCTAACATGTCTCACATGTAAAAACATTTAACTGAGTGATACTTACTAAATCTGCCATGTTCACAACTGATTTAGCATAGCTGTTTGTATGGCCAACTGATAAGCGGTGCTTTTTACACTGTGAATAAACACATGACAGGTTATATATACAGATTTCAAAAAAAAAAAAAGTTCTATTTCCAGAAAGCACCAAGTAAAAAGTAACTACATCAACACTAAAATCCTTGTGCAAGGTTTGGTCTCTGGTGCTGAATCGAATGTTAATAAATGACAACAGAAAATTGTCTGGAAATGCACATTACAAATATACTTCACAACAGCTGTCATGAGGATCTACTAGAGTACTTTCTAAACAGGAATAATGATCTTTACTGAAAAAAGCTATAGGAACAGGAACATAAAATAATAACATTATTACTGGTAATTTTTCCAAATGTTAATACACAACTTCCAGAACTGTTACTCCAAGACTGCCTGTCCCTGTCTTAATCTATCAGACTTCCTTTGTTTTCAGTTCTCTCTTAAGCTGCCTTCTGGATTTCATTTCACATCCCATAATGCCATAGTAATCAAACTGCAACGGTGCCTTTACTCAACTCTGTAATATAGTGCTATAAAGATGACACTGAAGATAGCTCTCCTATATGCAGAAAAAAACCTCTTACAAACAAGCACCATGGGTATGAAAGTTACCAATATCTTAGAAGAGTTTAGGACAAAAGGGTGAAAATTTTCTGATATTTTCAAAAAAAATTCAAGACATCTTATGGCCAGTGACACTTGATTTTGGAGGGAAACTTGTCCATCTCTTAATGGCAAGAAGTGCCCACAATCTAGGGAGTGAGAAAGGCATGTTTTCAAGCAGGAATGGGGGAAAAGTGACCAAAAAAGAGGAAGTTACACTTACTAAAAAAGCAGGACAGGATTGTGAAATAAAATTGTAGAAAGGATGAAATGTAAAAGTCACAGAATAAATGGAAAATGAAGCACAAGAGCAAAGGGAATCAAGTATACTACTCAAGTCTCTAAGCGCAACTAAAATCTCATAAGGTTTCCAGTTTCTCTAAGCATCCTATGGAAATGTTTTCAGTATATTAATTCATAGGCCTATTTCAGTATTTGGGTTTTAAAAGCGTTATTCCTCAGCTGGAAGCAATGGTTGGATGAGCAGCTAAGCAGGCAGACAGGAGGTTACTGCACACCTCACAGCAGAGACCAGTCAAGGTAGGTTGGGACTAGTGGGATGCAGACGGCTCTGCAGACCAGCAGGAGAAGCGTGAGGTTTATTGCTCCTTCTGGAAGCTCCTGGGAAGTGTGAACAGAAAAAATGGCTCCAATTCTGTGAGATGTCACAGAATCTCCACGCTGAGCACTCCCATAGTGCCACATCCAGTGCCCGCACAGAGTAATCCAAATACACATGTGCATTAGTCCAGGCTGTGGGGGAAATGAGAAGCCTAGAGCATATGACACTTCCTTCTCCAAGAAGGAAATTATTTGGCCTCTTCAACCACAGACACTCACTGGTATTTGCTTCAGAGAATAAACTCCTAATTGAACTGACACTTGCAGAAGCTATAATTAACCAAAATTAGGAAACATTGTTCATGGGGAGGAATCAGGGGAAAGTTGTGGCTTCACATCTTCAGAATCAAACACAATGACACCAGTTTGGGTAATTCCGCATCCAGTATTGCTCATTTTAATTCAAGAACCTATTGCTACGCTCACCAAACTGAGCTGATGTCACTAGACAGAGGGGCACTACCAGTCTCTGAAATTTAGCCAGTTACTTTAAGATCAAATTCTATTGTTTGTGTTTGACACCACCATATCTTCCAGAAATACACTGTCTGGATTTGAAGACTGCAAGTGATGAAGAATTCACCGTTTCCTTTGATACTCCATATTTAATTATTAATCACTGACACAAATCTGTGTCTTTTCCCACTTGAATGAGCCTGATTCCTCTCCAATTCACTAATCTTTATTATGTCTCTTTCCACTAAATTAAAGAGCCTTTTATGTTCCCCTAGAGAAAGTATACAAACTTAACAAAAAAAAAATTATCTATATTGATTTGGATGTATCAAAAAAAAAAATCTAGTCATTATTAATCTCCCCATTGTCAACAGTTGTGGCACAATTGCAATTACTGCATTATTGATTGTTGAGTGGCTATAACTAAGGTAAGTGCTCAAGAAAGCCAGAAAGAAAATCTTAAGAGCTTAAGTCACACCGACATTAGTTACTTAATGACACAAGGCTTTAATTTATGACCCATCTTTCTGATACTCAGTCTTGCTGCGTTCTTGGTGACTATACCCCTCCAAAATTCAGAAGCAATTTCATCAATGGTTAATGAGACCATAGTATCTTCTCTTAAGGTTGAATAATTTACTGAATTTATTCTGACTATATGTTGGTCTTTATTGTTATCCTTTATGGACCAATGTAATTTGATGTAAGTAACTGTGAGATATTGAAGTATGTCAGTCTTACCATTAGATGATCATTTACAATCATTAACTCAATGTATTTCGTTTCCTCTTCAACTTTACGTGGAATCCGATGAACCTATAGAGACAGTGCAACTGTAAGAGACTCTAAAAGAGTACAGAGTGAGTTTGACTGGTAACTAGAAATGAAAATTTCTGGTGCATACATTTTTTTCTGTTTTCTTAATTCTGATATCTGGTATCAGATACTGATGATACTTCTGGTGCTCAGATGCCTCACCTTAAAAAAAGATCTTTCACCTCTACCAGGACATTTATATGACCTTATAGAATGAAATCAAGTCTCTCATTCCATCTAACCCCAAGTTTAGTTTTTTTAAAGAAACAGAATCCTCAATGGGGCCTATATCTATAAAAAACACAGAATGGTTTGGTTGGAAGGGACCTTTAAAGATATCTAGTCCAACCCCTTGGCTTGTAAGAGCTATAATTTTTTTTCCCCCAGAGAGAAAGAGATACCTCCTGCATTCTTTATGAAAAAATCTCTGTAACAATTCTATAATTTCTTTGCACACTCTTCAGTTCACTCAGTGACATAACCGCTGTGTTATGCTCACTGTGCATTTAGAAATATTTACGACCATGCTTCTTCATGGTGTCCTTGTTTTTCTGGGTTTTCCAGTAGAGTTACTAAATCACTATGATTTAAAAATGCAGAGTAATGACTAGTTTATAGAAAGGCAGCAAACTGCCTAATACAAATCAAGACCCTCGAGAATGACTTCTGGAATTTCTCCAATGTGTTTCTCACTCCTCCTTTGCCTCTGAAAGGCTTGTATTATCCAGAGACATTAAAGCAATCTCCTACTGCTATCGATATTTCATTTTTGCCTGCATGGTTCAGTCCCCTTGACCCAGGTCTGTTTTGACCTGTATTATTATTTGAGCTCCATTCCTAAAATGCAAAGAATTGCTGCCGTCTTACCAGGATACAGACAAACATCTGTACTTAGTGACTCCCCTACTTTAATAAACAGGGAATGAACTCTCAGTTTAGAATGTTTATTTTAAATAAAAGTCAAGTCACCACTGCAACACAAAAAAATGTTGGCGCATTTTTCATTAATTGGGAGTTTCTGATACAATCGTATACTTACAATAAGAGAAAATACTCTAGCTACATTTTCATTTGTAATTTAGCAGTGTTTAACAATTTTATAACTCTTCAGGCAAGCAGCGTCCAAGAGAACCCAACAATATTTTGTCAACATTAGATATCTCTTTTTATAATAACTGTATTGGTACAGAGACCTCATGCCAAGCCAGTAGCAGCAGCCGGACTCCATCTGGACAAATTAATTCAGCAGACACAAAACAAACTTGATGGCATATTGCTTATAAACAAGCATCTGGCACATACCTGTCTTTTACTTCTCTTGTGTCCTGGCTTTACAACAAACTTCTGTGATGTAGTATTCATTTGCCAGAACTCTAAGCAGAAAGCACAGGCAAATAGATTGAAAGTTTACATGAATATAGCCCAACAATTAATGACCCTGACGGAGCATGACAGTGTTATGGCATTCTTTCAAGCATCAGATGTGGTAACAACTCCTTTTTTTAATGTTTCCAGCTAGAAAGAAGGCAACATTACAGATGCTTCCCAGTAACAGTGCTCTTATTAAAAACTTCACTACTGATAATCTGGTCTGGTGGAACAGATGATCTGTGGGTGTCACACTTCAGAAAGCACAGCAGATATTTTACACAAAACTTCACCAACACTAGGCATGTAATATTAGCACCGTGCATCCATGGATTGAATCACATTTTCGGGAACTCAGCAGACATTCATGGAGCTTTTGCAATAGCTATCCAAATTAATAACAAGAGCACGGAAGGCAGAATTAATGCTTTAAGGCGATTATAGTCACAAAGTAAAATATGTTAGTTGAGAGAAACCTTATGAGATTTTGGCAATGCTCACTATCGATACAATACTCCTTCCTGCTAATCCCACTGTGTCTTTAATTTCTTAAACCTCTACTGATAAGCACCAAGTAGTTTAATCCTTAGCCAGATCCCTTTCACCAAACGTATTATATAGTGTGGAAATGGAAAGGAAAGCATTATATACTAGGCAGAAGACAATACTTGTTCTCACCCTTTTAAATGTCCAAGAAGTATTTTCCCATCTGTAATTTTATATTTATAATCTCTGCCTCACTTCTCTCTACAGAATAGAAATCTTTTTGTTTATCTCATATAAACATGTTCACTGTTCACATAATCCCAAGAAAACATGTAAATGAAACGTTTGCAGTTGCTCATTTTGTAATATGTCTTTTTACTTTGTTCCTTTCTTTGTACATTTTCCAGCTTCGGACATCTTTTCAGTCTCCACAGGTAGAAAACTGCTTTCAGTATTCAAGAGTGATTTTATCAGTCCTGCAGAGAAGTAGACAGTACTATAGGAGCTGTGCCAGTTAAGGGACTTAGAGCTCATATACATTTGTACACAACTTCTGGTTGTGTTATAAAATCCTAAACAGTTCTGTTTCGCCAGTGAGATGGATAAGTTTCTCACAGCTCTACCTCCCACCTGCTGTACATTAACTGTGCAGTTGCTGTATGAGGTTCAAATAATAGGATTAAAAGCAATACTGGTAAGGAATTGGACAGTAAAACCTTAAAACACAAACCTGAATTGCCCATTTGACTGAACACTACCAGGTCTAAGCGCTAATCTTCACCAGGAGTGGCTAGTTACTGATAAGACAAATCAAGAAAGCAAAGCAAGACTAACTGGAATTGTCTTGGTTAAATCTTGGGAACAATATCATCATTCTGGGATGTGAAGTTTACAGGTAACTTTTTATAAAGGGGCCTGGATAATCATAGGTCCTTTACTTTAAAACATTTACATGGTTACACCAATGTGCTTACAGATTTTCTTTAAAAAAAGGAAGCAAAATAAATTAAGTCACATCCAAGGGTCCATATTTATTGCATAAAGACCTGCATTTGCTAGAGCTCACAATGACGAGAAACTACATCTTAACTTCTGTTTCACAAATTTGGTTTTGATTAAGTATTACATATGTTAATTAATTTAGTCTGTGCTCTAGTGCCACACAACCGACCTGTCATTTTAGGTTTTCTATTATAGTTAAAGAAATTGGTAAAAATACAATTTTTCAATCAATAAAATAATAATTTACACTATGTATATAGGGTCTCAAATAACTTCACCTGCAAATGTGATCATTTTACCCACTATCGGAAGTCAGTCATCTCTAGAGGGGAATGATGCAGCCATTAATGCGAACACATTAACACACATTAACACTATGCCATAATTCACCAGCTGAATTAATTCGCTGAAGGTTATTTCCAGCCAGGGATCCTCAGGCAAAAGAATACGACCAACAAAATCATAGGAAATGTGAATGGCTGAGAAAGCCTAGCAAAAATTTTGGTGGGAATATATTACCTTGAAAATGAGTAATGAGGATTCAAATGACCTCAAAACAAAAGGACATCTGTGATACGTTATTTGAAAAACAACACCTTCAATAACATAGTAATTATGTTATTTAAGAAAACAGAACCCGATGGTTCTACGTAGGGTTCTAGGGTTCTAGGTAGCATTCTAGGTAGCGTTCTAGGTAGCGTTCTAGGTTGGGTTCTATGCAGGAGCACAGATATCTATGGATGGTAGGGAAGCCTGAGAACCCAAATTCCATGGGATGCTGGAGTGGTGATGCTCCTTGGACAAACTTTCAACCAGGTCTATGTTGGAAGGACTTGGTGTGGGAGGGCAGAGCAAAGGGAGGTAGACTTGCTTCCTAAGTAAGAAGTGGTGTGGGAGGAGGGGTGATGTCCTGTAACTCAATAGCAGTCATGTGGGGCTTGTCAGACCTGACCATAGCTTTTTAGTTGTGTGCAAAATTATAGAAATAACCATGAGATACCAGTGATGTGTTAATGATGAGATGCTGAGGACATGATTTAGAGACTGGTGGGAATGGTTGGACTCGATGATCCGGTGGGTCTCTTCCAACCTGGTTATTCTAGGATTCTATGATAGTACTATCTAAGATTGTGCCAGGGCATTATATGTTTCGATACAAATTGACAGAAAAAAAATACAGTCTATTAAGTTATGAAGCCAAATTCTCTACACATTCCAAGCCTTCCACCCAAGCTTTCCTTATTTTATGTCCTCATTACCTCCTCTGACCCTTGAGAAATACAGTACAATTTATTCTCTAGTGCTATAGTTTCCTTTTTTTTTATTTAACCCAAAGAGCAAAAGAATGTAAAAAGTACAGTACTATAGAACTGTGGTATGTGTTTTTACTAACACTAATATAGAGTAAACCCTGCTATCTGATTTTTAATTCCTTGCCATCATCAATATTGCAGCTGATAACACATCCAGTCCTAACACAGTGCTGAGTGGAAATTTTAGCTTACACATAGACCCTTTTAAAGATCAGAAGAAAATCTGGACATCTAGGAATATCTCCTTAGGCTAGGCAAACAGATAAATTATGAGAGTAATAAGGAATATAAGAAGTAATAATGACATGACCTAGTATAGTGCTTGCTACTACCAATAATGATTCTGTGGTAGTCCTAAAAAAAAAATCAATCACAACAATACTATTAGTAACTAATTGGAATTATTGTTTATATAAAACAAAGAAACATCAAGGGAAAAGGCAGCACTCTCCAGACTGGCAGGGAAGAGGCAGTGCCAAGCGGGGACACTGGTGGCATGGTATATGCAAGGGACAAAGGGGAAGGTTGAGCAGGCTGTGCAGCAGGTTGGGAGATGAAAACTGAGCTCCTGTGGGCACAGAGGAAGGAAAAGAAGAGGTGGTGCGGATGGTTCTCATCCTTTGGTGCTCCGGTTATGTGCACAGGATGACTTAAAGACAGAGATGAATAATCACTGCCAAAGAAAAATGGTGGGTAATCTATCACATCTACCAAAATTTTCAGTACAAACCTCAGAAACACCTTTCCAACGGTTTTACTAAAACAAGTAGGGGCATGTGGGAGGGCAGAATGTGACTTTAAGTTTATTTCTCCATTTATGGGAGCGTAAACATAAAGCAATAGAAGATTAGCACCATATAGCTCTTATTCACATTACAAATACCTGTGTAATCAAGACCACTAGCACATCACTTTTAAATATCCTTTTCAACCTTTCCTACAATCCTGTAATTTAATTCAATCTAATGGCAATAACTTCCATTATATCATGTCAGACTGTACAGAAAAGCCAGCAACAACTTAATAGTTATCTAGAGTAAAAAAACACCTAACAGATACAAGCCTATCTGCTTTTTCGTTAAAAAGAAAAAAACAAAAACAAACAATCAAAAAAACAACCAACAAACCAAGCCTGAAGCTCTATTTTGACAGCTTTTTTTTCATTATTTTTTAAATCAAGAAGCTTTGGTAGAGGTGAAACTGATAGTTATACTTGCAATTAATTCCTTTTCATAATTTTGAAAGCAGAAAATGATAATTTTATTCCAAATCTTGAAAACAGAAAATTTTGCTGTTAAGAAAGCTTATAAGACAGTTGATAGATATCCACTAAATACCAGCTCTAGCAGTCCGCTACCTTAACAACCTGAGACAGAAGTCTTATTTTAAACTCACCAGTAGTTACATTATTTCCAGCCTTTCAAATGACACATCCTCAAGAAAGTGTGATAAAGGATACGTTTGGCCTTATGTTCAATAAATCGTTTTCATTACACTGCCACCTCCACAACTATAGGGAGTAACCACAGTATGTGTTTAAGGTGCACATACATAGGATGCTTCATTATACAGATGTCAACGTCCTGCACTGCACAAGCCCTCTATGCTACCTTTCCATTCTAATGTCTTCTCCACCTCACCTGGAGAATCATCAGCACATGACGCGAGGCAACAAGCTGACATAATGTTTTGTTTAGACACAGAAAGATTCCTTATTCAGAATTGAAACTGAGGTGACCCAATAGTACCAATTTCCCTTGTTTTTACTCCTTAGCTCTCTGAATTAGTCTGCCTTGCTTAACAATTAGCAAACCTGCACATACTGTGCTCCTGAGAAGGACCCATATATGTCCACTGCCCAGCATCACAGGATAGCAGATCCAACCATCACAATAGGACAAATAGTTTGCAGCATGCTGAGTGGACATCTGTAACTCTCCTGAACAAATTAACCTAGAGATAGTTTCTATCCAAATGGCAGTGTCTACAAAGGACAGTTTTATTTATCTAGGATATATTTTGTAGAGTAGGAAAACACATCTGCAAAACTGGCAGATCCTTGACAGAATGGGAATATGCCATAAATACTGCAATATCAGATTGAATTAACAAGCCAACTTCTCAGATGAAAACTCATTTTTCTAAAAACCTCTTCTCCTACCACACATAATAGAAACTGTTTACGGAATTCACCACTGCAAGCACCTGAAACCATTTCTGCTCCCAAATTCATTTGTACTGAAATGTATGACCCACACTAGAGCCAGTGAAAGATGCTGAATAGACTGGAGGTGACAGAGTCATTGAACAGCAACGATATTTGGCAAGTTCCTGTCTCCCAGACTTATGCTCACACTATGATACTTGTTAAAAAGTACCACAAGACTTGCTAAAAGAAACACACATCACAACCTGAAGGTCTAGGGGAGGTTTGATACATTGGATTTAGGGCTTTTTCAGGTTCTTTTCCAGTGCTTTCAGTGTTCCAGACTCTTTTTTTTCCTTCAGTGATTTTATTGTTTAATCAGGAAAAAGAAGATATATCCAAATATACAACATACTATCAGAAGATCACCTATAAAATACAAATAATAAATTTGGCCTTAGACTAAAACAAGTCAGTAGTTATGAATTTTAAAAATCATACCAGATGGCAGGTCATCCGAAGAAAATTCAAACAACTTGGATTTGTAAACAGAGTGGAAATGGAAGTCATCCTGAAACAACAAATAATTGCATGTTTTACACCTGAACAAAATAATCCATTTCATGAGCATCAAACAGAGAGCTCCAAAGGTCCTTGGCTATCCAACACCAACACTGGTGAACATTAAAGCTGAAAGGTACCATTACTTCATGCTCTCCTCCTTTTACCTGCTGTGATATGATCACCAAAAATTAATTATCTTTTATTTGAAATATCTGAGCACATTAAATACAGCGGCTGAACATGCTTAGACCTAGGCTTAAGTGACCAGCCCAGGAAACATCAGTGAAAGTCACAGGAGCTGCTAAACTGGAGGTGAGGCTGAACCAGGAGGAAAGGGATATAACAAATCCAGAGCAGGAAGTGCTAGACAAAAGGAAAGGGCACTCACAGGCTTCTGCTGATTCCAAGGGACTCTAAGCAAGCTCTGATGCTGCACTCTGCATCAAAGTGTTACAGAGTGCACACATAAACACACATCATGGACTACTTTTTGGAGGTCTAGTTTTGTTTATGGTGAAGGGGACTCACACTAAGTAAATGAGCTGGGGATGGCCCTTTGATGCCAGAGTCTTACACCTATTCTGTACACATGAATGTCTGTAATTCAAGAAACAATACAAGAGGACTACTGTAATTTCTACTTACATCTGAAGTGTAGTTTTCATCTGGTTCAATAAGGTAAGTATGATTTCCATCATAGAACATCCCACTGTCAAGAGTAGGAAATGCAAATACTGATTTAATAAACAAATACTTACGCAACACTGAAGGTTAAAAAGTTAATGTATTTTAAAAAAATCAAATATTTAGCAAAACAAGTAGTTCAAGATGGTTTCAGAAACTGAACGTCATTCTGAGTCAATCTTTTGTTTCTTCACTTCAGAAAGAAAGACGTTCTCTAGCAATACTGACTTTTCTTGCTTCCCCAAGGCTCCTCTACAACAGATATAAACATCACAAAAATTGGCAAATTTAGCCAACTGAACATGCAGGTCAGGGCCCACACCCCCATGCAAGAGAGATCTCCCTGCAACAGATTAGTAAGAGACTTGCTTTTAGGAAGATGGGTATTTCGAACACGCGCAGTTTCCCTCAAATAAAAATATTGTTAAGTTTAATAAATTCTTAGGTTTTAACAGTTTTTACTAATTCTTTCCTCAGTAACCTCACACAGTACAAAGGGCATAATGAGCTCTTCTGGGCAGAGAAGGGTACTTGGGACATCTCAATAAGAAGAATAATGACAGATAGTATTTTCTTGAGTTAATTTAAGTTTATATTTCTAGGAAACGTTAATGTCTACATGCATTATCACATAAATGTGGACTTTCCATGATGTTCATAATAAAAGATAAGGAAACCCACCAGACAGGTTTCCAATCACTTGTGGTGAAATGAGACAGAGAGGACTGAGCCTGCTACCATACCCACAGTTCTGGCAATGTACTCAAGGTCTCTTAATGGCATAAAACCTTCCCGACCACAGCTATTTGAAAGTCATTCATGATATGCACTCTGCTATGTATCTCAGAATCTGCTGCTTTTCTTGCCCACAGTCACCCATTTTCCATGTTAAATTTCAAAACAGTTAAACTCTAAATTAAAAACAAACTGAAGTTTTAAGGCTCTTTAAACAGGTGACAACAGTCTATGACAGTAACAACAGATGCTTCCGCATTACCTCTCTAATGTACAGCAAAGGTGAGGTACATTCCTGCAAGGATGCTTTCTACTAAGAGTTACTCAGTTAAAGAGAGTACTGAGGTTTAGTCTTTAACATAATGCAGGATGCTCAAGTGTTGATACAGACACTATGTATGAGTATAAAACCAAAGGACATTTCTTATACCACTACCATTCTGATCTTCAAAGAAGTCATAGAATCATAGAATCACCAGGTTGGAAGAGACCCATCAGATCACTGAGTCCAACCATTCCTATCAAACACTAAACCATGTCCTAAGGGACGTGGTTTAGTGTTTGATAGGAATGGTTGGACTCAATGATCCGATAAGTCAGCATAATTTTGTAATAATTCTGCCTTTATTTCAGCAGTATACACACATGGTTGAGTTAGGTTGTATCAGCATGTCCCTTTAGAAGTGCCACCACTACGGGCTTTAGACTTCATGATAAATATGAGCTGTAACTTCAAACTTAGCACATATTGCATAAGAGCAGCAGATTATTTATGTATTTTGATTACTCTTCAGCAAACTTTTAGGCATCAACACCCCCCCCCACTGGAATTACAAATTACAAACCCAGATACTTTTCTTTTTTCTTATGCAGCTTTTTTTTTTTCAACCAGTAAAATTGATTTGATTCTGCACAGGACCAGACACAGTCAGTAAAATACTGTCATTCTGTTTCTGACAACATAAGCGTGTATTAAGCTTGTAAAGCATTGTAGCTATTGTTGAACATACTTCTCTTAATTTTGTTCTCTAACAGGGTTAACCATTCACAGAAGTATCTTGATTTGGTTACTGACTGGATAACATATATGAGCATACATAGAATTTAAGGATGTTTCACCTTTCAGATAAGCTGTGCCTATTCTTCAGTAACAAATACTGTCTACACAGCTTAGGGTAAACATTCTAGCACTTGGTGAAGCTTCTTTGCCTGGGAACAAGGTGACACCTGGGCACACCCAGTAGCTCTTAATCAGGAAAAACTCCTTTCCCTCTAAATGTAATTTTGCTTAAGCATATTCTGCAAGATGAAGCACTGTCAGCAAAGAGATTCTCATGCCACTGTTCGATCTAGCAGCACTGACCTCTGATCAGCCACTCAACAGCGACAAGAATAATAGTCACAGCTGGCCTACAGATCTGACTTGCCTACTCAAGGTGTTAATGGCTCTTTTCTGACTGACTTAAACAGTCCAGTGCTCTGTGAACAAATCACGTGCTCATAGATGTATTGAAGAGAAAGCAACTGCAAAACACAAGCCATTTAGTCCCTTAGCAAGTTTGCAGATGACACAAAGCTGTGTGGAAGTGTCAATCTGCTGGAGGGTAGGGAGGCTCTGAAAAGGGACCTAAACAGGCTGGACTGCTGGGCAGAGTCCAATGGCATGAGGTTTAACACAGCCAAATGCCAGGTCCTGCACTTGGGGCACAACAACCCTATGCAGAACTACAGACTGGGAGAAGCCTGGCTGGAAAACTGCCAGGAGGAGAGGGACCTGGGGGTGTTGGTCAACAGCAGACTGAACATGAGCCAGCAGTGTGCCCAGGTGGCCAAGAAGGCCAATGGCATCCTGGCTTGTATCAGAAACGGTGTGACCAGCAGGTCCAGGGAGGTGATTCCCCCTCTGTACTCAGCTCTGGTGAGGCCGCTCCTTGAATCCTGTGTTCAGTTCTGGGCCCCTCCCCACAAGAAGGATGTTGAGGCTCTGGATTGAGTCCAGAGAAGAGTGACAAAGCTGGTGAAGAGGCTGGAGAACAGAACCTATGAGGAGCAGCTGAGAGAGCTGTGGTTGTTTAGCCTGGAGAAGAAGAGGCTGAGAGGAGACCTCATTACTCTCTACAAGTACCTGAAAGGAGGTTGTGGAGAGGAGGGAGCTGGCCTCTTCTCCCAAGTGACAGGGGACAGGACAAGAAGGAATGGCCTAAAGCTCCGCCAGGGGAGATTTAGGCTGGAGATTAGGAGGAACTTTTTCAGACAGAGGGTCATTGGGCATTGGAATAGGCTGTCCAGGGAGGTGGTTGATTCACCTTCCCTGGAGGTGTTTAAGGCACAGGTGGATGAGGTCTTGAGGGACTTGGTTTAGTGTTTGATAGGAATGGTTGGACTAGAAGATCTGATGGGTCCCTTCCTCTTGAGGGACTTGGTTTAGTGTTTGATAGGAATGGTTGGACTAGAAGATCTGATGGGTCCCTTCCTCTTGAGGGACTTGGTTTAGTGTTTGATAGGAATGGTTGGACTAGAAGATCTGATGGGTCCCTTCCAACCTGGTTGTTCTATGATTCTATGATTTAAAAAATGGATTTTTATTATCTATATTCTTCAAAAAAACACCAAAATTTGTCGAGAAAGTCTAATTTGCAGCAGGTTTTATATTCACCAGCAGTGGGCAGCACAACCATAGATCAAGCTGCTGTCTGCAAATCGCCTTTCAAACACAGGACTGTGAGTAGTCCCTGACTATAGCTTATTTATATCGTAGCAACCAGTGTGTTTGCATTCAGAGTTCTTGGTGTTAACTCATAGGAAACTGTGGTTACTGCATACCCACACTTAAAAATTCTCGAAACAAAATGGCTCGCTGGGAATTAGGGTGGCAGAGATATGTTATTCATTAGAAAAGACATTAGGAAGAGGAAAAAAAAATTAAGAATTCTCCCAGCCAGTCATTCATATAATTCATAAAAGGAAGACCACAACATAGATATTACCAGCAGGACTCACAATTATATACAAAACCACAACATTTTTTCACATTTATGGAAAATTCTGCTGGCCAAGATCTAAGCATATTAATAAATAAGAGGAAATTAGCATGAACTTTGGGAGTATGAACCTTTTTTTTCTATTAAAGTATCTGTTCTGTCTTATGCACATCCTAAGATTCATGAAAGAACAGTTCCTGTCCTCTGCATACCTTTTAGAAAATAACTGTCCCCAGCTTCCTTTATTCTAGCAAGATGCTCTAAACTGCTTAGAGTTAAGGAGCTCTGCTTGCTGCTGTGAGCTGCTAGTAATTACTTAGCATTTAAAGTCGACCGTGGAGCACCTAGCTGTAGTGATGCAGATGACATGTCAGAGAATGTGAGTACAATACAGCACATGAAAACATCATTTTCTCATATTGGTAGGTGGAATTATCAGCTTGTTACAGTAAGCTTCACACGGCTTCTTGTGCAAAAGATAACTCAGCTGAAATCTTACTGTATCAAGAAAATGGGGAAAAAATATACCTCTCAAGGGAGAGCTGAATTACACAGGGGGGAAAAAAAAACTAATATAACTATGTTAGAAGGGACCAATTTGAACATCAGGTAATTTAAAAATACAAAGCAGCAAGAGGGTCAGTCTTGACAACAAACCCACAAAAGGAGGGCAGGAAAGGACATATGCAGGCTCTCCTTCCTTTGTGCTTTTTCTCCTAGGAGTCAGCAGGGGCCAACACCTAATGGAACACTGCTAATGGAAGCCATGCGATGTCTCGGGATACATTAGGATGCTCCTATTTTTAGGCTCACTGTCCATACTCAATCTGGGCTCAGGTTTCTTGAGCTGCTCAACTTTGACCATAAGAGAGAAACACAGCTGTAAATTAGACAAGTGCAAGGATGACAATTCTTCTGCATGCATTCTCCCCCTTCCTAACAAAGAATAAACAAATTTAAAAAAAAAGATACTACTTATAAATGTGTACTTATATGGCTGATACCAAAACTACAGAATAGTCAGAGAGAAAGAGAGAAAATAAGCTGAAGATTTCCATCAGCTAAGCCCTGCTTTCTCAGAAAAAGGTATAATTTCCACACAAGCTCATTTGCTGCTGTGACTTTTGAATCTAATCTCAGTATCACAAGCATTAAGATCCCGTAAATCCCCAAGTCAACAGACACTGAAGTTACTTGTTTGCTCTAAAAACCTAACACCTTTCAATAGTGCCAAAAGTAGAGAGGTCCAAAAGCTGTACAATCAATACACAAGTCCATATAACCTTCAGATAACAGATGCTTTAATTATATTATCACTAAAATGATGTACTTAATAAAAAAAAATATTGCACCAGTTTATAACTTTTCTTCCAGATTTTCCAGTATTTTACTGTATCAAAGGTGTTATCCCATGCATAAGGGACAGCTTAAGGCCAGCAATTTTGTGATGAAAATGGAAAGGACAAGAGAAGCTCTAAACTGACACTTTCCTTTTCAAAGAGAGTAGACAGGAAAGATAAAATACTTAATTGTAGCAACAAGAAAAGAACATCATTTCCAAATTGTTCATATCAATACTGGCAGTGGTTTTCATTCCTGAGGAATAGGATATCTTCAGCCACTTTGTCTCTTCTACCTTTATAACAAATTATCATAAAACAATACCTGGCCACAGTCATATGTCCTTAGTTTAAAAAATAAATAAATAAAACTTGTGTGCTTTGTGTGCTTTGTCAGTTAATTCTGAAAATAAACCAGGCTTTTGTGAGGTTCAAATTAAACCCATTTTCTCTAAAGATTGTTGAGTACTTAATATTGCTGACAAACTAGCAGGAGAACAAATAGCACTTATTTTACTATAAACAACTGACTATATTTTGCTTAAAAGACTAACAAGCAAAGGCCAGTAAAAACAAACAGTGGACTTACTGTAATCCGTGGCATGTTGACAAGGCAACAAATGATACAGGATTTCCTCGAATTTCTCCCTGATAATAGCAATGCTCTCCTCCCTGAAATTGGAAATGGAGACTGTAAATCCACAGTATCACATTCCATCCTGTCAAACTGCTTTTTCATAAATACATTGCCAACCCACTGACACAGCACCAAGAACTATCACTCACAAGGGTGTTCATCCTATATCTCCTTTTACCCATGGTTTGGTACCAAGACAAACACCACAACTTCTACTCCAAATGCAGATATTTTCACTGTGAAATCCCTGACATCCTGAGACAGGTTTCAGAGAAAAATGACTCCAGAAGTTCTCATCTTTCTTCACTGACTGAGATGGAAATAGAGGGCTTAGAATCAACACCTGATTTACACATGACTACATCAGACATGATGATATCTGTTCTGAGGGTATGGCAATTGCCTGCTTCTGTGGAGAAAGGTTTGCTTATCAAATAATAATATTTGATAAAAAACCCAACAACTCAGAAGTGCTAACTAGTCCCTCAAAACTAATGGAAACTTTAAGCATGACCAAGGAATACAATGAAAATTCATATTTACCTCTTCTCTTCTGCAAATAAAATATACACCTTTCAAATCAAACACAGCAGACCTTATAAAAAAATCCCCAACAGTTTCACAGAACTCATACTGATAGCCAAGTAAGTCCTACTATACATACACTGAATGTGTCCAGTATTGCACAATGTCCATATCTGTACGCAAAATCAGAAAAACAATTTTAACATTCCTTAAATTATTACTGCCACTCTCTACTACTAATAGGAACTAACCTATTAGTGTCTTGCCAAATTCATCTGCGTTATATTACTGTACTGCTGTTGGTGAAATAACTGTTGAAGTTTTCAGTGCTCAACCCCCCACCCAACAGCAACACTTCACTATTTCTATTCCTTACCAGCAAACACATGAATAATCTACCTAGCCTAATGCACTCAGCCATGTAAATATTTATGCCCATTTACTGTAGGGTGGGAAAAGCATTACTATTACTGCTTTTTCAGAAGCTAGTAGTCACTTGCATGATGCATAGCACTGTCATTTTAGACGTGACATTAAATGCAGTTGGATTTTATTTTTGAAGTATGAAAAATAAACAATCAAAATCAGGTAAAAGGCAAGAAAACATATAGAATATTGAGTACTTTTGTGTTTTGATCAGGAAAACTTGTTCTGTTTCCTATAAGGTGTGCAAACTATTTTTGAAAGCAACTGAGTGACTCTTATTTTGAGGTGCTCTCCTTAAGAGAGTATAAGGACCTGTTTGTCAGGAAAATCCCTGATCTCAACCTGGTCGTTGGAAGTCGTTAGCTCCCCCTCCAAATCTTCTCTGGAGCATTCACGCATGCTGTGCTGCTGCTGGACCCCAAAGCACTCAGTGCAGCACACCTGAGGCAGCTCAAAGCTGCAGTCATCAGTAATAGCAGCATTACAGAGAAATGCAACACCTTATCTGACACGCTGTAAGTCTGACACTATTTGGCAGACTTGTTGCTTTACTTTGTATGGAAAATTCCTATCACATCTTCCACCGGAAGTGTCACAATTTTTTTACCTTCCAGTTTCATTCTGTCTTGGTGTTTCCTCTCTTCCATAGACCACTTCTTCCCTCTAGTTGCTGCATGACTGAACAGTCACCTCCACTGCCTATCCACCACACTGTTATTTTCTCCATGTATCCAATACAGACACAGAACACTTTCACCAGACTGACCCGCGAAGTGCCCATCATTCTACCCACCACGGGCACCTCTCTACTAAGATGTCTGCAGGAAAACACCACTGAATGCTACCTGCTAAATGCAGGTAATGTTCAGCAGCCTGTGTGGGTGCTTATCTCCCTCATGTCTGTGAGAAGCTCTGGGGCTGACCCTCCATACCAGGCTATAACAGAGTGTTTGGTGGAAGCCATAAAAGCCATTGTGCCTGGACCAGCTTTTCTCAGGACTGTCAAGTGCCAAATACTCTGACAGAGTACAAGTGAAAAGGAGATGGTTTGAGTTTCTGCTCTGCACTCACACACATTTTACCCACCAACCGAAGTCACATGGGATTTTAGAGAGACTATATTTTAATTTTTTTGACCTGAAACTTTGGCTCATTTTCTCTGTTTTGTTCTCCTTTTTCACACCTGCGTACTTCCTATATCTTCATTACTTTCAGCTCTCTTCATCTGAGATTTCCTTCCCTGCAATCTGTAGGATGTCCTCCACCATAGAATCACAGTACTGCTTAAGACTTTAATGTCTTTCCAGAACACATACGAATAGAAAGTAAACAAAGAGAGAGTCCAGTAATCTAATAACACTCAAACTATAAGGATGCACTAAAACCTTATGAGACATAAAATACTCTCTAAACAGAATTCTTGCAGTAGTATTCCTGTAAAAGATTTAGAGTAAGCATACGAATATGAGAATAATACTGAAAAGACTCAATAGGGAGTCGCACAGAGCTCTAGCTGTGGAAGGAATTTGGAGTAAGCAGACAAATTGATTTGTACTTAGAAAATGTAGCTAATAATGTACCAGAAGTAGAATCTCAGGCTCCATTAGTTTGCAAAACCATGTCTTCATATGCAGGAGAAACACACTTTTTCATACTAAAAATCCAAGTCTGTGCCTCAAAAGTGTGTTTTGATCTTCTTAATGAGAATCAAATAAATGTCTCATGATAGCACCTCCAAATTAATTTATTCTATAATAAATCCATAAACAAACTTTTATGCATACAGATCAAGAAAACAAAAAACTAAGAAAAACAGTTCTAAATTCTTGCCCAGGAAAAACACAACTCAGACACACAAATTCCATTCTATTTAATGAAATCAATTCAACTCATTGAGCAACTGAAGTTCTAATGGAGACAGAAATATAATTCTTATCTTCTCAGTCTCAGGGACCAATTCTTACCACTACAACAACATTTATTTATACATGCTAACATCTGAGGGATATTGCCTCAAGCCAGTTAATAAAATATAAGGGGTTTAAAAGAAAATATCTTTTTCCAAGTACTTAATGCACTCATGGTGCATTGAGTTTTTTTAATACCTAAGCCTAAGATATTCTGCTATCAGAATACTCCTAAATGTAGTTCTGAGTATTGTTATAATCTGAGCAAGGAAATAAGAGATGGGACCAACACTGGATGGCTCCAGAGGGGTGTCTCAAGTGGATAAAACATGTCAGTAACATGTGACACGTGGCAGGGATGGTAAAAATTGTATATTGTACTTTTGGGAGACTTGTTTTCATCAGTCAACAAAACCTACGTGCGAAGCACTTAAAGCTAAAAAGGCTGGGAGTGGTTCTGTACTGAGAATCAAGACAGCTAAAGAGACCCTAACAGTCAAGGTTTACTTTGGAGCACATGTAATTTTGGACAAGAAGTTAAGTGGCTTTGTCTCCCTGTAGTACTGAGGATCACAGTATCATAGAATCACCAGGTTGGAAAAGACCTCTTGGATCATCAAGTCCAGCAATTAGAGGATGAAATCCACTCAGTTTTGCTATGTACTAAAGCTCCTTTATAGCAGGTGCTGCAATAAAATACGCTGTACTACAGGAAGAATCACAGTATATGGGAGATCTAAGACCACCAAAAGACTAAGCATAACCATCATAGAATCACAGAATCATAGAATCACCAGGTTGGAAGAGACACACCAGATCATCGAGTCCAACCACTCCTATCAAACACTAAACCATGTCCCTCAGGACTTCATCTACCCGTGCCTTAAACACCTCCAGGGAAGGTGAATCAACCACCTCCCTGGGAAGCCTCTGCCAGTGATCAATGACACTTTCTGTGAAAAACTTCCTCCTGATGCCTAGATAAATCTCCCCTGGCAGAGCTTGAGGCCATTCCTTCTTGTCCTGTCCCCTGTCACTTGGGAGAAGAGGCCAGCAACCTCCCCTCTACAACCTCCTTTCAGGTAGTTGTAGAGAGCAATAAGGTCTCCTCTCAGCCTCCTCTTCTCCAAGCTTAACAACCCCAGCTCCCTCAGTCGCTCCTCTTAAGATTTGTTCTAAAGCCCCTTCACCAGCTTCATTGCTCTTCTCTGGACTCACTCCAGAGCTTCAACATCCTTCTTGTGGTGAGGGGCCCAGAACTGAACACAGTATTCAAGGAGCGGCCTCACCAGTGCTGAATACAGAGGGGGAATCACCTCCCTGGACCTGCTGGTCACACCATTTCTGATACAAGCCAGGATGCCATTGGCCTTCTTGGCCACCTGGGCACACTGCTGGTTCATGTTCAGTCGGCTGTCGACCAACACCTCCAGGTCCCTCTCCTCCAGGCAGCTTTCTAGACAGATTTCTCCTAATCTGTAGCTCTGCATAGGGTTGTTGTGCCCCAAGTGCAGGACCCAGCATTTGGTTGTGTTAAACCTCACGCCATTGGACTCAGCCCAGTGGTCCAGCCTGTTTAGGTCCCTTTGCAGAGCCTCCCTACCCTCCAGCAGATCGACACTTCCACACAGCTTAGTGTCATCTGCAAACTTGCTAAGGGTACACTCAATGCCTTCATCCAGGTCACTGAAGACACTGAACAGGACTGGATCCAGCACTGAGCCCTAGGAAGCCCCACTTGTAACTGGCCTCCAGCTGGATTTAACACCATTTCCCACCACTCTCTGGGCCTGGTCATCCAACCAGTTTTCTACCCAGGAGAGCGTGCACCTGTCCAGGCCAGAGGTTGACAGTTTCTGTAGCAGGATGCTGTGAGAAACTGTGTCAAAGGCTTTGCTGAAATCCAGGAAGACCACATCCACAGCCTTTCCCTCATCCAGCAGCCAAGTCACTTTGTCATAGAAGGCGATCAGGTTAGTTTGGGAAGACCTGCCTTTCGTGAACCCATGTTGACTGGGCCTCATCACCCGGTTCTCTTGCATATCTGTCTCATATCTGTCTTTTACTCTGCTCTTGTAAACAGTGACTGGAAGACTGGAGTTGTCACTCTTCTCTATTGTCATCTGTAACAGTGAGATAGGAGCTGAAAAAAATCTTCAGTTTTTCTTAAAAATATTCTGGTCCCATATGAAAAATACGACTTCCCCCAAGAGTTGAATTAAGCACCATTATCAACAGCAGTTGATAGTTGAATCAAGGGTGATTCGTGAACAGCTACTGGTTTCCTGTACCTACTTGGAGTCCCTCTCTGCTCCCCAAAATCAGGCAATAATTGCCTATGTCAGTAAATTAAACCTCCACATTGGCCTTTGTCAGCTACTGGGAAACAGTTTAGTGTTAAAATGAAGAGGAAATAAGACTGGTCTTCTAACATATGCCAGACACTAATGTGAGCAGCACAGTTACTCCGTTCCTGCTCTAAAACTGAACCTGGCCAGTGTAGAGCCTGGGAGAAAATTAGGCTAAATATCATCTCCTACAAGACAAGGTCAGCCTGGTGACAGTGCCTGTTACGCAGGCGTGCAACATACACACACACTCAGCCCAAAGGCAGTCTGATACTACAGCAGATAAAAGTTCAACATTTTTGCCTCCACAAGACATACAGTCACTCTTCATGCTGTGGTTGGCATGACACAAGGTAAATTTTCTGCCAATTTCCATGGCACATAGTTGTCCACTTCCTCAGTTCATTAAGTTCTCCTCCCTTGACAAAACCTTTCAGCCTTAATAGTTACTTCCAAGAGGAATACAGAATATACAGATGTTTAATAAGAAGTCTTTGATTTGGAGAGCTAAAAAAATCTAATAATGTCCAATCAACAACAACAACAAAAAATAATCAGAATGACCCCAGGGTCAATTAAAACAAATCATTATGATAGCAGCCAGTTTATGACTTAATCTTCATCTTTATACTGAAGTCGGGCAATTTTAGCAAAATCCCAAATTAAGGGTATCTTTTCCTGTGAACTGCGACAGCTCCTTGTCAACCAGCATGGAACATTTTTTGCCCATGTTAGTCTGAGCTTCCCAGCAGCCTCTCTGGGTAGGCAGTGTGGCAAAGATACTAAAAAATGAGCAGGAAGAGTTATTAGCAATATCAGTAAAATCTGTCCCCTCTTCTGTCTTTTAAGATCGTTTGTCCTTGCCCAGAGATGCACCAGCTGCTGAGAAAACATGAGAGAAAAAACACACTACCCAGCATTCACAATAAAGGGGGGAAATAAGTAAAGCAAAGAACAGCCATGACAGTCAGTGATGGCAGTGGCTCGCTTTCCTCTGCAGTCTCAGTGAAGAAAGCATCTGTTGACCATACACTGATAGTGCTTGTTATTCACCTCAAAGACACTATGACCTTCCCAGGGGAGGAAAATTAAGGATGCATATTCATCTGCTTTCAAATAACAACTGACATCATATCTTTAAGCAACCAATTTTCTGCTATTAGGAGAGGTGCTGGCCATTAAAACTCATGCTAAGTCACTAAACCTAAAATTAATAACTTCCTTCTTCCAGCAGCTAATATTCCTATTTTAACACCATTAATCCAAAGCAAAGGAGATTGCTGGTCTAGTTCAGACCCTAGTAACATAGCTCCCTTTTTCCTTGCAGCATAAGGCTCCCAGAAGGCCAGCTAATGACCACGCTGCCGTTCTGTGAAACACTGGATAACAATTAGCTTTCTAAAGAGCTATAGATAGTGAGTCACTAGCTTTAAAACTGTCTCCTTATTAATAATTTATACCTATTTACAAATTATTGATGCTGCACGAGTTTTGACCCAGTGACAACCAAGACCACACAAGAAAGGCTGGCAAGAGAAGAAAATTACAACCTCTTGGTGACCTCTGTGGCAGATACGTTTCTATTTGTAAGTAGGCAAGTCAGAATAGCATTCTGATCTGTGTAACTACATGGAGAGACACATCTATTTTAAATGATGAGCTTCAGCAAATGCAGGGGCCCGGCTGGGGGCTGTGCTGTCCTGCAGCAGAGCCTTGGGCAGTAATAGCTCAGTAACAACTCCAGGGACGCTGGTATCACAGCTTTCCAGAGTAGGTCTCTGGACATAGCTACAGTGTACTGTAGAGTTTTGAAAGACAACTGTCTTGAAAACATGAACAGTGCCCTCCCTTTGTAGGACAACTATCACATGTACTCATGTAACTCAGAGCTGGCGTGCTGTAGTGACCTTAGGTTGTAACACTATTTCTGATTCTAAAATCATAAATATGGATTCCAAAATTAGGATGAAGCATCACCACCTCTAAGGCTTCTCCACAAAATGTCCATGTTTAAAGACTGTTGGCAGCACTTCTAAAAACATAGATGTGTATGTGACAGGATTCTGCACACAGGCAACTCAGTCCAACTACCATTGGTGACCCCTGGTAGGCACTTTCAGCAGATGGCATGTGTTATCAGCCCAGCTTCGCAGTTCAGAGGCCAAATGAGGCTTTTGTTTACTGCCCAGTAGCTACAAGAGAAAATGCTCAACAAATGTAGCTGCAGGGTGTGGACAGAGAACCCATGCCAGCACACCGCCATCTGTTCTGGGAGCTGCCTTAACATCTGCTGGGGGAACAGTCTCTTGACTCGTTTTGCCTTACCTTGGTGTAAGAGAAAATTATTTTAATTATCAGCTGCTGGATAAAGTTGAGGAGAACAGAGTTGGTTACCTCTCTTGCTGCCTACTCTGCTGTCTTTATTAAAGTCAGCTTTTGTAGCAATGCCTAGTGTCTCTGAGTTGTGGTATACAAGTAATTTTAATCACAGTCTTTTCTGCCTTGTTCCTGTATGCCTGTACAGAGGGAAAAGGGAGCAAATGTTTCAAGAGACTATATGAAAATTCTTTATAAAGTACCCATATTTATATGTCACGTCAGTTCATCAGCCTACTCTGAGTCTGAAGCCAAGTTACAAGCACATGACGTACAAGATTACTAAAACACAACATAGAAGCAGAGATGTTGGCATGAACCTATGTGGATACCGGTCAGTCAGAAGATGAAGTTCTGAGTAAAACAGAGAAAAATACTAATTAGATTTCCTTACTGGTTCATTACTCCTGTATGACAGAAACTCCTCTTTAAGTGAAATTTCACAGAAGCCAAGACTCTATCTAAAAACATTAACATGCTGTATATAACACAGTGCCAGTTTGGTATTCATAGAGAACAACACGTGTGTCTAGGCATAGCTATTTACAAAAGTCAAGATCAAGTAAAGATGTCGAACTTAAGCACATTGAAGTCTTGCTTGGAAGTGTTCTTTCGGAAGTACAGTCACTCCAGTTTGCTTAGCTTAATTCCTCCTCAAAGGGATTAAGTTAAACCCAAAAAGATAGTTTTATTTTTCAATAAGAGCATCTACAAAGGGATTAAATGTTCTTTAATGTTAAGACACTACTTAATTTCTCATAGTTATACTCAGTATTTGCATGGTCTGAGTTTCCAGAATGCTTGGTTGATGCCAACAAACTGCCTGTGCATGCTGTATGTCATCACTCATGGGTGCACAAAGTCTTGTAGGACTTTCCTGCAAATTCACCCACTGGACTGGTGCCTTTCCTCTGGAGCATGTGAAAACTGTAGCAGAATACTCGAGAGGGGGGTCTAGGACAACTCTCCACAGCCAGCTCTCCATAGGGACAACTCTAACCCTAACTCTAAGCCTGACTCTGGCTTCTCACTTCAGCAGAACCAGGACTTCATCAATGGGGCCCATATCTGCAAATGTAAGTTTTAAGATCTCAATGGCTTCTACTTTCAAACAGTTTTCTTCCCCTCCAGGACTAGTTAAAAATACTGGAGATTTTTTTTTTTTGTCACAAATAAAAGGAAAATAAGATAATTAAGCATGTAAAGTCCTCTGAGTCATGATCTGAAACTCATTCTAGTGCAGTATATTCAAAAACATGGCCTGGGAAGGACTCCTAATATTGAAAGCTGCCACTTTTCATTTCCTCCTTCTTTGTAGCAGGATGCACATAGAAAGTAAGCTAGTAATAGTAGGCAGATAAGCATATAAAAAAAATGTTAATTTAAATATACATTAAAAGTGCTGTCCTGCAGGACCATTAGGTCCAGCAAATGGATTATATACGATGGCTGGTTATCTTGCCTTAGTACCTCACAAGAGGATACCACTGAACCACAAAAGAATTGCCTTCATAAATCAAACAATGCTAAAACAGAAAAGTGAGATATTTCTCATTGCCTATCAACTTAGTGGGGCAGCATGATACTGCTGAAAAAAGGTGTCCAGAGTAACTGAAACTACACACAATTTTTTAAAATTTGCAACTCTTCATTAGGGCACATACAGTAACATTAATTCTAGCCAAAATTTGCAGGAAGTAATTTGACCAGTATACTCTGGGAAGTTCCCCTTGCCATTGTAGCATCCTATAAGGTCCGAACCATACAGTCATTTCCTGCTCCACTGCTCCGCTCTGATCATCACCTTCTTGTGGAACTTTCAGTTTATGAAATCCTATTGTACAGCAGAAACACCTATAATTAGTCCCTAAGTGAAAGAAGATGGCATTTGTTCTATCCAATTTCATCCAATTTTTATTCACTCCACTGGTCAAACATAGCCAGTTCTCCATCTGATCCTTCTCCATAGTGTAATGTTTCCCAGTTTTGTACTCCCAGCAAATTTCATTATTATGCAAATATCTTTTTTTATGCAATTCATTAATGAAAATATTTGATGAAAGCAGTCTGAAGATCAACCTTGCAGGAATCCCCTGCTAAACTGTGTCAGGTTCACAGGCTCCCTGTCAGCTCTTCTTTGGGTAGTAGTTGCTATCACTAAAAAGTAGATTATAGCCTAGATTCCTTAATAATTTGCCAAGAGGGAAGCAGAGCTCTGTTGAGGGAGCTGGGGAGAGGAACTCTGACAATGTTACAGGAACCCTTATTCAAAATCTTCTCTCAAACAAGCACGAGAATAATTCTTCTGGTACTAAGAGCTTCTCTAGTCTCTGGACACTGACGGAAAAGCCCTGTCAGAACTAGGCATGTGTAATTTGTGCATTATTTATGATTTGTTCCTTTTCGGTTTCTTTTGTCCCTCAGGGGTTCATCATCAGGTTATGCAAGCTCCAGGTACATGTGCACACAGCTCGCCACCAGCCCTGGGCTCTAGCCTCCCAGGGCAGAGCATCCCTGCACTCCCCTCCCATCCCTTCTGCCACCTCAACCGGGGCTCTGATTTTCAGGAAGAAAATGTAATCCCTCACAGGAAAACCTGTTTAGCATATGGGCTTTTGTGCTAAGTTGAAATGCCTTCCTCTTTGATTGCAAAACAGTGAGTTTTCAAAAGCTGAAGAAATATTAAGAGATTCTTCCATGGAGCTCAGACAGTGGATGTCCTCAAAACTAGAGATGCTGTTAAAAGTTGATAGGAATGGTTGGACTCGATGATCAATTGGGTCTCTTCCAACCTGGTGATTCTATGATTCTATAATAAGTAACTTGCTGTAAGACTGGAAATAGAATCACACACAGAATCATTAGGTTGGAAAAGACCCACTGGATCATCGAGTCAAATCATTCCTATCAATCACTAAACCATGCCCCTCAGCACCTCATCCACCAATTTTTTAAATACCTCCATGGAAGGTGACTCAACCACCTCCCTGGGCAGCCTGTTCCTGTGCCCAATGACCCTTACCATGAAATAATTTTTCCTGATGTCCAGCCTGAAACTCCCCTGGCGGAGCTTGAGGTCATTCCCTCTTGTCCTGTCCCCTGCCACTTGGGAGAAGAGGTCAGCTCCCTCCTCTCTACAACCTCCTTTCAGGCAGTTATAGAGAGCAATGAGGTCTCCTCTCAGCCACCTCTTCTCCAGGCTAAACAACCCCAGCTCTCTCTGCTGCTCCTTGTAAGACTTGCTCTCCAGCCCTTTCACCAGCTTTGTTGCTCTTCTCTGGACTTGCTCCAGAGCTTCAACATCCTTCTTGTGGTGAGAGGTCCAGAAGTGAACACAGTATTTGAGGTGCAGTCTCACCAGTCAATGATAAACATTTCAGTCAATGATAAAAACTACCTGCTCCCCGGCTGCACTGCAAATTATTGCAGCTTAATGATTTGTTTATACCTGTGATGACACAGCAAAATGTTGGAATGTTACTTAGGGTAAGGTCACATCAAACACAGCCACTAAGGCATGACAGATACAGATCCTGCCCTCAGTCAAGGGACTGTAGCTTAACAACTTCTTGAGCAGATTACACTTGAAGAAGGGGGTTCAACAAAAAAACACAACACCCCTTATGTCAAGGGTCCACAATCCTCTCTGGCCTTCGAAGATTCTGGTGTTTTTCTCACTTCTATATTATTTTTCTAAAAAGAGGCTTTTAAAGAGCCCTTCAAATACACATCACAGCATACAAGCTGAGACTTTAAACACAGTAAGGCAATAAAGAACAATAATTTTCCCCTCTTGTGCACAGGCATTAAAATATCTGTAAGCTACAGTTAACAGACATTTTGTGCACACTACTAGCCAAACAATGCACATAACACAAGGAAATAATGATTATTTTTGCAAACTAAGGGCTCTGCTTTGCCATGCAACATTAAAACACACTTGTCCCGCAACCCTCATTCCCCCAACTGCAACGATGGCACTTTTGCTAGAGCCACTGAAGAGCTCAAAGCCATGCTGATTTATCTATCACAATTCCACTTGTTCAACTTCTCTGACTGGGATCTGAATTATTTTCATTGCTTATTTTTTTTCAGAAAGCATTTTTGTAAGAACTCAATGAATTATCCAATGTTTTGGGGTAATACAGGCAGAAATATTTATTTCTACACTCTCCAAAGAGGAAAACTGAAATATTTTATATGAGAAAACGCCCCTGAGTAGATCCAAGTTGTTCCTTCTGATGGAGAAAAATCTAGCAATGTGAATTAATCAGCACTATAGCTGGATTTTGCCTTTCATCTCACTGACAGCATTAGTGACAGAATGATAACCCAAAAAAAGAGAGAGAGGGAGATAAAAGGACAGAGAGATATACTGCAGTAGCATTAAGTATACACGAGTTGTGTATTTATGTGCTGTGAGCATAAGATGAGCTGGACTGACACAATCAGGAAAAGGTAATGCATGAAGGGTTTTTCTCTTTCTTATTAATTGATTATTCTCTTTGCTACCAGAGGGAATTTAGGCCAATACTGCTGCTTCCCTAGCAGTTAGAGACATAATCTAAAGCAAGGGAGGGTGTTGGGGGAAACACTGAAATAACTCAAAGACCTACCTTGTTTTGTTTTTCTTAAGCACTGTACATTGCTGCTGGTTTAATAAGAATATCTTATGCATAACTGTGCCAAATCATCAAGGACATCTCACAGAGAAGTCTCTCTTCTGCAGCTGCTAAATGCTGGTACCCTGCAAAAATCTGAGTAACATGCTCCACCTTCACAATGGTCCAATGTATTAACAAATTATGCAGCATCAAATGTAATTCAACTTTCTTTTATAATAAAAAAGTGTATTAAACTGAGGATTCTCCTCCCTTTGTCCTTCAAAGTGGAATTTTTAATGCTCTGAATGTTCCTCCATTTTCCTGCCCCCCCTCTCCTTTCTGAATCATCCGAAGTAACAGCAGAAGATTCATATGTATTTTACAGCACAGGAAATTTTACAGGGAGGAGATGGAGAGGGGGAGGAGTGGCAAAAGGAGTTATCAATTCTACATTACTTAAGAGCCAAGGCAGGCATCTGCTTCCTGGACACATCCATGCCTGTAACTTTCCCAGACTGTTGAGTGTAGGTACAGCTGCCTTCCCACAGCAATTCAAAACTTCTGTCTTCTTCCATACTGCTGATGGTCCAACAGCAGCATTGACTTTTTGTGTTTGTGCAGTATTCCTGCACTGAAATGTAACAAGGAAATATACATGTATTTTAAAATACACCTGTCTTTACATCACTAAGAAGGCCAAGAACAGAGGTAGCCCTTTTGCTGTATAAACAGGCTTGCTGAAAGCCTGCAGCTGGCAATGGATGGCAGATGGACATTTTCTTCCTGTCACCATTACTCCCACCAAAGCAGCAAAAGAGATGTCGCCAGGCAGTCTCTGTTTCTGCCTACAGCCAAAGATAAATCACAAAGAGGTGGGTGAAAAGCAGCACATTGAAGTAACTGATAGAAACCTGTCTCCCTTCTGCAATACTTCTTATCTTCCTTCTGCTTAAGAATATGCTGCGTAGCAGAGTACATATTTTGCAATGTACATATGTTGCATCTTTTTACTAGCTATTTTTAAATAAGTAAGAAATCCACATAATCCCTAAAATCTAGTATAATAATGATACTTTACCTAGTGCTCATTGTAAGTACCATTCTAAAGGTGGTTTTATCAATTATGGTAGTTTCCACAGAAACTGAAGGCACTATATCACCCTCATGAAAAATTCTTTCATTTGCAAAAAGATTTTCAAAACACCTCATGTAAAACCACAGTTCAGTTTCTCAAATACAAAACAGATACTGTTGGGTTTTTCATAAACTGTTCAACAGGGCTCTCCAGGGTACTTTAGTGGTGCTCTGAAAAACACTGGTTGGGGTCAGTGGGAACCAATTTTACTTTTAATTAGCTGTTGGATATTCAAATTAGACTCACTTAGTGTCTGGTATCAAGTTGTACTCAGTAGACTGCACTCTTCCAAAAATCTTTTGATTTGTGAACTTTCCTGAAAATGTGCCTGACTGCAGCTGATGGGCTCTTCAGTATATTTTGTTGGAGCAGCTGCTTGTTTCTTCTCCAGTCCCAAGCACTCAGATGCAGTAAAATAAGCAAAAAATACACATTCCCTTTCTGGCACACTTCTATAGGACTGCTGCCCACCAAACTCCCAGAGTGATGAGTGAGGTGGGTATCAAAGTGCCTCCCCCTCCACACGCCCCAGCCTGCAATATGGAAGGCAGTATGGAGCAGGAAGCACATCACTCGAGCAGCAACATCCCTCCTTCACAGCACAACCTTGTAATCTTTCACTCCCAGTTCAGTTAATCTCGAGCATCAAGATCAACGTAGCAACACTGGTTCTCTGCTTGGGGTAGATTTCAGAGTACTGAGCAAGGCAGTGGTAGTCATCCCTGAAGGTACAGTATGACCCTCCATGGCAGCAAACCGAAGGGGAAATGATCTCTGGGACCCTGTAGAGCGGGAGATGTTTTGCCCAGAAAACATTTTATGAATGGTCCCAACCTCCTGTCTCTTCCTCATGCAATTAAACTGCACTTACATGTGAAGAGCTACTGATTTCAAACATTTCCCTGCTTGATTAAGGCTTAGTCATCAGAAACAGATCTGTCCTAATTCAGTGATGGGACTGAGATAGATTAACTTAGCTAACTTGCATATATACCTTGACACAGACAAATGGATTGTTTTCTTCTTATTAATATGAGCTATTATTCTTATTTCTGCTTTGACTCATACTCTGAATCTGAGTCAAGACTTCCTGATTGCAGAACGTGGTTGACTGAAAAATTAGTCTTTACAATTTAATGGAACACGTATGTGTTTGCCTCAATCTAATAACGTATGCAGATTATTATTAGAGAGTAAAACAAAAGCAAATTCCAAGCTTGCAACACTAGAAAGGAATAAACTAAAGGACAGCTACTCAGTGACTAAAGGATTGCTTTGTCCATTGCCATTTCCACTTTCACATTACAGAGGTTAACACATTTGTTTCAGGGTATTTACGTTATCTCTCATTTAGTAACACTTCAGGGGTTTTTTTAATAAAATGTAAACTTTGAACAAAAGTTAATCTGATAGGCAAATCTAAAAAGTTTCCATAATGCACAACATATATCACATTTATGCACATTTTATATAAGCTGCAGTAATTTTATACATGACATCTACAAAATACTGTCCAAAGATCCTTAAGAAAACTCTCTTATGTTGCAATATGAATATCAAAAGACCTCTGTAAAGGCAGTGGGATATAGCACAGAAGACAACCGCAACAACCAGGATTTTGTATCCACTATGCCAAAAATCATCCAGAGAAAGAAACCCCTACAATTCAAGAGAGTGACTAGAAATTTAGAAATACTATACAATAAATGTTGCAATTCTCAAACGTACAAAGCAGCTCATCAGAAACAAGCCAAACAACCAGTTAGGGTTTAGTAACACAAGGAAATGTTTGCTACCAAAACAGAAATATTTTCTTCAACAGGCATCAAAAGCGAAGTATATTTATCACTAAAAAGAACTACATACATACATACATACATACATACATACATACATACATACATACATCTTTCATGGATATAATTTTGATATAAACATTAATGTACAACCTTGTCCCATGAAGTCTGTCTTATTTAAAAAGCTAAAAAGTTAGGAGACTCGAAACATGCTTGTCTCAGAAGAGTAAAACAAATCACCTGAAAAAAGCAGATAGCCCTTCTTTCAAGAAAATAGGTGCATTTGCATTAACATCAAAAGCAAAGCAAATTAGAAAAAAAAAACCCAAAGTATAAAAAGGAAATTCTTACTTTAACTTCCACTGTCTTCCCACCTGGCTCGATATGCCTCTCAATATATTCAGAAGACAGCAAGTCACTGCAAGAAGAAGAAATAAAGAATCGTAAGCCTGACGCATGTGTTCTTGCACCTTGTCTCAGCAAGCACTGATTAAACATCTACATTTGAAAAGGGCAAAACTTGTAGGATACTTTTCCTAAATTTTCACAAAAATCGATAAAACAACCATGTCCAATGTAGTTACACAGTGTATGGGGTACATTGATATGTAATACCAGAAGGTGGGACAAGGAAAACTGAGGCAGGGGTTCTTCACAGAAAGCGCAAAACCAGCCACTGATAATGATTTCAATTCAAAGTACTTTTCTATTTGATGCCAAAAGTGAACTGTAAGGAAAAAAAGCAGAAGAATAAGGAAACCAGTTGTGGTCATTCCTGTAGCAGGTTGTATCTCTTAGAAAATCGCAGCTGCCTCCAGCAGAATCGATAGTACATTAGGACATAATGGCACAATAATAAAATGACCAGTATTGTGAGCTTGAGACCATGTTAAATAGGTACAGGAAACCATCAGCCTCAGGAAATGCACTATCAGTTCCTGGCCAGTCCCACCTAATGTAGGTGCTAAAGCAGGCAACAAGAGGCAGGTTGCCCTCCAGCTCCCCTCCGCTGAGGCCCATTCCTCACAGTTGCTCTCCCTGGAAGCCTTACAGCTTTAGCAGCATCAGAGGAAAATGCTCTGGGCAACATCAAACTCAGTCTCAAAACTACACAAGGATTTGGAACAAACACTGAAGACAAATATCAATCAGACCTGAGGCAAACAGATAGAAGTTAAAAGCACACTGCATTTACTAAGACACTTCCATGCTACACTATTCAAATCATCTTCTTTCTAAATTATCTTCTAGGCAAGCAAACAATCTACATATGAAATTTCACTAAGCATTTTCAAAGACTGCAAAATTTTACTAATATTAAGTCTGTATAAAGATTTAATATCGTCCTACCTAAGAAGCAATTAAACTGGAAAAGATGAACTATCAGTAAAGAAAACATGAGAACAGGCACTCTGACTGACAGGACAAGAGGCAACAATCACAGAGTTTCTTCACAGAAGAGGCAAAGCTGTTTGTCCTTCAAACAGCAGAATACTCAGGCCAGGGGCAATCTGACCTGCTGTGGGAGAGCAAGGAGAGCTGAGCAGCAAACTGGGCAGCAGCCGCTCAGCTTCCCAGAGCTTCATCCTGTCTAAATAGGCAGCATGGCCATAGACATTTTGCTCATGCAGGCACTGGTTACTGCCTAGGATGAGCCGCAAGCAGGATCCTTCCATACTGGTTGTGCAAACTGCCAGCTTGGTATCTGCATTAATGACCCTGGCACAAAAAAACAGGAACACTCTAATGAAATATGCTGGTAACGCTAAGTTGGAAAGCATGGAGAATAAAGAAGACTGAAGAAACTCCCACAGGAAAGAGCTGGATGATCTTCAGGACTGGATGTTAGAAATAAGATCAAATTCAATTGTGCAAACAGCAAATTTATGCACTTAAGGGCTGGAGGGAATTTCTACTATATTGTTTTGGAAAGCCTGGTTTATAAAGGTAGAGAGATGTTACTGCACTTGTTTTTGGCAAAATGATTTGCCAGATCAATAGGGCACCTTCCTGAAAAACACAACTGTCATCCCAGAATACATCAGAGAGATGTATTTTGAGTCAAACTGAGGTAAGATTAATACCACTGTCCAACAGAGACTTCTTTTCAAATAGTGCGGACAGGTATTGGACAGCTTTGTATGGAGAGTTCAATTACTTGAAGGCATAGAGAGGCTCCTGACATAAACAGGGAATGGAGAGCTCCTGAAGTCTAGCAAATAACTGAGTTGTGAAGTGATCTGTATACACCAAAGTTTATACACCAAGGTGTAAAGGTGGCTGATTAGGCCATAGAAGACATTGACAGAACCACCAATGTACAATGACTGTCAGTGAGTCAATGGAAACCAAATGGAAACTACTTGGTATCTAAATGCAAGCCACAGAGGCAACAAGAAGAGGGATGCTAATAAATTTCTGAGTGAGAACATCCATGGGATAACTGCCCATGGACATGGGGTCCCCTCATTCACAGTGAGTTCACAGCTGGTTACTTCTGAAAGCAGAAGGTGTCAGTGCTCCCTCAACAGCAAGAGTTTGTGTCAGCATGAGCACTCATCAGAATAGTCTCGATGTCAGAACTAACATTCATCAAAATACTCAGTGTCAGTACTGGCACTCATTAAAGTACACTCAGGAGAGTTCAACAAACTCATAGTTGTGCTGCAATAGGTAACTGATGTCCTTTGTGAAGAGGTATAAAAAGTTTCAGAGATGATGCAAGGGAGGGAAAA
Organism: Coccyzus lansbergi; assembly: GCA_033558105.1. Classification (NCBI taxonomy): domain Eukaryota; kingdom Metazoa; phylum Chordata; class Aves; order Cuculiformes; family Coccyzidae; genus Coccyzus; species Coccyzus lansbergi. The sequence goes on from JAUMJK010000306.1 coordinate 4,475,076, forward strand.
TACCTGAGCAGCTGTCTACAGGACAGAAACACAGCAAGTAACTCCTTCAGCCACTAAGGAACCAGCATGACCAATTGCCCTCATTCTCCCTCCAGGACCTCTTTAATTCTGGTCATGCCCATATACCTATATTGATGCTTTGCATGGCAGCCTGCAAGTGACCCATTATTGATAAGCATCTAGAAGAGGTACTGTTGTCCGAGTTACTGATTAAAAACCTCTAATTCCTCTTAGAAGTAAATATAAATACCGTGGATATTCATGCACCTGGGGGAAGCTTAAAAACTTCTACAACACCTGTGTGTCTGTTCCAAATTTAGACAGATGTTCTCTAAAAATGTATTTATTTTAGCTTGCTGAAGTTAAATATATGGTTTCACAGCATTCACTACGCTTTCTTTCCATCAAAAGTCTATGCTTCCAAAGATTTAGTACAGCCACCATTATAGCCTAGGGCTTTTACTCTTAGCAATTTCTAGCTATTTTAGCTATAAACTAAGGTCATCCTGATAATCTGACAGCCACAAAGGGGTTTGTGTCAAGGAAGACATAAGAGATTATAAAATGTGAGATACTAAAGTAAGTATGCAGTACAAAAGACAGAGATCAAATGGAATGAATTACTCAGACAGAGTTTACAGTTGTATTTGGAAGGATGACAAGGAGAAGCACAGGGTCTTCTCATGCGGGTCTGACAAAATTATTGCTTTTTAAAAGATTCTGCTGTTAATGGTTTTATGTTCTGGAAGATTATATGTTATATTCTCAATGATCTGGAAACTGTATCTGGCATGACGAAACAAAGGAATTGATCATTCTCTGCCTTGTACAATGCAAGAAGTAGAAGGTAAGGGAATAGGCCAGTCAGCTCAAAACTAATAAAAAGAGACCTTTTCCAGCACAGTCCCTGGTTGCAATGAGGAAATTCTTGCTATGGGAGACCATGGATGCTGGAGGTTTGTATTAGTTCAAGCTGGGAATGGACAAGTTAATAGACATAACTGAGGGCTACCAAACACACAGAAATTATACCTGACTTATAAAGTCCTGGGGTCCTGAAAAATGACTCTGGGTAAAAATTCATACAGGTTTTTTCTGCTCTTCTGCTTTTCCCTCAGCATCTGCCTTGGGCCACTGAGACAGTATAGGTGACCAAGTGCCCCTCTGATCTGGCTTCCTCTGCCTGGACCATGACAGAGCTCTGTTCCTCCTGGGTTACGCAGGGTCCTCCAGCATCCAGTTCCAGGGTTGCCCAGTGGTCATTCAGGTGCTTTCCTCACATCTTCCACCCCTCTGATGGACACACCCAGTTTATTCAACTAGAGTTCACTTTCAAAATAGGATAAGTGAAGGATTCCTAAACACGTCCATCCATTTCGTCCTCCTGTTCAGTCCTTACTTTAGGGACAAAAGGACTGGAAATGGCTCTGGCATTCCCCCACCTCTCAAGGTCAGTTGCAGTTGTCTTGGTTCCTGAAATGAGTCTGACTGGAAGGGAAATGCCATGAGGTCACCAGCCTGCACAGCTCCTGGTGTTATGCTTTATTATTCTTACTATGACACAGTGCACAGAAAATTTCATAAAAAGCACAACACTGGAAGATCCAATAACGCAATCAGTGCTATTACAAACTAAGCTACAATCTAACAATTATACCCAGTCTTGGAAAGGTATGCCAAAAGATATAATTCTCATTAAATCATCTCATAGGTGGAGTACTACTTGGTCTTAAGTAACAGAGAGGCATATAATTGTGTTATTTTAACAAAAGTCATTACTTTACACGAACAGAAGCTATAGTGAAACACTCATGAAACAACGAACATTATTTAAGCAACATAAGACATTGAGCAATCAGCACTAAAATAATCTGCATTTGAACAGAAATTGTACAACCCTTTCCTATGGTAGAGATGAAACAAATAATTTAGCTTGCCTGTCAATCTGTACTAAAAACTATCTTTGACAGTTTTAGTTGTAGTTTTGGTATTAACTACAAAGAAAATCAGCATGTGAAAAAAAAAATCCAAAACCTAAGAGATTGCAAAAAAATCTTAGAAACACAAAGAATGTAGAAAATTACATCGAAACAAAACATCTACACTATAAAAGACAATACTGGAGAATGAGATTTTTCAGAAACATTTGCTGAGACACTGCTACAAATCCTTTGAAAAGGCATAGCAAAAACCTGCATGTGTTGAGATCTAAAAATAAATCATTTCTCAGGAAAGAAGCACATGTGATCCATGGCTTTTACAAGGAAAAAAAAAGTTACGCTAATAATAGCAATCCTGTTTTCAGAGAGCTGTTATTTTAAAAATGCCCACAAATCAAGCAGTGTAGTTTTGTTTACAGCAGCACCATTTCTGGAGCATTATCTTAAAACACAACCATATGAGTCCATCCCATACAGACCCAACAGCATAAGGGCAAGAACAATAAAATGAGCAAGCTCCTCTCTGCCATTCAAACTCTCCCAGACAGCTACAACAAGAGTACAGTGGAGGAGGTGACTTGGAGGAATTTTCTTTAAGAAGAGAGCACCAGCTGAGGAAATTATCCAAAATCATGCATGCATATGCACTTAAATTCTATCTTGAATTAACTGTAGCATTTGCATATAACATTTGCCAAATTGAACCTGGGATTAGGAAAACAGACAAACTTTGGGAATAGATGGGTTATCCAGCAAAAAGAGGTTGTTCCAAGAAGCAAAAAGAGTTGAAAATTGAGGTGGCCAGAGGAAGAAAGGACAGAACAGCTCCAGTACACAAAACAAAGAAAAAGGAAGAGAAACAGGAGACTATAAAGCACTTCAACTTGAAAGAAGGAAAAACAGGCCATTAGTTTTTTTTTAAAGGGAACATGTTTGCATATGAATATGGAATAGCTAACAAACTAAGAATTATCCCTGGAAATGAAACAGAAACTTTCATTTTCAAGAAGAGAAGGAAAATGCCCATTATCCATCCACATCTGAGCAAAACTTAACTCTCCACATTTAATAGACTGTAATGCCTAAAAGATGGAATGCCTAAAAGTTATGGAAGAGAAAAAGCAGAAAGGATAATATCGGACCTCTTCAGAGCCTGTAGTAACAATTACAGACTTTTAAATGGTAGGAATAAAAGGAGTTCATAATCATGGTACTAAAATGTGGCTTTGTTGGCATATCAGTGTAAAAAATGAGAGAAATTACTGCTCCATGATATCTGGTATTGTAGCTGTACCTCCTTGGACAACATGGAATTCTTTATCATTTCTTCTGTTTATTTACTCTGATTTCTATCTCCACAACTCTCCATTATGTACACATGAAATTTCAGATTAAACATGGTGTCAGACAAGGACACGAGATCTGAGCTCAGATGCATTATTGAGAAGGAAACATAGTTTTAGCGGAAATCAGCAGAAAGGTCTGGATGGGATGAATGCCAGTATGAAACAGTCAACAGATATATGGAGATGTTCAAGAGAAAATGATAGGTTCAGGGAAAAAATGGAGACACATATATGAGAAAGGTGCCATATTAACTGCACAATTAACACTAACCCACACTGCAGGACCAAGCTGTGAAAGGGAGCCTCCTACAACATCACATGTGAGAGAGCTGAGGTAAAAGGTATGGGTACTGTCTGGGTATCAAGCACATGAGTATGAGGAAACTCCCCATCAATTGAAAGATTTTCCCCAATGATATACATCCTCTACCAAATAACCCGTAATGGTCTGGATTATAACTCAATTATATAAGGGCAAGTTATCCCCCTCAAAAGGGGGGAAGTGAGGGAATCAGATTCTTATAGGAGGTTATTGTAGAAGATGAGAAACAACCAGCATGTTGCTTTGAGAAAAATGTTAAGAGACTCATTTTATTAACAGATAAAGTGACATGGGGAGATAATATTTTTAGAACAGCCCATTTTGTACACCAGGGAAAAGACGGTAGGTTGATTATTTTCATGAAACAAGGATTAAGAAAATAGAAAACTAGATGTGAGGGTACAGAAGGGGTGTTTCTATATGCCAGTCAGTAAAAGTACATGTGACAATTAGCACTACCTTGCATTATACTATGACCCTAAAACATTCTCGGTATCACCTATGAGCTAACTAAAAATACAGCAAGATAAAAACAACTTAGCTGGTAGATTTCTGTATCTGACTAGCTAGGACATTTTAATTCTCCTTCACCCTAATGCCTACCCAAACACCTTCTCTCTGCTCACACGTGAACTTTGCTTGCACTTCAGGGGGGATTAGCTGCCTCCAAACTCCATGAATAGCTACAGCTCTAAAACTTTTACCCCCTTCTTCCCCTCAAAAGAACTGCTGAATTTCTTTTTACATGGATAGTTAATTTAATTACTGTACTGTTAAGTTGTTCAAATGGACTAATTAATCAGAATTAGATAGCTACTTTTAAATACAGCAGCAGTTTTCACAGCACCCACTTCGAAGAAAGAAAAAACAACTGAGAAGAAGAGCCATCTGCACAAATAGAACCTTCTTCCCTTTTTAAAAATATTCTTACTGTGCTTTTCTGTTCTTGTTGCTGCTAATATGAAGGGAAAAAAAGAGAAAGTAATTTCTTAATGTTTCTATTCCTACTGACTAGTAAAGATCTTCTCCATAGGGAGTTATGAATGGGTTGAGATCTCAAGGGATTATATACAAATGCTGAGTCGTACCCAATCTCAGTCCCTTCCTTCCTGGAGCTTAGTTTCACATTTCAGTAAAAGACAATGATAAATGACTGTAACCTCTGATGAAGTTTCTTCCAAATACTAACATTTTCTCAAACTCTTCCACTCCAGGACTTCTTTATAAGATTCCTAGTGACATCTGACTTGAAAATACACTTAATCTCTTTATCCTTTAATAGCTAAAGTGCCTGCAGGACCTAACAGTAACTGCCCAACACCCTACTGCAGACACCAAACTGCAGAGTAACTCTGCAGCCTTGCGCAAAGCCTCCACCTCTGGCATCAGAGATGAAATGTAGAAGCTCTGGCTTACAGACAGCATGTATTTGATTTACTGGATTGACTTCCAGTAAATTCTTCCCGGTATCCAGGGGGAGATACTGCTACTTAAGATGCCACAATGATAAACTAGAGACTTTAACAAGCATAAAGACTAGGCAGCAGCTGTTTGCAAGAATCTTGTCAGGTAGAAAGTTGAAGTAGGATTTTTTTAGCTAGAAACTTGTGTTTCCACAACAGAGTTGAAAACAGTCTGGGCAAGGTTCACCTGCTCTGCTCCTTACCTACTTTCCCTACATCCTGACTCATGTTCTCTAAAAATGTGTTTATTTTAGCTTGATGAAGTTAGATATATGGTTTCACAGCATTCACTACACTTTCTTTCCATTAAAAGTCTATGCTTCCACAGATTTACTACAGCCACCAAAATAGCCTAGGGCTTTACTTTTACTGCTCTGCTCCTTACCTACTTTTCCTACATCCTGACTCATGGTAATGCAAGTGTAAATAAAACCTCTCTCTGCTTTTGCTGATGAGTGATTTACACCAGTATATCTTCAGGAGTCCTATTAAAATAAGCAGGTATTTTGAGATCACGTTCATACCGGTACTACAAAGCAGTTCCCTCAATAACATTCTGTTTGCACACTTGTTAAAGTCAGAATAGGTAATGTTAGCATTTGAAAAAATGGTAAAATAATAAAAAAGGAGAGGCAAGCACACAAGAGACATGGGTTACAAATTTTCCTGCAGAAATCTACTAGTGTGGTCTAATCCTAGGTATTAATATGCCTCTTCACACAGTCACATTCGTTTACACTATATGGAAAATCACTTCCCAGGTAAACTAACTTTTTATTTCAAGCACATTTCAATCCAATTCTTGCTCATATTTGTGTATTGTCCGCAAACACTACATTAAAAGAGAAAAAGTGCAAAATTAAATGCTTAAGTATTATAAACAATCACCCATATCAGTGTGCCCCAACATGACTTTATGCTATTAAACACAAGTCTATACATTTTGCACAGGACATCTGTATCATTTAGTGAATGGATATTATTAAATATTTTTATTTGGTAGCTTTCTTCAATATTTGTCCTCAAATTTTAGTTACTGTATGCACCAGTTTGCCTTGGAGCAAACATACAAATTATTCCTGTACTCATAGGCATTTCCATGATGCTCTCTCAAAGCATTTGCAAAAAAACAAATAATGAGTTCTCTACACACTGTCCTACAGGAGAGTAGGGGTTAGCGTTCTCCCCAATAGTAGAAAGCCATAAAGTATTTATTTGGTTTGGATGTCCAGTTTGAAACATCACACAGCAGAAATACAATATATTTTTCATCATAACACATTTCAGATACATACTGCCCTGTGTTTCATTTAGGACAACTCAGGAGCTCTTGGAGAGCTGGAGAATGCACCACTATCAGAGATGTTTTATTAGACCCACACAGGAAATCCCTGTCAACGGGACCAGGCATCACCATTTGCTTTGCACATATGCACTTCCCACAGGAAAACTAGGACTGTCCAGCAAACCAACTCATTCCCAGCACAGACTTGCTTCACTCTCAGACTACCTTACATTGGCCATAAAAACCACCTGAATACACAGAGAATTAAAAAAAAAAAATTAAGCTGCATAAAATAGGCACATAGAGGAGGCAAATTTTGCTCTGTCCCAGCTTCTTCCTGGTTCATCATTTCCTTCCAAACTCCACATCACCATACTCACCTCCTCTGTCCTCAGGTCCCCTCTCACTAGCCACACTCCTATGCCTCCTCTATTCCCTAGCCCATCACCACTTGTTACCAATAAGTATTTTCATGCCACTGCTTCCAACTCCTGCATGATACCAAGACAAACAAGCAGAGGGGTCAGTATCTCTTCAGGGTTACATTTACAGTCTGGCTCTAACACTGAACACATCTATCCTAAAATGTGTATCATTAAAGACAGTCAGGCCCCCCCTCCCTGACTGTGCTGTCATTTCATTTTCTTTTCTTAGTATGAACACCCGCTTATGCTCACAGTTACCTGCTGCTGGAACTTGCATTTTATCCTGAAATTTGAAATACTGCTCATGCCCAAAAAATTTCTTTTTGTAGTACTCACCAAGAAGAATAATTTCTTCTGAACAGTTCTCATTTTTTATATAATTTAAGAGCATTAGCATATATGGATGGAAAATTATGGAGATGTTTGTTTTAATTGTTAATATAATGAATGCATCAATTGTCCAAGTACCTGTCATGTTTCAGGAATGAGATCAGAAACAATGGTTACCACTACTTTTATTTTTGTTCACAAACATGTAGACTTTAGAAAAGGTTGTACCTGAAAACAGTTTTAATTCAAAAAACAGTAAGACTTAAGTCTAGGAACTAGAAACTACTCTGATGGAGACAATCTGCTGGAATTTTAAGAAAGCAGAAACGGGCTTGAAACTACAAAGACAATGAAAAAAGCCCATGATCAGCAGAGGGGCTAAGGAAAAAATGAGTCATTATGTGAAAAATATCTACAATGCCAGGCATATCAAAGAGCAAGAAACTGAAACTACAGGTACCTGTTGCAGCACTGTAATCTCTCTTTTCTGATAAAGAAGGTGCATATTTAACACCACAGAACATTGTCCAGAAGTCAAAGGTCTAACACTGCATTTGTGAGTGAGCCTGGGTTTTACTCTTAAACCATGCAAACAAATCCAAATGCACGGTTAAGGGAGACAAGAAGCCTCAAGTCTTCAAGAAGTCTCTTGAAGAAGCAGCCTGCATTATCGGGAAAATCTCACAGAACGTTCACAAATGACAAATGACACAAAGCTCTGTGAAATAAAATTCATGGATCATCTTAAAAATGAATGAACAGTGGGAAGACAAGAGTCCCTTAACCACCAAATCCTCAGGAGCCAATTCTGAGACAACACTTATCCACAGTCCAAGGAATTATCATAGCTCCCCAAATTTGTAATCATCAATCTTCATTTAGTATATATAACTGCAAGAAGACAGTTAGCTTCAGAAGACAGAAAAATCCATTTACTAATGCTGTTCCAAGTCAGATTGTTTGGCTTGCCAGACAGCTGTGGCAGTTCTGAGGACCCAGCAGGTTACTTTGCCTCTCTGTGTGTTACCTACCAGTAAATCATCCTCTTTGAACTCAAAATGCTCTTCAGTTTGGAGAAGAGAGGATGGGGTGGGGGCTAACAACATCGCATGGGCCACAGACACAATCTATGCAAAACTGTTATTCACCTAATTCTACATCAGTAAAATAAGGAACTACTTCGAGAAATGAGACCAATGAAAAACAGCTCAAGGAAAGCACGATGTCACACTGTATTGGAGATGGAAAATTACGTGATCAATAGAGGTAAAGCAGTGTATTGTATTCTAAGTTTAAGCAAGTGCCCAAGAAAGTGGTGAACTGTAGCAAGTTCAAGCAAATGCCCGACCAGTAACTGATGTATCACAAGAGAAAGACTCTTGAGAACAATGAAGAGCTATATAGAATAAGCGCTTGCTCAGCTGTGTTTTCCATCCGAGTTATGAAACTTGCGGTTGTAAGTGACCTTCAGTGAGAGGGATGACAGTCAAAGGTGGTCAAAGGACAAGTGAGAAGACAAAGAAAAATGAAATAACAACCCTTAGGAGGAGGGAAAGACCTTCGATTAGGGTTTGTGCATAAGCAATAGGAGCAGTAATTATATAACTTAAGAGTGGAGTTGAGCCCCCTTCCTGGCACATAATGGTACCTGCATGGTAGGATGCAACCTGTATAAATAACCCTGAAACGTGTGGCAAGGTTTGGCAACAAACCATGGCCTATGTTGCCATCGCAGGGACACCTTCTAAGCTTTGTGCCTAACCATACTACAACAAAGGGACATGAAGGCCTCTTCATTATTCTCCCTGATGGTTATGATTACTGAAACTGTCTTGCTGTTTGTAAGTACATTATTACACTTTACTAATAAATTGTCTGCTTTTTTTAGTGGCCTGTTTGTAACTATATTGTCCTACCCCACAAGAACCCATACTGACTGTAATACACACAACAACTTGTGAATCTCTGCAACATGTTGTCACGTGAAGCTGTACAGGCAAACAGCATCAGAAGGTATCCCAGAAAGAGGTCAAGGTCATGGATAACACATTCATAAACAGACACTAAAAGGTATCCACAGGCTTGTGCCTCCTAGCATCTTTAATTAGTCAACCATGAATGTTGTGCAGGGTGAACGGAATGGACCCTGAAAGTGGCCCATCCCATGTGCTCTTTCACAGTATCTCCTATTGCCCATGCCAGGACAAACAAAACATTTGCATGATGCAGTTTCATTTCTTTTGTATTTAATCTCTATCACTGCTCTGTAAGGAAAAAAATTAATACAGTTATTTGATACCTTAAAATGACCTTTCTATCCAGAGTCATTTCTTGACACTCTGAGAGAAAACATATTTGTCCTTATAGGATGCAAATTATTTTCTACATACCAACACAGAATTTCTATTAAATACAGTTTGTATCCATATGATGTAACCTACAATAGCTGTTGAGAGCAACAGTGGTCAGCAGCACCCTCTGCATCCATTGCAGAGACTGCTCTACATCTGTAACTGAAGATCTATTTCTGAAAGTACAGTTTTGACAGTTTTCCATTTGCCATTGCGTGGATAAGACCATGATTTAACTCACAGTAGCAGTCCTACAGCAAAATGCCCACAGAGTTCAAATATTCCCCCCTTTTCTTGTCATAGGTATCACATCCCTCTTGCCCTAACAGTAGCTTCACTTTTCTGTATACAGAATTCCCCATTTTCACACTCTTCCTCAAAGGCAACCAAACTCTCCATTAAGGCCAGTTACACTAAATGACATAACTATGGTTGGGTTTTAAGTCATAAAAAAGGGAATAGGATTAAATCCCTGGCATTACTAATGGCATGCATATTATTAACTCAGCACATTGATTGGTAGAAAAAGTTATGAACAACATCCTGAGTTTTGTAGCTGGTTTATTCATACAGCATTAGTAGAAGTTCTCATCTGACAGATACTCTGTTGCGACCATCCATTTCTTACATGCATATATATCCTATACATACATACACACAGATCCTCTTTACGCTATATAACCATATAATGTTGTATAGGATATATTCCACATCCCTGGGAGGCACCTGTAAACAATACACTATGTGTTATACACCCTACTTGCTTATTTGTCTTCTCTTGCTTTTTCTGCACATTTATTCTCTTCTTTCATATCCATCTTCTCTTAAATCAGAACCAATCCACTGCCTTATCTGCAGAATTGTCTTTTTGGAGAATTCTAGCTGAGAATTCTTATGATTAGAAAGTAGTAGAATAAACGCTCTCTCTTGCTTCAAAAAACAAAGCAAATTGCTTTGTCCTGCATACCTACTAATGCACCTAATGCACCAACAGGCACTTTCAGAATTTGATACATTTTATTCAGCCATGCTCAAAAAAAATCCACCTGCATTTTCTTACACTGCCACCTAAGCACCGGTTTAAATTTCAGAAGATACATATGCCAGGATAAAAAACTAGCAGGGTGAAAGCATACCCAAGGTTACTGCATTCTTCACATAAGGCCTTAAATCTGAATCACCACCTCCTTCCATGTCCATATTGTTTGCCGCCATTTCTCTCAACTGAAAATTTTCTTTTTATCATAATGCAAATACTGATGAATATTTTATCCCTTCCTGTAGCCTTTGGTCTTTCAGTCTATAGACAGGAATATTATATACCCATTTATAAAATGAGAATAGATTTCTTAGAAGTACCTTGTTTATTACAACCTATTAATCTTGTCTACTTTTATCCTGAAGTATTTTCAGGATGAAAAATGATCTTCACACTTAAGCACACCAACTCCAGTTACTACTTTTCAAAAGACTAACCTCTTAATTCAGAAGTTACTTTCAGGGTGAGGTTCCAGAACTGTTACATTTTCTTTAGATCAGGCTCAGTGCCTGCCATCTCAACTCTGTAGGACTCAAAGAATGGTTTTCTTTCCAATTGGACAACTACTGGCATTGAACAATTACATTTCAAACACAGCGCAGCAAAGCATTACAGTAATGGTGCGAACTGCATCTTACAGGAAAAGTTTAAAGTTTCAAGTATGAACACAACTTTAGCAGATGCAGAAGTGAGAAAATATGCCATTCCAGCATATGCCTTGCTTTCCTCCAAAAGGGCTCCAAGTTAATGTCTCTCCAAGCAGCTACATATAACGGAGATGAAAAGGTAAGTCTGTTTAGAGTTATTTTTTCACAAAGCAGCTGCATAGTCAGATGCTTAGAATCACAGACATGTTTGGTTGGAAAGACCTTTGAGATTACTAAGTCCGACCGTACTACTACTAAATCTCATCCCTGAGCAACTTGTCTATCCATCTTTTAAATACCTTCAGGTATGCTGACTAAACCACCTCTCTGGGAAGCTCATTCCAGTGACTGAGGACCCTTTCAGTGAAGAAAGTTCTCCTGACGTCTAATCTAAACATACCTGGGCACAACCTAAGGCCATTTCTTCTTGTCCTATCACTTGTTACTTGGGAGAAGAGACCAAAACCCACCCCTCTACAACCTCCTTTCTGGTAGTTGTAGACAATGATAAGTTCTCCCATTAGTCTCCTTTTCTCCAGGCTCAATAATCCCGTTTCCCTCAGCTGCCTCTCATAAGCCTTGTTCTTGCCCCTTTACCAGATTTGTTGCCTTCCTCTGGACTTGCTCCAGTGCCTCAATGTCCTGTCTTGTAGTGAGGGGCCCAAAACGGAACAGTATTCAAGGTGCAGCCTCACCAGTGCTCAGTACAGGGGAAGGATTATTTCCCTGGTCCTGCTGGTCACACTAATTCTGATACAGGCCAGGACGCTGTCAACTTTCTTGACCACCTGGGCACACTGCTGACTCATAGCCAGCCGGCCATCAACCAACACCCCTTAGTCCTTCTCTGCCAGGCAGCTTTCCAGCCACTCTTCCCCAAGCCTGTAGGATTGCATGGGGCTGTTGTGTTCCAAATGCAGGACCCAGCACTTGGCCTTGTTGAACCTCATCCTGCTTGCCGCAGCCCATCAGTCCAGCCTCTTCAGATCCCTTTGTAAAGTCTCCCAACCCTCAAGCAGATCAACACTTCCTCTCAGCTTAGTGTCATCCACAAACTTACTAAGGATGGATTCAATCTCCTCTTCCTGATCATTGATAAAGATATTGAACAGAACTGGACACAGCACTGAGCCCTGGGGAACAGCACTTGTGACCGGCCTCCAACTGATTTTAACTCCACTTACCATTATCCTTTGGGTCCAGCCATATTTTTACCCAGCAATGAGTATGGGCATCCATTTTTGTTCATAAAAGGGAAAAAAAAAAAAAAGAAAGAAAGAATGTGTAAAGGTGCAGAACAGCTGCAGATCCTTTTAAATGCCATACAGCAGTGTGGTACAAAACCTTGAAAGAACAAAAGAATTGCACTAAAGAGCACACAGTATAACATAATCCCTCTCAGAGCCTTTGACTCATGTACACTGAGTGGCTTCTGCACAGTACTCCATCTCAAGGCCTCTGATAGCCAAAACTGCCACTGTTGCTATGTAAAGGGAATACAGAGCTCAGTATCACTTCTGTGTGCCAGCGTCCTTCTTGCATTCCTTTCCCTCTCCCCACCACTCACTCATCCAGAACTGAGATACAAAACGCAGTCAGTTGATAGGGTCTGTGGCTGGGAGCACACCCAGCATCTATAAAATAATCCCATCTGTCAGGGACACAGTCTCACCAATTGCTCTAGCTGTGATCTGCATCCAAGTGTGGAGATGCTTCTAATTAAAATTTTCATTCTGTGAATGATGAGTTTGAATTTGACCAGGCATTTATACAAGGAACCTACTTTCAAATTTCCTGTCATCTTTGCTTGGCATCACAGTGATGTGCTGACGTTGTTTTAACAGGAGAATTGTTCCAGTTCCTCACTTGTCCTCATCCTGAGTTAAACGGGTGTCCTAAGGGAACCTCTGCAGCTGAGTGAAGACATAGAAAGACATTTTAAAGAGAAAGAAAATCACCCCCTCGTTCGCTCTGTTGAGGTTTGGGGAAACAGTACACCCAGCTGGGAGGCTGGTCCTTATGGGATCCCTCCCTGTGGAGAAAGCAAGCAGTTGCTCATGAAGGCGTCACCTGCCTGTCAGTATCCTGCCCTGACCATCCTCTCCAGGAGCCCATGCTCTCCCTCTTGGCTATACCTCTTGGGAGATGAGCCTCATAACTGAGGTACCTCTGCTCGCTGTGCCTGAAAATGAGGTGGAGAACCACCCCAGGGAATACAGAGCAGTGCCTCAGTAGAGGATTCAAGAACCTCTCACTCACAACAGCTCTCAGTTCTTAAGGAACATCAGGTGTGGTTTTGCAAACATTAATTTAGATAAATGGCACTACTGTTTATACCTACAGCTCACTCTGACTAGTACATGTTTAAAACTATTCTTTCCAGTACAAAAATGCATAAGGATATTCTTATTATTCTCTCTACTACATGTCTCTAGAGTCTTGCTCAGTACTTTAAATTATGTATGTTTCTAAAAATAACCCTTCTAACATGTCATGTATTACTTATAATAAAAACTGGATTTAAGATTCCAGTTCTACAGTGCAATGCATTTGACAAGCAATCATCAGAGAGGGTAAGATGGTTGGCAGAAAAATAAAAAGTCTTCCAAAAGCTCCACGCAGTATTACAGAATTTAATACTGAGCTAAACTATAAATTAAAGCTAACAAACCTCCAAGGATGCTTATGATTTTTAAATTAGGGGTGTTATAAATATGAGGGGCTATATATTTATATCCCAGATCTCTTTTTCCCCCCCTCACAAAAACAGACAGGCATATTTGCAATAATACTAGCAATTAATCAATCCTGTAATGTTTTTTTTCCACAGGAATAGTTTCAGCACATCTGCCAAACACTGCTAGTATTACTGAAATTTGCAGCACCCTATCTTAATATTTAGAGATGAGTATTAAACTGAAAGTTAAAAAAATAAATATAGCTTTCCTTAAATCACAAACATATATGCATTGAAGCCTATTTCCTTATAAGTTAATTGTTGCTGCATATAGCTATCAGAGTTTGGGGATAGAACCTCAAATACTTTATGCTATAATCAGAAATACATACATCCTTGCAGAAAAGATAATACGAAAGGAAAGTGCCTAAGTTTAAGGAATGTTTTAATAGAAATAAATGTATTTTCCATTTACCTTTATTTTGCTTACAGTGTTGTGTGTAGGTAGAAATGACTATTCTCTACAACAGTTAGAGAATTAGAGTATAAAAACAGATAGCAAGAAGTCTGAGATACTTCAAATTCCCTGAAAACACATTTATTTAGTGCTACTGAGGAATTTTCAACAAACAGCTTTTCACTAAAATAATTCCTCCAACTTTTCTGAAGCGAAACTTTAATCAGCATTGTAATAGTTCAAACAAAATACTTTTTTCAAAATACACCTCCATATAGCCAAAGACCAGCACAACCCTGTTCACTCCCATTTAAAGCCCTGATTTGCCTAATAATTAGAGTATCTATGGTAAGATATGTACTCCAGTCATTGATCTAAAGACTATTATTGGGTTGGCATCAATTCCATCATCTCCACTGTGCCACACAACGGATTCATTGGCCCAAAGGAAGCAAAAAGTCAAGCCTAACTGAAAAATGCTGACATATCTGAGAATTACCAGCTTGGAAGAGACCCAAAGGATCACTGAGTACCACCATTCCTATCAAGCACTAAACCACGCCCCTTAGGACCTCGTCCACACGTTCCTTAAACACCTCCAGGAAAGGCATGTCAACCACCTCCCTGGGCAGCCTGCTCCTGTGTCCAATGATCTCTTCTGTGAAAAATTTTTTCCTAATGTCCAGCCTAAACCTCCCCTGGTGGAGAATGAGGCCATTCCCTCTTGTCCTCTACCCTGTCACTAGGGAGAAGAGGCCAGCTCCCTCCTCTCCACAACCTCCCTTCAGGTAGTTGTAGAGAGTAATGAGGTCTCCCCTCAGCCTCCTCCAGGCTAAACAGCCCCAGCTCCCTCAGCCGTTCCCCATAAGGTCTGCTCTCCAGCCTCTTCACCAGCTTCATTGCTCTTCTCTGGACTTGCTCCAGAGTCTCAACATCCTTCTTGTCGTTGAGGGGCCCAGAACTGAACACAGGATTCAAGGAGCGGTCTCACCAATGCCGAGTCCAGAGGGAGAATAACCTCCCTGGACCTGCTGGTCACACCATTTCTGATACAAGCCAGGATGCCATTGTTCTTGGCCACGTGGACACACTGCTGGTTCATGTTCAGTCGGCTGTCGACCAACACCCCCAGGTCCCTCTCCTCCAGGCAGCTTTCTAGACAGACTTCTCCTAGTCTGTAGCTCTGCATAAGGTTGTTGTGCCCCAAGTGCAGAACCTGGCACTTGGCCTTTTTAAACTTCATGCCATTGGACTCTACCCAGCAGTCCAGCCTCGGTTATGTATATTACCAAAGCATAAGGTATTAATCCACAGAACTTCTGAAATTCAATCAATTTATATTTAAACAACAGACTACTGATCAAACGTTTGAGATTGATATTTCTGGCCAAAAAATATGTAAGTGTTAAAACATTCAAAACAAGACAATAAAAACATGGAAGGGAGTTCTAGCAATGCACCAACATTTCATGGAAACTTACCTTGTGGCAAAATGCAGTTAAACCAAATAGTGGATGGGTGAAATTCCAGCTCTTCCAGCATCAGTATCGTCGCTTTACACAGAGTTCATGCTTTGCACTACAGCTTAGTATTTTGTGTTACGATAGTAAAGCAATGACCTGCTACCATTTCTGCACTACAAGAAGCAGTTATCATCATTAAAATCTACTAGCCTTACCTTTTCTTATGAAATATTATAATGGACACAAAATTTATCAGAGCAGAACTCTTCCAAGTACAATCAGATTTCTCCTGATTGAGGTGCACAGTCTCCAGGGTATAGCCATATTTCTCACAGAGAATTTTACCATTGGCAAAGTCCATTTTGTTTTTGTACAATACACACTACAGTTTATTACTGTGGAAAGCACAAGAAGTAACACAGAAACTATCCAAATATATATGGGTTTGTATTTCATATCAACTATTCACATTCTCACATCAAAGTCAATTTAACATCAGAAACACTAGCAAACTCTCGAAATGCAATGACAAATTCTCTACAAAGTCTTAAACCATATCTAGACATAATATAAAATTAACATTCATTTAAACAAATTTAAAATACAGTAGGTGTGTTCTCCCTTATCTCAAGTCTCCTTTCATATTCTATGACAGCTGGTAACCTAAAATGCTTTTCAGAGTTAAATAATGCATTTGCAGAATTAATATATAATGTCAGCAGGAAGTACACATTAAAGGACAAGGTGAAGAAAGGAAACATTTTCAACTTTGAATGATGTAATCAAAAAGCAGGAGCTGATGAATTGCTATTCTAGTTATTGCAGATTGCTAAAGAAATTTCCTTTATACAGAGGATGATGATATTGTTCTGAGACAAAGTTCATACCTCAGTCCTTATAATCTAAGCATGCACAAGTAGATGTGCCCAACTCACACTTAAATGAGTGGGAGCCAAGGGCACTTAGCCCCTCAAAGAACTAAGTCCTCTGAGATGAGATATCACTCATGACAGCTTAAATTCAGATTACAAGAATGGGTCTGTAAGTATAGATGGGTATGCATGCCTGAAACAATGTACGTGCTTTAGCTTCATTCACAGGAAATTAAATGGAAGGTGACACTTATTCAAAATATGTAGACATAGATTTGCTACTCAAAAGCACTGGTGTGCAGTAGAGCATGGGAACTGCTTCCACAGCAGCAAGGCAGAACCTCAGCCTTACACTCTATAGAACTGATGATGAAAGAACTCAGTATTATTTACACTATCGCACCACCACCTCAGAAAGGCATCAAGAAGTGTAGAACTGCAAACAGACTAAAACTGCAAAGGACAGGAGCAGAGGGCAAACTTATCAGGCACCCCAGGGGTCACCCCACTCCCAGCTGCTCCAACCGTCACTCTGACCCAGGTATGCTCAGATGCCAAAGGAAGCCTTCTAGGCTATTTAATCATCATTATCTATCCCTGCTACCTAAGCACAGTCTAAGTATTCAAAGGCTTTTGTTCACAATATGTTGACATTGTTCAGGTCATATTTCTAAGTATCATCACTTTGCACCCTTGAAATCCTTTCCTTTCCCAGTGTATTTTAAAACACAGAAAGTACCACATAGTGAAAGCCCAGAAAATTCTACTTCATTACCATTTTTGTCATGGCATAAATGGACCATAAATAGTACACATGCTTTACACTTTTATAGGGACAGCTTCCGTTCACTAGTGGTAACTCAACACACAAATACCAGATCCCTTAGTCTAACAAGAAATAGTGTATTAACGGTTTTTCCACATGCATTTCTTCCCCCAAGCAATTCTGTTTTAATCTTCAAAGATACTTAAATAAGAGCAACACACCAAAATAGAACCTTATTCATCTTTCCTGAATGAGCAATTTGTTGGAAAGCAATGGAAAATAATTCAAAATAAGCAATTATTCTTAGCTACTTGGCCACTTGAGTTCCAGCAATGTACTGAGGATACAAAGAATTATTTTAGCAGTACTACTGATATGTGTTTATAAAAGGACATAGAAAAAAAATCATGAGTTACTATCCCAGACTTGTAAAATATCATTTCTAAAAGCGGAACTACACTCTTGTCTCGAATTCAAGTTTTTCAGAGCTTTCAGGAAAGAGCCCTACACTATGACTGAAGAAAAGTCAATGACAAGGTAACAGCAACACACCAGATAATGAACAAAACACAGAATGAAATGTTTTGCCCAGGGAGAAAAGGGAAAGCTTACAGAAAAATAATACAACCAAAATAATAAAAAGCACAAATGTACACCTGCTTGTTAAAATAATAAATCTTCTAAATTACGTTAGGTTTCTTTAAGCCAAGATTTCAAAAGTTTTTACAATATTTTCAATGAATTTTTAGGGTTTTTCTTCTATCTCTGTTAATGTTTCCCGTCTTTCAAGAAAAAAAGAAAATAAACTATTGCAAAAAAAAAAAAATTTAAAACTTCTCTTTTGTTTTCAGTTGTCAGAAAAGTTGATAAATTAGATAAGATTTTGGCAAACATACACTTTTTTCATAATAGGAAATCATCTTATCTTTAAAGGAATTAATTTATTTTACTTTTGATGAGAATATGGGTTATCACTGGCAAGCCTACTTTATTAGTTCATATTACAGTGCACAAAATTCCAAAAACCTGTTAGACAAAATTTAAACAGAAATTACTGAGACTATTAAACATTTGTCTTGGGGATGGAAGAAAACTTTTACCATGACCTGACTACTGCTGGACAGGACTCTTGGGTGGATCAGAAACTCTAAGATCTTCAAGAACCAGGATGCTTTTCATTTAAAAATAAATAAATTATCAGTAGGATTTAATCTAAATTAGAATAGGTTTTTTAATCATGTGCCATAAACACAAAGGAACAGCTACACAAGACAGTCTACGCATACATAGAAAGGACACATAAAAGAAATCCCCCAGCTCACTGAGTCATTACAAGTCAGCACCAATGAAGAAGCCAGAAGCAGTAGATGTTAAGTCCCACACTGAGTCTCTCCTATAAGAATAAGCTCAGCTAGGGCACAGGCTCAACCATGGGCATATGATCATCCATGGCACTGTCTGCTCAAATATGTAGTTTTGTTCCATTTACCATGCCCTGAGGAAGAAGCTTCCTGAAAATGGACATTGCTGCCATGAGGCTGCAAGGTGTATGAGCCTGGAAAATGAGAAAAGAGTGTAGAAAGCCTTCCAAAAGACACTGGGGACAGTTTTCTTTTTTAGGTAACATTCTCAAAGAAAAAAAGAACCTCTCCAAGCATGAAAGGATCAATGTTCTGGGCTCTTCTCCCAAGTGACAGGGGACAGGACAAGAGGGACTGGCCTCAAGTTCCACCAGGGGAGATTTAGGCTAGAGATCAGGAGGAAGGTTTTCACTGAAAGGGTCATTGGGCATTGGAAGAGGCTGCCCAGGGAGGTGGTTGATTCACCTTCCCTGGAGGTGTTTAAGGGACAGGTGGACAAGGTGCTGAGGGTCATGGTTTAGTGTTTGATAGGAATGGTTGGACTCGATGATCCGGTGGGTCTCTTCCAACCTGGTGATTCTATGATTCTATGATTCTATGACTTTCATGCAGTCATAGACTAAAGAATGAGGGCAAGCATTTCTCCTCAGGGTAAACTTAGACTTTGGTCTAAAGTATCTTTTGAGGAAATGAATAAATTTACAAATAACACACAGCCTAGAGGTCCCTTTATTGCTCCACTTGAAGAGAGGCAACCTAGTAAAGCCAAATATGAGTTTCACATCTATGCATAGGCCATAGGGTGGAGGACAGAAGACCATGACGCCTCATTTCATCTGCAATGACAAAATTGAAGGTGGAGTAAAGGACAGTGCAACTCTCTGAAGTACTCTAACATAAGAAGAAAATGGTCAGGGGAGAGGGAGGGAAAGAAGAAGTTCTGAAAACAGCTGCAGACCACATGAGCATTTAAAAATACAGTAGTCTGCCAGTGGTGGATGAGAGGCATAGTGGGGAACATGCATCGCCTTTTATGTCCTCAGGCCTGCAACATAAGGAAAGATAAGACGTTAACCCTGTAAGACTCCAAAAGGCAAAACCTATCTACACTGACTGTTGGAAGTGCCAGGCACATACATTAGTACATACAGCGAAATAGTCAATGGATGTGCAATGCTGCAATACTGCAAAAGTACGGAGTACTACATACTTTACAGGATGACTACTATATACTACACATGTCACTTCATGTTTAATTTTTGTAAATTAAACAGATATCATAAAATTTCACCAGCACCAATCAACTACCCCAAAACCCTGTAAAAATTCAATGCAGGGACATGAAAAGGTATTACAAATACCATCCTTAAAAGCATTTTCTGTGTTGAGACAAGGTAGATGATTATTTTTTTTGTCTTGCATCAGTTACTGAACTATACCCAGCATATTGACAGAATTTTTATTTCTTTAAATTCTATAACACGTTAATGTCTTAATAACAGGCCTTCATTAGTAATGCTTGTGAGGAAAATCAATAGTAAACATCTATCTGTTACAGGCATTTGCAAATCTAAAGACAGAGAGAAAAGAGAATTCTTACACTGGAACAGTTCCAATTATCTAACCATTTCACCCAAAATGTCTCACAAAGTATTAAATAATGTGGCTGAAAACCAGCACAGAACTGTAGTTTTTCAGAGTGGAAATTATTTCCAAATGTACTTGAAAAAAAAAAAGTGATATCTTTCCACCTACATAAATATTTATTACTGTCTACATGATGGTGTAAAAGCATTTGATACAAGTGAAAGTGAATAAAATTATATGATTGATATTTGATTTATAAATATTCTGTGCTTCTCTCTCTTTTCCCCTTTAAGATCATTACAGTTTATTTTTTCAGAAATAAAGGCAACCAATTACTGAAAACAGACATTCTCCCTTTTCTTCAGTTAAAGGTCTCATTAGCAGAACTAGATCTAGATGACACAAAAAACACAGCAGATCCAAGTCCCCAGGCACGTTCTTAATTTCACAGTCTTGCTCCATCTCTAAATTCACTGCTCGTGTCCCTGCCAAGGTAAGCAGAGCAGAGGGCTGCAGTCCTTCAGCTCAGACCCAGCAATACTTTTGAGGTTAACATGTAAGAAGAACCTAAATCAGTTCTGCAGTTTCTGCTTGGTAGCATGGTTCATAAGCCAGCACAGTCTTCTGTGGCTTACACCGTACTCATGACCACAGAGGTTACAAACTGCAAGCTGACAGGATAATTTATTTGCCCAGCAGCTCAGTCCCTGCAACCTCTTTTTTCTTGGAGCAATCGGGGCCAGATAAATTGGTCCAGCAGGGGCAATATTCCCAGCCGCCATGTTTCCTAGATCCTTCTCCATGGACAAGTGCCAGCTACAGAGACAGAGCCTGGCTACTGGAAATAGGCTGCAAAAGCTATTTGGAGGTAACCACCCCACAAAAAATGTTTCCTGGGACATACATTTAGTGTTTCAGGTCTTAGAGGTTCACATGCAGACATTAGCTATGGGGGCTTGGCTGCCTGTGCATGGGACAGCCATGGAGTACACGGACCCAGATCTGGCACTGCTTGGAAAAACAACATTAGCTGCAGTTGCACAGCTCAGCTGAACCATTCATGCATACTTTTCTCAGAGGAGAAGGGTTTTTCTGACACTGCTTCTCCTGTCACGCAGAGGTGCTAAGGTAGTGAGCACAGCCCAATCTGGCTGTGCCATGTCAAAACACATGGCCTGCAAAGTGATGTACCTCTCTCAATATAGCATTTATTCAGTTGTTTTGATTCAGAAAGCACTTCGTAAATGAAAAATCTCCATTCAAAGACAGGAACTTTGCTCTAAAAAAAGAACTTTGCAAAAAATGCCTGGAAACTGAACAGACAAATGTGCTCTGTTCCTCTCAAAAACCCTCCTGGAAGCAGTCTGGGTAGGATTTTCTGGTTTATTTAAGCTCATCTGTGTTTTTTTTCCAGTACTATAAGTCTCTATTGTTAACTTATGCATTATTTAAAAGATACCAAGTTTAAAAATAGCTCTAACTCACCAAGGGAAAATGGGAAAAGCAGTGAGTTGAAAGCCACATCATTTCTCACAGATTGTTTCAGCATGCAAGACATCACAACCTTCTCTCATTTTCATTCCAATTTAGTCACTCCCTTTGACGTATGCCCACCCATTTGCACTATTAAAGCATCTGAGGACAGTGCATTCCTGAGGGTGTTTATTACAAGTCTCTGTGCACCAATCAGCAAACTACTACCAGTGTAGGTCCTAGGATAGACATAGTTAAAGCCTTGAGGTTTGGAAGTTCTGCAATCAACCCCCATGATCTGAGTTAATATTTTAAAGCCCACAACATCCTTTGAAGTTACAGACTGTCTATTTTCCTGCTTGATAGGAAGGAGTTCAGTTAAGGTGGGATTAAGCGATTGGCTCAAGACTGTAAGTGAGGGACTTGGTAGACCAGGGACTGCCTAGCCACACAGGTGTTTCCAGGATCACCTTTCCTCTTTCTTCAACTGCAAATAACTACAAGACCTGCAGGGTGAGTGGTCTACCAAGGTAGCTCAAGCAGAGAGGAAGCTCTCACACTCACTAAATGTACAGTATACAAGCAACTATCTGGAGTAAGCACCAAGACTTCCTCAGGCACTTGAGACAAAAAAAACCCTATATATGGGACCAGAATATGAACAACCTGAGGCATCAGGAAGAAATTAGAAGTATCTGAGGCTGATCTAAAATCAACAATGATCCTGACTATTTCATCTGTCAGAAGAAGACAGGCCTGGAAGTACTTAACATTATTTTCTCTTTATAAAAGAAGTGGCACTGAGCTGCACAACAGCCATCCTCATGTAAAAAGTAGGTACACATCAGAACTAGAAGACTGTTCCATACTGCAAAAGAAACTAACTTGAGCACACATGTATTAATTTTAGTCCAAAACACTTTTCCAGACTTTAGCCACATACTGGTTTTAGACACTATATTAAATGGTGTTTGTGAATGTTTATTCCCAAGAAAAGAGGAAACAATGTGGAATGGGAGGGGGGACTGAGAGGGAGTTTTTCTCCTGTTTAAGACATAGCAGGTTGTCCACATATCTCAAAATTCAACATGGGATAGGTAGTCCTTCCCCAGGTATAGATTAATAGGTAGAACTTGTATGGGCAATACTCTATAGGGTAAAGGTGTAACAAAACAAAGCCGTCACTGTACAATTAAACCTGTGGATCAATAACAAGAGTGTTCAAACAGTTTGGAAACATAAAAATAACCCTAAAAGGATCCAAGACTGCTGAGGAAGAAATCCCTACTATGAACATCAAGTTCCTGACAAAGTCTCTGGGCCAATTCAAGAGGATAATGAGGGGTTAAACTGCTGGGGCTGCTAAGATAATTATTTGATTTTATGCACTTAGAAGAGTCCTAGAGAGCCCTTTCCTTACACTAGTTTGCAAGCATTGAGATTGTTCTCTGAAAGTGATAGGCGATTTGTTACACATCATGCCCTCCTTGTTACAGAGGTAACACTTCTGTAGAGAAACACCCCTTAAGTTTTGGGAGGCAGCAGAAGTCAGTGTAAGAGTGCACAGTGAAAACGCTGTTGGGCTTCTAAACTTAACAGTGGCTGAGGCCACAAGAGCATAGAAAAAACAAAGTTTATGTGTAAATATACCTGTATGGTCACCTTGAAATCTCCACTTATTGAATGGAGAAAAATGATCTGCAGTATTTTAGCAGAAACAGGACTAACATCTACACAGAGTGCAATAACCCCGTAGTGCAGCAGATGCTTCATAGTAACTACTAATTGATTTTTGGATTGCTGATGGAAGGTACTGTTGATAACAATCTCTGTGGTGGAGACACTGGTTAGGAGTTGCATAGTTCTAAGAGCTAAGAAAAAGTATTATTCTTGTTTAGAGAAGACAGAGACAACAGTCCTATAAAACACACCAAGAAAACACTATAAATATGTGTACAAAAATACAACAAACAATAAATTAAAACAAACTTATTAACCACATTGGCAACTGGTGGAAGAGAGAAGACTTAAAAAGGAGGCAGAAAAAGCAGATGAGGAAGTAACCGGGAAAGAAGGGACATGCCTGGAAGAGTAGCTCTATGAGTTAATGCCTGGAAGAGTCGCAAAACATTAAAACCAAAAAAAGAGGGAAATGTACCAATTTGGAGAACCATATTAAAACTTTCAGCAAAGGTTTAGGGCAAGCCAAAAAAACCCTTTAGTTACTCAGATTCTCGTGTCTGCAGCATGGAGTGAGTTCATTCTTTCCAAGTACAAATGCAATTTAAGATTAATGTGCTATAAAGAACCTGAAGGACACAAATATCCTCCGCCTGAAGTCCTGGGCAAAACCAACCATGTGTGAGAAGAGGCAGTGCAGCACACAAGGTAAGAAACAGCCAGGCAAAGTCCCTATGAAAGAAGGGGCACTATTGTGGAAAAAAATCATTTGCGAGACCACTAGAGCAATGTCACGCTGCTTCTGATGTCAAGCCAAGTAACTATGGTACTCACACTGGAAAAGTTCCAAGGAGCACCTGAGTGAAGATCATACTTTCCCGCAACAAGTATTCTCCCTAAAGTTGAAGTGTCCAATCCTAGAGACTCATCACATACACTATCAAGAAGCTGAATTAAAAAAAAACACTGAAACCTAAAGCTTCTCTAGCTATACTGATCAAAGCATTGCATGTGACTGCTGACAAAGAGAAAATAGTGCCTAGGTTAACAGCAAACAGCCAGGCTCAGAGTGATACCAGGAGAAGAACATGAAGGTATTCTTCCTCTCTCTCTCTCAAAAAAATAAAAAAATAAAAAACTTAGACTGAATAATGAAAAATCCAATCAATGGGATAAATATAAGGATAATATAAGGATAGAAGAAATGCTTGCACCAAGTTACAGCAAGGACAGAAAAAGCAGGCAACCACGTTCTAAGATTTCTGAACTCTAGCAATACTAGTGTGAGAAGATGATGTAGATGTCATCACTGCAGCATCAGCTGCCTCCTCTGTAACCTAGGTGCTCTGATGCTGAAAGAAATCAAAAGCTGTGTGATATTTTGGCAACCAAACTTCCCTAAAGGACAACGGAATAGTCAGTTGACAATGAGAAGATCCTGCTCATTCTGAACTGGCCACTAGCTCAAAAATGAAGATGACATTTTTCAGAAGTGGTTAAAACTCTCCTGATTTTTTACTGCATGTTCAGCTTGACACTCTGGGGGTGCTGACAATACTTTACTGCTGTTTTTTCATATCTAAATTTTGCATTTAATTTTATTTTTAAAAACTCTTCAAATTCTAAAAACTTTTAAAAAATATTTTGCAGTTAAAAGAAAATAAACCTGAAGACTTTAAATTTGCATTAAGGGAGAAAACTACCTTTATACAAAAGAAACTGGACAGGACCACTCAATCTTGCATTAGAGAGATGGCTTCTATAGACCCCTACCAATAAAATAAACTTTATCTTAATGCACTTGTTATCAGACAAGTTGTCCTAAGACAATCCTTAATATCTCACTGATGTTTGTAATAAGGTTAATCGAATGCATGAAGCGTGGCATTCCTGCACACCACTAAAACCAACCCTCGTATTATATTAAAAATAATCTCGTTACCCACTGATTATACAGATTAGGAGCACGACCATTTATTTGCAAATTACTGAAAAGGATCACAGATTAAATAATAACAATTATTTCAACACTTATCTGAAGTATCTGTAAGGAGAAGCAAAGAAGGTAAAAAAACAGCAATTGATAAATGTGGGTTTACCTGTTCACACCCACTAATTTAATGGAATTTTTCCTAGCCACTACACCAGCAAATATTTATTGATTGAACGCTTATTGATTGAACACTGATGCTGCCACCAGCCTCATCCCTGAACAACTGCCACAGATTACTAAGCATTTCTCTATCTCAGTTTAGAATCTACCTGACATCAACTCTCATATACTAATGGATGCCTAAGGAAACAAGGCAGTTAGCAGATCCATTTTAAAAATCCCTACTTAGGCTGATTTGCAGAAGAAACTTCAAATCAGGTTTCACACATCCCAGGACGACGCTTTAAACACTGCAGTTTTGGAAAGCTTTTGATTTGCTGTACATACTTAACAACCGTCACGCCTGAAAGGCAAATTCTGCAGCCAACCACTCTCAACGCCGGCTGGTGTGACAAATTTGGTCGAAGCCCTTACATCAGGTATTGGGAATTTCACTTCACATTAAACTGGGAAATAGAAATGTTTCTTAAACCAGCTTCAGTTTACTGACAGCAGTGTTCCCAGTTTACCACCAAGAAGGCAATCCTGCTTTACCTATTTACAATAGCATAAAATTAGTCTCTGTTGGGAAATACCAAATGAAGATTGAGCCTTTTAGCTTCTCCGGGTGGTTTCTCTGTACATTGATTATTCCCTACTCTGGTCTACTCTGACTGGCAATTTAAATTCCTTTGTCTCATGGCTCGTTTGTAGTGAACTGGAAGATTTTGGTTGCCATATGGTCTTAGAGAAAGGGAAAGGATTCTTGACTTCTGATACACTCATCTGCTGGCTCCACAGCTGGCAGTTGAAAGGTGTATTCTGCCTCTTCCCTCAAGTAAAGACAGTATTCCACAGCTGGTGAGTGAACTGACAAGGCATGGCACCCTCCTGGACCTATTGTTCATGAACAGTGAAGGCCTTGTGGGGGATGTGAGGGTTGGAGGATGCCTGGGCAAAGTGATCATGAGATCATAGAGTTCTCAGTGCAGGGTGAGATGAAGAAGTAGGTCAGCAGAACAGTCGAGCTAAACTTTCAGTGAGCAGACGTTGGACTGTTCAGAAGGCTGGTCAGAAAAATCCCATGGGAGGCGCTCCTTAAGGGCAAGGGAATCCATGAGGGCTGGGCACTCTTCAAAAAGGAACTCCTAGCAGCTCAGTAGAAAACCATCTCCACGTTCCGCAAAAGTAGCCGGTGGGGCAAGAAACCAGCATGGTTGAGTAAGGAGGTCCTGAGAGACATCAGTAAGAAGAGGAAGGTCTACGAGCTTTGGAGGAAGGGGCAGGCATCCTGGGTGGATTATAGGAAGTGAGAATGTGCAGGGAAAGAATTAGGAGGGCTAAGGCCTAACTAGAAATCAGATTGGCCAAGTCTCTGAAAGACAATAAAAAAATCTTTCTACAAATATATCAACAGTAAAAGGAGGACTAGGGAGAACCCCCAGTCCCTACTAGATGCAGAGGGAACAACAGTAACAGGAGAAGAAGACAAGGTTGAAGTTCTCAATGCCTACTTAGCTTCAGTCTTTAATAGTAAGGAAAGTTGTTCCTTCTGTGCACATCCCCAGGGGTTGGAGGAGCAGAACGGGCTTCCCACAATCCAAAAGGAGGTGGTTAGACACTTGCTTGCCCAGCTAGACGTCCACAAGTCTATGGGGCTAGATGGAGTCCACCCAAGAGTTTTGAGGGAACTGGTGGATGTGCCTGCCAAACCCCTTTCCATCACCTTCCAGAGGTCCTGGATGACTGGGGAGGTACCACTGGACTGGAGGCTGGCTAATGTCATGCCCATCCATAAGAAGGGGCACAAGGTGGATCTGGGGAACTACAGGTCTGTCAGTTTGACCTCAGTGCCAGGGAAAGTCATGGAGCAGGTGATCTTGAGTGCTATCATGAAGCACATGCAAGAGAACCGGGTGATCAGGCCCAGTCAACATGGGTTCACAAAAGGCAGGTCTTGCCAAACCAACCTGATTGCCTTCTGTGACAAAGTGATTTGGCTGCTGGATGAGGGAAAGGTTGTGGATGTGGTCTTCCTGGACTTCAGTAAAGCTGGGGTTGTTTAGCCTGGAGAAGAGGAGACTGAGGGGAGATCTCATTGCTCTCTACAACTACCTGAAGGGAGGTTGTGGAGAGGAGGGAGCTGGCCTCTTCTCCCAAGTGACAGGGGACAGAACAAGAGGGAATGACCTCAAGCTCCACCAGGGGAGGTTCAGGCTTGACATAAGGAAAAAAATCTTAACTGAAAGGGTCATTAGGCAATGGAACGGTCTGCCCAGGGAGGTGGTTGAGTCACCTTCCCTGGAGGTGTTTAAGGCATGTGTGGATGAGGTATTGAGGGGCATGGTTTAGAGATTGGTAGGATTGGTTGGACTTAATGATCCGGTGGGTCTCTTCCAACCTGGTGGTTCTATGATTAAAATTATTATTCAAACCACTTTACTATCTCAGTAAGACTGTGTATAGCAGTTTCTACAGGTGGCTGGTTAAAGTATTAATTGCCCATGCACACTTACAAAATTATAAATGGTTTGGTTAGGTGGCAGCTGAGAAAGCAGGATCTGAGATCTCAAAGGTGCTCAAACTCTGTCCTCTTAGTTCCATACAGGTTTTAGCTCCTTATGTTTGGTTCTCCAGGACAGCTGAAAGAGTCTTGTTAACAATACTGATAACTGCGGGACTTCAAAAAGAGGGAGATGCACATTCCAGGAATATAGGATGCAGTAAAAGGGTTTTTATATCCAAGGCGAAGTTCTTTTTTTAGGATGCTTGTCTGCAGCTCCTGCTAAAGTCAACCAGAACTATGATGTTCATCCAAGGGCAAAATTTGACATATAACATTCATTTTATGCTATACACAAGTCTAAATAGGGAAAAGATGAAATGCATAACTGAAAATTAGCTGTTAGGTTTGGATAAAGCAGAACTGAAAAGCAGCAGCTGTCCAAGTGCAGGAGCATAATTTAGTTTGCCGTAGTCCATGTGCAATTCTATTAGCATCATATCTCCTTTTTCTGTTGTGACGACTCAGCTGACAGAACACAGGAGTATTAATACATCTTTATGAATGTATTCACAAGCAGATTTATGCCCAGAAATATTGAAGGGCTACTGGATCTACAGTATGGAGAAGAACTCATTGTTTGCTCATACTCCACACTCACTTAGGTAACACTATGGTGGTTTGCTTTCTCCTAGTGCACATAAGAAGGAACTTGTGCTATCAGCAACACACAGTGAAGGGATTATGTGCACAGTGACCTGCAAACAAGTCTGAAACAAGCTTAAAGCTTCTTTCTGTATACCAAAACAACCAAAACTGCCCATATTTCCCCCTTGTTGAAGGTCAGCTTGAATGCTTTTCTTATACCTGCTGGCACAGTAAAATGTCAGCATATTGTCTGCATGTTGCTGCTTTAATTTCTCCATGACAGAAGAGGTACAGAGATGATGATGATGATGATGATGATGATGATGATGATGATGATGATGATGATAATAATAATAATAATAATAATAATAATAATAATAATAATAATAATAATAATATCATCTCGGTCATATGATCCTGAACTAATGTAGTTAAAGCAAAATCTTTTCCCCTGATAGGTTTTGCAAGGACCAATCAGTAACTGCTTTGTTTTCCTCGTGTCCATTTCATGAGAAATGTGAGTTGCACTCAGGAATTATCTGCATTATTATCAAGATGAAAGAACTGAAAAAAACAAACAAAAAAAAAGCAACCACCCTTTAAAATTTACCTGCAAAAGAAATAAAAGCAGTGAACATCTCACTTTTCTGAAGTGCCAGTTTCAATCTGTTCATTTTGGGTGGAGAGTGGGACAGAAAATGAAAGCACAAAATTTGAAAAAATCTCGCTAGGAGGTAGGCATTCAAGTACATCTCCCACAGAAGAAGCCAAGTCCAGACCTTGCAATACCCACATTGCTCTATTATCCACACACTCGGACAATGTCTAGACAATTCGATTGTAAATAACAGTCTTTCTGGGCTGCTATTAGGAACAGGAGCCATGTAAGAATTACGTAAAGTCCTAAGTGCAGATGTACCTTATACAGAAAGAGGGAGAGCAGAAATGCCCCTCTGTGTGTATACACATAGGTTTATTTAAAAAAAAAGCACAGAGGAAGTTACTAAAGTTAGTAATACAATTCATTGTGGCATTGGCAAAAAACTCTCAGGCAATACATATTTCTTTGGATTCTCCGAAAGTTTCTACCTATACTAACTGAATTATACAATTAACTAAGTGTGGAACTAATACACTGGCATTACAGCATGGAGCTACATAAAGGCCATCACAATTACTCAAAGATAAATATTTATCAATAAACTATCTAAATTTTACTCTGTTTTCTTTTCCTTGAAAATAATTTTCTGCACAAAACCCAAGAAGTCAATAGAAGCAGTGAGTGTTCAGTATCACTCAAATTTAGTTTACCCTGCAGCTTAAGGAGACATTCAGCAAAGCTTTCTCCAATGTTTATACTACCATGAAACCTTGTTTTAGTGAATGTTTATATAACAGTCTAAGGAAGAAGGCAAACGAAAAAAAATCTTTTCAAACTCCTGTTATTGCATTTCAGTGATAAGTCCATGCAGGAATAAGAGCCTGAGTAAGATTACAAACTAAAAATTACATTTAATAAGTTAACAAATCACTTAGGAAGAAAAGCAATAATGTCTTAGTGAAATCTCATTTTAAAGTACGTAAGGTAGCACACAGCATTCATCCTCGCACAAGTATAGGGATACTTACACAGTGGGCTATCAGAAACTTCCTTAATAAAGATAAGACTTCTCTATGCTATACGCTGGCATGTACCTGCAAGGGAACTAAGACTTCTTGGAACCATTTCTGAAACATAAAATAAATATTTAAATGTAAATCCTAGAAAAATTAACCATTCCAAAGGCTAAAGTTACACTTCTGCACTTTCTTTCCCACTGTTCCCTCCACTGTTACAGGCAGTATCTCAATTCTCAATATACATGATAGCAAAGTCACTGGGTGTCAGTACAAAATTCTCCAAGACACTACTTTTGTGCTGCTGTGCACATGACAAATCTCTCCAGTCTAATCAACCCATCTCTAGCCAAATCGCACAGCTGCTTCTGCATGGACCTACTTGCTTTCAGAGCCAAACAGCATGGATATGGGTCATGCTCTCCTTTTCTTCTGAGTACTCCCTTCTCACCCCAGCAAAACCAAAAGCAAAGTATTTGTAGATCAACAGACATGAGGAGGGGGGGGGGGGGAAGGCTGAAGTGATCCAACACTCCTCATGTAGAGAAAAAGAGGAATCTATTTCAGTATTAACTTCTATTCAGCCTGCAGGAAGATACTTCAGTCCTTAAGAAAGTCCCATCAGTGGGAAGAGCATAGTAAGTGCCTAAGCATGGAGATAATGCAGTCCCAAACCCAAAAGATATAGTATTAGTAAAGCAAGTTTATTAGCTCACCTGTTCTAATTTGAGAAAAAAGAAAAATAAGTTTTCTAATTTTTCAGCTAAGTCTCATATAAGTAAATTCATTTTCTAAAAGTTAACTGTTTATTTTTCAGACAGTTTCTCCCTAGAAGTGATAACATTGGTATGCAAAAGGAGCATTATTTATACTTATTCCTACAGAAACCAAAATCATGCTCAAGCTGGCGGAGTGATCTAAGTCAAAGAAGCGAAAAGGGGTCACACCTGCAGGGAGAAGCAGACAGGGCAGGAGACCCAAAACTGACCAGTGTATTCAATCCCATATACATACTACTTGGTATAAAACTGAGGGATCACAAGACTCAGACTCTATTCTTTGATGGCTGATGACCAATGAGGATCTCACCTGTCTTTCTGCCTTGATCCCAGACCCATGCATTCCTAAATCCAGCTTCTGAGTCCACCTCCCTGCTGCCACTGAGTCCAGCCTGGGACCTTTTCCCAGTACCTGCTCTGCAGTACCTGTGTTGATGCAGTCATTGAAGGGTGAAGCAATTTCATATATTTGTTAATATTTTATTATTTTCTTATTTCTGGGATTTTCTTCGTTATTATTTTATTGCATTAAAGTTGGTTTAGTTCTAGCTTCCAACCCACAAGTTTTTCTTCTCTCATTTCCTTTTACCTAGATTGGGGCAGGGGAGGACAGGAATTAGGGCCATCCACAACTGCTTACGTTTAGCTGCCAACTCAGGACAGAGCTAAATCATGATAACATCATATTTTTGTTGGCATCAATACTGCAAAAGATTTGAATTACACACTCCTACCTACCTTAGCATCACCTGTTTTTTTCAGACATCTACCAAAAACAACTTCAGTACTCAGTCCTCGAAGTCTGATACCACTAACATTATCTGTTAAGCCTTTTGGGGTAAACTACACAGGGCCTTAACCTGAAATGTTCAATCATTTGTCAGAAGCATAATCATAAAGAAAGGCTCATCTCTTCTTCTTCAGATAAATCCACAGGTCACACTCCCATTTCATACTGGCGAAATAACCAGATGCAAACACGTGAGACAAGTGAAGGAGGAATTATTAGCACCAAGCAGCAGCTAACCATATGAAAACTAGCACTCAAGTGTCTGAAGGTCTACATTCAAACATGGTTCAGACCTTACAATGCTAACTTAAATCAGACTTTGAAGGGAAGAGCCAAAATCGCAACAGTCAGCAAACCTGTATGCCTGGGACCAGTCTATCCCGCAGTCTATCTAAGGAGACAGGCAAAGGGAAGAACAAAGCATGGATACAGCACAACTGCCTAACTCAACTGGCAACATGTCATGCATTTGCAGGCCACTGGACATCATTCTATCTGACCCTATTGCAAAAACTCCAGTACACCAGAAATCCATTAGCAGTGATGTTCTGGCAAACCACCAATACACCCTATTATAGCAAAAAAGAAATGAAGATCAAAGAATGATTATGGATCAAGGCTAAAGATCAGCAAGCTCACACAGAAAATAGATTGTAATGTACGATTTAATGATTCTTGCAAAAAGAGAAAGACAAAAGAAACTCTCTGACTTTGTACCAAAGCAAAGGCTGTGCATATAAAAATTAAAAGCTCCAGCAAGCATTTTTCATTAACACTGGAAATTTTTTTATGTTAATCTCCTCAGCCAGACTTGGCAGTGTCTTTACAGTATCCTATTCAGACTGATCTTTGCTGTTTCGCTGCAGCTTCAAGTTCCATGAATTCCACCTACCAATGAGCAACTTACAGAAGTGAAACACAATAAGCTAAATTTATTTCTTAGCTTATTTCTAGGAATTTTCCTCTATAATCAAATTGGCTGCTTTATATGGACAGAAATGCATTGATAATCTGATGCCTTCGGATAGATTCCCATCTTTGTAGTCAGTGAGAGAACTACTTTGCTTCTTACAATTGAGTAAAAACAGAGGTGATGCTAAAACACATGGCAATATTACATTAAGTTCTTTATTCCTTCAATGATATGTAGAAATAGCTGTCACTTTAAGAAGGAAAGATATATCTCTGAAAAAAGCATAACTCCACTATAGAAACATTACACCAAGCTCATTTCTTCTCCTGTTCTCTTAGCATAACTTCACTGAATACTACCAAGATTTGACAGAGCAAGTGGAAAGTGATTCATTATAAAAGCAATAATAATCAGAGAAACAGTAATAATTTTCCTGTTGCCACCAAAGTTGTCTCTGTGAAAGGAAGCACAACACTTACAGGAAAGGGACAGTTTTGCTCTAACTGAACTCTTTAGCAGAGGAAAAATCTTCAAGATGTGCTTTTTTTAGCTAGTTGGCCAAAACATACCCAAAATTCAGTCTTCAAAAAGACAGGGTAATTTTATCTTTCTTTCAAAATCATGCATTAAAGTAATCTCTACAATGATTTGGAGTCTCAAACTGTCACTACAATATATTTGATAACACACAAACAGGGACTTAAAATTTGTCATGCCCTTTGGACATGAATGCCTTTGTTTGCTATTCTGAGGCAAATCTCAAATCTTTGGTATTTACGCCAATGTACTGTATATCATGAGGGGGTGGTTTACTTTAGGGGATAAGTACATCCTGTACAATTGTAAGTCTTCCTATACATTTATATCCTCCCCAACAGATTCTTCAGCAAGAACAAGGAGATCGGATATGAAGTAAAACAACACAGGGTAAAAATAAACTTAGCTATTAAAAAGTTGTATTTTAAGTAGTTTTATTTCTTTGAAGAAAGAAGGCAAGAAAAATCAAGAGTGAAAAAAATGTATTGAATTGACATTTTACATCTCAAAAAAGGGTAGAAGGCCAATGTGAGAAACGCTCATTCACCAGTAAAATTATTAAAAAGGACAAAGTCTTCAAAGCAAAGATAATAATTTTTATTATACAATTCAGTGCCAAATCGGATGCCCTTCAAAAAAAGGCATAAAATCCTACAGAAAACAATGAGTATATATACTAGTTTTAAACAAAGAATATAAATTTCTTCAAAGTTGCTCATTATATTTTTCTTGTCGTATTCAACCATGTCCGGAGACTCCCGTCGGGTTATCGTTGCCAACTCTATCTTGTTAGACATCTAAGCATCATGTCTAGATACTGTCTACATATTATTTCTCGATACATGACAGATTTATATGGAAGGTAATTAAACATGCACACCAGTTGCAGCAAAACTTATCAATCAATTCTCACACCAATTTAGAGGAAATCACTTTCATAGGTCACCTTTAATAAATGCAAAAGATGATTCTTCTCCTTCATCTCACTGTGTATCACACTAAATGACAGCATTTTATTTCCTTTGGGATGGTAGAAATAAAGTAAATGGAACAGAATGAGGACACAATAAATACTCTTTAACATCATTTTCCTTTTTTTAAAAAAAAAAGAAATGGAAATATTGTATGTCCTTCGGTCAGTTGATAAAGGGATCTTTTCTGGTCTACATGAATTTATTTGTATTTTATGGTATTACAAAGAGATTCCATACTCCTTGGTTAAAACAGTTGAAAAGAAACAGAAAAGACATTTAAGAAAAGAAACAGAAAAGACACTAGAAAAAGAAAATAGTTATTTCCAATAATACACCATAAAACACGGCTCAGTGCTTCCACTAGGATTATTTGACAGTACATTTCATTAAAGAACTTACTATATTTGTGCAATGCAAATTGTTCCTTATTTGCGTAAATAACAGATTTTAAAGCTCTATGTGATGAACAATATTAATTAGGTAACTTTCATTGTTTGATCAATCTACTGGTATTTCACAATGGAACTTGGATAATAAAGAACTAAAACTGAGTAGGAAACAGAATTTTAAAGATATACTGAGTTCTGTGCAAATCAGAAGATTATTTAAAAGGAAAATTATCATATAACTGAAAAAAACCCCAGGCAATTAGATGAGGCATTATAGAAGCATCACAGCAACAGTTAATCGCAGACAGTTCCAAGGCTAGGAAAGTATCAGGAGTCCATCTGTGAACTGAGAGGATCAGGTTATAGTCAAGCCAACCCTGACCTACAGTACATCAACAGAATAAGAGTATCTTTGCATTATACGCAAGAAGTGAAAGGTTTACCAGTGGTACACTTGTCTAGTAAGTCTTTTAACATATTTGTCTATAATTCAGAAGCAAACTCTGTGGGGGACAGCTCTGTCAAAAGGCAACAAGCCTGATTTAGTACAAGGCACCACCAGCAGGACAGGATACAAACCCCAACAAGTAGCCAGCACATCTGGCTTCCTTGGTCACAGCAGCCCAAACAAAAGGTAAAGAAGACCACGGGCAGGATCAGTAGTTTCCTACCAGATCTGCATTTGCTAATTGGTGCTCTGGGGTTTGGAAACCTGATTTTTACACATGTTTTGGAAGAAGAAAAAAGAGTCCCCATAGGGAGGGGTCATTATGTTGGGTGCGTGTCTCATGCTGATACAGCTGAGAACAGAATCTTCAAACAAAATTACTGAATGTGTTTTGTTTGTGGCTTTCTTCAAGGTAACAAACTTACTGCACTAAGATGACACAACTGTTGATAAATGAGGTTTTACCTACCAGCAGGGTCCAAGCAAATGGAAACAATTATATTAAAGACTACACCACACGAAGTCTGTCAAAAGGAGCCTGTTTTCCAGCCACTAACTGAGGGAACGTGAGCACACTTGTCTTGAATCTTCCTAGGAAAAAAGTACTAAAAATGCTACCTAAATCTCATGAAGTCACAGAAACAAATGGCTGTAGACTTCATAATGTAAGGAAAGAAAACAAGTCTTCTGCTTTGATACAACACATATTTTGTGCACAAGTCTAGCACTGTTATTTCGTGGGTAAGATGCTCTGTATGTTAACAACATATTGTTTTAATACTGTCAATTCAGTCTCTGGACTCAAAACACATTTCCTGAGTAGAACTGCTATCCTGAGTAAAAGACAGTTAAATAATCTATTCCTCATGTAGAGACCTTGCAGAATTAAAGACCGTGAGTTTGTACACTGATGGCTATTCAGTCATCCACTAGGTCCTTCAATTCCTCCTAGAAAGACTAATAATTTTTACTATTCATTCTCCTTATCTTCAGTCCTAGCTCCATGCATCACTTGACTCCTTGTCTAGAAAAAGGGCTTCCAATTCATTTCACTGCTTAACTGAGGGATGTATTTGAGCCCCAAGCTAAAAAACCCACAGCACTTCCTCTGTTTCTTTAAGTTCTATTTTTAATGCACACATTTAGAAGGTTATGATGTCAAAGGAGTTCTCAAGGAGAAAGTAAGAAATAAGGCAGAGCAGCTGGACAACACAGGAAAAAGCATATGAAGGGAACAGTATCAGCAGAAAGGCTGCTGACTCACAGCAGAGATGCCCTATAAATGACAGCATAGAAAAACCCCACTATTCACATTCCAGTTCATACATTTGCCTGCCTACCACCTACTTCATATGTCTTAGTCTGAACAGTATTTATATGTCACAATTCATACGACAATAACAGTGTTGTAACCACAGTGATCTGAGAATCTAAGTGACCGAAAGTAAGACAAGATAATTGCTTTTATTAGACTGACTTGTGTAGGTGTTGCTTGATTTTGTAAACACAAATCCTATTCTAGCTCTTAAGACATAGCTAAGTACAGAAATAGTTGGAAAGGTCAGTGATCTGTTTTGTGTTATTTACAAAAGTATCGGCAATGTATATACAATCCAAACACAAGTAAAAAATCTGATGCCCAAACTAATGTTAGTATGTGAGGACAGAGTTCCAGAAATTACACTTTGACTGCCATAGTCACTTTGTAAAGGCTAAATCAAAAATACAACTAATTTTGCAGTCTTTCATAATGGCTAGATGTCATTTGATTGCTAAAATTACCACCACTTGGAGATACTCAGCACCGCAAAGATAAATTTGTAGGCCCTGAAACATATTAAGCAATTTGATTCTTTCCCTAGTTTAAGCCATTTGACTTTAAAGAATATGCTAAATATAGCACATGATAGATCTGCACATATGAGGCATCTCTGTATATGTGTGTAAGATACATAGCTCCTAAATGATCTGGTTATTTAAGCAAAAATCATCAAAAACCAAAACATTACAGTTATAGAATGACAATGCCTCTCCAGAATAATTTATCATTTTCATTCTAAACACACACTCTCACAAATACATGGCAATACCTTTTTTGTAATTATTTTTTGCGTAAAAAAAATTCAGACTATGGAAAGGCCATTTACTCAGTGCTGATAATCCCATATGTTTTAATTACTCTACCATAAACCAGCAAATATTGCTTCCTAAAAGAAGGAAAATACTCTTTTTCACATTCGCTGAGAAGAAAGCAAAGGACTGACCTTTTCATAACTCTTTTTAATGGCCAAGGAAAGTATCTTACGAGGGCATGCATGGGTTTTGTTGATATATAAATGTTTTCATATGCTGTTTTCCTTAGAAATCCCAAAGCTTTAAGCTTTAAATGGTGTTTCAGGAACATCAGGGGAATTCTTTCACACAGAACTACCTCACAGTGACAACACTTGGAAAAATACAGATAAATGAAATAAATCACTTTTCTATCATTCTAACCAGAATGCAAATTAAGTACTTACATGCATTTCACAGACACCACTTAAACGTCCCATATCCCCATCCAACTGAACACACTAGCAAACTTGTGGTGATTTCAACAGCCTTTACCATTAGCTGGTACTTAATCAAAAAATCTATAATCAAAAATAATAATCATAACAGAAATGTATTAACCTAAACCTAAATTAGAATATTAATAGATAAAATATTAACCTATTAATAAATAAAAGTTAATGGAGTTATCAAAAGTAATTTACCCTTTCCAAAAGAAGTCTTAAACACGAAGAAGCATTATACAAAACAAATTAAAGGAAGGTGATAAGCCTACTGACAATCAGCATAGGTCTATGGAAAATTTTCTTGTCAAAGAAAACCTGATATTTTTCTTGTACAGGATTACAAATTCAACAATAGTAACAGTGGTGAGATAATAAGATCAAAGAATATAGTTCACATTTACTAAACAATCAATTCTAAGCTTGAAAGAAGGAAGTGTTTAAAAAATAAAAAAGGAAAAATTAGGAAAAAAGAAAGAAAAAGAACAAAATCTTGGGAGAATCTTGAGAACAACATAAAAAGTGATATAGATATATCAATTATAAATGCAAAAATTGTGCTAACTTTCTATGTGATACTACCAAAAAACTCTACAATTCAGCAAAGATACTGACAAACTGGGGAGGTCAGCAAAAAGATATGGAAATTATTAAAGACCTTTTTATCAAAGATCCAGAAACTCAATCTATTTTATAACAAAAAGGTGGCTGATATGCTATACAAGCCAAGATGGGAGGAAAACTCAATGCCACAGGACCCTTTCAGTCTAAAACTACTGTTCAAACTTCCATCAGTGAGGGTACTTATACTATTCAAACAATTTATCTTTTGACAGATTCTTAATTCTCATACTTCTTCAACACAAAACTGGAAAAAAAAAATTCCACAAAAGGCAAGAAAGCTTAGTGATGACAGCTACACAGGTCTAACTGCATAATCCCAGATATTCACCCTAGCCTTAGGATGAGTTTAGTGATATACTACTAAACCCTTAAGTTCTTGGTTTATCTTAGTTTATATTTTAGCCCAAATAGAATTAGCTGGCAGAAATCTCTGCAGAACTGACATTTTTTCATTAAAGTTTTTTTAAAAAAAAGAAAGAAAGAAGGCACTATTTTAAGTAAGAATCAATTACCAAAAGGAGATTGTGCCCAAGTGGGGCTCCTCTCCCTGCATGCACTGGACATGAATAAGGAAAGTGAACAGAGCTTGCATTCCCTCAATCCAAATAAATTCCAGCTGCCAGTGAGAAAAATTGGCACTGTGTGCAGCCAAGACATTCATTACAATAACTAATAATGAATTGAGTTTGACTTCAGTGGGACCCAAAACAACTTAAATGAAAAGCTGCTCCTCCCTAGGCTTGCTCTGACCACCACTTACTACATGCAGTTACCAGGAGTCATTACAAAAGTAATGAAGATCATAAAGCACAGAGTAGTTTTAGACGAGGAATGGCAGATGGGTCCTCTCGCACCAAGCAGCACAACCCAGCAGGGCACATCACTTCACATGCCCATCCTGCAGGTGACCAGGAGGAGCTCAAGACTCACAGGGACAACGTGAGAGAAAGACATACTAAAAATTATAATAGTCAGAAACAGTGTAACTGCATTTTTTATACCATGTCAAAAACCTAATAATTTTTAATTCCATACAGCCAAATGTTTACAATTTAGAGCAGTTTTAGGGATATGTTTTTCATTTACAGCTTACATGACACATTGATATTAGTGTTCGAGACAATGTGCCAAGAGAAATTACAGACAAGGTTTCAGCAGTTTGTCTCATGGAAAAGCTGGCACTTGTCTGTCAAGTTGCCTTTTATTTCACTTCCATTTTCAGGATTTTTTAATGAAGTTTATGATCTGATTCTGTAAGGTTCACAAAACTCTAGTTAAACTATTCCTACCAAATGCCTTCACCCTTTTCAGCAGAAACTGCAAAAAACATTCAGAAGCATGGAAAAATTGTTAATTCCTGGAGTGCCAGGAACCTTCCACTATCACCAACCAGAAGTAATTTCACTTAACACTGAAATATACAAAATACATATCAATATTTACTGAAGAATTTCTTTGACTTGCCTGTCTTTTGATAAACTAAATGAAAGGCGCATTTATTTTCACCATAGAGAAAAGTGACTGCAGAGTTCATAAAATTTACCTCATTTAAAATATTTCAGCCTTCTGAAGGTCAATGGCCATCGATTTACACAGTGTTAGAATTCCTCGAGGACAATCAGGCCCTTAACAGGAACAGAAGACGTGCAAGCTTCCTGAAGGAGCAGGGTTTCTGAGTATATCTTGTCCAGCCTACTCCTTCTTTATAGCTCATTCTCCCCTAACAGATGGACTAGAGAAATTGTATTTATGTTGCAAGAAGAGAGAGCAGGTGGCAATTATGCCCCATCCAAGTGA
Organism: Coccyzus lansbergi; assembly: GCA_033558105.1. Taxonomy (NCBI): domain Eukaryota; kingdom Metazoa; phylum Chordata; class Aves; order Cuculiformes; family Coccyzidae; genus Coccyzus; species Coccyzus lansbergi. The sequence continues at coordinate 4,515,226 of JAUMJK010000306.1, forward strand.
CTGTCATTTGGAAGGAAAGAGAGCAGTCCTCAAGTGCCAGGTATAAACTTGAAATCCTTATTTATGCTCATCACCCTTTAGAGTGCATCCCCATCACCACAAATCTGAGGATTTCAGGGTACCAATGCGTTCATTCTCACAAAAAAAAAAAAGCCATGATCAGGGAGGGCTCTTCTAGTTAAAGCATAAACAGTCGGGACATGTGCAGATGGCTGGACACTCCAGGGACCTTTCTGAAGGCCAAGAGTCTCCTCAACAGGGCACCTGGTGCCCAAATTACACCTCTGAAGTGACCACAATTCCAAGTCAGGCTCAAGAAACACTGTCTGCTTGTTTCTGCAACAGAAGACACCAGAGTCCTTGCATGAAGAATTGCACTGTAGCTAAGAAGGGTCTTGACCATCTTTCTTGGCTGTTGTGGCTATTGCAAAGTGAACATGGGGTGGTCACAACAAGCCAAGACCTGTCCACACTCTAGACAAGCACAAATGCTGTAGTTTTTCTCATCAACCAACTTGCAGCATGCTCTTTCCAACTCCCACCCCATGATCATACCTCGTGCTTTGGGCCATTACGCTATTAGGTCTCTGCTGCTCCACATGCAGACAAACATGCTCTAGCCCAGGTCTGCAGGACCAAAAGGGCTTCTAAGAGGTTTTTGGAATCATGTTCTGTTTCCTAGTGAGCTCTGCTGTTTAATCACATAATTGCAACCCAATATGAGAGTGTAAGTGGTCACATGACTACATTTAAGAAGAAATACACTGCATGAAAAAAGAAACAGTCATGTACTGAGCCACAGATTCCTTCACAGCATTAAAAAGTTCAAGGGGAAGGACTCAAATAAATAGATACCGTACTTAATTGCTCTGCAACTCCTGCACAGTTCAAGGTTGACTGCCAGAGCTGGACACTTGCTGAAGGAGGGAAGGCAATGAGCAGTCCAGCAGACAGGCCCCAGGTTTGCTAATGCTGAAGGTAGCATTAATGAAGGTGTCCAGAGAAAACAGCTCTATTAGGTGCAGTCCTAAATGTATAAGGACACCGAGGCAATGGATTGATAAACACACTGATGCAGCTAATGCATTCCTAACCTTTGCCGAAGGGATTGAACCTTTTAAAAATATAGCTGACTTGATCTGAAAGCTCCTTTGTAAATACTTCAGCCAGTTCAAGAGGTAAAAAAAAAGTCAAAAAAGAAACACTGCATCTTTTAAAAGTTCATTGCAGAGATATTAGGGCCACTCATGGGGAAAAAAGGAAGAGAGAAGGAATGATCATGTATGTGGACAAAATTCCACAACAGCAAAAAAGAAAACTACACTGTAAATGCACCAGCTTTTTATTACCTTTTTTTTTACTACTATTATTCAAGGTAATGTTTCAGTGTATCTCGCATTTGCATTTATTGTGAACAAATACACATTCAAAATCGGTTAAGATCCAAAGAGAACAAGAAGAAAGCAAGCAGATTTCAATTTTAAATTTAACTGCCACACTGTAATGCCAGTTGGAAAATTATTTTTCCTTCCTCTCAATTGTATATAATTGCAGAACATGCCCATCCTGGCCTTAGTTTTCCTCAAGTCTGAAATGTCAGTGTAAGCTCTGCTCTTTTATTTCCCTGACCACCTCCTGCATCTTTCCAGCTTGTTCCTTCAGTTCCATACCTGTGTTGCAAGAGGTGACAGAGGAAGGGACTAGGAAAGGAAAGTTTCTTCAACTAACACCCAGATTCAATAGTAGCAACTTCTTCTGTGAAGTGGAGATAAAACAGAGAGTATCAAGCAGTGGAGGATGAAAGAGGAAAGCAAGAGCCCATAACATTTCCGCCAGCCTCAATTGCCAGGGTACAAAAAGTTGTCAAGAAAAAGACTGCAATAAAAGCAAGACAGATTTGTGGTATCTATGACAAGGCCAGAGGGGACAATGATTCCCGATGGAAAAAAAGAGAAAGAAATGTTTGACTTATCAGAGAAATTAGTACATAGATGGAAAACATACAAACACAATGGAATATGTCATAATAATGAATGCTCCTCCTCCTTCTCCTTTCTCTTAGTTTTTATTGCTAAGTAGATGTCATACAGCCTGGAATATCCTTTCAGTCAGTTTGGGTCAGCTGTCCTGGCTATGTCACTACTCAAGATCTTGCCCACTTCCAGTACATCAGTGAGGGGAGAAAGTTAAGAGAGTCAACAGCAGCCAAAACACTGGTGTATTATCACACCTTTCTAGCTACCAACACAAAGCACAGCACTATGAGAGCTGCTATGGGGAAAATGAACTCCATCTCAGCCAGATCCAATATACTTATTCATACAAATATTGGTCTAATATCATCAGACACAACAAAAGAATGACGTAAGAATAAGATCCATCTGAAATCAAATTTTAAATATACACATTTGTGTGTGTTTATGTGCATATGTACATGTGTATAAACAAAATTCCACCTAGAGATCTGATGTAGTTCATAAAATCACATCCTTAATTTGTCTTTTCATATACCATTATTAAATGTGTTTATTTTTATAAAGATGACCAGAAATTAATACTATGGTGTAAATCTTGGGCTTTCAGAAACTGGGACCACAAATTTAATCTACCACTGAAAATAAGAATAGGTTACTGCAACCTACTCTCAGTAAGGTAAAAATATGTATACAAATCTGCTGTTTCCAACAAGCACTTCAATGTTGTGGACTTCATGCTATTAAGCAGGAAGCACTTCCTCAAGAACTCTTTTTAAGAGCATTTATCACACAATTGTCCTTTTAAACCAGCTTCTTTCCCTCTCCTTGCAGCATAGTGCCTCTGCCATCTGTAACCAGCAAGGATTCTGTGATTTTTAAGTCATGTCAGTGCACGTAAAGAAAGCATAAAACGTACAAAATGAGGTTACAAGTGAAAAAAACCCTGATAAATGAGTGATTCCCATTGCAACCAGAATGGTTCACCTTTATAGCAGAAGAACTTGTAGCAGCTGAGCACAAACTCTTATACTGAACCACACGTCATTGCATTCAGTTATTAGGAGATGAATTACTTAACAAAGAATTTCTGTTTACTATATTATTTACTCTTTTTTTCACTTCAGAGCAGAAAAGCAAAGCAACTCCTATTTTAAAACAGCTGTGCTAAAAGGCTACTACAAAAACTCATTATTGAAAGCCATATACCAGATTTCACTTTAAGTTTACTATCATTCAATCTTTCCTCATAGCCTGAAGTTCACAGTGTGCTACTGTCACATAATGCTTCTCTGTTCCCAGAAGACTGTAAAAGCATCCAGAGAAACTTCATTCCCAACTACCTATCTCATTCTTTTTTGAGGATTAACTGTAGTGCAATTCCTGCACCTCCAGAACTCAATGCTTCATTATTAAAATACTAACAGCTACTAGATTTTAATAAATCCATCTTTCACCATCCAGGGAAGTTCTGCAACATCAGTTACACTGCAACAGTTGCTAAGTAGTAACAATCAACATATCAAAGCCTACACGGGTACTTGAGAAAAATAACAGAAGAACTTAACATATACTACTAAAAATGAGCTCATTATTATAGAACTAGCATTTGGGCTATAAATAAATACATCTTCTAAAACCTCCACTGAGAAATGGTATTTCACTGGCACCAGGTCTTGAATAAATGAAGAGTAAGATATAGTCATTACTTACTGGTTTAGCATCACATCTAGGATGAATGATGATCCAAAAGCATCAACCTGGAAGCTGGCTCGAGCAATGTGGGTAGACTGCAACATTGAAAAGACTGGAATTAATATTCAGTCAAAACAAAGTATATATTACAAGTCTGTGAGTGCAGAAACTAAATATATTTACTAAGTAACAATATGCCAGTAATCAATAAAATTGCATTAAAACGGACAAAGAAGTTTATGATCATGAATAAAAGATCTGCTTTCCAAAACTATGAAGCTTATTCAAGAATTCCCAACAACAAAACCTGTGACTAGGAAGCTCTGCCTTAGTAATGCCTCATCTTAACCCAACCACACACTAAGAAATAGTTCTTCTGTTTGAACTTCCCTCCTGGGCAAAACCTTGAGCATAAAAAAGTAAAAAAGACTGCCCCTAATGTATTACTCTTTCCTTAACCTGACTCTGGACACAGACCGGTGGAGAACAGCTGAGGTAGTACTGGTTTGGTCAGACCTGGCAGGATACACTCACAAATCTTGCCATTGTTACCTGAAAGAAACTGTTCATTCAGACAGACTCTCATTTAAGTCCATATAGTGAGGTGAAAGCAATGGGCTAGAATCTGATTAGTCACATTTTCTGTAAAGCTCTGACTCACCACACTGTAACCCATCTCCTCCAGAGGCTCTCTTTCTTTCTCTCTCTTTCTTTCTCTCTCTCTCTCTTTCCTTCTCTCTCTTTCTCTCTTTGCCATGTATTTTCCCTGAATTGCCCTCATTCAGTCCTATAGGGAACAAACATGGGAATACTTTGTAACTCACTATCTGCCAGAAATAGGACATCTGTTCTTAGAATCATAGAATCATATAACAACCAGGTTGGAAGAGACCCACAGGATCATCGAGTCCAACCATTCCCATCAAACACTAAACCATGTACCTCAGCGCCTCGTCCACATGTCCCTTAAACACCTCCAGGGAAGGTGATTCAACCTTCTCCCTGGGCAGCCTATTCCAGTGCCCAATGACCCTCTGTGTGAAAAACTTTCTCCTAATCTCTAGCCTATATCTCCCCTGGAGGAGCTTGAGGCCATTCCCTCTTGTCCTGTCCCCTGTCCCTTGGGAGAAGAGCCCAGCTCCCTCCTCTCCACAACCTTCTTGCTGCAGTGGAAGAAAATACTCAGTTATCCAAGGGAAATGCAACGGTTGTTTCTAGATGTGAAAACTCCTAAGAAACAGAACATTCATGTTATTTAACTAATTAATATGAAAACCTAATTTCAGACATTTTGGAGCAGTTTTAATGTGTTTTTATTTTCTTTCCACTGAAACCTGCACATTAAGATTTGAAACATGTAGTCAGAAGAATCTACAAAGAAACACTGAAGAGCCACTTAGAATTCTAAAGTACATTTCTGTAAACAAATACAAGACAGTACAACTGTAACAAACGATTTATTGAAAACTCTGGGAAACACCAGGCAGAATAGGATAATATGAATCATCAAGTTCACTCTCTAAAACTACTAGCAGACTTTCAATAAGCATTAAACCCAGAAGAGCTGAGAACACCAGTTTCCCTCGAAAAAAAAATGGCAACAAGGAAATGGGAAGTTGAAGGAATCATGCTTTTTTATTTATTACATTTTTTCAGTTGCCCTGCAATGGAATGGGGGGGTTATGTCAAAAAAGAAAAACCTGATATAGACAGCAAGACTGAGTGCACCCTCAGCAAATTTTCAGATGACACCAAGAGGCTGAGTGGTGCGGTTGCCATACCAGGACAGGATGTCAACCAGTGGAACTTGGACAAGCTGGAGAAGTGGGCCTGTGTGAATCTCTTGAGGTTCAACAGGGTCAAGTGTAAGGTCTTATACCTGAGTCAGGGCAATCCATGGTTTCAATAAAGGATGGGAGATAACGTGATTGTGAGTAGCCCTGCAGAGAAGGGGGTGTTGACTGATGAAAAGCTTGATAAGAACCAGAAATGTGTGCTTGCAGCCCAGAAGGCCAGTGTTATCCTGGGCTGCATCAAAAGAAATGTGGCGGGCAGGTCAAGGGAGGCAATTCCTCTCTTGTGAGACCCCACCTGGAGTACTGTGTCCAGTTTGGGAATCCTCAACATATGAAGAATATGGAACTGTTGGAATGAGTCCAGAGGAGGGTCACAAAGATGATCAGAGGTCTGGAGCACCTCTGGTATGCGGACAGGCTGAAAGAGTGGTGGAAAAGAGAAGGCTCCGAGACCTTACAGCAACATTCCAGTACTGAAAGGAGGTGTACAGGAAAGCTGAGGAGGGACTTTTTATAAGGGCAGAACAAGGTAAAATGGCTTTAAATTGGCAGCATGGGGAAGGAAGAATTAGATTAGACATTAAGAAGAAACTCTTCACGATGAGGGTGGTGAGGCACTGGAACAGGTTGTCCAGGGAAGTTGTGGATGCCCCCTCGCTGGAAATGTTCAAGGCCAGGCTGGATAGGGCCTTGGGCAGCCTGGTCTGGTGGGAGGTGTCCCTGCTCATGGCAGGGGGGTTGGAATTAGATGATCTTTAAGGCCCCTTCCAACCCAAACCATTTTACGATTCTAATACATATTTATAAACAGTTGATTCCTTTCATTAAAAAAAAAAAAAGTCAATTTGTCCCACTAGATTATGCTCAGGCTGTGTGCCCTCCATAAAAATGCCTAGCTGTGCCACCACATGCATGCACAGTGAATGTGCATGCAAAATGGTTTGATAGAAATTCCAGATATTTAAATTACTTTTTAGAAGTATTGCAGTACTAACTGAAAAGCTTCTTAGAAGGCCAAAAGATGCAATTTATGGAGTCAGTTATCTTTTCGGCTATGCTCATTACATCTAACTCACTTTGTAATGCAAGCCACATCTTCGTGAAGTGGTTCATACAATTTCTGGATGATCAAAGAGCACCTCTTTTGAACAAATGTATAATCCTTGACTAACTAACTGAATATAACATAGCTAATGAATTACCATCGATATTAAAATCCTACTTCCAATCCCAAAAGGCCTCTAAAAACCCCAAACCTGCAGTTATTTCCTCACATCACTCATTTTTCTCCTTGTTTGAAATGATGGGCTTTAAGCCTGCCCAAAATGAACCGTGACATAGCAAGCTGGTACATGCAAGGGAACAATGGACACACATAGCATGTACAGACTCCCACAGCACGTATGGCCACTCACACATCGGTCCACCATTTAGCTGCATCTGGCCTGCAGCATTTAGCACATCCACAAATACAGCATAAACAATCATCAACATACTATCATGTTCGCATTTGCACTTCTTTTCCAACTCTCAGGCAGCAGAGTTTGCTTTCAATGATTTTAAAATTCTGTGTTCTCTGGCTAGATGTGAATTTTTAGGCTGCTGCTCCTCGAGAGGACATGACAGGTCAAGAATAGATTAAGGTACTAGAGGTTAGTGTTAGTTCTGTCATTTCCTTATTCCACTGCAGCATGTTTGCTAAACTTAACTTACCTTCATTCACCTAGCTGCACTACGGCAGCTCTGCTGTTTGTTTTTCATCATTATATTATTAAATGAAAGGAAGATTCTACAGTACTTTATTATTTCTGTTTGTCAACAACATAGCTACATATGCCATCACTTAGCTCTGTGTACAGAATATAACCAATTCTCCTATAAACATATGCTGGGACAAAAAGAGAATTTGCCAGTAAGGAAAAATATTAAAAGTCTAACTTAAATCTGTAAATATACATACACTAAATGAAGCATTTGTCATTAAAATGTATTCACCTCATTCACTGTAAGATCAAAAATGAGGAGGTTTTTGGTTCAGTTTGGTTTTTAACTGCTAGGTATATTGTACCATATTGATTTGGTCTGGGAAATTTCCTCCCTTGAACATTACTCCAAGATAAACAATTACAAGGTTAATGTATTTCTGAGGTGACCCTGGACCACAGTTATTCCCTGACAGAAGCTGTTAATGTGGATTTAAGAGAGAAAATGCCTACTAATAAATTAAGATGAAAAATATTACACAGATTTAGTTATCCCAACACAATTGGTGCAAATGCAGGAAACTCACCATTAAGCTTAAGCTCATGTAACAAAGTGTATCACAAGTGTATCTCAAACCCACTGAGATGCCAAAATGTACAATTGGAACAGCCAGACAAATTCGGCCCTTTACAGAATCTGCAACTCTTCTACATTCAAAGAAGCATTGAACCCTGGTATGAGGTTGCAATGCACTGCAACACTGTGCACAGTAGGCTGCTGCCAAAACCAGACAGTTCTGCCCCATTCTGTCCACACCTTTCCACCTACTCTCCCTTGCCAGTTCATGTGACTACCAGAAAATCAGATCACTAGTATCAGAAAATTAATGATGACTTGGAGTGGATCCATTTTTTGTTCGACAAAATAAACTATATAGTCACACCATGACTAGATGTGATGGAAAGAAGCAGTAGAGGATGTGCAAAAGAGAACGAAGAGGAAGACAGATTCCCCCTTTCAGTGACAGCTAACAGATGTCATTCAATGTAACAAAAAACCTGCACCCTAAGAGTGTCAGCTAGTGTCCATGCCTCTGAAACAATCAAAAAGAAGTGCAAAATAAAGAAATGGATTTTAAAAAGTCTTGGCTTTACCTTATTTTTAAGCACACCTCCCTGACTACTCAGTGAATAGGTAAAATGGCCAGCTGCAAAGGAAGCTTGCAGTCATAGACATACATCAATGAAAGAACCAAGAAAGAAAGTATGCACCTTTATGCCATCTCATTCAAGCAGAAGTAACAAGAAAGACACCAACCATTGAAGCAAGATAATCAATTATGTTATTCAGCTCTCAAACCAAGGAATTTTTCTCAAAAAATTGGAGGTTTTTTCAAAAACACACATCGAAGGTTGACAGCTGAGTTGTAAAACAGGAGTTCTTTGAGAGCATGGGAGATACACTCAATGTGTGATATAAATAAGAGCCAGAAAAGTAGGATGTAACAACTTAATAGAAAAATGCAGTTCCCGTGTCTCTGAAACAATCAAAAAGTTCTGAAATTTTTATGTCATGCAACTGAAGAAGGAAAATATTGATAACAACTCTGAAACTAACTGCAGTGATTTCACATGCAATTTCTGGTTGCATTTAATGCATACTACCTTGTAAGCCCTCCTAGAGAAAATACTAAACATACCATTCATGTAATGTAACTATGGGAAGACAGAGTTTTTGACAAGTATTGCCGAGTTTAAGTATCTCAGTGAATGTCTGAAAGGAATCAAACGTAAACAGGGTGGAAAGGATTATTTCAAATCACTAAGCACAGATATTTTATCTAAAACAAATATTAAAAGCTTGAATCCTAGAAAAACAGAAGTGGTAACCAAACCTTCCTACAAAACCAAGCAGGATGTGATCCTAAATTATTTAAATCACTTGCTCCATGCTTCAGAGATCACTTTGGTAACAGAGGAGACACGGAATCAGCACCCAGTATAACTCTTCATTATTATAACAAAACACAACAGAATAATGACATTTCTGATACAATCCCTTCAGTAACCCTAACTAGGGATCAGTTTTCTCCAAAAACTGGCCCTGAAGAATAATTACCTCCAATGGGAATACACATACATAGAATAAACAACTGGTTTGTGTTAGAAGGGACCTTAAAAATCATCTAGTTCTAACCCTCACCTGCCACGGGGTAGCATAAACTACAACCCATGTATATAACATATTCCAACTCTACTGATGTAACATTACATACATTTGCAAGATTTTCATTTCAAATAGATCAAAAGTTTCCACTGCCAGTGAAACATTTACAAGCTACATACTTTCACAATAAATGAACTAATAAAAATTTCGAAAGGAAGTATTTTACAATTTTTCCTTACACTGTATATCATTAGTTGGGTGTTGAAAGCAGCATAGTAACATGACAACAAATATTTTTCCCCATCAAAAGTGAAGAAAAAGAGAATTTAAAATGTATTTTGATGTAATGTGTAAATCCTCATAATACATTTTTTACTTCAGAAATATCATGCATAAAGCACTCAGATGCTTTTTAATAAATTTTGCTGAAGAGAAAACAATTTCTGTCAAAAAAGAAGAATGTCTTTTTATATAAAAAGATGAGAAAATCCTATTTATATGCTTGCCCTTTGATACAAGAAATTTTATATTTACTGCTATTTATAGCATTGTGATTTCTAATGAAAAGATTCTGATCAAATTTGTAGACTAGAAAGAAAAGCATCAAGAGAATCAAGAAAAGAATAATACAAAAAGTCACAGCAAGAAAGAACTTAAAAGCTGTGCTTCAGAGCTTGTAAGAACAGCAAAGTTTTATAGCAGGTATTCTGTGAGACAGTCACATTTATAAAATAAGATTCCTTAGATATTAATTTAATTCCCCTCCCCTGTTTAATAGAAGACTAAAGTCTTCAATTCGTTAACAAACCTGTAAGTGTGTATGAAATGACTGCTCTTTACAATCAGTAAGTACACAGGTAAGTCCATGGGAAATTTAAACAAATACACTAATGAAATAAAATTAAAACTACTAAATATTTTATGTAGATTTACCTACAAAGAATTTTAACCATGGTTTTGAAAATAATCATTACATTTATGCTACAGTAGAGGAACATAGTGCTAATTAGCATATATACACATTATAAAAGGACAATTTTTTTTGTACTAGGAAGAAAAAGAAAGGTTTGCTCTGAGACAAAATTCAGAAATAAGCCTAGTTCTAAAACCAAAAAAATAAGTATCTCCAAATGCAACATGATTTCTTCAGTCTCTTTCCACTGCCATTTGCCAACATCTTCATCAGGAGTTCAGAGTCTAATAAATAATAAAGGACTGCAAAATCTATTTCTTACTTTCCATAGCATTCTCAAATTATTTATATGCACTCATTTACTATTGAACAGTCAGTATTTGTTATTCTTAATGCAACCTCTCCTTTTATCCATTGTATAAATCTAAACATCTATTGGTCTTTCTCTAGAGGGAGTTTTTTTCATTAAAATACTGCAGAATAGAATCATGGTTTGATAAAATGGCTTTTACAGCTGCCTCTTTAGGGTGCATTTAGTAAATATGTCACTTATTCTTATAAAAAGCTAGAAATAAGGAAAGAATTTGAGGTCCACATTAATTTTTGAATCCTACATGACATATCTGTTCCCTGTTGACAAATGAGGGTGAGGCACAGGGATTGCTAAACACCATCAGCCAGACCATGGTGCCATCACCCAATCCACTTTGGTGGGTTTTTGCCAGCTTTCTGCCGATTAATATCTTGACAAAGTCATAAACATGACCTAAAATAGTTTTTCTCCAAACAAACATCATAGTATCAATGAAATCAGTCAGAAACAAGGACCACTTGTACCTCCAAAATGCCAATAATCATTTTCAATAGTAACAAAAAACCCAAAAAACAAAACAAAACAAAAAAACCCCATCTATTTTATTATTTACTTGAAGGTTTGAAATCAGAGGTTGTTTTGGATTTACTGAATAGAGTAAAGTAAAAGGGGTCCCCAGAAATATGGATGACAGCAGCAAGACCAGGAGAAAGGAAACTTGACCATAAACTGAAGAAGTGCATTAATGCAGGTGTCACTACTGCAGAATCAATACCTGGGTAACAGCAGGGATGCTTCCGAGATCTTATAGAGGCAAGATGTGCTCTGTTGGACTCAGCTGTCTCTCTCATGCATGTCACACTAGACCTTCACCCAACATTCCAAAACTGTGGGCATTTTTGCATAGCTACAACAAACTGACTAAGAAAAAAAAGCCCTATTTTCCCCTGAAAATTTCTTGCTCTCCTTCCTCGCCTTGACTTCTTTCTCAAAAATGCACCCAAGGTCAAATGATGCAGCAGTGAAGACAGGAAAATTATTGAGCTGTCACTGCTAGCAAATTTCAGCATGAACTACCATTTGATTTCACAGATCTAAACAGAGAAATTTAATTAACTGAATGGGAAAGATGCTGCTTCCCAAAAGGCAATCCAACACTTGCTTCCAGCACTAGAACATAACCATAATACTGCACCTTACAGTGCTTTTCTGCATAGAGGATGATGTTAATTTCACTTTAAGAAAATTTTAGTTCTAACTTTATTTTCTTTGAGACTAATTACTGTAACTTCTGTGGTTGTGAAAATCTTCATATCCCAGTGAAAAGAACTTCAAGACCTTTTGTGAAGCCGCATTCTTTGTGTGTGTGTGTGTGTTTGTGGGTGTGCGCGCGTGTGTGTGTCTGTGTGTGAAAGGGGGAACAGCAAAGGTTCATGTAGAAAAGACTACACTTAACAAATGTACAAGAGTTATTAAATGTATCACTGCTGGAGTAAAACCAGAAAAATTGGTGACTGTCCAACGTCTTATTTTGAAAATGCAGTTAACAAGGTTCTTCATCAAAGACTAATGACTAGGAAAAGTATGACAAAATAGTATATCAGAGACAATAAATAATGTTCTGTTGTGGGACACGATACATAGACAAATTATATACATATAGTTAAAGTATACTCAAATTTTGTTAGATAAGTTTAGACTAAAGTAGTGAGTGAATTAGCTTAAGTAATAACTCTTGTTCAACTAGTGGTGAGAAAGCATGCAACTGTTTGTACTGAACTAAGCCCAAGGAGCATGCATAACAAGGAAAGGTGAGAAGTATAAATACTTTTGTAGTTGTTATGGAGACAGGGCATGGTGTCATAATCCCTGTTAGCATCGGACAAACAACAAGTTGGCACTCAGCTGCTCACACACTGGCCATGGGAAGGGCTGGTGATGTTGCTAACACTTTTCCTGCACCCAAGAGGAAGATAAAAAGGATCCAAGCTGGATGGGTAGGACCTGAGAAGGACTACATGTACACCTTTTACCAGAGGACCTATTGACTGATCATACTAGCACCATGCTCCATCTTCTTTTCCTGCTCAGTAAATGACACCAATCCATAGGTCAGTAAACTTATAAGTTTTTTTATGTAGCCAGGTGTAGTAAGTTATTTGAACAAATAAACATAGTTGATTTAGCGGTCTTGTCTTTGCACACTGGGATCTATAGATGAATTGAATGCAAATAGTTTATTATAAGGCTGAGTTACAAATGGGAAACCAAGGAAAGTCATAACTGAAAACTTGGAAAGTTATGAATGTTTTCCTGACACAATTCATACAAAAATTTTGATTACCATTGAAGATCACATTTCTAAAACTAATACTGGGGAGCTGAGAAGAGACTCACCTCATTACACAGGGTCATGGCAGTATCCACTGCTCTCCACAGCCACTGTGGACATCAGAGGATCACATATAACATGAAAACAATGCCAGATTTAATAGTGGTAGAGCAACATCTTCTGTTTATCTCATTAGATGCTGTAAGACTTGGCTACATAACCAATGGTCAACCTACTTCCTCGTGAAGAATTATGATGTCAGAGGGCAAAACCAGGAAAATCTCTCTTCAATGAAAGATCCTCTACCCCAAGGACATCTGGTAGTTTCAAATGGGGAGAACCCCGATGAGCCACCACTCAATGTACAGCTGCACCCTGAGAATCAAATAGCCAATGTACAATACATCTGCAAGGGGACAGAACACAAAACAAGTGCAGCAGTGCTCACGCCATACACAGCACTTGAAGACAAACCCATCTGAATCACTGTGTCATTCAGCTGTAGAAAGGACTATTGTCTCAAGGATGCCATTTAGGCAAGAAGGAAAGTTAAATGAATCTAACAGTCCAGAGGAGTGAAGGCATTTCCCTCACAAAGCAGATGGCACCTTGAGGTCATTTTTAGCTGTATGTTTTCCAAATGTTTAGAGAAAGGCTCCCTTTTCAGCATCTCTTGTTGGCTTCAGAAACAAAGGAACAGAGTTCCACTGCCAGGGGAATCTGCAAAACTCCTCTATTTGCACTGTTTTTACATTAAAACCAAAATATTCAAACATAATAAATGCAGTCCACACTAACTTGGCTCCTTTATGCAACATGTATCGATGACCCAAAGATTTTTAAGCAACACAATAACATATAAAAAAAATTTCAAATGGTCTTACATATCAAAAGATTAGTTCTTCCCACTGCAAGTAACAAGCACTCTGATATATAAAGTCTATCAGCATGGATAACTCTTTCTATAAACAGTTCTTGGGCAACAGCAGAAAGTTTACAAACATTCTGTCAGCACCACAGGCTAAGAGCTTGATGAAACTTGCAGACTTTTAGGCCTGCTAATACATTGCTCAATCAGCTCCACAGATAATACTTTTTAAATATGACTCACTGCCTACGTACAAGTATATCAAAGCCCCATAAAGTTGGAAAGTGGGAGAAAAGCACATTTCAAAACTCCTTTTCCTCTTGATGCAGCCTGGGAGATCAACATGAATCAACATTTTCACTGTATACATTTTCCAAAACAGCTGATGGATTTTTTCATTCCCACAGAATTTTAGGGGCTGAAATACTCTAAGGAGACATTTCTGGAACAGAGTGTGTTCCTATGTACTGCTATTCTTCTGGGTTCCTTTTGAGCTGTATGTCAGGGCTATAGTCTGCATGTCCAAATATACAACACTTTCAGAATTAAGGCACCACTAAAAGGCATTTATCCACACAAACTTTTCCTGAACTTTGTATAAATATTCTTAAATATGCATTTTCTAAAGCATGTTCACTTGCTACAGTCTTCTGGTCTGGGAATACTCATTGAAAAAAAAAAAAAAAAAAAAAAAAAAAGAGAGAGAGAGATTGTAGAGTGAACTTGGTAAAGGTACACAAATTAGAGCTGCTCAAATTACCAAAGCAGTTGCCAAATTTTACTGTCTGATGGCAAATGCCCAGCAGCAACATCATGCTTTTTAACTTTCTCTAACTGAACCCAGTTTTCAAGTTGGACTCCTACTGACTCAACAGTTAAACAACTCTACATCATTTGCCACTTTCTTTAAGTTCTACAGAATCATGTCTTTAATTTCAGATGACACTTGCTTTCCACTTGAACTTACCCAACCCGGTAACCCCCATCGTGGAAGTGCATATCACAGCCTGGCAGAACACATCCTGTCCACGTGCTTAGCACTCTCGTGTAGCTTTCCAGACATCTTTACAGCTGAACACTCGTGCAACAAGGTTTTGAACAACCATACCACTAGAGTATCAAAAAGTTTTCACAGATGTAATCTCCTGTGTGTAAACCTCTCCTCTGCACCAAATGTATCTCAATCTGAGGAGCAAGATGTGGCTCCAAGCTTGGCTCAGCACAGCTGCCACTGCATGGTTCATCCCTGCAGCAACGTTTTCTCCTACTTAGATTAACACAAATATTCAGAGGAGTACTATCAGGGAGCATCTGTGGCTATGAAAAACAAAACTTCACCTGACAGGCTTCTGTGATCTTTCACGCACTCCAAAAGACATCTCAGAACAGCATTCCCATGCACTACCCAGGAGGCCACTGGAAAGCCAAAGGGAAGAAGATGACTAGAATGCTTCCTTTTCTGAAAGTTTTCCCACAGACAACCACAGAAAATTTGACATATTTTAAAATACAGAAGTCAAAAATTGAGAGAAGAGCCAGGATGGGTGTCACAGTGATTTCTGGAAATGTAAAATATAGCAACAATTATGTTGCTTCTAGAATGTACAATATTAAAAAGATTATTTAGAGACCAAAAACTGAACCACATCAGTAGATGAATAAGGAAGAGGTACTGCAAGAATATACCACAACCCTATGTCCAAGAGGGGTGGGTTTGGTCCTCTGATAGCACTGCTTATTACCCTCCACATCCAGATTCAGGGAACAGCCACGGGCCTGGACAAGAAAAGGTCACTGGGCACTGAAACAGGATGCCCAGGTTGCTGGTTGAGTCACCATCCCTGGAGGTGTTTAAAGGACGAGTGGACGAGGTGCTGAGGGGCATGGTTTAGTGATTGATAGGAATGGTTGGACTCGATGATCCAGTGGGTCTTATCCAATCTAGTGATTCTATGATTCTAATAAGTGGCTTTGGTTCAAACCTATGGAAGCTGAAGACAAGGGTCCCCATCCTCTCAAAGCAGAGAAACCTGGCAGGAGGAGGCCACACTAAGTGGAAGGATCACAAACCTCAGTAGGGATGATCTGAGAGGGAAAAGCACTATGATAGCACTAGCAAAAAGGACATACAATTTAGAGAGCGTAACATTACCAAGCTCTTGAAGGTTTTTAAAAGAGTTTGACTGACCTTTAAGCAGTGTTTGACAAGGTATACACAATGTTTTATCAAGCAGAGCCCTAAGAAAAGTTGTTAGTCTTGAGTCACTTAAAGACTGGTATATTTATCGAGAAGGCTACAAAGGGGACCCAAAGTACCAGAAGAATACCACAATATCAGATCTACCATGACAGTGCTACACATACATCCATAATGCTCTTGTTGCAAACATTTTACAGTGAATGTAGTACCTATGTAGTACCTCTATCATAACAAACCTCATTGTCAAGTCAGCAAAGATTTTCCGTGAAATGAGCTTGTGAAGAAGGATAAATTAGAAATTGAAACATTCTTTCCCTATAATACCAAAACACAATATGGATATATATGTTTTATAAAAAGGTGTATCTGAATGTCCCTCTACATCAAAAATCAAAAAGCACTCTCAATGCCCTTGCAGCATGAGGTAATCTACAGCAAAGTTTGGATTTCAGCAATTTTTATTCCACTTCAGGAGGCAGGACCTGCATCAAGAGTACTGATATTTAACTGCAGTACACATATTTGTGAAACAGAATATCACTAGGTTGGTAGTATCTTACCCTGACACAAATATTGCAGAATCAAACATACAATAAAGCATCGTACACAGAACTCCACATATTGAACATATAATAAAGTCTCACATACATTTTGTCAAATGCCTATAAACCTTAAAAGAAGAGGAAGGGGCAACAAGGCAGGAATAAAGTAAAATCTGGCAGTACAATAAATGCATGCTCTTTCTGCTCACTACAGCCTCAGTCCCAGTTTAGCCTCTTCCTCCTTTGTTTCTTTTGATAGGTTTATCAAAACCTGTGCCTAAGTTTTTCAAAGAGACTACAGTCATTTGATTACATAGTCAGGAAAATTTTTTAAATTGAGCAATTTCTCATGACACTTCTCTTGCCAACAGTCATCATCCATCACTCCCAAAATCTAGAGTTGTTTTATAAGCCCATCAGCAGTCAGAACTCATTTTTTAAGCAAAATAATTACTAATTGTTTGAGCTACCCAACATAGGAGCTTATAATACTAACAGAAGTTGACAACATCAGAACAGAAAGCAATAATGTTTTAAACAAAGTCAGCAGGTTTGGAAGCACCCCCAAAGGATAGGGATACCCTGTTGGAAGACTAGAGCAAGAAGCCAAGAAGACAGTGAATCCAATAGCAAAGACTGGGCAACACCTGAATAACTAATGATGATTTCAACTCTAAGTGCAAGCAGAGCTCTGCAAGCTCAGCATGACAAAGCAGAGCAGCACAGCTTTGCGATCAATTATTAGCAATAAGCAGTTATTTAAGAAATTGGTAAGCCAGGCTTCCAAATCAATGTATGAAATTCTATCATTTCATCACAAACAAATCAGGAATGCAGACGGCAGAAGACAAACTGATTTACTGAAAACTGCTGAGTCCCTCTGGACTACAAACAACATGTACCTTTCCTTCCAAGCACAGTTCAGTCCTGCAGCCCCTTCACATCAGGCTCATTACGTCCAGGTCAGCCAGCAAGTGAAAAACAAGTTGAGAAACAGAAGCTGCCATACTATGACAGCAGAGATGAGTGAATCTATGTTCATAGAGGGTCATTGAGGCAGGACCTCATTCACACTGAAAGCAACAGCAAATCTTCACGATTTCAACATCAATACCTAAATATATCAAAAGCAACTAACTGTAATGAAAGTGACCAAGGTGTTGTCTCTCCGACTGCATATGCAGATATATTAGCATAACCACAAAGCACTGGCTTCAAGAAGAACTGGGACCCTTCTGCACTATAGTGAGTTGCAAGGTATGTGAAGACACCTTCCAGCATTTAGGCACCATCATGAGGGAGGCTGCCACCTCCAGCCAAGAGCAACATCACTGTTAAGTTAGACTTGTGATTAAGGGAAGGAACCTGTTTGGTGAAGGGATATACAGGTCTGGTTCTCCAGAAGGACAAATACAAACAATGGGAAGGAATGCTTACACATACATTTTAATGGAGAACATATCTGCAGAGTATTGACTACAGGAAAGTACTAAGGAACCTCTGATTTCCCATTTGCTTCTTACCATACCAAAATATGGTTCAAGGCATGGGGTAGAAAGGTTCCTTATAAACATTCATGGTAGGAACTTAACTCTTTTAAATACAGAAATCTTAGCTTAGCTTCACTGAACGTCACTGCTATACAGGACATTAATCTCTTAATTGAATCATAGAATCATAGAACAACCGGGTTGGAAGGGACCCATCGGATCTTCTAGTCCAACCATTCCTATCAAATTGACTTACTGATGCAACAGTAAGTAAGGTGTCCATTGCTAGGATCCTGGATTGAATCAATGATATATGAATAATCAGCATACTCTCAGATATATCTTATCTTGACTACTCTTTAGATTAAGTGCTGTGCACCTGCTAATAGGCCTCCACTGGGAAACAGAGAAACTGAAACACGGGAGTGCCACAGATACTGGTAGTGACTCTATCCTGTGGTAGAACTGAAAGCCACGTGAATCCTCCCATGTCCACTATACACTGTACATTAAAACATTAATGACATGACTATATAACAGCCTACAATATTTGCCTTTTGCTTGACTTCAGAGTGAAGTCTGGCAATCTTAGACAACCACAAAGTGACCATATTGATATTTGTTTAGGAACAACATTCTGGCTTTCTACGATGAGTACACAGACTATTCCTTTTACTATTTACTAGTAAAGCATGCATGTTGATATGTCACTCAATAGTTATAGTGATGTCAAAAGACCAAAATATCCAAAACAAACAAACAAAACAAAGAAGATTGCTTGTAAAAAACCTCAAAAAATGCTGGAAAAAATCCCATACACTTTTAGAAATCTGCCATCATTTCCCAGACACTTCTGCCTTCAATTATCTTCTTCTACCTCTTTCTCTCGTATTACATTCTCTTGGCTCAACGTGATTACAGGCCTGTTCCGAAACTCCTGATCTGTAAAGGCCAAGATTTGTTTCTGCTTCCCCTGAACAATCATCTTCCTTTCCCTTTGTGCAATTCCAAACATAGGCTTGCATCCCTCTTGTATGACTTCTGCCCTTTCAGAAGCTAAAGCTTTCATCCAGGAATTAAAGGAATCCAATCCGATTTAATACAACTTCCTTCTCTCCAGCTTTTCTCTCTCTCTCCTTTTATCTCTATCCAATTCAAAACATAATTACATGGTTTTACATTAATTCAACAGCCACAGCCTCATTGCCTAGTCCTCTGACTGCACCATCCCAGTCAGGTATCCTTGCTTTTCTAACCACAGCTGCTCATCCTTCAGCTATTGTCTTCTTGAATGCTTCAAAACCCCTCCAAGATGTATCGTCTCTAAACTAATCCACAAAGCCATTAGCTCTGTTTTGAAATCTCTATTCAAGACCCTATTTTCCAACTCTGACACACGGCTGTCCAAACACTACTAGCAATGGACAGAACAAGTCAGGGAGACAGGTCAGAGCATACTTAATCATAAAACAAATACTTATGAAAATATTATTGATGTCCTCTGTTCCCCTACCCTTTATATGCCACTGATCTTAGCATGTTATCTCTTCAGAAGAGACATGAGTGCCTCTTCATGTGGGAGCAGAATCCATGACCCGGCATCTTTACATTTTGTAACTTTTACCAGCCACCCAAAAGCAACCATAAAAGTTAATTCAGTTAGTCCACGACTTTGATAAGCATTCTGGCATAGACAGAGGCATTGGGATTTTCATGACATGCTAGACTTTAAGAGTTACAATATTAAATTACTCAACTGCAACAGCTGATACTATTACTGCAACAATACTTTCCTAAATGCAGCTTCTACAAAACTTCAGGTAAGCAAAGGCAGCCAAGCTGCTGGCCCATTATGCCGAGCTGACTCAGACCTCCAGGCAAGGGACACTGTACGCTGTGCAATTAGGATGTGACCATGCCCTGTGTGAGAAGCACAAAAAACAGGTACTGCTCCGCTCCCTTCAGCCTGCTTTCACTTCATCATTTTCTTCCTCCAAATCACTGCAAGCTACTGCATCATTCACTGGGTAAAAACCATTAGATGGTAAAAAACAACCATGGGAGAAGCTGTGCATGTTTTAAGCAGCAGAGGGAAACTTCTTCATCGGGAGGAAAAGTTGTCATTGCATGCGGAGCTTCACATGTGTAAGTTCTATTTAGGTGGAGAATGTTGTAAAAGAAATGCATTTAACACTTTTTAATCCACTAGTGATACTTCTTTTCTGATTGGTGTAATGCTAATACTAGCAATTTAGCTGAATGAGGACGACTTGAAAAATTTTAAGGAGACTAAGATTAGGAAAATAAAAGTTGAGACATTAAGAAAACCAAACCACATTCATTAACATTCTGTTCTTTAAGACCATCATCTGAATCCTAATCTAAGATGCAAATGCAACCATTGCTACTTTATAAAGAGACATGTCAGAACATGTTTGAACTTGTGAGAGTACAGAGTCTACAGCGAATCCTGAAATGCTGAGAGCATTTTTGTTTTTCTTCAAGTACAGGCCTGTCAGTCTGACCTCAGTGCCAGGGAAAGTCATGGAGTAGGTGATCTTGAGTGCTAGCATGAAGCACGTGCAAGAGAACCGGGTGATCAGGCCCAGTCAGGTTTACAAAAGGCAGGTCTTGCCAAACTAACCTGATCGCCTTCTGTGATCAAGTGAATCTACTGGACCAGGGAAAGGCTGTGGATGTGGTCTTCCTGGACTTCAGCAAAGCCTTTCATACACTTCTGCTTTGGAAACTGTCAGCCTCTGGACTGGACAGACGCACACTCTCCTGGGTAGAAAACTGGTTGGATGGCCAGGTCCAGAGAGTGGTGCTAAATGGTGTTAAATCCAGCTGGAGGTCAGTGACAAGTGGGGTTCCCCAGGGCTCAGGGTTGAGTCCAGCCCTGTTCAATGTCTTCATCAATGACCTGGATGAAGGCATTGAGTGCTCCCTTAGTAAGTTTGCAGATGACACTAAGCTGGGTGGAAGTGTCGATCTGCTGGAGGGTAGGGAGGCTCTGCAAAGGGATCTGAACAGGCTGGACCGCTGGGCTGAGTCCAACAGCATGAGGTTTAACAAGGCCAAATGCTGGGTCCTGCACTTAAGGCACAACAACCCTGTGTAATGCTACAGACTAGGAGAAGTCTGTCTAGAAAGCTGCCTGGAGGAGAGTGACTTGGGGGTGTTGGTTGACAGTTGACTGAACATGAGCCAGTAGTGTGCCCAGGTGGCCAAGAAAGCCAATGGCATCTTGGCTTGGATCAGAAATGGTGCAACCAGCAGGTCCAGGGAGGTGATTCTCCCTCTATATTCGGCACTGGTGAGGCCACTCCTTGAATCCTGTGTTCAGTTCTGGGCCCCTCCGCACAAGAAGGATGTTGAGGCTCTGGAGCAAGTCCAGAGAAGAGCAACGAAGCTGGTAAAGGGGCTGGAGAACAGGCCCTATGAGGAACAGCTGAGAGAGCTGTGGTTGTTTAGCCTGGAGAAGAGGAGGCTGAGGGGAGACCTCATTGCTCTTTACAACTACCTGAAGGGAGGTTGTAGAGAGGAGGGAGCTGGCCTCTTCTCCCAAGTGACAGGGGACAGGACAAGAGGGAATGGCCTCAAGCTTCCCCGGGGGAGGCTTAGGCTGGACATTAGGAAAACATATTTCATGGAAAGGGTCATTTGGTACAGGAGCAGGCTGTCCAGGGAGATGGTTGATGTGCCTTCACTGGAGGTGTTTAAGGTGGGGGTGGATGAGGTCCTGAGGTACATGGTTTAGTGTCTGATAGGAATGGTTGGACTCTATGATCCAATGGGTCTCTTGCAACCTGTTTACTCTATTCTTCTATGAAGTAAAGCACCCATTTTGGAACTTAATGAGTCCTATGATGTTGTTGTCCAAGTGCATCCTTCAGAACTCAAAATTTTTTTACAAGGAATAAATTACATTCAGGGGCAAATAAAAAGGTTCTGATGAGAGAATAATTATTTAACTACATGGAAAGAATGCAAGCTGTCACCGGTTGTACATTAAGGATTATAAACAAGAAATCAGGAGACAATCCGTTCAGCTATTTTGTTTCTTAAACGGACAGTAATCAACTGGAAAAGGAAGAAATGGAGGCCTGTGACCCATCCTGGTTGTCCACAATTACCTCAAATGCACATTTTTTATGTCTGTAACAGCATAGACTCAACGTCTTCCCTTTAGATCCAACAGCCATTTACTGCCTCAGATATGAGGCTCACTAATCAAGATGAAAATCAGTGTATTTCTGTACAACCCGGGGTAGCTATTTGTTCAAAACTATAGGGATTGGTCTTCATATGCCAGAAATCTGAAAACTACCCTGGGTGGGGTAGTAACATCTGAGTTCAATTGTAACGCTGAGTTCACACGTCACACTCCAAGCAATTCCCTTCTGATTCCCAATTTCTGTTTTTAGGAGCACACCCGAGCGCACAGAACTCAACGCCCCCCCCGCCAGAAGCCGAGCCCGAGGTTCGCAGCTCTCGCTCGCGGCCACCGCATCCCGCGGCCTCGGAGCCACCGGCAGCGCTCGGGGCAGGGAAGCCCCGGCCAAGGGGGACCGTTCAGCCGCCCCGGGGGCCGCTGCGGTCTGAACGCCCTTCCCAGCGCTCCTCCGGGAGCGTCTCACCGGGCAACGCGTTATCCTTCAGCGGCGAAAACGCACCCGGGGGAAGGGGCGGGCGAGACGTCGCCTGCGCCGCGTTTGGGGAGGGAGCCCCTCGCCGCCGCAGCCGGGGCCGCCCGCGACCCACCCCGCCCGCTGCGGCAGAGCCGGGGCTGGCCGCCTCCTCCACCCGCCGGTACCGGGGCTGCCCCCCACCCCCGCCCCCGCCACACACACACACACGCACCCGCCGGTGCCGCGTCTCCCCTCCGCTCCTCCCGCCGCTGCCGCGTCCCCCCCCTCGCCGCGCCTACCTGCGTCCGCGGGGCTCCGCTCCGCACCCGCGTGCTGAGCGCCGGCCGCCCGGCTCCGCCGCCGCCGCCCTCGCCGCCGAGCAGCCGCAGGGGCCTGATGCTCTGTCGCTCCGCGAAGCCGCCGTCGTCCCGCCGCCCCGCCGTCGCCGCCGCGGCACCTCCTGCGCGGGGAAGAGGCACCGTCACCCGGCTGCGCCCCCGGCGCGGCGCCCCCCGCCGCCCCCCGCCCCGAGCGCTGCCCCACGACTCACCTGGGGCGGCGGGCAGGGCGCAGAGCGCCAGGGCGAAGAGGCAAGCGGCCGCCCGCATCGCGCTGCCCGCCGCCCCGCCGGCTCCGCCGTGTGTGGGGGGGGGGGGGAGCTGCGGAGGGGCCGCCGAGCTCCGCCCCGCCGCCGCGCAGAGCACCCCCGCGGCGGAGGCGATGCGAGTAGCCCCGCGGAGCCCGCCTGGAAGCGCTGGGAAATGTAGTCGTTTGCCGATGCTGCAGGGAGCGGGGCGAGAGCGGAGGGGGAAGCGCCGGTGACGGCCCCGGCTGCGGCGGCCAGGGGCTCCCTCCCCAAACGCGGCGCAGGCGACGTCTCGCCCGCCCCTTCCCCCGGGTGCGTTTTCGCCGCTGAAGGATAACGCGTTGCCCGGTGAGACGCTCCCGGAGGAGCGCTGGGAAGGGCGTTCTGACCGCAGCGGCCCCCGGGGCGGCTGAACGGTCCCCCTTGGCCGGGGCTTCCCTGCCCCGAGCGCCGCCGGTGGCTCCGAGGCCGCGGGATGCGGTGGCCGCGAGCGAGAGCTGCGAACCTCGGGCTCGGCTTCTGGCAGGGGGGGCGTTGAGTTCTGTGCGCTCGAGTGTGCTCTTAAAAACAGAAATTGGGAATCAGAAGGGAATTGCTTGGAGTGTGACGTGTGAACTTAGCGTTACAATTGAATTCAGATGTTACTACCATGCTCAGTCTTTAATTGTAAAGAAAGCTATTCCATCTATGTACAAACCCAGGAACTAGAGGAGCAAAATGGTCCCATGGTCCAAGAGGAGGTGATCAGAGCCTTGCTGGCCCAACTAGACACCCACAAGTCTATGGGGCTGGATGGGATTCACCCAAGGGTATTGAGGGAGCTGGTGGATGTGCTGGCCAAACCCCTTTCCATCATCTTTCAACTGTCCTGGAAGATTGGGAAAGTTCCCCTGGACTGGAGGCTGATGTTGTGCCCATCTACAAGAAGGGTCACAGGGAGGATCCGGGGAACTACAGGCCTGTCAGTCTGACTTCAGTGCCAGGGAAAGTCATGGAGTAGGTGATCTTGAGTGCTAGCATGAAACACATGCAAGAGAACCGGGTGATCAGGCCCAGTCAACACAGGTTTACAAAAGGCAGGTCTTGCCAAACTAACTTGATTGCCTTCTATGACAAAGTGACTCAGCTACTGGATGAGGGAAAGGCTGTGGATGTGGTCGTCCTGGATTTCAGCAAAGCCTTTGACACAGCTTCTCATAGCATTCTGCTATGGAAACTGTCAGCCTCTGGCCTGGACAGGTGCACACTCTCCTGGGTGGAAATCTGGTTGGATGGCCGGGCCCAGAGAGTGGTGGGAAATGGTGTTAAATCCAGCTGGAGGTCAGTGACAAGTGGGGTTCCCCAGGGCTCAGGGCTGGGTCCAGCCCTGTTCAATGTCTTTATCAGTGACCTGGATGAGGGGATCAAATGTACCCTTAGCAAGTTTGCAGATGACACTAAGCTGGGTGGAAGTGTGGATCTGCTGGAGGGTGGGGAGGCTCTGCAAGGGGATCTGAACAGTCTGGACTGCTGGGCAGAGTCCAATAGCATGAGGTTTAACAAGACCAAATGCTAGGTCCTGCACTTAAGGCACAACAACCCTGTGTAGTGCTACAGACTAGGAGAAGTCTGTCTAGAAAGCTGCCTGGAGGAGAGTGACTTGGGGGTGTTGGTTGACAGATGACTGAACATGAGCTAGCAGTGTGCCCAGGTGGCCAAGAAAGCCAATGGCATCTTGGCCTGTATCAGAAAGGGTGTGACCTGAAGAGGAGGCTGAGGGGAGACCTCATTGCTCTCTACCTGAAAGGAGGTTGTAGAGTAAAGGGTGATAGCATCTTCTCCCAAGTGACAGGGAACAGGACAAGAGGGAATGGCCTCAAGCTCCGCCAGGGGAGGTTTAGGCTGGACATTAGGAAAAAATTTTTCACGGAAGAGGTCACTGGGCACAGGAGCAGGCTGTCCAGGGAGGTGGTTGACATGCCTTCCCTGGAGGTGTTTAAGGCACAAGTGGATGAGGTTCTAAGTGGCATGGTTTAGTGTTTGATAGGAATGGTTGGACTCGATGATCCAGTGGGTTTTTTCTAACCTGGTTATTCGATGATTCTGTATGATTCTATAGTCACGCTGTCCCTGCCACCCCCTGCTCTGTGGGGCTCCTGCTCCCTCCTGCTCAGGTGCCTTGCCAGAGCATCTTCCATTTACTTCTCTGTAACCTGTTTTCCCCTCTCCCCCTCCCTTCTTAAGTTTCCACTCCCTCCCCATTTTCTCCACTGCATAAATCCTTTGAAGTGCATTTAAAAGGATTGGAGAGTAGAGTTCTTCATGTCACGGTACAACATGCTCTCCTGGACAAAGTGAGGGGCAGAAGTACCCGGGGGGGTCCCCACGAGCTTCTCTCCTGGCGCTGGCCGCAGTGCTGCCTGGCAGCAGGCTCCATCCCACCTTTCGGCCAAGTTTCTCTTTGAAAATGGGACAGGAGCAGCAACTGGTTGAGATGCCCTCTTCCCCATTGTTTTGCGAAGCGGTGATGGGAAGGAGTGCCCTGGCACACAGAGCAGGTGAGCCAGGAGAGGAGGAGGATGGCGAGCAGCGCAGGGGCAGATGCAGCTCGAGGTGGGCTCAAGCCAAAGAATACGAGGTCAGATTAACTGCAGCAAGGCTTTACACCAGTTACAAGCACTTCATGAAGAGGTGGTGTCACAGTTATCGGCACTGAAAGCTTCTGTTCATTATAGTATGGAAGATGAAAAGAACAACAATAACAAAAAAAATCATTGGTTTTGTAGTCCTAAAATCATTATGTAGATCAAAATTAATTGCATTGCTTGTGCAGCATTAGTCAGGGGGGCTGATGCTTCCATTTCTGCTTTTGGGAGTTTCCCAGGCTATGGGTTGCTTTCTCTGGGCTTCCCACGGGAGGGACCATGCTGGGACTCCTGGGACAGCTTGCCCCTCACCAACAGAGAAGGCCAGGGGTCCTGGACTGATCCTTCTGAACATCTCCCACTTACATCAATCATCTAATCAAGGGAAGCCATTAGAGGGTAGGTGGAGGAAATTAAGTTTCTCACAGTTTGTTTCTATGATATAAAACAGTCAAAATGATGGTTCAGCCAGCTGCATGTAGCTGCAAGATATTGCATCTAGAAGCGTGAATAAACTTTGGGGAGAAAGTGGCTAGTAAGTTTTGCTGTGTCCTGCTTATGCTGCAGTGTTACACTACAGACAAGGCAGAATATTACTTTAAGGTGTCCATTAAATCCTGGAGCAATTGCTGAAACAGGGCACAACTAGCTGGCAGAACTCTGTTGCAGGGTATCCAGTGGGGTATCAAATGGACCACAGGTGGAGTGGGTGAAGAAAAAACAGAAAGTGCTATTTATTAAGGCAGAAATCAGTACTATAATGTGATGTTTCAAAACATTTTTCAGAAGCCGTAAATCCTTACATTTCAGGCTGCAGCCAGCCCCTACAGTTATTTCAGCTACACCGAACTGCCCCCACTGGCACACGATTTCACAGCTTTTTGTGCCAGTATTTCTGTGAGAATTCATGACATTGGATACATATTACACCTGTTATCCAGCAGATACACACTACAGTTACAGACTCATTTCCTGGATCAGTACATCATATCTATTTTTTTTCTTGCCATTACCATTGTCCAGATGTGGCATAGATATCACACGTGGAAAGTTCACCAAAACATCACTACTCAAGGCAAGGCTGCTTTAAGGTAACAATATAGAGTTCTATCCCGTCTGTTGGCTCAGGGGATGTTGTGAAATATGATGAAAGCAATTTCATAAATACAGGGCTTTTTTAGCATGCCAACTCTATTTTGGTTAAACCCTTAACCAATTTAAAAAGTAATTTGCAAAACTGTTTTTAGAAATAGAGCCAACTAATACAAAAATAAATGCATTTAAAAAATACGTGTGCTAGAAGTGAGTAGTCAAAACAGAGCGGAAAAAAATTATATTCCCTCTCCTTGCAAACCTCTGTTGTTTACAAATGGTCCTTCTACGATTTGCCTAGGAAAGCACTTGCATGATAAATATTGAAGATTAATTCAAAACCAGGCTTAAATAAGTTGTAGAAATTTTCTCTGTCACACTGAAGGATATGAATCATGATGAAGGAAATCCTGATCTGCGTGTCTGTAGCCCCTTTTTATTGTACACATTGATTTGAAATGGGTGATTAGGAATGGAGAATTTGTCAGAGAAATAATATTATAATTTATTGATGAATTTTCCAAGTTTGTTTGGGAAATCAGGAAGAGAACATTGTTATTCACTTCTTACTTCACTGGAAGCTCCTTGACATTCATCAGGCCTGTGAGAGATAGCTCGCTTCTGAGCATCAACACTCTTTTATATCAGGGGGCAGATTTTTTTCTTCTTCCAGCACAGCACAGAATCATAGAATATCTTGTGTGGGAAGGGACTCATGAGGATCATCAAGTCCAACTCCCTGCTTGCTGCAGGACCACCTATACCAAACCCGTATTACCAAGAGCATCATCCAGATGCTCCTTGAGCTCTGACAGGCTAAACAGCACTGTTGACACTATACTTCTAATTTATTTTGGGTATTCTTGAAAATTTCCTCCCAGTTGTCCAACTTAAGCTTTGGTATAATGACTACAGTATGCAGTAACTAATCTGCAATCATGATTTAGACTTTTAAACTGCCTAAAGTTCTGAAGCACTTAGCCTACTTTAAAATGCCAAAAGATTATCACATCTCTAAATTCTAGAAAACATACAGAAATTGCTTTGTGTTTTTCTAATTTTGATAAAATCTGAATGTTCTGCTTTGAGGAATACACAATGGAGCCTTGTGCATGCATAGAGATGATGGAAAAGTAACACTGACTCAAATTACAGAACATTACAGTATCTTCATACCATGGAAAGTATAACACTTCACACACAGAGCAACTTTTGTGTACTGACTGTAGGTGAAATCCAGGGCACTTTTTAACAAACACATTCTCAGTGATTGATATTCAGTCATGATTTATTAAGTTTTAAAAAGCATATTAAGACTTTTCTTTGATAAAAGGCAGATCTGTGAATATTTTGTAGTTACCTCTATTTATCTGGCCACCTCTTACCATAAATGCACTACCCCAAATGTTCCCATGCAAAAAACACATTTATGTTCTGAATATATGGTAACTGAATTTTCTTGAATCAGTTACATATCCAATTACAGTCAACAGTGCATTTTGACTGCATGATTGTACATTTACAGCAGTGACTTTTTGCCTAATGTACAAAAAACATTTGAACTTGCTGGTTATTTAGTTCAGAGGATAAATATTGCCTCGAAACAGGAAACATGCAATTGTAATCTAAGCATAGAGCACATTACATAGAACCTGTTTTACTGTTAAACTGGAAGAATGGTCTGATCTACAGCACGGCAGCAGCCATTCCCAGCGAGGACATTGCAATGTTCAGAGAAAGGCAGTGACAGAAACCAGAAAGATTAGGATTGTTTAGGACAGCAATGAACAGACAGGAACACCATAAAATGATAGATGGGTGGTAAAGGGAAAGTAAACTTGTGCTTTCTTTTTTTCCTAGCAGCATGGTGTGAATAAGAGGACAGTCAGTGGAATTAAAACCTAGTAAATGAAAAACGGGTAAGAATATGTGTTAATTCAAAACTGAAGGCTTTACTTAGGTTGTTGATGAAATCTTTCAAAATTCTCAGCGTCAAGGACAGAATTTTGTTAGAGAATGAGAGAACAACCAGACCTGCAGCAATGAACAGCCAGTTTTGGAGAAAAGTGCACCAGCTTTGTCCAGTCTTTTATATAAAGTTTACAAGTAGGATTTTTTGGTTGTGAGTTTTACCCCATATCTAGTCATTGCATGGGATCCTTTTTGCCATTCTTATGACTATTGCTTGCCACTCCTGGAACTGGGAGACAGGACTGGGTAACTACAAGCATGATCTAGGACTGGCAGTTTCTCAGAAAAACCAGTGACAAAGAAAGCTAAAATGTTTATTTCTCATATAAAAAATAATCATTTGGCTCAGCAGCAAGTGGTTTGGAAGAGAGGGCACCAGTAAAATAAAACATATTAGAATCATAGAACAACCAGGTTGGAAGAGACCCATCAGATCATCGAGTCCAACCATTCCTATCAAACACTAAACCATGTCCCTCAGGAGCTCATCTACCCGTGCCTTAAACACCTCCAGGGAAGGTGAATCAACCACCTCCCTGGGCAGCCTCTTCCAATGCCCAATGACCCTTTGTGTGAAAAACTTTCACCTTCCCTGGAGGTGTTTGAGGCACGGGTAGATGAGGTCCTGAGGGACATGGTTTACTGTTTGATAGGAATGGTTGGACTCGATGATCCGATGGGTCTCTTCCAACCTGGTTGTTCTATGATTCTATGAAAACTTCCTCCTGATGTCCAGCCTACATCTCCCCTGGTGGAGCTTGAGGCCGTTCCCTCTTGTCCTGTCCCCTGTCACTTGGGAGAAGAGGCCAGCTCCCTCCTCTCCACAACCTCCTTTCAGGTAGCTGGAGAGAGCAATGAGGTCTCCCCTCAGCCTCCTCTTCTCCAGGCTAAACAACCCCAGCTCTCTCAGCCATTCCTCCTAGGGTCTGTTCTCCAGCCCCTTCACCAGCTTTGATCATAGATCTCATACATGTTTTATAATACACAAAACTTGCATTTACTTGGGAGCTTCCAGGGTAGATCTCCTGTAGTAGTAACCCCTAAAGTATGTCAGGGAAGTTAGTTGTCAACATTATCCTCAGAAACAAGCTACATAGCTAGTCAGCCAAACCATCCCAAATGCAGGATACAGAATGTGATTCATG
The DNA here is from genome assembly GCA_033558105.1 of Coccyzus lansbergi. NCBI lineage: Eukaryota > Metazoa > Chordata > Aves > Cuculiformes > Coccyzidae > Coccyzus > Coccyzus lansbergi. The sequence goes on from JAUMJK010000306.1 coordinate 4,545,267, forward strand.
CATCTTCCTGTGGCTAGAAGACTCTCACCTTTTCCAAGGGCCATGAACCTTCTAAAGATCAGTTATCCTCCTTGCAGATCGTGCATCTGGAAGGTGAACCCACGTGACACTTGCTGGTGCAGTGTGCCTGCACCTGAAATGTGTGAAATCCAGTTCCCACTCTCCCTGGTGGTTTGAACCACAGAAGTGACTGCCACCATTTGGCAACTGACTTCCCCTGGGTGGTACTTATCCACTATTCCACTGGAGTACCACATCGTAAAACTCTTCTGAAGGTCAGAGAAAGCCTGCATTTTAAAGCCTAGCTATTTACATACATAGAATAGTGGAGACACAGAATCTTGAACTAAGATCCATCATCATCATCATCATCATCATATATGATAGCCATCTTAATCTACAGCTGCTTCATCTCAAATGAAATTGGACTCATTCAAACAACTGCCTTGCAACCCAAATCTTTTAATGGTGCTATATCTGGGATGCTCAGCACTTGTTAAGGATAGCTGCATTCTCTAGAGTGAATACACCATTGAATATCAGAAGCCTAATAGTAACATTTACAGAATGCACAGTAAAACCCCCAATTATTTATCTCCTATTGCCATCAGAGATGTTAATCTAGTTAATGAACTCAATTTATACTTATCTTAAGTCTGCTACAGGAATCAGTAGTATCAAGTATCAGCTTGATCAAAAAAACCAGCATGGGCAACCTTTACCAGCCCTTGGTGCTTATCAGCCCAGTGGCCCAGAGATCACATGCACCATACAGCCCACAATGATTCTCCAATGAGGGAACACAAGAGGATTCGTATTTTCATCCCATGTCCACATACCTTACCATAACTACATCAGTTAGAACAGCCACAATTTTTTCATCATTCCTGCACTCAGAGACCATGAGAGCTCCACAGACACCATCACTGGTTACCATTTGCTGGGTCCTTCAGACCAGTCTTCAGACTGCAAGGTGATAGCACAGCCACCCTCCCGTCCCCACCCAGGTTGTACTGAAGGAGTCATACAGGCCAGGAGATATCACGTAACAGTAATCGCATGAATGGATAACTGAAGTGTGCCTTTATGTTGCAAACCTGAGGTGGAACATGGATTCAACCACCTTCATGCACAACAGCAACACCTGAATGACAGAACGGATGTCATGTTCAGGCTCCTCAACTTGTAACTACCTTTTCCCCCAGTTCCAGGGGAAAGGCCAGATTTTCAGTCACCTACCTGTTGCTTTCTGTTATGTGCTCTGTAGTTGGATGTTGAGCAAGATTACAGCTTGACAATCCTGCTGCTGAGTGCAGGGCTTACCTGAGCACATGAAACTCAGAAATTATGGCAGAAATTCCTCACACACATAGGGTTTTGGAGTCACTAATCCTCACTATCACCATATACCCATCTGAGTAGTTGTATGTACACCCATATGCATATGCACACACCCACAAAAAACATTCCCAACCTTTGGGAACTCTATCCTCTCAGCCACACTATAGAGGTACCTGATAAGCACCAACATTTCTGTTCCAGATAAAATACATACTGTGGAGCAAAGTCACATGCAGTGGTTGGGCATCCACCACAGAAAACCAAACCAAACTTGGTGTAAGTATAATTAAAGTAAAACATTACTTCTAATGCTTTATTTCTAAAAGCAAATTTTAGCACCTTTACTTCTTTGGATGGTGTTGCTACCATCCAAGCTTTACATTGCATAGCTATGGTTTCCATTTTAAGTCTCTACTAAAAATAATTTTGCTCTCTCCTCTGGCAGCAAAACAAAGTAGGTCTGAACAGATCAGTTGCAACTTACCTTCACCTTCACACTGAAGTACCAGACCAATATGGTGCCTGCACAGGCTTTCAGTAGTGGTACGTTATCCCATATACGGATATATATGCCTTCTATTTCAACATTCTAAAGATTACGCTAGAGTGTTTTGTATCCCTAAAAATGTGCCTGCTACACCTATGAAAAATAAATAGTAATGATCACTGGGCCACAGGATAATCACTTAAATGAGCACTTCCATAATGTAAAAGTTTAGGGGATTTTTTCTAATCAAAGTTTAAACTGAAGTAGTCTCTTTTCCTTTTTTGTAACAGTAAAGATTTGAGTGCTTCATTAAATTTTGGAACCCACACTGTGTATAGGTGCGCTGCACACATCATGGGAATACTGCTCCAAGTTCCTCTAACCACCACAAAAAGGAGGCAACAATTCATATATTAGAAACTGGTTTGAACAGAATATCAAAATTACCTATACCAGCATCTCAAATCCACAGAAAGTAAGCCAACAGAAAAATGAAGTGCATTTAAAGAAATTCATCTACCTGTGAAAAAGGAGGTCAAGCTGTAATTATATAATCTGTAATTATCACAAAGATGTACTTACAGATAAAATGCACTTCTTATTCTAAACCAAGCTTGAAAGATAATAAATGCTTGAAAACCACACACACACTATGCTGAATAAAATTGTTTTAGTTAACAGGCTTACTGTGGATCATGATGCTATCAGAACATACTACACAGAGAGGACTTTTGGCACACACTAATGGGACCAGTCAGGTACACAAAATCTTCAATGTGCTCTTCACAACCAGAAGCAGGGACTCTCCTATCTTGTTCTGCATTACAATGAGTAGTCTTCGTGTTTTGAGAAACATATTTTATTTCTTTCTCCTTAAGATTCTAAAGCCAGATTCCAGTGTGTTTAAATCGTTGCTCTGCAGTGCCCATTGGGTTAAAATGTTCTAATATTGCATCTAATAATATAATAATATACAAGACACACACTGGTTACCTGATGAGCATATTTAGTAATACTGAATACCTCTGCCCTTAACTACCTCAGTAAGCTTTATGAATATAAGTAAACAAGCATTTACATTCCAGTTAGATGGAGGCTACTACACCGTCTAAAGAGTATGCGTCTTGGGGATGTGAAGAGGCAGATGCCACAAGAGATGCCCACTGACAGATCACTGCAATGTGTTAGGGTAAAAATGTGAGGTTTTTTAGACTTTACTACTGAACTAAAAGTTAAAAAATCCCAAGAAAACCAACAACAAAAATTCTCAAGAAAAATTAACAAACACTTATTCCTGAAACTGAGTGCATTCATCAAATCAGACAGCAATCATTCTGTCATTAAGTGTCACTTACAATGAACAACAAAGTAATCGCTTCAATGCTCCACTTTAAAAACTCATTCCTAAAACACTATATATTGGTAAATTATAGGCAAAGTATATATAGACATACATAGTCAAGATAAACTTTTTTTTATTTTTTAAATGCTAATTGTGCTCATTTCTGCAATAGCTTTCCACATAGTTTTCTTGATGTGAATCCGAGTCAGGAGAAACTTTACATCAAACTAGAAGCAACCAGTAAGACAAAGAGCCCAGAAGCAGTTCTTCCCAGGGTGTGCAGGCAGTATGAACTGTGGAACAAGAAATGCTGCCTTTAAGGTAACAGCGACACACTAAGCAGCTACTTTCACCATTAAGTCTCCAACTCACACACTCTTTAAAGGAAAGTATTTCTATGTGACTTTCCTCACCCATTCCTCCCCATCAAGAAGCTTTACCTCCCCCTTGTAGAAAACATCCTAGAAAGAACAGACAACAAGATGCAATGACTGAAGGCACTCTAACCGTAAGAACACTGACACAGTAGGTTTGAAAATATTAAACGGGCAAGAGATTAAAATGCAAACAAGTAATCTATGCAAAAATTAACAAGAATAATTTCTTTATATCTCTTATATAACCTTAAGACACTTACATTTATTAAGAAAACTTTGCAATTACCTCCATTGTAATTATATACTCATGGCTTGAACTGATTTACAGATACGGAAATTCCAAAAGAGATTGGCTCTGTCAAAGATTTGAAGTCTTCCTAATTCTCACTTGTGCCTTTCTCTTTGCTTCCCAGTAGTTAGACAGGCTGGCTACTCTGGAAGAAAAATCAGACAAATGACTGGAGTCAATCAGAAACCAAATGGCTGTTTTGTTGTCATCATTGTTGCTGCCCTGTTGTTGTGTCTGTTTTTTTAAAAGAAAAATTAAAGAATACATCTACTGCTTTCCCATTGGCTGAAATATACAACACAGCCAGTTTTAGTCAAAAAAAAAAAAAAAAAAAAAGTCAGAGTAGCCAAAAAAACCCCACTAATGCTTTCCTAATCTCATTTCATTGTGATTACATAGGTTCCCTGAGACAATTTCATCAGAAGAAATATTAGGAGAGCAAGTGACTTTTTCTCTTTGGCTTTCTGTGATAAAGCAGCAGTAGAAGGAATAGGAAGGGAAGCAGCAAAGTCTTCCAGCCACATCTCCACAAAGTATCAGCAGTCTACATGAAATGGACCACCTCCTTTACCACAGACCACCTAGTTATTTATAATGTAGTTATTCAGAATGTACCATAATCGGGGACCTTGGAAAATGATTCTATCTAAATTCAGATACACCATGCTTATTAGTTGCCTAGCAATCAATGTAACCCAACGTTGGTGTCAGAGCCTGTTACCAGCTGAGATAAAGCAATACCTTTTATGGAAAAAAAAAAATCAGTTTAGTTTTATTTTTCATATTTACATATACATAAGTTTGCATTAAAAAACCTGAAAACCAAATCATCTGTACATATACCACAGCAATTCAAGTTTCCATGGATAAAACCTTAGATTTGAAAGTTTATTTGGAAGTCATTATATTAAATAAAACAGCATCAAAATCCAACAAAAGAGGATGAGGAAGGAGAAGAAAACAGTGACTGCATAATATCTGCATTCTGCCCTTCCCATATATCTTTCATACTGGTCGAACCTTGGCTCTCAGTGTAACCTGAAAAACCTCCAAATTCTGAGTTTATTTCACTTGTCTGAAATAATTCCAGTAAGGCCTGCACTGGTGAGCAACAAGAACTTCTCTTCTCTTCAGGAACAGACAGTCCATCTGCATGCTTTACACTTAACTCTACACTCTGTTTGCAGTTTTCTCTTTTATTCTTTCCCAAGTACATCTTCACTTTTCTGTGAAGCTTTCCAGGTGGAGAACTGTGCACCATGCTGTTGGCCAGTTCATTAAATTCTTTGTTTATAGCAGTATTGGATACCTCAGCCTCCAGAATCACATTCTGCTGTTTCTGTTGATGATTATCACATAAATCGCATTTCTTGAAATATGTAGGATTGGCATCTGTGTTCTTCAAACACTTTGCTGGTAGAACTACTGCATTGTTTAATTTTCGTTTTGGCTGTGATAGGCTTTTGTCTTTTTCAGTATGATCTGTAAGTTGTGTATGAGAATATAAAGTACACACTTCCTGAAAACACTGTATATTCTTTTTATTTACTTCTGGTTCCCGTAGTTCTTTATTAAATGGCTCGAAATCTTGAGACAAGTTCTCTGTGTATGCTTTGTCATTTTTCTGAGGGAGTGGTTGTACGAAATTTGATGACAGATCAGTCTCTCTTGAGTTTTCAGCACAGGAGCAATCAGTTTTAATATTTTCATTGTTATTTCTGAACTTATTTTTTAGTTCTGTAGCTTGTGACAGGTGATGATAAAGAACCGAGCAGACAGATTCAGAAATAGAGGTAGGTATTTGCACAGAATTTGGTTGTACTTCTGCAGGCCAGTGATCCAGTTTGAGTGCCCGCATTGCAGTATCCTTCCACAAGTAACTTTTCAATGAAATTCGCTGCTTTTTCAGTCGTTCATTTAGCTCCTCTGGTCTGGTTATCTTTCCAATAATAGGAGAAAAATGTCCTGCACTGCATTTTGTCCTACAATGTAATTTTTTAAAATAATTAATGAACACTTGTATAAGGTAATGACACACAACTAATTCTAGAAAAACAACCAAACTGACAAAGCAATTTTTAGTTTTACGTTTAAAGAAAACACGCGTTTAGGTTAGCAACACACACTTTCTAGATGAAAAGAGTCCCTTATATTTTAATATGATGTTTTCTTTTTGATTTTATCAGCTTGTAAAATTGTTTTAAAAATACATGAAGTAAGTAGTCTAGTTAGTATTTCAGTAAATCTCAATTCACAGTAGTATTATGAACAAAAGCAGTAATGAATATAATGCAATGACTATAAATACTTACAAATATTCTATTATATATACATACAAAATCAGCATAATAATATATGCTTTTCTTGACATAGTATTTCAAACCTAATCACACGAATATTTTTAAATCACAAAAGGAATAAAGGCTTGCCTTCATTAGGCTATCTGTTGTCTGACTATTTGCATTTCCTTTGATTTCACTAAGAATATCTTTATTTCTTCAGTGTTTTAAAAGAAATAATGAATAAGGACTCATTTGAAAACAAATCAGTGCAATCATGAATTGAGTTACTGTTCTGACTAATTAAGAAAATGTTGTTTACAGACCAAAACACAAAACAAACCCTTCTAACACTTAAGTTTTTGAACTAAGAAGAAAGACAAATCTGCTTGCTTTGTGTCCAGAACGGACAGTACAGAAACTAAGAGGCTTAGAGCATAGATAGGAAAATCTAGATTAGACTAGGAAAAGTTTTGCCACTGGTAAGAAGATCAGATTGACCGAGGAGGCTATCATTTACTCTCCTAAGAATGTCAGAAAGCTTTTAGCAGAAGACATGCAGACACTGCTGTCCTTCCGTCAATCTTTTAGTACAGCAGATCTTGCTTTTCTGAAGATGAAGAATGGGTAAAGCACCTTTTGGCAAATACTTTCAGTCTCATTTTCCAGTGACACAATCAGCACTTTTAATAGTTGGTTGGTGTGGTTTTGTGGGTGCTGGTTTTTTTTTTTTAATTTCTTCTTTACAGAACTGATTTACCATTTACTGATTTACAATTTCATTGCAAATTTCAGTGACTTATTTTAGACTGAAAAATATTAATTAATACTATACCAGATCCAGAATTACACAACTAAAGTATCTTTGTGTTTGATGTTTCAACTCACAGGTTTTTTTAAAGCTTCAAACATATAACTTACCTTTTTATTTTCTTTGCATCATCTGTGTATTCAATGAATTCACAAACAAACTTTGAGATTATATCATCAACAACTTGGTAGTGTGTGCTTTGCGCAAAATTTCGGTGCTGTTCACTTTCAAGATGCTGAAATTAAAGAAAAGTCATGAAGCAAATCTAATACTACAGGTATGAATATACAAGTCAACTGTATGATATAGAGCAGCAATCAAATATGATTAATTTATTACTAGTTTCTCTGAGACATGAACTATTAGTGCCTTCAGTGCTTCAGCCAGGCAGCAATCAAGAACAAAAACCTCTAAAGAAAAAAAAATAACCACTGGCTGTTTTTTAGGAGATATATTCAGAAAATTTTCTGAGATAAAAAAATACAAGAAACTAGCAAGTAGAAAACATGATTGATACTACATGTAAGAGAGACGAATGCATCAAAGCATAAACTTGACATTTCACATACTGCTTGCAGATCTTCATATTTCTTCCCACAACATTCACAATATCCTCTCTTCTTTTTGTCCTTCTGAGGGAGCTGAACAAGAGTCCCACAGTCCTTGTCACTATTTAATTTGTTTCTGTTAACAGAAAAGATAAATCAATGAGTCTCAAATAGGAAGCTGAGCTTTACTTTTTACTTGCTTTTCAGAGTATATTCATTCTTATTCAATTGAAAAAAAAAATCCCACAACTTTATTTTCCCCTCAAACTATTTACATCAGTAGTCAGTGCACAGAAGGAAAAAAAAAGGAGAAGACATGCAGGTTCACTGGAACTGTAAGTAAACATAAAACATGCACGTTAGTCAGATGTACTACTATCGCTGACTCAGAATAAAACAATGTAATATTGATAAACAAAAAAATCTCACTTGACAAATCAAAGCACAGTCTGAAATCTCTGTGCACAGCAGAAACTAAGGTTTGATAAAATCAAAACTAGAAAAAAAAGGAAAAAAATAGTCTTCTAACACCTCAAATGTCAGCATTTTTGATGCCAAAAAAACACACAGCAAAAACACTGGATCTAACAGATGACCTCTCATTCTGTGGTATAAGTAAAGAACAGTCATATTAGTTGGTTATACATAGCTTTTGAATAAGCTGACCAAATGCCATTTTGTTCTGGTTTTTTAGGTACAGGCTAAGTGGAAATATGAGGAAATGAACCTCAGCTCTTCATGGAGATTAAACACAAAGAGATTTTCAATAGCTGCTCCATGACCTTCAGAGTCCTTTTCTGGGGAGAGCTACTGCTTGCTGCAATTCTCTATTAAACCACCTAAGGACGATATGCTAGTGATAAAGCAAACCCATCAATCGCTACTTCCCTCTTACTTCAGAGAAATAGCGCCATCTCCCTGTCGAGCCAAAAATCATTCTGACAGACTTTACCAAGTATCTGCATAGATACAAGCACAGGACTTAACATCAAAACTCACAAAATGTATGGCTGAGCATAAGTGTACACTGCTTTAAATATTTGTTTTCTGTCAACAGGTCTAAACTGGTAACATCTGCCCCAGCATTCATTTGGTTCCAGAGGACAGGCTCCATCTAACAGTGACTTACTATTACACTAGACTTTTGCACCTTCCCTTCTTTTTAGAACTGTAAAAAGAACAGAGAACCAGTAAAGCAGAGCATAAGCAACAAAATATATCATCTGAAGACTGAATAATGTCTGCAGGTCTTGCCTGATGCAGAACCAAGTAGAACTGACAACTTAGCTTCAACAAGATTTCCTCACAGATAAGGGTGAAACAAGGTAAGTATTTCCCTTTCTCCTTCCTGTAACTGACACTTGTCACATTTATCTGCTGAATATGAAATAATCCCCACCTAAATATCTCTTTGGCATGTACCAACCTGAAAGATTAAATACGAATATTCATTCAAGCATAACTCTTGAATTTTTTAGTGTATATTATTCCTTACTGCATCTATGTGAAAAGAATATTCTTTCTTTTCTAATGCTCTGAAAAGAATGGGCCTAACTCCCTCTGAAGAGAAGCATCAAAACCTGCATTATTATTGCAAGGGTTGCTGCTGTATTATAGTTCCTTTGCTTTTTCATACTGCTACATTTACTGCAATTTTTTTTTAAAAAAACCCACACTAATAATAAAATAAAATACATCATGGCAACACAAGCTGAAAATCTCCATAAATATGATAGTGAAGAGAGAGGAACCTTAACAGTGGAGAAGCTATTTTATAACAAAAACAAGTATCATGTGTAAATAAATTTTAGACTGTGAAGACAGAAAAACATCAAAAGTTACTAGATATAAAGAGTTCAACATATCACAGAACAACCAGGTTGGAAGGGACCCATCGGATCTTCTAGTCCAACCATTCCTATCTAACATCAAACGAAGTCCCTCAAGACCTCATCCACCCGTGCCTCAAACACCTCCAGGGAAGGTGAATCAACCACCTCCCTGGGCAACCTATTCCAATGCCCAATGACCCTCTGTGTGAAAAACCTCCTCCTAATCTCCAGCCTAAATCTCCCCTGGGAGAGCTTGAGGCCATTCCCTCTCGTCCTGTCCCGTCACTTGGGAGAAGAGGCCAGCTCCCTCCTCTCCACAACCTCCTTTCAGGTAGTTGTAGAGAGTAATGAGGTCTCCTCTCAGCCTCCTCTTCTCCAGGATAAACAACCCCAGCTCTCTCAGCCGCTCCTCATAGGGTCTGTTCTCCAGCCCCTTCACCAGCCTCGTCGCTCTTCTCTGGACTTGCTCCAGAGTCTCAACATCCTTCTTGTGCTGAGGGGCCCAGAACTGGACACAGTATTCAAGGAGCGGCCTCACCAGTGCTGAGTACAGAGGGAGAATCACCTCCTTGGACCTGCTGGTCACACCATTTCTGATACAAGCCAGGATGCCACTGGCCTTCTTGGCCACCTGGGCACACTGCTGGCACATGGTCAGTCGGCTGTCGACCAACACCCCCAGGTCCCTCTCCTCCTGGCAGTTTTCCAGCCAGACTTCTCCCAGTCTGTAGTTCTGCATAGGGTTGTTGTGTCTCAAGTGCAGGACCCGGCACTTGGCTGTGTTAAACCTCATGCCGTTGGACGCTGTCCTGTTTAGGTCCCTTTGCAGAGCCTCCCTACCCTCCAGCAGATCGACACTTGCACACAGCTTTCTGTCATCTGCAAACTTGCTAAGGGTACCCTCAATGCCCTCATCCAGGTCATTGATGAAGACATTGAACAGGACTGGACCTAGCACTGAGCCCTGGGGGACACCACTTGTCACTGGCCTCCAGCTGGACTTAACACCATTTACCACCACTCTCTGGGCCCTGCCATCCAGCCAGTTTCCTACCCAGGAGAGTGTGCGTCTGTCCAGGCCAGAGGCTGAAACATATAGTAAAACTACCTTTCACCTAAGTATCTTTGGTCTCTCATGTGAATAGATTATAGAACTAATGAAAGAATCATCAATAATTCCACTCAGAAAAAAACCCCAGATAATTAAAGACTGCTAAGTTGTTTAAAAATCACAAAATTGATTTAGTACAAGTAATAATCTCAACCGGAGTCCTCAAATACAGCCTGAACTGCTCAAAGACCAAGTGCTATTCTACTGGGCAGTTGGCATCCACTTCTCATATCTGAAGAGTTTAAGCAGTAATTGCAGAGCCTAGCTTCTATAAATTAAGACTTTCATCAACAATGCGCACTCTTTACTAACAGTTATTTTACACTATGACGAAATATTGCTGTCTGAAATAAATTAGCTGCCTACTTCAGCATTATACTGACAAATACCAAAAGAAGTCTTAAGAAATCCACTTCCTATAAAATACTTACTGGACAGCATTCAGGATGAGGACAAAGAAGAAATCAGTGGCAGAAAGGAAAAAAAGATCTTGGGTTGACCCACAGCGATAGGAGAAGGCCACGTTTTTGGATGTATGCATCTGTACGTCCAAAAAAAGGACTAAGGACAGGACAAAGAGGGTATAGAAAGATAGACAAACAGCAACAGTTACAGTGCAGTGAATACACCAGATGAGACATGGATATTAGTATTAAATACTACACAAAAATAGTAGCAGAGCAATTATTTTGGAAAACAATTACTTCAGATTTTTTTTTCAAGAATCACTCTCTCGTCTATCCACATCCCAATAACAAGTTTTCAACACACCTTTGCTTAGACTGAGTTTGCTTTTGACCAGAAGGATATTTCTTATCCACCTCAAATGGACTATATGGCTTTGGAACACAGTAGTTCAGAAGTGGAAAACTGGGAAACTGCAGATAAAATGGTCGGTATTGGCTGTATTAGACAAAACAAGTGCATTAGAACCATCAAAAAAGGAAAAAGAAGTTTATAGTACAAATTACCATACAATCAAGTAATAAATTCAGAAAAATTCTCTCTTTTACATGTAAAGTACACTGAACGCTAAGCGGGTACGTATCCTCGAATAAATCAGTCCTTTCCTCGTACCTATAAACTTCATGTTTTCTCAAAATAGATCAGCTATGGGTTTCCATAACAGTCTTACACATTCCCTGGGGTGTGGCTCTCATGCCTATTTATTGTTGAGAGCAATGTTGGGTAAGCAATAAAAATAAGAAATTTGGATGATGTTGCATCTATGTTCCAGAGAAGTAGCTGTAAAAGTTCCTAACAACCAAGGTGTTTTTTTTGACTTTTCCATTTCCTTTTCTTTTTATAACATATTTTAAGCAATTTACAATCCAAAACATAAGAACCGACCTTTTAATTTTTGAGAAAGATAATTTTCCTCTAATACATTGTACTTGTATCAGAACTAAGAACTGTACTAGTGCTCTGATTATATTAAAAATGTTTTAAATAGGGCATGCTAGAAGTTTACATAATGAATTATTTGACTGAAATGCTGATGCCAGAGTTCATTCTGATCTTTTTTCTTCATGTTATTGTTATAAAAGCTACCCAGAGTAGAAGAAAAAGAACAAGTCTGGAAAATATAACACAGATAGCTAATAATCTTGTACCACTTCTGAACTGTTACTTATACATAAGCAATTAAAAAACTTTATGATGCATATATATTTAGAATTGTTTCCAGAGTTTAGTACAAAACTACATTCAGAAGTCAAATTCACACATATTTATATACAAATTTCTTGTATGGACAATGATGCTTGTATGATTATTCCCATTATCCTCACATCCCTCATGCCCATTAAGCCAACTCATGATGTAAAACCAGGCTTAGATTTGGTTTTTTAATGCAGGAAAATATCAAAAAAAATCAAGCCAAAGAATTTGGAGCTCACAAGCATCATCACAAAGCAAAAGTTAATTAATAATATAAAGGTACAGAACATGTGCAGAATTGCACTGTTTTTATAATTTGAGTTCTCTCAACTTCTGGCAAACTGGTATTTCTTTACACAATCAGGTGTGATCTATTACAGGACCAGAAAGATAAAATTTTAAAGGCTGCAAGTATCAGATTTCATATTACTGTGGATACTGAAATCAGATGAATATTTTTTTCCCTTTAAAAAGAAGTGATTGAACAGGAAATTAAACCAAATTTCAAGCAGTGATTTTAACTACGACATTTCCCTTTCCTTACATCTAAACAGTCTTTGCAGGAAATCAGTGTTATTGACTTGGGACTACAGGACTGGAATTTAGCATACAAAGCTTTACCCAAAGAACCCACTATCACAACTTACAAACTGAAGCTACACATTAAACTTCCTCTTCCATTACCTACTGCAAGTATTCTCTATTGAAGTCCTACCCGTTCAATCTCATTCAGTGGCTAAACACAGATGCCTACTCAGAGCACAAAGAAATGAAAACTTTGAGTTTTATTATAAAAGTAGAGCATGCCTGGCATCTACAGTCAGGAAGTCAATTGAAATCTGAAGGTCACTTCCTATAGGCATGCTAAATGTTTATAAATTACTCAGTTTGAGAACCCCATAATGGAATGCACAAAGAGAACACTTACCGACTTCTATCCTCCACCTTGAGAAATGGATTTTTCAGTTTACCTGAGGAGAGACAAAAGGAAATTAAGGAACAAATACTTTTCTCCATTCGGTAAGTTAGTCCAGTAACTAAATAAGGAGGTGTTATTTTAGAACACATTACACACGCGTTTTGATAAAACTGATTTCCATAGTTCTACATGCTTTTTTTAGACATGGAAATCAGAATAAAGCAGCACACCTGACCAGATGAGAACTGTAGTACATTCTTAAGCATTCAGAAAGTAAGGCAAACCAAAACTTCAGACAAATATTGAAATACTTACTTCTTGACTTCTGAGCAGTAACTTGTTTTACCTGTTGAAAAAAGAGGAGGTAGAAAACCCCTGTGAGTATTATTCTGCATTTTACTTGAAGCTTTAACTTTAGCTAATTTCAAGTTTTGAGGAACCCCCTGTGTTAATCGTGACTTCATACACAGTTACAATAAATTCTGCAGGAAACTAAGCTCATTAGTACTTCCAAAATATGCTCATATGTTTCTCAAATAAATTTTTTTTTCTACATTGCAAAAAAAAAAAAAAAAGGTGTTCTCCTTCAGGTGTTCCCATTTATTTTTCCTAAGAAGAAAACCAAACAAGAAAACTCACGCAGGTAAATTTAGTCACTTGCCTCTCTTCTCCTTCAAAACACCCTACCATAACTTAAAAGTTCATTTCTAAAAATGGATAACATTTTTATAACACTTTATAAATGCTAATTAACAATAAGCTGTAAAATGACACAAAAAAGTACATATAGCAAAAAAAATTCTTCTCATTTGAATGGACTTACACGGGCTAGGGTCTTTTTTTAGCAATGAAGATTAAAATTAAAAGGAGTGTATTTTTTTTCAGAAAAGAGTAGTCTACATTTAAGCATCAGCTGTTGGCTTATACCCTTACAAGAATTTTATACTACTCGCGAAAAACCCCACCCTGCTATCTATGAAGACCAATACACTGATGATTTAGAAGAGGACTTCCATGGCCTCAATAATTAGCCAATATTGCATTCCAAAGCAACATAACATACACTAGACAGTATGTTTCCATTTACGTATCACCGAGTCCTGCCTAGACTAGCCATAACTGTAAAACTTTATGTTTCATTTATACTATAGAGTAACTACAGATGCAGTGCATAAGCAGCTAGAACAGTTTCAATGTCTCACTGTATCATATGCTACAATCTGGAGAAATCAGGATTTTCACATGCCAACTGCAAAATACTGGCAGAATAGCTCAAGGATGCTTTATCCTACGCGTATGTAAGACTAGGAGGAAAAGATGCAGAGTTAAGCAACTGACACAATTTCCCTAGAGAGCATTTCTTCAGAAAGTTTAACTATGAGTCTTCAAAATGGCCCATCAAAAGGAAAAGGTTTCTAATCACTGCCTTACAGGGAAAACTATACAAAGCAACTTAACCACAATCTACATCATACTAAACCCAAACTACTACTTTTTAAAATTACTTATTATTTTTGAGGCAAACAGAACGGAAATTTCAACCAGTTCAGTACTTCTGATTCTTACATATAGACTTTTGCTTTTGCAAAGGATATGTTATTTAACTGATGCTACTATGGAACTTTTTTTTTTTAATACTGTTGAAATGTATAACTAATACTTTGTTTTACAGAGATTCTCTTTAAATCAATTCATAAAGTAAAAGATAAACAATCATAAAATTCATACTGGTCTGAAAAACTGAACATGAGCAAGACTTTAATAAAATAACATCTATAAGCTTCACAGTACGTAGTATTTACCACACCCATGTTTTCTCTGTTAATGAAACAAATGGTATTTCACAAATGGCAAAGAGCCACTTACCCCATCTTTAGAAGAACTGTCTGCTCTTTTGATTACGTAGAGCTCCTTTTTCTTTTGCTCAATATAGTTCTTCACATCTGGTAAAAAGAGGGAGAATTAACTCAGCTAAGTTTATTTTTGCCTGTTTGAAGTAATTTGTTGGTTTTAGTATTTGTAATTCAACAGAAAAATAATTAAATTAATGCTATGTTAGGCTTCATCAAATAAATAATACTTACCATCAATATGAAGTATCTTCACTCCCCAACTCAAAGCATTGGACAGTATACTGCCAGAGGGGACTAAGTCCTGCACACGGTAAATTGTATTAATAATTTTATGCAATATACAGTAGATTATGTTTAATAATTACAAATACATTACAGCATGTAACACAAGAACAGTTCAAAGCACGGATGCTTTACTTCTTGCCAAAAGGCTACCACGCTCCCCAACTGACTTTTCCACCTCTGTATCACAGTACTTCACCACCAAAGATTATATTTAACCTTTCATAAAGCTAAAACTGTAGTCTATTGTCACATTTTATAGTAACCAAGATTGGAAGACAATGAATTTATACATGCACTTTAACTCCACAGGTACCTCTCAAATGCTAGTATATTATCAATCCTGATAAACTACAGTACCAGTTATAAGACTCTTCAAACTTTCAAGAAGCACCCAGGCACCCAGAAAGTACAAACCAACAGTTTTACTCAAGACAATCCCTTGACATCTGTCCAAGCATTCCACGAGGGACTTCTACCTTAAACAACTAAGAACACTCTTACTGCAGCTTGTTTCCTAGAGAGCAAACCCAAAACTTCTCAAGTATGAGTCAGTAGATTACTTGGCTTACCTGCTCTTTGATTGCTTTTTCAACTAAGGATTTTCCTCTGCTCATACGTACCTTTAATAAAACAGAAACACATTTGTAGCAAATTTGAATTCGTTTAAAAAACCATAAAAGGTACAGCAATTTCCACTGTTACTAACAAAAATGTATTTTTAGTGATGATAGTCTTCTCTTGCTTACTGTGCTGCTATTTTTCATAATTCACATCTTGCCCACAAGGTTACGGTTAATGCAGCCCAGGGAAAACACTGAAACAACCCGACCCCAAACCAGTCACTTTCAGCTAAAGCAGGTTACTGCGTGGCTCAAGAAATTTTAGTACTGGAAAAACAAAGACAGCGGGAATAAGCAGCCACAGTGGCACTCATCAAAATAAGAGGTTTCATCAGCTGGACTTCAGCCAAAGTAAGCTAATAGTCATGAATATAATCTTAGCCTTTGTCTATCCCCATCTTTTCTATCACTCCTTTTGTACCCTATGCTGTTTGCTCATAATGAGCATGACTTTACCCACCCAGGTTATTTTGCAAAATGAGGTGATCGCACCCATGTGACACAAGACCAACCCACTGACTGGCTCACAGTCACATTTCTAATTAAATACCATGTATATAGCACAACTATTGTTTCCAACTGTATTTTGACAGGATGTGAGACTTGCCCATGTAAGAAACTTGACGTAAACCTGCACAAATTTATACACTGTCACAATTAACAGGATCCTCTAAGAAAGATCTCAGAAATACCTAATATGCATAATGTTTGATTTTAATTATTTCCTTAAACTACTATCTAAGAGTGCATCTGCAGATATTCAGATTAACAACATTACAACAGCCAGATATTTGTAGGCTGTGTTGCTAAACAGACAGGAACCACTGGATGCCATCACAAGCCTATCCATATTGAGCCAAGTGTCAAAGATAACAAGGTCAAGGTTTAATTATAATTCAGACTTACTACATTAGGACAGACTTTAGTGTAGCCTGTTTATTTGAACAAAAGACTCCTTTTTTAAAATATTTTTTTAAAATTAGTTTTTGAAACTTTGCTTAATTACTTTGAGATAGTTAAGTGTAACAAGTTAGCCTAAGCTAGTTTAAAAGTACATTTGACCTAATTTAGGAATAAAAACAAAACCAAACCACAACATGGAAAAAAACCCCCCTTATTTACTTCAGGAACTGTTCCCATCTTTAAGAAACAAAGTAGGAGAATAATTTTAAGAGCACATCCCATGGGTTATGCCTGATGGGCAGTATTATCATTTACTTACAGTAAAAACTTACAGTATTTACTCTCTTAAATGAACTTCCATCATGTCGATCCTTTTGGTGGCTAGGATGAGGTGAACTATGTCCTCCATTCTGCGCAAATTCTGGACTAGGAACAGGAGAAATCTGACCAAGAGCTGGTGCAAATTTTGCCTCCTTTTTATTAGACACCAGATAGCTGATATCTTTACTAAGAAAACTCTCCACTCTCTAGATACAAAGACATAAAACAAGTAAATTATCTCAGGACAATGAATACTGCATGCTTTAAAGGTGACAAAAGTCTAGGACAATTAAGTTCAAAACCACTGAATTCATAAGGTGATATTTTCTAAAGACGTAGATGACAATTACAGATGAGCCATAGTAGCACCTTACCAGTGACAAATTCTAGTTTCAATTTCTTAATATCTTAACTTTAGTTGCAACAAGTAAATGTGCCAATATAATCAGAAGCAGAAGGAAAAAAATCACCTCAAACATCAAACCTTTTTAAAGCTGGATAAAATTTAGAGTAAATTAATAAACAAAACCAAATCTTTATAAGACACTTCTGTTACAATTAGCAAAGCAGCTTCTAGCAGAAAAACACAAAATAATTCATTAATAAGCTAATTGTTTGTATTAAACATTACAACAACAACAACTTGTAACATACAAAATACAAATAATAATAAAAGAAATTCACAAACAATATGGAAGAGGCATTTCACATGCAGATTTTCTTCTAGTTTCACAAAGGTTTCTGCTCGTTAACTTACCCCTCCTAGCTCTTTGAGGTCCTTGCCTATTTTTTCAGAGATCACGTTTGATGTAATATCAAGGTAAAACACCTTCCCAGTGAGTGGCTTATATTTAAGTTTCTCTGGTTTTCCTGAGTCTTTTTTCACATTCTTCAGGGAAGATTTTATCTTTTCTGTTTTTGCTTGCATTCCATCTGCTGCAAAAAGAAAAGTGAATTTAAACAGGTCTCTGTCTTGTGGACTTGTTTATTTTTTCTTTTCAAAAGGGAAAACTCCTAAATCATGGAAATGGGCAAGACAAGCTTTATAAAGGCAGGACCCAGTAACCTCAAGAGTAACAAGGTTGATCAAAGGAATGAAAAATGACTTTGTAGACTGAGACTCTGTCAGTCTGTAAAGTAAATTTCTTAGGAGAAAAAGAATAGATACAAAAAAAAAATCAAGAGGAATGTCACGTCACTAAACAGCCTATTCTAGTAGACCTAAACAGAACAAAACAAAACTACAAGTCAAGATGCTATTTCTATGGGAGGCTGGACAAGTACAAGGAAGAGGAATACACTGAGGAGCCCCAGAAGCACAGAAGTGACATGCAACTCACAAAGTCCCTGTAGCTAAACACAGCTGGAAAACAGAATATCAAGTAATTACACCTCCTCTGTTCTTATATATTTCCACAGGAATCCATTTACAACTAGTGACAGAGACAGAATCATCCAAAATTTGCGTATTGTTAGTCCTATGTTATCTTTTCTTCCTCACCAACTGACACCTAGTTGCTTCTCTTATGGAGATGCTCAAAAGAGATGATTCAAGTTGCAGCAGGAAGTGAGTAGGCCTCTTCTGGAAACAAAAAGCCAAGGTGTAAACCAGTCCCTCTGTTATGTGTCCTCTCTGTACGGGTCAGTTAAAGGATCGATTTCTGCCTCAACACTTTCTCATCAGAAATTTTCTCATTTTAAGCCTCAGAACTTGACTGTATAGATCACAGATGCAGGCCTTATGAAAATGGCCAAAGCTGGTACAGAACGAATGCTTTGTACCTATCCACCTGTACCTACCTCCTTGTCTCAAAAATATTTCGTACTTGTCTCCAAGCCTCCCTGCTCCCTACCATTGTTAAAGATCCATGAAGCAAGGAGGAAAAAGACAGAAAAATTAATGACAGGACCTAGCACAGACTTAAACTCCAATAGAACATGCACACAAAGTGATGATGACTACTGATAAACCAGGAGACCCCAGGTCGACCACTGCTGCCAGGAGGAGCACATACACAAGGGGAGACCTGCCTTCAAAGCCTACCACACCTCAGACTCTCCTCTCTTGGCATGTGTGGCCCTGCTTGGTGGAGATTGGCACATCTCCACAGGCAAAGGTGGGTCACAGGTGTATTGACTAGCATAAAAAACTGCTCTGGAGCAGCTGAATTTCTGAAGATCTTCCTCACCATGAGATCATCTTGATCAAAGACAGAGGCAGTGGAATGCCTTCTGGACCAGGACCCCCAGAAACGTCAGACCTCTCTGGACCCACTGTGGTAGCTATAAACCCCTTTTTCTTCTTTTTTCTCCCCATCTTTCTCCTTATTCTCTCTCTCTATCACAAGCAGCTTTACTGGCACAATTAATAAAGTTCCAGTTTGGATTGAAATTTAGCTCCCTTGGCTTGTTGAATTATTGCTTTTTCCTTTGCACTCCAAGATCACAAATGAAACAAACCAAAACGCATCTGCTTATCGTGGACCGTGACACTCTCCCTCCCCAAAATAATCATAGATGGGAGACACAGTAGAACTGTCACCCATGCTGCAACATAACATAATGGTTATGAACACACATGAATGAAGCAGGAACAGCTGTCAGCATTGTAGAATCTAGAGACCAACAGAACTAGAGAAATAGGAACATGGGGAGGCTTAAGACAGCATAACTGTTTCAGAATCTAAACAGAAAAGATGGATGATAAGCAGGTGTGCAAGTAAAATTCTGCAGATGACTAGGGATAAACTATGGTGCTACATCCAGCACACACATGCAATGGCCTGAGCAGCTGAAAAACTAACAAATACAGAATCAAAGAATCACTTAGATTGGAAAAGACCTTAAGGATCATCGAGTCCAACTCAAGTTTCAGTGTGATCTGCCTTGTGAACACTCTAATTCCAATGGAAAAGTGACTTTTTCTGACTTAATGTGGTACAAATCTAGTATATTCAAACATTTAGAAAGGCAAACCTCCTTCTAGAAAAGACTTCACATGTGAACTCACATACAACTTTCTAGTAAGAATTGTTTTTGTAATGATACAAATATAAATTTTGCTTAAGTTGATTAATAGCATCAAATAATAAGCTGATACATCCACAAAATTAAAAGAAATTAATACTATTTAACATCAGGACTCTCTGTTTTACTCTAACCTGCTGACTTTGCTACTATTGCTTTATTGTCTGGCTTTCTCCTGTCTACACCTACAGATCATCTAGAATGGTCTGGTTCTGCAGAAAACTAGTACCAAGGAAGAATCAATGCTTGCCTCCCCCACAAACTTCTCTAAGTAAAATAATATGAAGTACTATACAGTGAAGAAATGAAGGCAGGAGCATGACAGCCACTGTGAAGAGAGTAGTTTTGAGGATTAAACAAGATTAAACCACCACTACTTTTTAAAACACATTTTACGGGTGGTGAGGGGACAGCTGCGGCACCTGCAGAGCTACAAGAAAGCTGGGGAGCAACTCTTTACAGGGGCATGCAGCGACAGGATGAAGGGGAATAGCTTTCAACCGAAGATTTAGATTAGAGATAAGGAAGAAATTCTTCACCATGAGGGTGGTGAGGGCCCAGGCAGAGAAGCTGTGGCTGCCCCATCCCTGGAGCTGTTCAGGGCCAGGTCGGATGTGGCTTTGAGCAGCCAGGACTGGGGGGGATGTCCCTGCCCATCGCGGGAGGGGGGGGGGGGGGGGGGGTAGACCTGGATAGGCTTTATGGTCCCTTCCAACCCAAACCTTTCTATGATTCTACGATCTGACTTTTAATACACTTTCAATCAAAATAAAAGCATTAAAGCGCAGAAATTATTAAACACCGGAATCAAGATTGAGGAAGACCTATTAGGTTCCCAGGGGACGCGAAGCTCTGCTGGCAGCAGCCGCAGCAATAGCAGCAGGGACTCTCCCCCGCTCGGGCGGGCTCAGCGCCCCGAGGCCCCGGCCCCGCGCCATGGCGAACAAAGCCCTCCCGCGCCCCACCGCCGCTTACGGGGACGCGCTCCTTTCTCCGCGACGCTCGGTTTCATCTTCCCGCGGGGTTACATCCTCCTCGCCTCTCCGCCCGGCGCGGGGTCGCGGAGGGGAGCGGAGCGAGGAGCGGGAGCGCAGCCGCCGGCGCCGAGGCCTCCGCGACCGCCTCGCGCTTTCCCGCCTCGGCCGGCGCCAACGGCCGGGCTCGCGCTGGGAGGGAGGAGCGCGGCGAGAGGCGGGCCGGGAAGGAGGTGCTCAGAGGTCCGCGGGCGCCCCCTGCAGCACAGACCCCAGCGCGGAGCTGCTCTGCCCGCTCGCGGCGCTGCGCAGCTTTGTGAGGAAGGCTGTGCTTTCCCAGGTTGCTGCTCGTAAACAGGTTGTAGTTGCTCCTCTGGAAGGCAGTTGTGTTATAAGTTAAGAAATTACTTCAAAAACCCCACAGAGCCTCCCTCCAGATGAGTAGTTGTTACCATCAGAGCAGTGAAGCAGAGTGGTTTGGGTTGGAAGGGACCTTAAAGGTCATCCAGTTCCCACCAGGTCAGGCTGCCCAAGGTCCATCCAGCCTGGCCTTGAACACCTCCAGGGACTGGGCAGCCACGGCTTCCATGGGCAACCTGTGCCAGGGCCTCACCACCCTCATAGTGAAGAACTCCTTCGTGTTGAATCTAAACCTTCACCCTTCCAATTTAAAGCCATTTTCCCTTGTCTGATCACCACATCTCCTTACAAAAAGTCCCTCCCTTCTTGTGTTATGCAGTTTAATCTTTCTTATCCTTTATTTAAAACTTAGTGAAAATAAGAAACAATGAAAAGAACAATAAAGCTGGAGAAGTGGGACTGTGCGAACCACATGAGGTTCAACAGGGCCAAGTGCGAGGTCCTACACCTGGGTCAGGGCAATCCACACTTTTAATACAGGATGGGGGATGATGTGACTGAGAGCAGCCCTTTGGAGAGGGATTTGAGGTGCTGGTCGATGAGAACATCACCATGAGCTGTCAATGCGTGCTCACAGCCCAGAAGGCCAACTTTATCCTGGGCTGCATCAAAAGAAGCATGGCCAGCAGGTTGAGAGAGGTGATTCCGCCCCTCTATTCCACTCTTGTGAGACCTCATCTGGAGTATTGTGTCCAGTTCTGGAATCCTCAACATAAGAAGGATATGGAACTGTTGGAACAAGTCCAGAGTAGGCTACAAGGATGATCTGAGGGCTGGAGCACCTCCATTTCGAGGACAGGCTGAGAGAATTGTGACACGCGGAATCAAGACTCCATAACTTATAAAGTTATAAAGTAGATATGTTTATTCAGCACTGAGACGCACGGGAGAATCATTTCTCCAAAACAACGTGTGTACCTATTGTGGCAACTCATCTTGGCTTTATACAGTAAACTGGTACATATTCCAAAAACATCTATACATATTCATAACCTTTCTCCACCTCTTATTATAATGAGTTTGAGAAGAGACCTCTTCCTGTTTTCTGCCTGTGAAAGATTGCCCCAGGGATGTAGGCAGTTATCTTTAACTTCTTTTAGCTTTTAGCTGTTTCCATGTCCTTCGGATCCTTGCCGTTTTTGTCAGTATTGTTTGCTCTTATCACAGGACCAGATGACTTGTCCTGCCCACCAGAAATACCTTTACCAACAGGCCCCCCTAATATGTTGTTTTAGCTAGACAACTGTCATCTTGCGTATCCTCCAAGCGTGAGCAGTTTCTGCTCCACCATCCTTCAAGTGTCAGCTGCCTCGGCTAATATTATTACTAGTCTTAAGTGTTAGTGCTTATCTCAAGCTGCTAAACAACAGTTATCCTGTTAGTACTTCCCCTAGCCCCACATCAGTTGGGGTTGTTCAGCCTAGAGAAGAGAAGGCTCTGAGGAGACCTTGTAGTGACTTTATTGTATCAAAAGTGGCCACAAGAAATATGGGGAGAGGTTTTCTAATAAGGCCTGTGGTGGTAGGACTAGGGGGCAAGGCTGTTCTGAATTGATTTTGGTTTTATTTTTGGTTCTGCTATCCTGGCTAGTTGTAGGTATGGGGATGTGGAAGCTCGTCATTTTTAGGTACTGTAGAGCTGTACAGCAGGATTTGTTCAAAAAATTAGCATTTAATAGTAGCAGTGACATCAGTTAGTGCATATCACATGAGGAGTTTGCCAAGGTATATAGTTATCCATGGCGGCAGCAAGATGAACCTCACGACAACTCAATTTGATTTCAGATTAAGTACTTTATTATGGGTTAACTGGCTGCTTATATAGACCAAGCAGACCAAACATGAGGTAAACATTAGTCGCTTCTGCCCTAGTAACACGTCTTCATTGGCCACCGCCCAACCAGAAAACTATGTTGCTAGGTTGCAACTCCTGCCCTCCATCCTCAGGTTACTTCATTAACATAACACAACAGAGTCATCACCACCTTTGTGATTTTACCAACTCCACCCTGCCAGGGTGTGGGAAGATTTTACAGTGAACAAGGCCCGGATGCTGTGAGACTGCTTGATACTGAACAACTCTGACAACACCTTGAAGCAGAGACCTGAAAGATAAACACAGGCCAACTGGGAGGAACCTAGCAGCTAGTTCAGTGGGAACGAGTACCACTTGAAAGGAAAACAATGGAGATGAACTGTCAACATAGCTAACTTTAGTATAACTTGGTTTCTTGGCATGTGTGGTAGCTTAGCCAATAATATGTTAGCAGTAGCCTTATGGACAGCTACCTTTAGCCAATAATACACTGTAGTCACCCTCGTGGGCATACAGTTATGTAACGGAATAGCGTATATAGAAAGACAGCTAAGCTGAATAAAGGTGCTTGCTGACTGATCAGATTGATCTCTGCATCTGCTTTACAACACCAGGGTGCTTGAAGGAGCTCATTGTATTGTTTCCCAACATATAGTCTTTGCTATAGGCCCTTGTTATTGGATCAACCAGGTAGCCTCTGGATTTTCTCACAGGAGTGACAGAAGCAAGAGGAGGGCTAAATTAATTATTCTGCTGTGCTGCAGTTTATGGGCCACAGGCTGGTAATTTGTCTTTGTACAGATTATTTACGTGCTCCTAAACCTTATTGCAGCAAGAGGTGATATGTACTAAATATTGAAAGTGGTTTAGAAAAAATATAAACATTTTAATTCGTGTAAGAAGGAACTGGAAGGTTGTCATTTAGACAACATTATTTATAAAACATGGCACAAATACTTTAATTTAAAAAAAATTACAGAAGTGCTTGTATACAAGTAGAAAAGGAATATTTACATTATTGCTGCTTATACAGAATGTGTTAATGAAAATTTTAAATATTTTTTCCTTTGATTTTTCTGCAGATTTTAAGCATATTACTGTATGTTTTTCTGTTCCTTAACAGGTTTTCCTTCTCCAGGAAAAAAGCCATGACTGAAATGAGTGATGGCTACTTGAATAAAGCAACCATTTTTCAGCAAGCAGTATCCTCTTGTTGTGGAGCTATTATTACGTCATTGTTGGGTAAGGCAAACTACCAGGCTTGCCACAGAGAGAATCTCTGCAAAGTTGTTGTTATTTCAGCTAGATTCAGCATGATGCATATATATGGTTTATTAATTTCCAGTAATAAGTTCAATGAGGTTGTTTCAGAATAGTCTCCTCATATTTTTTTCCTATTTTAATAAATGTGACTAATAGAAATCGTTCCCATCCCTGTTAATCTTTAACCATTCCTGAAAATAAGATTAATTTTTATTAACTTTTCACTTCTGTATCTTTTTTTTCCTCTTGGTGTAGTAATTAATTGCTTTCTTTCTTCAGGAAATAAAATTAATAATAATTTCTGTACTTCCTGCTTTGTAAAGATAACTTTTAAATAAAATGTACTTTACAGTAGAAGACAAAATACTGGGAGGGTGGCCCTTGTGAAATGTTCTGTTTGTGTTGCCACATGAGTAGTAACTTTAATTTATTCTGCTGTGATGTCTTACGCTGTCAAAGCCTTTTCATGGGGGTCACAGATAGCTTTTTGTTAGGCTTTTAAAGTTCTATATAGTCTCTGGAAATCATCGTCTGCTTTATACTCAATCGTCTTGCCCAGGACCTCCTTCCTCATGCATACTCAAAGAGGCATTGGTTGGTTAGATTCAATACTTCTCATCCCTTGGAGATCTCCAAGCTTATTAGCTTACACTTCTTATTTCAGATACTCTTTGGCCTGAGCTACCCTTTGGTTCTGACTTTTAACACTGATTATGCTGCAGGGAAATTTGCAGTTTTCTAAGCATGATTTTTCCTGCACAAAATTTCCAGGTTTTTTAGAAAATAGGATCTTACCAGGAATCTTTCATATTCATAGTCTTTTTCAGTCTGTCTTTATACCATGTATCCTGTGATGTTAGATGAAGTAGCAAGCAAAGCTGCATCAGACCTGTGGAATTACCAAAATGGATTCCAGCTGCATGTACGTAAGATTCTAGTACAGTGTAAAGTGTTGGTATTTGAGACCTTGAGAGGTGTAGGATACTGTCTCCTTTCTGAAGTGGCTGCTGGGAGATGAGGCAGAATATATGTGAGTGGCCAAAATGCTACTAGAAGCCGAATGTTAGGTAACTGAATTGAGCTGCAAGGGTAACATTTAGGCCCCTATATTTAGGTATGGAAATGTGAGCCAAATATTCAACCTACTTTTAGTCAACTGAGAGGCATCAACAGACTGCTAAGGTGTGAGTCAGTTGCCTGTGCATAGAATCATAGAATCACTAGGTTGGAAAAGACCTCTTGGCTCATTGAGTCCAAACATTGCTATCTGCCACTAAACCATTTCCCTGAGCACCTCACCTACCCATCTTTTAAGCACCTCCAGGGATGGTGACTTAACCACTTCCCTGGGCAGCCTGTTCCCATGCCTGATGACCCTTTCTGTGAAAAATTTCTTTCTGATATCTAGTCTGAACCTCTCCGGTATCTAGTCTGAACTTCTATAGGAATGTGGTCAGTGACACATGAGCTGGAGTATTAGACTTAGTTTCCAACTGCTGCTTGGTAAGTAAGGTTGGAGGTCCCACATGCTATCTGTCAACTGTGTAGGTATTTTGGATACCTTAGAGATTTATATGGCACTAGCATCTTGCATGTAGGCAACTGAATCAAGTCCTCAGTCAGTCTCATCAGTGAGAGGTGGGGTTCAGCATGTCTAGGCCTGTCATAATATGAAGTGCTTAAGCAATGAAATCTTCATTAAACCATTTACTTTTCAACAGCTCTAAAGTTTTAGTTTTCTGCACACAGTGAAAAAGGACAATATACCATGAGTTTAATGTTTTTCTTTTGAATATCGATGGTATGGTAATTTACTTGAAAAAGAATGAACACACAATAAATGCTGTGAAGTTTTACATGCTAGAGGCCAAAATCTGATCTCGTATGCCTCGTGGTATGGCACTTGTAAAGGTTAGCAGCAGAGCATAATAGCACAAGTCTTATCCCTTTCAGACAAGATGATGCAATGGTTTTTAGATGAGCTTTGTGTATCTCTAGTGTTTGTTGTTGGTACAACCGTTAGTATATGAGTATACATATAGTCACTTGCAGACCATATGGGATTTGTAGTTCTTTTTTATCTCTGATTTCATTGTAAAACAGTTCTGTCTTTTGCCTCCATAAAAAAAAATTGTAGAGGCGTATAGTAAGGCATCTGCACACTTGTACATTTTAAGGGCATACAGGTTGTTTCTAAATGAGATCTTTGTTTCATTTTAGTAACTCCTCTTGATGTTATCAAAACTCGACTTCAAGCACAAAGCAATCCAGTCCTCAAAGGTAAATAAATGTGTAGTGTAATAGAGGACACAGGGACAACACAGCAATATATACTTCAATTGCTAAAGAATGAATGTGCCAGTGAATAGACATAGTGAAAAAGAAATCCCCTAAACATATACCATTTTAAACAAGGGGCTTATGTGTTCAGGATGCCATATCAAAGGTCATCTCCCTCAGTATCCAGAGGCTTTTGAAAGTGCAGTAAGTCTTACCTAAGACATTTGCCTCTTGGGTTCTAAATGGATGAAGATATGGTGCACTTAAAAAAATGCCAGTAATTCATGCTGTTTAGTTAAAAATAATAAATGGGATTTAAAAAGAAAGGAGTTGACTAGTGTTCCATGTTGCTTGTGGAGATTAATATTTGCAGTCACACTTGCTATAGATGAGGAAAAATATTCATGCCTTCTATGCCTTTCATACCATCTATGCCTTTCCTTTTCAGGAAAAATATTCATGCCTTTCTTTAGTAAATTCTAAACCCTTCAGAAATCTGAAAATGTGAAGCTCAAAGCATGTTTTTGTAATGGCAATAATATTTTATCAAACAGGTTCAAAGTATGTGATGTAGGAGAAATAAAAAACAAGTGGAGAGGATGATCGAATATTCATACAGTCTAATCTAAGATGTAATATCTCCGTTTGTAATATGGATGCTGAGGCTACTTAAAATATTTTAGAATTCTGAAAGATGTTCACATAGTTACATACAATCATGGCATTCAGGTCTTGCACTGTTTTTAGCTGTCAGCAGATGGTAGTATGACATAAACATGTCTCCTGGAACATGTGAGGGCAGTTTCAGTTTAGCACTGAGGAGTATGTTTGTTCTCTTTTATACTTAATTTGTCATCATTGACTTTCCAAGATTATTTTGCCCCTGTTTGTCTAACACAATAAATCTGTCTTTCCAATTATATCCAATTTGAAATTGCTACCGAGTAAGAATAAAATTAGAAGCATTAACTATATTCTTATACACCATTTTATTAGGAAAGTGCTTTGTATACAAAAATGGCCTTATGGACCATATATGTGTTTGTGCGAATGGGGCCAGCCAAGCATGGAATAAGAAACCTGGTCATTTCAAAGGGACAATGGTAAGAATGTTTTATATTTATATAAATCTGTACATTGAAAAACATTAAAATAAAATGCTATAAATGTGTTTGATTTTAAGTTCTAGTAGAGTCTTCTATCAGTAGAGTGGTGTTCCTGCGATTATACTGTGTAATTTGTGTGGTGATTAATGATAATTTATACTTTTTATAAGAAAATTTATGTTCTTTCCTTAAGACAAACAAGGGGTCAGCTGCACAGCTTGCCTCACAGGATACTGGCTCCATGATTTCATTTTCCCCATTTAAGCTATATTGTCAGTGGTTGGTGATTGCAGGTACTGATTTTCTGTACCTGATTACACTATTAAAATAATATTGTAATGGATCATTTTGGGAAAGTTTCTACAAGTTTCTGCTGTGCTGCATTAATTCTGAAAACAACTTATTCACAGAACTGTCAATTAATGATAAAAACTTAATACTTTGGTATTTCAAAGATGGAAGTAAATTATTAATTTCAGTCCCACGCTGTCTTCAGCTCAGTGGAATTATTTGTATGATTAAATTGATAGGTAGCATAAGCAATTACAAAATCTTACAATTATAAACCATTTCAGAAACATACTTTTTAATACATTAATGTTTTGTTCTGCCAGCTAAAATATATTAGTGAGTGCAAAAGTTTGTAACTAATTATTGCCCTTTGCCTGGCTGTATTTTTAGGATGCATTTGTGAAAAGTATTCAAAGAGAAGGAATTAGATCACTGTAGAGTGGACTTCCCCCAACGTTGTAAGTGGAGTGTTCTGGTTTTGGTAAATGTTATGGATTATCATTAAAGAAGTTACTTCCTTATTTAGACAAATTAGTATGCTTATTTCTAAGTGATTTTAAAGATTAGGTAAATTCTGAAGTTACAGATGATGTAATCAGTTTGATCAGAAACATCTAGAGAGTATAATTTTTTGTAGATCTTCAGATTTCTCCTTGCAGTCTCTTTGATATAGCCTCCGTAGTTAAGCAGGAATATCAGACCTTTCATTCTGCCTTTTAGAGGTGGTGTCCTTACTGTTACCACCTCATAGACAGCATTATCAAATCATAGGATCAAACATGGTTGTTAGAGAATGCTAGTCTTTGACAGATAATTGCTGCCCTAGGTTGTTACTTGATATAAGCAACATGGCAGTTTCCATAGATGCTGTGGTGTTACATGTCATTGCCTTTACTTTTTTTTTTTTTTTTTTTTTTACAAATATCTAACTAGCATATTCTTCAAAGAACTTAATTGGGCTTTATGCTATCCAACTTTGTCATGGAAAGTAGATTGTTCATTTTCTCTCCACAAGAGCAATGTATGTATTTAAACAGTGTTATCGAATATCCTGGTCAGCTCTTTAGGCTAAACAGCACCAACATCTTTCGTCATTTTATTCATATTAACCTGGTACAGATAGTAATTAAGACCTCTGCAATTATGTTCTCCTCCATAAACAATAAAGCAAGTGGTCAAACCTAATATGTATTTTAAAGTTGTGCCTTGTAAGACATGAAGTGTTGCCCAGTGGGAAAGCACTGGTACACCTTTGATTTGCACATAGTACTCAGTATATAGGCTCAACAATACAAAGTGTGGTGGAGCTCAGGCCTTGTTATTTCTCCTACACCATGTGGTAGTTTCAATATATAAACCTAACTGAACTAAAAGTTTTGTATTTTAGCTGTGCTGGAATGGAAAAAGCTTATATGTATTCATCACACATTGACTTTTTGACAATGCAGTACGAATCTAAATGTTGATTAAAACAGAGAAAATACTCACCAATTGTTAAATGAATAAAAAATTAAGATTACTAGCTATTTCCATTATGTTTTGTTTGGTTGCTTCATATTCACATCTTTCAGTTCTATTCCTTTATCAAAATACTTTGAAGCTGTTGCAAAGTATTGACTGTGATAATCCACCACTATTTCACTTAAAGTTTTTCCTAGTGACATGAAAAAACTAGAAAACTGGGAAATCTATGGACTTGATAGTCTGAACTAGAGGCAGAGAACCAAAGCAATGGGATTAAAGTTTTGTCTTCATCCATAACATAAAACTGGAGCTTTAGCTTTTTTAAAATTATTATTTAAGCAAAATATCCTTGCAAGATGTTTGATTTTATGCTTCTGCTTTCCTTTTACTAATATAGATTCCCTCTCATATTTTAGAATAATGGCACTTCCTACCACAGTAATCTATTTTACCTGCTATGACCAATTGAGTGAAGCTCTGAAATCTAGACTAGGAAAGGAAGATGAACGTATTCCAGTTCTTGCAGGTTCCTTAAGCAGATGTATGTTGCCAACTGTTTAAAGAGAAAATACCTGTATGCTGTTTTCTTGGTTTTGTTTCATTGTTTGGTTTTGAAATAAATTTGCTGTGACTTTAATGAGGGATAATATTGTAGCCAGGAAGAAGGAATACTGCAATTACCGGGTATTTCTTGGGCAATATAACCCTCAAAACTGGAATAAGGTGATTTATTTTTGCTATAACACTTTCCCTACATTAGTAATTTGTCTGTTTGTTTCTAGACCTCTACCAAGGACAGTTTAATTTGTATGTTCTGTCATGAATGTAATAATAAACATCATTACTTGCTATAATGGAAGCTACATAGGTAATTACAAGGAAAATTAGACTTACTGATTTTACTGCTGTATGATGTAAAGTGAACTGAATTTGAGTTTATGCTTTCTTACTTTTGTTTGTCCTTTTCCTCATCTATTTTGGAGCTTTCTTAGAAGACTGAGAATGTAGTTCTATATTTCGTATTGTACTGGTGACAACCATGAGAGGGGGACTGGAAGACTAGTGGAAGAAGAAATGTTACTCTGTAGTGAAGTGGCAAATTGTTCTTATTGGACTGCTCCAAATTTTAAATTTATATGTCAAAGACACCTTGTCCCAGCAATAGGAGAAAAGTTCTTGGATCTAGTAAAATCATTGAAGTCTTATATATGTGATGGGAGCTTGTTAGTGAGTGGTGGTTTGCTGATCTTTCTGCAAAAAGCAAGAGAGTTACATTATTAGATACAGCTTGTCTGCTAAATATTCTTGGTAGTTTAAAAGAAGAATGGCAAAGATGCTTAGAAATCAGTAACAGCTTAATTTCTAACTATAATTTCCGTCCTTAACAAAAAACGCCAACCTCAAGGTCACTTCAAGTTATACCTAAAAATGGCAATTTTTGAAAACAAATCTTTAGAAGTACTTAAAATTTTTGGCTGATTTATGTAATAAATCTGAAAATGAGGTTTCTTAGCATGTTACATGGATTACAGTGTGCCAGTATTGAAAAAGGTGAGTAGCTTGTGTGCCCAGAAAGTTTAAGCACTGTCAATAGATACAGTATTTTTATCTGGAAAGGAAACTTACTTTGGGAATTATTTCAAGGAAAATGGGATAATTTAAAGCAATCAAATATAAAAAGCAAGGTGAGAGCTGACTTCAACGTTCAGGAAATATTAATAGTAGATCTTAATTTTAAAATAAAAATAAAAGCCGGTATTTTTCCCCATTTGCAGTTGGTTCTGTTACTGCAGTGAGCCCCCTGGAGCTGATCAGGACTAAAATGCGGTATCGCAAGTTGTCCTACAAGCAACTCTACCTGTGCCTCAGCAGTGAAGTGGCTACAGATGGATGACGTTCCCTGTGGAGGGGCTGGACTTCTACTATTCTGAGGGATGTGCCTTTCTCGGGTAGGGTTTATTTTCCATGCAAGTTCATGTTATGTCAGAAGATCTGTTTATGCATAACTCATTCAGATTTTTTCTGTGGTTTTAAGTAGTTTTAAAGGCTAGCTTTAAGAATGACTGAGATTTACTTGTTCTCCTTTGAATATTTTTATTAATAAATTCTTTGAGGACCTGAGGTTTTGCCCCAGTTTTATTTGTGGATACCAACAAAAGTTCTATTTTACGTTCCCTTTTTCTCTGTTCTTAGACTGTTTCTTCTCATCTTTAGCTTATGCAATGACTGTTGTTTATTTGTTTTACTGACTTTCAGTAGTATGTTTTCCCTGTGATAGTAGCTATTTCCTTAGAAAGAAACATGCTGTATGTAAGTGTTCTAATGCTTAATTTTGAAAATACAGACAAAGAGAGAGTGACACAATAGTGTCTTCAGGAATTTTTGTTGTTAAGGGGAATTAGTTTTAATGACTGCTCCAAAAGCCATGAAGCTAGTTTTGCTTATTCAGTTATCGAGTTGAAAGTCTAGAAGTCTGATAGCATACCTAGTGCTAGGGCTATTCATTAAGATAACTGGGATACAGGTGATCACTTGTTCTCCTTTTTTCTCACAGCTCTGCTATATCATGAGGAGACAGCTAAAGAACTTGTTAACACCAGTGATGAAAGGCCCTGATTTCAAGTAGAAACTCTTGTCTTAGTGGTTTTTGTCTGTAGCAATGTGGCAGAGGCTAGTGATCTTCCTTCCCTCTGCTGCTTTTACAGAGTGGAAAGAAGACTGTGAGGTAGAGCACAAGGAAGAGGGCATTGATGTGTGTGCATTCTTCTCAGCCTTTTTCAGATTCTTGGGTCCATGCCTGCTGTTCTTCCATTGGTCCAAAACATCCTTGCAGTTCATCTCCACACTGCTCTGCCATTCAGATCACAGCCAGTGAGCACTTGGCTGAGTCTAGTACCTGGGAAGCATCATGGAGTGCCAAAAAGTTAAAGGCAAAGGTTGTAATAGGCAGTTACTGCCTTGTGGGTGTGAGAACTGAGCAGACAATTAGATGCATGAGTAAAGAAAAATATATTTTAAAAAATAAACAAAATGCTACAAAAATGATTAAGTGAAGCTAAGGCTTAATGCCTTTTCTGAATGCATTTTCTAGTTATTTTGTCATAAATGCTTTATGCAGATATGCTCCCTTAATACTGTCAATCTAAGTTCTATTGTTTGAATGGGGCCCTGACAGCCTCATGGTTTCCGGTATTTTTACAGTACAGTCTGCACATTTGCTGCAGTTAGCTCGAGTTAGCTCTTTCAAGAGGAATTAAAATCAATGTAAAAATTTGTATTGAGAAAACAGCTCCTATGTGAAAACAGTCAGGCAGCTGGAGAAGTAGGCTTATGTGAATCTGATGAGGGTCAACAAGGCCAAGTGCAAGGTCCTACACCTGAGTCAGGGCAATCAGCTGTTCAAGGATCATATCAGAGAAAACTTTTATTTTGCTTTCAGCTCTTGTTTCTTTTTTGCCTCTGTTGTAACACGAGAATTCTTACATCTGTACCTGATAAAACAATTTCTGTATTTGACATACAAAAGTGTTGTAATCTAAGTTTACTTTTTTTATATCCATAGCGATGTACTGGTATAATTATGAACATTTCAAAAGGATGATGTGCAAGGAAGCTGATGTGCATGAACCAACATTTCTTATTGCTTTTGCTTCAGGAGCAGCATCTGGCTCTGTAAGTATATATTTTTGTTTCTAGTACTAGTCTTTATTATTATCACAAATAAATTATTTAGAAGAGGTAGGATTTTATACTATTCTTTCAGAAATGCTGTATGTTGTGGGGTTCATCCACTTTAAACACATACGGTACAGCATTCAAGCTGGTTAGGTATATCTGGGTAAATTACAGTGTTTTGAAACACAAGACACTGTAATATTACGTGCTTGGAACATAAAATGTAGTTTTAAATTGTGTGCACTTTAATTAAAAATTTTTAATTAAATTTTATTTGTTTGTGTTCTAGCATTAAAAGGGATTTCTTTTCCTGATAGATCGCTGCTGTCATAACTCTGCCATTTGCTGTAGTGAAAACATGCATGCAGACTGGACTTTGGGAGAGTGAGACCTTAAAAGGTAATTTGCCGGTGAGGAGAAAAACATCCCACAATGTTTAGAATAGTAGAATTTAGTGAATCATAGACTGTGTTAGGAATTTTAAATATTTGTCTTTTCTTCTAAACTTTGTCTAAAAATTTTATTGCTAAAGCCTTTTTTTCTTCTACAAGTTGTAACACCTCACAGAATATTGTTTATGTCCTAGGATAAATACAGGATTTCAGTAATGGCATGGAGGAGGGAAAAGGTGTGTCAGTATCATTTCGGTTAATAAGATGGTATAAAATAGAAACAAAACAATCTAGGGCTATTACATTTAGGCAGACCAATTTCAGATTTGTATACATAATTTATATAATAAATAAATATAATAAATTTAATAAATATTTAATAAATTAATTAAATAGCTATAATAAATTTATATCATAAATAATAAAATTTATACTAGTTTAATTCTTTCCAAATCCATTTGCTGGTGGATTTTCACACTAACTATATATCTACATATTGTCTCTCTGTGGCTGTAAAAGTATTTTGCAGCTTCCAGATGCTGTGGGACGTTCCTGTTGAATGTAGTCTGTGAAACTATTTTAACTTTCATCTAGAAAAAAAATTCTTATCTGCTTTCATATTACTGATCGATGAAAGTAGCATGTGCAGAGTGAAACAGCACAAACCCCACCTCTATTTAATAAAAACAGCTGCATTTGTTTGCAATGCAGATTGCTTCTTGATGCTGCTGCACTTAGGTTGCTTATGGTGTGTCATTTAATCCACAAGCTACTGCATTCCACATCTCATAGACCTATAGTTTCCTAAACTAACTTATATGGTTGGACTCGATGATCTGGTGGGTCTCTTCCAACCTGGTGATTCTATGATTCTATATATTTGACAGGGATTTGATTTTGTAAACTTAGCCTTAAGGTGTAGTCTCCTACCTTAATTATTATAGTAATCCTTACAAAATCATTTATCAAAACTTATCTTTAGATTCAGTTTACCATAATGGAAAATGCTTATTTAAAAATATGAATTGTGGTGATCTCTTAGCTGCATATATAAAGTGATGTGGAGAGAGCCTGGCTCTTTGTAAGCTAGTTGAATTTTTTCAATTATATCAGTTACTTCATAAGGAATATTGTCTCTGTTCATGTATCTTATTTGGGTTGTTACTACCGGGTTTTCCATGTTATTTATATTAATTAAAAAACTCTATGACTTTATCATCCTGTGTAAATAGTATCAATAAAATGAACTTAAAAGTTAATTAAGCCTAATAATTGCATCTGAAGAGGCTACCTCTGACTTCTAAAATACTCTTCTGTGGCCTTGTGTATATTGCTTAATTCACCATTTTCTTGTATTATACTGAGTTCCACAGAGGGAGTGTCCATCAACCTGGGCGGTCATGAGGAAAATTGTTGCCAAAAACGGGATTTCTGGATTATTTACTGGTAAATGTTTTGATATCTTTATAAAACCCCCTAAGATTAGACAGAAAGTTTTTGATCAGTAGGATGTGGTTATAGGTGCTATCACACATAAATTATATAATATTTTGGCCTCTGTTAACACTCTCAGTTATGGAATTGTTTACCTACACAAAGCAACAGATGTGTGCATCCAGAGAGAATTTTGCTAATCTCTTCACAAGTTATTTCCCAAGACAAACATTGTTTATTTTAAAAAAAACCCAGAAGGATTGGACTCAATAGATATTTCTGTGCTGACAATTAAAAATGGTGGGGGAAGGTTCAGTTCAGGAAATGGGATTTTTTTCAAATTTAAATAGTTTGTTTATTTCTTAAACTGTAATGCTTGGGTTTTCCAGAACATGTTACAAAGGAAATAAAATGAATTGTATGTTTGGAAGCTACAGTGTGGAGGTGTTTCTAGACTGAGAAGGTTACATCCAGTTTTTAGTCCAGCGCTAAAAATTTCCAAACTGTCAGCACTATTGTAGCACCTATATTTAGGAGTAGCCACCCTGGTTTTTGTTCTTTGCTTAACTTTTTGGCTCTTTCTATCTCAGAAGCAGAGCTTAAACTTCACTGGTATTTTCCTGTGTCCCTTCTTAGTCTTTCAAGAAGATATATTATTGAGAACCCAAGAAGTCTGAGTATGGAATAGAAATTTTGAAGTAGAAATCACATAATAAAATACCATTACTGGCATGTGGAATAGAAAGGCCGGCAGATTCCATCTATCCTATGATGCAGTCATTTTAATTTGGACTTTGATGCAGATTTTTCAGAGGACTGGAAGATATGGCCTTCCCCTAATTATCCTTACCCATAAACACTTAACCCTGTCATCACCATCATTAACCTTTAGACAATCTAAACACTCCATAACATACAGAACTACCCCACCACCTCTCCTTCCTTTCCTATCGCTTCTGAAGAGTTTGTAGCCATCCATTGCAGCACTCCAGTTGTGCGAGTCATCCCACCATGTTTCAGTTCCCTCCACAAGTGCACTCATGATCTACCTTCTTTTCCTTTCCTTTATTGTGGCTGAGTGGGAATTAAATGGAAACTCCGGTGGTGCAAGACATTTCCCACTCTATGTGCCCGAGTACACACAAAGATAATCTTGAATTGTCACCACATGACAGGAACCAAGAGAACAAGAGATTCCAGCCTCACATAACAGTGCAAATGGATATTCACAGTGTGAATTCTAATTACCGATTCATATCATTTTGTGCAGAACTGCTATCATTCAATAAACAATGGCACCTTTCACCTGGGGGTGAAATTTTGTCTTTGTTGAATAAGTACATTTAGGTAGTTCTATCAGTAATTTACTAGCCCGAGTATCACCAGACTGTGGCATTGTTATATTATGACCACTAAATGGTACTAGAGTGCTTCACTCTGAAAACAAATGATAATGAATACTTTCCTTTATCTTCCAGGCAGGTATTATTCCGCGACTGTGTAGAGTTGCTCCTGCATGTGCCATAATGATCAGCACATATGAATATGGGAAGTCCTCCTTTTCTCATGTAAATGGAAAAATAAACCAACGTTCTTAATTTTCCTTCATCAAACGGTGTGAAGTCAAAATATATGGTGAAATATCTTGTCCCAGATTTGAAGCTGTCAAGGCATTTTCTAGAATTCCCAGTGAATTTCTGCCATTATATTTGTTAATGAAATACAGCTTCCTTTTTAACTGTTCCACAAATGATAAATTTACACTTTTCTTAAGACTAAGGCAATACATGTAACCATTAAAATATCACTGAGGATTCTGACTTCTTTTGCAGCTACAGAGAAAAAAAGAGAGAGGAGAAGGGGTGGGAAGAAAGAGGTGCTGACTGTTCTTCAGTGATAGTTAAAAGGGGAAAAAAATGAGGCTAGACAAAGCAATGAAGAATAACCACTGCCACTGTGTTAATTTTCAGTTTGACTGAACATTTTGGGGGGGGTGTATTTAAAATGATTATTAGAAAATGTTGTGGGCTTCCAATTGTTCGATGTGATTATTCCTCCATAAGGATGTTGATATAGAATGAATCCAATAAACATTTATTCTTGCTTAACATTTTAAATTCTGTGCATGGTTGTTTTTTGCAGTTCTATATTTTGTTTAAACATGTATTCTAAAATAGTCTTTGGCTTTTTCCTCAGTTTGACTTAAAGCATTTTTCATTTTAAACAAACCTGGAAATAAGTACATCATGCTCAGTAGAAACTCGGAGAGCATGCAGAATACATTGAGAGGTGCTGCAGCAGCTTTTTTAGCTTAAAGTAGTACTCTAAGAAATTAAAGCACACCCGGGCACTGAAGACAACTGCCTGCACAGGTGTTGTGGAGGATGCTCCTTACATGTTTTTGGAAGGTGCTGTCACTGTCAGCAAGTTCCAAGGAAGGGCCAGGCTTTCTGCCAGGGAGCATTCCCCATACACTCTTTGTATGGGATCACCCAGTTTAGAAGGCCAAGTTTGCTGGCTGGTGGTTCCATGCCGGTTTGACTCAGCCAAGCATGTATCTGAAGAGAAGAGCACATTTAGTTTACTTCTATAGACTCAGTCATTGTCTGCTATGGTGTGCTGCACACATGTTGCAGCATTTCCCTTGCTCATAGGCAATCAGAGCTTTCTTTGTACAATTACTTTTTAAAAATTACCCTTTAACTATACACCCTACACCCTTCTTTCATGCATGTTCAATAAAGTGGTTGAATTTTATTCTTTGCTTCTTTTAATGAGGGGTGTGCTGGTACAAAAGCAACTTAGTATTCAGGTCATTAGGACACCAACTTTCAAGTGTGCTTAACCCATAGAATGGACTTCAGTCCTGTCCTACTACGAAGAAGGTACTCCAGCATGAGTTTGGCAATCATGAAAATTCATCGTGAAAATTCCTCACACTGAAAAATGCTGTAGTTATGAAGACATTAGGCACTAAGTTACAGCATATGGTGCAGCAAGAGGAGCTGCCATAGGAGATGCTTGACTGTTCCCCCATTGTGATTTTTCAAAGTAATTCTGCACTAGAAACTCAAAATAAGGCCTAAGAGAAAGAAAGTAGTAACAGCAGATTTTGGGCAAGATTGAATAAAATAGAGCAACAAAACCAAATTTTCCTTGTTTTGCAAGAAAAGAATTTGCTATAAGCTTGGTAACGCTATAATCACCAAATGGACAGAAGACAAAAACTAGAAATTAGCCTTGATACAAAATGTTTAATTTAAATGCAATGTTTATGGAACGTCAGGGCAACAAAACATACAGTTTTGGCATTTTTTTCATTTTTTTTAAATGATTAATGTTTAGAACAGAGAAAGACACACAGAACTGATTTTCCATGCACAAAATGACACCAGAAACTCAATTGTGTTAGACTACATAAAAGACTTCTGTTAAACAACACATGAATTTCATGCCAGTAGCTCCAAGAAAAGAGCCATCAGCAAACATGACTGAAGATCATGATTACAGCCCCCTCCAAAACACTGATGTAGTGGGAGAAGTGTTTAACAGCAAACAAGACCAATTAAATCACTGTACCTTGATGCAAAACATTAATTTCTGGAATCTGGATTCCCTCATGGTATTTGCAGTAAAAATGCATCTCCAGCTTACAAATCAGTATTTAATAATGTGACTCAACTGCCATGAGAGAACAGGTGCTTAATATGATAACAAAAAGCTACATTGAAGTAATGGGTATTCTGACAGTGCATGAAAGGCTTTAATGGTCAGAGTTTATTACAGAGAAATTAACTGGGTGGGCAGATGAGGGCTTGAAAGACAAGGTCTGGTGGTGGATTTTGCTAAGCTGTTTTAAAAGTCTGCATTAAAATGTCATCAATAATTGTTTACCCTGCCATGCATGCAGTAACTTCCAGCACTGTGGACTACAGAGTTGAGGAGATGTATCTTGAACCTCCACCAGCTAAATCCAAGAGCGCATTGAGTTCCAGAGAAGCGTAGCCTTATACTTAAAGCCTTAAAGACTTCCTGTCGTTTTTAGTAAAGAAAGAATGATTCCTTTTTTCTTTCAAGCCCATACTAAGATGACCAGTTTATAGTAGTAGTGCCAAGGTACCGTTACAAGAAACAAATCAAGTAAAACCATACAGAGTATAGTGACATACTGTAAACACCTAAGAGAAAGCAATAAGTAAAAATCTTGTATTGCAGCTACTCATGTAAACAATTTATGAAACTTCTTTGGCACAAAAAAGCATTTTCCCTAGCACTTATAAATACAACATACTTACATGCATTTAAGTTTCGTTTAAAAAGTTAGTAATCATACTGATAAGCATTACCTTTATTAGCAAAATTCATAGATAAAGGATTCTTTGTATCTTACAAACAATTAAGAATATAGTCTGCAATTCAAAAATCAATTTGCAAACTCTGAAAATGTAGGGAA
The DNA here is from genome assembly GCA_033558105.1 of Coccyzus lansbergi. Lineage (NCBI taxonomy): Eukaryota > Metazoa > Chordata > Aves > Cuculiformes > Coccyzidae > Coccyzus > Coccyzus lansbergi. The sequence goes on from JAUMJK010000306.1 coordinate 4,584,838, forward strand.
ATTTGGAAAGTTAGTTTTATTTAAAAAACTTTTTTTTTAATCAGCAATCTAAATCGATGGCAAATAATTTGAGGAAGTGGACTTAATTAAGTTCTGCTGCACTACCTAATCAAGAAAAATACCTATTGCACTACTACAGGAATGAGAAAAATCTTTAACATGAGAATACTGTCATTACATTGTCTTTGTTTCCCCTTTTCACTCTTCTTGCAATCTTGCCAATCAACACACAATCCAAATTTCCCAAGATGCTAACTCCACCATCCCTGGTCCCCATCTTTCCAGCAAGGCAAATAAAACAAGACATTTCCTGTGTAATATCTGATTATCTGTAAGCCAAGTCCCTCAAAAGTTTCTTGTCAGTTACAAATTGCTACGTATGCTTGATTTAGATGATCAACTTAGGTTTGCTATTCACATGCAACTTCAAGAACTTGTAAGAGTGTTACAGTGTGATTCTTCAGTGCGATTCAGACATCTAAGTGCCATGATACTAACAGGAATGCAAAATAGAACATTCAGTCAATTTGAGAAGAGCTGCTGATAGGTTAAATAGGCTATCTGAGGTCCTACGCAATATACACAGATGAAAAGCTGGATTCTTAGATAAAATATTTATTTGCCTACAAAGACTGGCATTAGGAATTCCCTGTTCTGCAAGAGTTGATAGATATTTAAAGCACTGCAGAGAAGCACCGTGGCTTGAGTAGGGCCAGGCTATTGCAAAGAGAAACAAAGGTCATGGCAGTTAAGTAGGGGGCTGATTTCCAACTGTTTTATTTTAAAAATTAGTCATAAGTGTCAGATTATATGCCCTATACCTGATGAAGTGCTTTAAGTAAGCCAAGACTAAAATAGAAAATCTGAGAAGTCCTCTGGGGGGAAAAAGTTTGAATGAAAATTGACAGAATTTGTAAATTAAATAGGTAACCATGAAAAGAAAAAATAAAGTAGCTTATTTTTAACTTAAAACTAGCAGTCTTCATTGCAGGTCATTTTATGGCATATAAGCCAAATGCATACAACACAAAGATCTTCTTTTTATTTCAAGACGGTGTTAAGCCTGGACTTGTCATCTCTGTTGTGGGACTTGCAAGATATTCACTTGATTTCAGGCTTGTGAGAGATTTGTAGCTTGCTACTGAAGTAAGAGAGCCACAAAGACCAAGCAGCGATGGAGTGTCTTCCTTCCCTGTTATGAAGAACAAGAATTAAGCTAATCATTGTTATAGCACAAAATGATCTGATCAAAAAAAAAAAAAGAATGGAAGGTAACATTTCATCTGCACATCGGTCCTGGATTACTGGGCTGGAGGCTGGCTGATGTCATGCTCATCCATAAGAAGGGACACAAGGAGGATCCGGGGACAGGATCTGGGGACAGGGTCAGCCTGACCTCAGTACCAGGGAAAGTCATGGAGCAGGTGACCTTGAGTGCTATCACAAAGCACTTGCAAGAGAGCCAGGTGATCAGGCCCAGTCAACATGGGTTCACAAAAGGCAGGACTTGCCAAATTAACCTGATCTCCTTCTATGAACAAGTGACTAGACTCTTGGATGAGGGAAAGGCTGTGGATGTAATCTTCTTGGACTTTAGTAAAGCCTTTGATACAGTTCCTCACAGCATTCTACTTCAGCCTCTGGCCTGAACAGGCGCACACTCTCCTGGGGGGAAAACTGGTTGGATGTCTGGGCCCAGAGAGTGGTGGGAAATGGTGTTAAATCCAGCTGGAGGCCAGTGACAAGTGGGGTTTCCCAGGGCTCAGGGCTGGGTCCAGCCCTGTTCAATGTCTTCACCAATGACCTGGATGAAGGCATTGAGTGCTCCCTTAGCAAGTTTGCACATGACACTAAGCTGTGTGGAAGTGTGGATCTGCTGGAGGGTAGGGAGGCTCTGCAAAGGGATCTGAACAGGCTGGACCACTGGGCAGAGTCTAATGGGATTAGGTTTAACAAGGCCAAATGGCGCGTCCTGCACGTGGGGCAAAACAACCCTATGCAGTGCTACAGACTAGGAGAGGTCTGTCTAGAAAGCTGCCTTGAGGAGAAGGACCTAGGGGTGTTGGTCGACAGCCGACTGAACACGAGCCAGCAGTGTGCCCAGGTGGCCAAGAAGGCCAATGGCATCCTGGCTTGGATCAGAAACGGTGTGACCAGCAGGTCCAGGGAGGTGATTCTCCCTCTGTACTCAGCACTGGTGAGACCGCTCCTTGAATCCTGTGTTCATTTCTGGGCCCCTCACCACAAGAAGGATGTTGAGGCTCTGGAGTGAGTCCAGAGAAGAGCGACAAAGCTGGGGAAGGGGCTGGAGAACAAGTCTTAAGAGGAGCAACTGAGAGAGCTGAGGTTGTTTAGCCTGGAGGAGGCTGAGGGGAGACCTTACTGCTCTCTACAGCTACCTGAAGGGAGGTTGTAGAGAGGAGGGAGCTGGCCTCTTCTCCCCAGTGACAGGGGACAGGACAAGAGGGAATGGCCTCAAGCTCCCCCGGGCGAGGTTCAGGCTCAACATAAGGAAAAAATTCTTCACTGAAAGGGTCATTAGGCACTGGAACGGTCTGCCCGGGGAGGTGGTTGACTTGCCTTCCCTGGAGGTGTTTAAGGTGCAGATGGGTCAAATATTGAGGGGCATGGTTTAGAGATTGGTGGGTATGGTTGGACTCGTTGATCCAGAGGGTTTCTTCCAAACTGGTGATTCTATGATTCCGTGAATTAAGTCTTACTGCTTCAACAGATTTCCCTGTACAGGTGATTTCTACTTGTGCACTACAGGCTGGGTTGCAGTTAGTCTCCTATGGAGAGAGATTTAGAGACTCCACTGGCTACACAGTTATCAGAAATTACTAAAATCAAGCACTGGTTTTAGTTGAGTACATTATATAAAAATGGAAGTGACGTTACTAATACATCAGTACCAGAGATCTAATTTTGTATCCCTCAGGAAAAAAGGTAGAATGAACTGGAATCAGGATACATTTCTTTAAAACTAAAGACATTTTGGTTTTTTAAACCCTGGTAATTGGAAGTATCTTAGGCTCTCACTACTAGGAAAATAATACAGTGCAAGTATCTGCCCTGTCATCCAAATACACTTGACAGTTAACGTGAAACATCCCTGTAGGTATAAGACTCCATTGGACAATTTTTAAATTTATTTTATGAGTTCCCTTCTCAAAATGTCTGTTAAAGTCATTTTCTGCCAACTCTGCTAATAAATTACATTATAAAGAATTTGATCTACCAACATCACCCTATTTCATCCTCGTGGCTCACATGCAGAACAGAAAAAATTACATTAAACTAGAGATGAAAATCAACTTAGAAATGTCACTGACACAAGATTTTATTGAGAAGCCAATCTAACAGATTTTTTAAAAATCACATCTATAAAGCACCATTGCTTAAAATCGTCTCCTTTCCTAGCAGAAGAATTTTATTCTAATGATTAGGATGCAGAAAAAACTGAACAACCCAAACCGTGCCCTGTCCAGCAATTCACTGTGGAAAAAACCATAAATTAAAGGTAGTTCTCTTGCTTAATTTATGGTTCTTATTAGCATTTTCCAGTAGATTTTTAGGTCTCGCCTCTAGTGAGCTTTTTTCAAGTGACCAAATATCAAGCCCTAAGGAATGAACTAGATTAGCTCTTGTAAAGTCTGCATTTTTAGGAAACATTTAATCCTACAAAAATACCCTTTAAAGACTACATTCCATTTGAGGACCAAATATACACAAAGAGCACTAAAACACTGTTTGGGCATAGCTCTTGATTTCAACAAGAGTGAAGCTAAAAACTTGAGTACATGAATGGGCTTAATAACAGTGTGGAAGTTAGTACTTCTAATCTTTCAATTAAACCTGCCATACTCAGAGTTAGACCAGAGGTATTTGAACAGCAGGTTCACATGCTGCGTTTTATGAAGTTATATTAAAGCTTTGGTACTCATGAACCTCAGTAATTTAGAAGTGAGATATCAGGCTACCTTTAAAGACAATCTTGAAATCAAAACCTAAACTACTATTATCAGTGGTTTTCCCACACCTGTATTTACAGAGGATAAAACAAAAAAAAACCACAGCTGAAAGTAGATCTGCACAAGAACTCTTCATAACAGCCATAGTGATTCTCTTTCCCTTTCTCTAAGCTAACTTGAAGTAATTTGTATTTTTAGACTGTTTACAGTTTTAAAAGAGGTTCTAAATTCTCCATTCTTGGTATTTTAAACTCAAGAAATTTTACAATTATGATCCGTAAGGCTCTGTATTGTCAAGTCTATTTAGAGCTAACAATTGATCAGATAAGGAGTATTTATAGCAATTTATGTTCTGTACCCAAAATGCTATTTCAGAACTCTTCCGGCATTTTTCTGTTTTTCACAATTGTTTACAAGATTTCATAATTGCCTACAGCTCAACTTTGCTAAGTGTACAGATTCGAAAGGGGTGTGTGATTGCATGTATTACATTTACAAACTAGCATGGCTTCATATCATGTTCATCTATGTTTTAACAAAAACAGTGTCAGGCTGCGTGGCCACAGATACATGTTGAATGTAAGACAGAAGCATGATGGTGGTAGTTGCAAATCCAGTGCCTCTAATCTTTCTTTTAAGAAACAAAAAGTGGAAACACAAGAACTCAAAGGACTTAAGTTAGTTGGGACAGAAAGAATACAGAAGATCCTCCTTGTAGCTGAGTTGTCTCTGGTTCTGTGATAGAGGAGGAAGATATGCAACATATTTGAAAATTGGCTTTAAATGCAGCATGAAGTCTTATAAATACTGTGGGGGGGAATTCTTCAAAAATCCAAATTTATTTGAAGTATAGCCTTTTGGGAAACCAAAACAATTTGCATAATAAGGAAAAAATATGCTGTTCAATACATATTTTGTTCACAATGAAAATTTGTTTCACAAGGACTGATGATTAGAGCTATGAAGAGCAAAATAAAATTAAGCCACTAGACTGTTTCTGTACCTTCATTTAACAAGTTCATTCCATCCTGCTTCCCATCCTGTGAGTGACCTGGATCCAGAGAGGATTGAGAAAGACTAACTTCTGCTGAAAGCTGGTCCAGACTTTGAAAACTTTTCCTGCAAAGCAAGCAATATTTAATATTAGCACATCTTAAATATTTAACACCTATTAACAAATTTATGAATATTTAAACTAGAAATCTTTGATTCTCCTTAAAAAGTTCTCTTAAAAAAATCCCATAGCAGTTAATCTTTATTCTCTTGAACACTATCTTTTTGTTTGATTCCAAACAACCATTTTTTCCTAAAGTAATTATTTCCTTTTCTTAAAAAAAAAAAAATAAATCCAAAGGGAGAAAAGTTTTATGGAAGGCAAGAGAAACCAATTTATTCTGCTGGCTGATTCTTGTACATTGAAATGGGTAATTCCAATAGGATACATTTAAGAGTGTGGTAAGGGAAATGTATAATTTTGTGTTTCCTTGTTCCACTGAAGGTGAATCGATTATTCAATTTACTCATCCCATTGTTGATTGTGCTTTCTATAGAGTAGAGTGTCCAAGGCAACAGCATTGACATCCAGAGCTCCTGGGGAAGGCCACTGATTGGTGAGGTGAGTAGTTAATTCTTGTCTTGATCTCAAGTCATTATTCTTTAACACAGTCCTGTGAATACAAAAAGCAGTAAATCTCAGTCTATTCAATACTATTCCTTAAGGTACAGAAAGAAAAACAGGACATGTAGCCCTCACCAAGCTGATGTTCTACTTTGAGTGACCAACAGATTGCAAGATTCATAGAGGATATTAAACTGTTCATTTTTCCTAAGGGAAGCAACTTAGAAACCTATTGAGACAGTATTTAGGATTAAAAAAAGTTGAAATTAGAATCTTTCTGCAAAAGCAATAAAAAGGCAATGCTGTTCTAAAGATTCTTTATGCCAGCATGATGGTGATTAACAGCCCAACTATTCTGCAAAGCAGCTATGGGAATGTGATGTCTTTTTTCCCCTCCTTTTTTTTTTTTTTTCTTCACGCCCCTCCTTTCAATATTTTTGCAGAATTAACTAAAATCCAGTTGTGTTGATTCCATTATATGCTTCTGGGTAAATATAACATATAGTTATTCTGTTTTCTTCCACCTTATAGTTTCCAGTAATTTATGTTTTTAAATTACAGAAAATGTTTTAACTGAATTAGTTTTGCCTCATAGTCCCAATGAAACAGATCAGTTTTCTACAATTCTGGATACAAGGAAGCGAATATGCCAACACTGGAAATCATCTGCCAAAAGTCATACAGAATTAAGGAAAGTACATGGTTCTTCAGGCTCTAAGACAACATCAGGCCTTTTTTCAATAGTACAATGCAACCCACAACCTGATATGTAGAATAACTCTACACAGAAGCAGTATTGCCTGTTAACCCCAAAATACTCCAGCCTATGAAATACTAAGCAACAGTAAAATGCAGCTACACAAGAAATTTTATTGTCTGTGGCCTGACGGAAAGAGCTAATGTTATGTGTCTCCATACTGGATGCACATGAGAGTTCAAAGCCAAATGCCATGTTGAAATGCCAAACTGCATAGCAAATTAAGTAACTAGTCATGGCACACATATATTTATGTGAATTCACAAATAACACTGTCAACAGGTCTACTTTTACAATGCAGTTTTTATTATGATGGTATTGGAACTGTTCAGAAATAAAAAAACTCATTAAGGGCACATAACACCATCCCAAACCCCCAAAATATGCCACAAAACAAGGTAAGACAAAAGCAAGTTGACTAAGGAGTTTTTAGTAGCTGAGTTGGAGAGAGGAGACAGACGCAGAGCAATTTTGCAAGAGAAGGTGATGAAGCACCACAGTGAACAAAACTACTTTCAAAAAACTTTTCCCAAGATTAGTTCCCTCAGCATTCATGCAAGCAAACAATCAACTTTTCTACCCTGGGATCTCGTCCCTCACCCTCCTCTCTAAGGGCCTATAGGAATAACCATTTTGATAAGCTGAAGATCTCAATAATTTCAAATATGCTGTATGGTATTCATTTCCCTATATAATTTCCCTAATCCTATCAGATACATCAAGCATTAAGAAGGCTTGTTGATTCGAGGATTGGAAATAGTGAACTAGTAAGGTGTCATGAGGTTAGCCAGTGAAATTACATCACCTCCTTATTCAGAAGGACTTCATGTATGCTTTCACAGAAGTTTCACAGTAAGTTTATATTAGTAACTACGCACACAGTAATTAAATGCAAATTCAACATATAACATTTATGTATGAATTCCCATTCAAACAACTCCTGTATGTTACCACCACACAACTCAGCAGCAATGTTATTATTAAATAAACATGCTGAGCAAAGACAACAAAAACCACATCTCTGCAGATAAGTTGCTAGTAGAGGAACTGGGCATTTTACGTTGATAAATATTGATGCATTTTCCAGAAATCTTTATCCTGATGTACTTTATGGTGCTTTTTACTAAAAACTGAAATGTCACTCTTTCTGTGTGGACAAAAATTCTGAAACAAAGCCTAACCAAACTCTTCCACAGATTTTAGCATAACAACATTTAAAGATTGTTCCAGCAGAACATTAATTAAACTACTCCACCACGCTCAGGAAGAAAACCAAGCATCAAGCAGGATGCAGAAGCAACTATTTTCCTCTTAATTACTTTATGCTTTTATTTTGAATCTTTAAAAATATGTAAGAATAACTTTGAGTATGTAAAATCAGTCCAAACACAGTATTCAGTATATATAAAATAGTAGTACAGAGAACAGAAGGTTAGCCAAAATATTCACAGCAGTTGCTGATAGCTACTTTTAGCCTTGTGTTGTTTGCTCTCTTGCAGCTACTTTTAAAGCATAATGAGATTCCACTGCAGCAAAGACCTACTAAAGGCATTACTTACTTACAAACAGCAATTCTCTCAAGATAAGCAAAGGCAGTGTCAATTTATGCAATTTAACCAGACTTATTTTTTAGGAGTTAAAGTATTAAACTGCATTTAGGTTGGAAAAGACTCTTAAGATCATCAAGTCCAACTTGTATACCTGACACTGCCAAGTCCAGCACTAAACCATGTCCTCAAGTGCCACATCTACACATCATCGTTAAACATTCAACCACCATGAGGCAAAAGTGGTCCTGCTAAAAATATTCAAAAAACAGGAAGAGGAAAAGAAATGGAAGCAAGAGAGTTTACTATAGAAAGGAGATAAAAACAAAGGAAACATGATCAAGTATTAATGAAAGAAGCACATAAATCTCGAAAACACCAAATATAAAAAAATGCTGCACAAGATTGAGTGTTGTCAGACAAGAGGAGCTCTTTTCTAGGACGTAAAAGCTCTCAAAGGAAAACAATTAATTTTGTCCAAGGCAGACTGAAGCAGTGCTCTTGTTCCTGAGAATGCAAACATTTCAAATAGTGCTGTGACACTGCAGGGTTTGAAGTAGGACTTTTCTTAATAATCAGGAGTGCAACAAAGATTACAAGCTTTCCTATATGTTTACTGTCAAGAGTGTTTAATCAAAAGAAGAATATTGCTATCAAAACTTACTTATCTACTAGTAGAGTAAAATAAGTTTGGCATATAAAAACTTTCGCTGGAAAAATTAGAATGAAGTCTTCATAGAACATAGATATGAAGAATGGATGGGAAACAGGGATATTAGTGAAATTTACAGTTTTCACAAATTGTTCATGAATAAGAGATAAAGTAGCATTTTCTGTTATTTACATAAAAAAGGAACTACTGTAGTCTTCGGGCCTTGACTGGAAAATATTTCAAAACTACCAGAAGTTGATGTAAAAGTAATGTAATGCAATGTAACATAATATATGTTTCTATATAAAACACTGGTCTGTTGTAAAGCTGGAAAAACCTACATACAAAGAGCTTTTATTTTATTGCTTCTGTTACCAAGAAGAAACTGCTGGTAAGAAACACCAACTGAAAAACAAAATGACCTGAACTCCTGTAGACCAGAAGAGCCAAGGTTTTATGAAGGATATTGCCTCATAACTTAAAAGCATGACTTACATGGAACAAACTCCCTAATATGTCATAAGAATTACACTGACAATCACAAGTATGCAGTTCTGTTTTCAAATAAAAAATCAATAAAACATTGTTCTATTGGTTTTGTAGCTGTGATGATTTAAGGATGATGCAGGATGACGTTTGCAGGCAATGCGTTAAGCCATTTAGTACAGGAGTAAAAGCAAGGACATTCCAAAAAGGGAATACGAAAAGTAAGAGAGACAAAAAGAGTGACTACAGAAAAAAACGTGATTTTTTTTTTAAAATAAAAAGGAAACACAATCAAGTGTGAGTGAAAACAAGCTTGTACAAGCATCAGCCTATACAAGATGTTAACTCCTTTTCTTCAGACTGGAAATGTAAAACTTGAAAGCCAAAACTAAGATAAGAACAATCGCTTCTAAATGTAATAATCTCAGTAAGATAGCTGTTACATGGAGAATTCAGTAGATCTTAATAAGAGATTGTATGGTTATCTTTTGAATGAAAGAAAGGCAGCATGTGAATATGGCTGAACAGGTTACCCTGGACTAAAACAGTGAGGCTAGAAAACACAGTAAGTTTTGTGCAGCATAGGAAGAACATATAAGAATTTATTACGAAAGCAAAGTCGGGGTTAAACTGATTGAAAGTAAGCATGAAAAAATTCTTGGTTTTCTAAAAGCCTGAAGTTTTTTCCCCCATCCACCAACTCATGTCTTCTCTACCTATAATAATTTCCATCCATTTATAATCATATTGGCAAAAAGTAGCAGAAGCCCTCTTTTCTGATTTGCAGAGAGAAAACAATTATTTTTCTCCCGCTGTCAAGATCTGTGCCCTGAGCAGTTTTCACCCCAACAAATGTTTTCATAAGGTAACTTCAAATTGTGTTTAAAGTTCTGAAAAAACTCCAAAAATCAAAAAAATACCAAAGACAAGGCAGGCAGAGTGAGAAGATTTCTAATCCCTTCAGAAGTAATTACTGTTCTCATACTGAAAAATGGTGAGGCAAACCCAACAAAATGCTTGTTGGGATTTATTACAGGAGAGAGACATTGGTGATGCTAGAGACAGTATTTTCAAAAAAACTGTTTTTTAAATTATCAAATATCTTTTGTATTGCTTCGCAGCATAGATTCTTCCATAATACAAGTATATAAGAGAAGTATAACATAGGCAGTCTCACCGTGTTAGCTGAGGATATCCTGTTTAAGTTTTGACATTTAAATTGTGGTGGCTTATTTTTAATGCTTTAAAAAAAAATAAAAACTCTATACAAAGTCAAAATAGTGCTATAACTAATAACTTGTTAGGAAAAACAAGCACTAAAAGAGATGAGAACATCATCTTAATACTAGAACACATAATTAAAAACTAATACACATTTTTTCCATTTATATTTTTTGTTCTCTGCATCAGGAACTGCTATTTAAATTAAGCTTCTCTTAGAAAACAATGAATAGTGTTAATTAAAAGAAAAGCATTCTGCTAATGAACTACTGCCTGTTAAAAAGAATACAGATGATTGATTAACTAATCGATACTAACATACACCCAAGTTAGGAATAATTGTCTGCTTTACGTGCAGATACATATGGTCCCTTCAGGTCTCTAAGTTTATTTAATTTTACTCAAGAATAACAGCAGTAGCCACAGCATTAAAATAATTAAAATAGCATTAAATCATTAAAATCCTCTCTGCATGCTTTCCGATTTCAGTCCTTTAATTGTGTGCTTAAGAAGTAGGGAAAAGTGAGATTAGTGAAGTTTTCTGAAGAACATCCTTCTCTACTAGTGTTCACTGGCGCTGTCTTTGTCAGATGCTCTCCAGAATGTTCACTTGCTGATTTCCTCAACTTTTATTGTTTTATTTAAGATCTTTATTTGATGTTTTAATATTTTGAGATTATTTATTAAGCACAAGCAGAATATCATTAGGTATGGTACAAATTTAATAACACAATGCAATTGACAAATTACTGCTCATTTCCATCCCTGCTCCAGAGTATGATGCCCTTTTAGTTCCTCTGACACAATCCCATAGGAGCCACTCTGAAAATGGATCATCAAAATTTTGGGTCAATTTTGAATTTTTTTTAAAGAAGCTTTTTTTTAAAAAACAAAAATTTGTAAGGTAACCCCATAAACAATTCTGATTGTACTGGCATTGCTTTTCCCAGCTTGGCTGCCTCTCAAAAGGATAAATTACGCCTTTGAATTAACATATCTAAGACTTCCGCATCTTGAAACTGTGGCCCAGCTTGATTTGCTCATCTATAGTTTAGTTGGGGGATGAGGACGAAAGATTGTGGGGTTCCCGCATGCAGAATGGAAATTATATAAAGAGGTGATTACCTTTGTCACTTTCTACAGTGTAACTATATTACATCTGGGAATTTAAAAATAAGTAAACAAAAATTAATCTCCAGTTTAGTCCAAGATAATATAGAAAGGCCTTATCTTGGAACCATATAAAATGTGTGGTCTCATTCCAGCTAGACTGGCTTTCCAAATTCTCCTGGATCAAATCCAGATTCACATAATTAGAAGACTATTCTGAAACACCCATTTACACAGATTTTTTGTTTAATAAACAAAAAGTTAGTTCTCTTTCCAATTATGCCTTTGAAAAAACAATAATTTCTTACCTGCAAGTTTAATTTCTCCAAATCCAGAAAATGCCAGTCCAGTTGGCAAACTGCCTTCCTACCAGCAGATGAAGACAGGAAATAAACCAAACAGACTAATTCCCTAAGAAAGGGAATTATATCAGATGAGTGTTCCAGTTCAAGAACTACCTGATAGTGAAAAGTAAAAGTGAAAATAAAAGCTTAAAAAAAATAAAAACATTAGAATAAGAAAGAACAAGCTTTAAAAAACCTTTATTTAGGGCAGGAAACATGGAATGCAAACTCAAGTTGATAGCATACATGAATATAACTGAAATCTGTAAGAGCAACTCTAAACCAAAAGGGAACTCTCAAGCTGTCTGCACAGTGATCTGCCTGGACTGGTATGTCATTGGACTTTGAGAAATTAGATCAGCAGGTATGAAAATGAGATACTTACCAGTAGATTTTGATGCTGCAATATATCCCCTCTTTCTGTGCCCTGTGCACAGGCATAGTATTCCCCAAATTAGATGCCAAAGTAGTTAGTTCCCACCAGACTTTCTAATGGCAGCTGCTGCAGTGAAAAAAAAGCAAGCATGTCCCACCACACCACATCTTCTTGCTCTTCCTGACTGGACAACAGGTCTTCATGTGTAATAGCAACAGTACTAGTTGTCGCACAAAACAGATCCCCTTGAAGCTTCTTCAGCAATGTTTTTAGTCCTCCTTTACGATCTGACACAGATCTTTAAATATATCCTCCAGTAATAAAATTACTGTCATCAGTTTTATACAACCTTTGATATCCTTGACCCTTGGAGTAACTTAAGCTAATATTGGCAGAAATATCAGCAGCTTGACCCTACAGTTCTAGTCAAATTAAGGTGGAGATTTTATTTCATGAGACAGATATCCAGAGTGTATCAAAACACACTACAGTATGTTAACCTTGTGTGTGCTCATTAAAATACTACCGCAGCATGTGACTGACACTCTTTGTTTCCTTCGAAGAATACCCAAGCCAGTTTCCCCTGGAGGAGGATAACGGGCACAACACAGTTTCCTCAGATCCCACATTTAGACTGAACTTAACTAGCAAATAAACTATTAAAAAAATAATGAGTAGTTTTTAATTCTGTTCTTCAACTATCAGATCCCTTCCGCTGAAAAATGGAGGACCCAGGGCAGACAGCTTTTTTTTTTGATAGATTATGATGCTTGCCTTTAATAAATATCCTCTCAAACAGAGCTTGTCATTCAAGGATTTTTTTTTCCTTGTCAGTCAGATAACTACGAGTTATCTGCCAATAATTTAGAAAAAAATAAACAGCAAACCAAACATTTCCATGGGGGCGGGTGAAGGAAATCAAAATCTTTCTTTAGAACAGATCAGGAAAACTTCACCAAAACCAGGGGTCTTCTCAATATTTTTATGACATTTCAAAATGCTGCCCTTGGATTCAGTAAAAACAGCAGTATAAACCCCAAAATGGTCAGATAAACACTGGGTTGACAAAATCAACACTTTTTTTCTAACTTCTATTCATTTATTAAGCCAGCAAGAGCTGCAGCAGAGATACCCAGCAGAGATGTGATAACTGTAAGATGGATCTTCTATATAAACAAATATTTGCCACAGTAAATGTTGACTTACCACGACTACTGTTAAGTTCTTCCCTGAACAGGAATTATTATAACTCTCAAACTATGCAAACAATAAGTCAGACCTTCAAAATCTAAGGCAACTGCTGAATGAATAAAAACACAGGACAAAAAATATGATCCAAGAGGAAAGGGGGATTAAAAAAACCCAAACAAAAAAAAACCACATGCAGAGAAAAGAACAGCAGAAATGGAGAAATGGAAAGAGAAAATATGCAAGTGTAATTTGAGTTATAATTTGGATAATAAAATACTGAAAAAATTGTTTCATTAAGTGGCTACATAATAACATTTCAATGACAAACAAAAAAGCACCAATCTAAATCTCAAATAGAAAGGCAACTAATAAAAACTTCTTGCTCAAGAAATCAGGTAACACATTACCCTCTATTTCCTTGGTTATAGCTTCAGACATTCCAATTTTTTATTTTAAGACTTTTCAGATAAATTGTGTTTTTAAATTTAAAAAAAAAAAATTAAATTATGTCTTAGTTTAAAAAATATTGAGAAAACCCAAGACACAAAAACTGGAATTCAAAGAAAGAAAACCAAGTTATAACCTAAGTTTACAAGTATCATTCATAACTTTGAAAAAAACAACTACAAAACTCTTCTGCGACTGCCTCTGTATGGACACTGACCTCTAACTCATCTTTCTTTTGGTCAAAGTATTATTTTGGAGAAACTTAAATTTTATTTTGAAAGAATAAAATTACTTTTTCTATTCCTTTTTACTGAATGATGCTTAATTCTCTATCTGATTTATTTAAGCTAATAAATATAGCCAAATAAAAATAAGTTTTAGAATAATTTCAGTAAAATATTCTTTTATCTAAAGAAACTTAGAGAAGCTGGTGCAGTGTATCAATGATAAACTAATGTCTCGGCAAATATAAAACCAGCTTCTCTTTACCATTCTATCCTGAGGCTATTCCTCCACTGTCACAAAAAAAAATCATAATATTTTTACTGTTTAAAAGTCCACTTAGTTTGTTATTGAGCTTCATGTAACTTGCATTATATATATTAGACGAATGTAAAAATAACTTTTGTTAAAATCTTCTCACTTATGTGTAAGGACTTTCAAACAGTAGCTTTTCCCCATCAGTATCTTCCAGAATACAGTAGAAAATCTGCAGTAAACTTATATAAGATGAAGCAAGAAAAATAGGGACTCTCTGAATCAAATGGTAATGCAAGTTGATTTACCTAAATGGGTAAAGCACAAAGAAATCAAATTCCGTCTCTATTGTTGGACTCTAGGAGTTAATGATTATACGTTATTGTTGCCTTACCCCATTTTTTTTTGCTGATGTTCTCTATCTCCTCCACTTGCAGCGAATATCAAGTTATCCAAATCCTTTTATGAGACCAAAGCCTGAGGTTCATACATTCCAGACATGAGGCAATTAACTTTGTGGAATTTAAACAGGAAAATATTGATATTTGTTATATAGGTCCTTTAGCACTACTATGCCTAAAAGCAAGTGTTCTCTTTCTGCCACAGATCAGGTAAGTTCAGGTAATATTAACAGAAGAAGAAACTCCACAATCCACACAATAGGTTTTCCTACTAGAGATGCACACTGTTTGCAACTGCAATGCACTGAGACCCTCAAAGGTTCAGTTCTTGTCATTATTATTTTGAAAAGCCTTTCTGCTGTTCCAAATCTTAGAATTCTGCATTGGATTAAAATTCTGGAATTTGGAATGCACAAAGTAATTTAAACCCCTCTTCTTGCTACTTTTATGCAATGTCTTTTCCACAGAAGTGTAGCTATGGAAGGAAAGAGAAAGGATGCCACCATATAAACATATTTTATTATTACACATTAGAGACTCGGAGAAAGGGACAGATTGCCATACTAATGGCATTACGTATATGAAATAGTCAAAGGAAAGTCACTATGGTTCTCTAATCCAGTAAACAAAAAACCCTGCCTCCTTACAAAAATGAGTATTTTTCTTTTTGGTGTCAGACAGCATTTGCTGTAAATATACCAACACATCTTGTCCTTGAAGACACCAAATAACTTCAGAAGTTTTAGGTTGTTTAAAATTAAAGATTTATTTTAACATAAAACTTTAAAATCCTCTTTTAAAATGTTCAGAATGATAAATTAAAATATGATGGTTTAAAATAAATACTTCCCCATGCACTGCATCTTGCAGAGTAAGTTCTTTTCTTTGGGCTGCTGTGTATCCAGAAACATCTGGCTTTTGTTATGAAATAAACCCATACAATCCTTCCAAATTCCAAAAATAGTACAGCCTCCATTATGTCAGAGGTTTGGTTACAATGCTGTTTAATTCTGCATATGTCTCTGCTGAGCCTCACTCTGTATGTTCCAGTCTGAATGGCAGGAATCTGTCTATCTGAGTACCATGCCCAGCTGAACTTTTCCTAGTTACACTCTTAAGAACAAAGGAAACTCCCATGTCTTCACAGGTTTCCACCTCACTGAAAACAGAATGTTCCTTCTTGCTGTCTATCCACACCCTCATGAAACAGGCACACAATACGGCAGGAATCTCTAAAAAAAGAATTCCACAAAAAGGAAATCCAAAACATTGCTTATAAAAACAGCTTTAATGTCTGTCAAAATAGGCAATTTTGCCTAAGTTGTTTAATTAAAAAAAAACCAGACAAGCTGAGAAAAGGAGGCACTGAAAACAAAAAATGCTGTGATACTAAGACTTTAAAACTGCTCCTTCAAACTTAAGGAAGTCAGAGGACACGGAGGAAGCATTACAAATAAAAGCGTGGCTAATGTGAATTATGGTTTGATAGCAAGGATCTGTGAAAGTTTTAAAAGGAAAGAAGGATTAGGATTCTCAGTTTTGACATTCTAAGGAAGGAAAATTGCTAAGAAGATTAAACATTAAATCTCCCAGTTCCCTTCAGTAAGAAAATAAAGTAGCTATAACAAATCGGATTTACTGCACTTATGCAGCTGAGGAATTCAGTTTCTTAAAAAAAAATAAATCTTACAAGAGGACTATTTGAAAATGAAGGTAAGAATGCTAAAAAGTGATCCAGCTTTCCTATTTCTCCAGATGTTTTAGTGAGTATTACAAAGCCAGACAACCCACATTTGAAATTTTACTTGCCAGGAGATACAAAACACAGGCTAAATTTCAAAGCCTTTGCTCAGACCTGTCTGCTTCCATTTCCTTGGACAAGCTTTTCTCTGCTTTTCCCTGACAGCACAGACATAACCTACATCCTCTAAAACTTTTTGCCATCATCTGTGACCTTCTCCTGTCTGCTCTTAGGCAGAATATTTGTGGCAGCACTGTGAAGGCTCAAGAGCATTTATAAACAGAACTTTGACAAAGTGAGAGGAAGCAGAGATACCGTTTTCATAAGCGTGTTTTTAACCAAATGGGGCGTGATTGTTCTTTGGAAAGGAATCATCTTTACTACAAAGAATATAGCAAATCTTCCTTTAAGAACTTCATAAAAGATCTGATAGGATGTGGTGTACTTGAAACAGAGAAGCTCATTTCCCAACACGTATGAACTTACTCCGGCATGCTGCTCTCACAGAACTATTGCGGCTATGTTCAGGTGCTGCTGAGAATGAGCTGATGGACTTCTCTGAAAGGCAGGAGGCATTAGCCTGAGCTCAGTGCAGTGCTAACACAGGGAAAAATACGTGTGTGGACAGAGTACTCCAACAGTCAATGCCTGGAAAAGAGTGAAGCGTAAGTGACAGGCTGCATACAGCTCAGGAGTGGAAATATACACAGAATATTTACTGTAATTAAAAGCGTGTCACTGAAACAAATGTTCTCTCAGGATTGCAACTAAACTGCCATTTCCTCTCTTCACAAAGACATTTGTATTATCTAGATAGGAACTACAGTACTACTGGATCTACCAGACAGCTATGTTAAAATACTGGGAATGGAGTACAAGCACTGTTGGGACCTTGAAAAGTCTGATCAGTTCCAAAGTAACAGCCAGACAAATAAAATAAAATGAGATTTGGAATTTGCTGAAGCATACAAAATATTCTTAATTCTACAGGCAAATTTAATAGTGTAAGACGAGTGTCCCTAAAATTTATTTTGAGTCTTATTTGTGCCACAAGATTCCAAACATGGAAGAGTTTTCTTAACTTTCCTTCCTTCCACAAAACAGCAGAACAAGACAGGGATATAGGAATATATATTTCATCTTCATCTCATCCATTTTAATTTCTATTTTTGTATGTTTTACAATCTACATCAGTATGTGCATATAATTTTAAAATACATAAGTAAATATACCTGCATAATTTTTTTTTACTAATAGAGTGCACAATTAAATGCCTCTGCTCAAACAGACTTTCAAAACTTCTTTGCAAGAGCTTTGAGGAGGAAGTCTGCCTCTGACTTTTGAATACTTCAGGACACAAGTTCCTTGATGAACTGGGATCCCTCTTCGATCCATCACATTTTGAATGTTATGGAATTTAAACAGTTTTCTTCTGTTAGACATACCACGGACCACAGGCTTCTCTTGGCAGTTCTCCTGTGAGCCATTATTTTTAAGCATTTAAGAGCTAATAATTTTAAGTGGTTTAAGGCCTTAAGAATTGTCCCATACTCACTGTAAAAATACACTGTTTCCACAGAAGAGTGGAGCCAAAAGCACTGTTTTCTCATGTTCAACCACAAATCTCAGGCAAACACATGTGCCAGTGACAGCAAACATCTCTGAAGAAAGCAAATGAAAGCCAGAATATGTCTGATCATTATTATAACAGACACATATCACAAGGCAATCTCTTCATCTGGAGATGCTGAAAAAGTAGTAAAAGAGCAAGGTGTTCGTAGGATACAACAGAATAGTCCCAGTTGAAAGAGACTTAAAACAAGGATCCTAATCCAACTGCCTGATCATTTCAGGACTGATCAAAAGTTAAAGCATGTTGTTAAGGGCATTGTCCAAACGCCTCTTAAACACTGTCAAGCTTGGAACATCAATGACCTCTCTAGGAAGTCTATGCAAGGTGTTCGACCACTCTCTTCCTAATGTCCAGTCTAAACTTTCTTCTTCATTAGTTGTGCATTAGTTTAATTGTCCAACTGATGAACAGGTAATCTACTGCAGTTTTGTTTTTCTAACCTGACTGGCCATCAGACTCCTGTTAGCAAAGTGAGTTGTCAGATCCCCAGACGGGTGGGCATATTACAAAGAAATCCAATTAATTTAAAAGAGAAAAAAATGTTACCCTCTTCTGAAGAACTAATTTGAAAAAAAATCAGCATCACTGTTTTCCAGATATTTGTATTTATGAGATCTATGAAATAGCTCTTATCTAGATTAAAAACTATGTTGTTCATTGAGGTTCGGATACCCAAATGTGTGAGATAGTTTAGAATACTGAAATTTGTAGAACATTAAGTTTTGCATAACAGTTGTAAAACAAACATTATTTGCAAATTTCTCCGACCTCCTTATTTATTTCATACTTTAAAGCAAACTGCCTTATTAGAAGTGAATATGGAAAAGTTGCTTTGACAGTAATCTAATTCATAACCAAAAGGCCTTGATCACTAGTGTTATCCTGGGGACAGGAGGCAGAAGAGACAGACAGACAGACTCAGATTCTCTGAAAATCTTTTTGACTTGAATTCCTGTGAAATATCAACAAATACTAACTCAAGAGAAGTCTGAAGCAGTGCATGTTGCTACCTTAACAACAGCCACCAGTGGAATAGAAAAGCATCACTGAAAGGAAAATATAGAACGTTTATTTATAGTAGGTTCCATTACAGAGCAAATGATCCTAAATTAGATCTCAAAATGTTTTACAAACAGTAATGTAGAATGCCTCAGGCAGAATCACAAGCCCAAACTTGCTCTTCCCTGCTGATTAAGAATTCAAAAATATTACAGAATACATTCACTTCTTCAAAATGCTGCTAATGGTAGGGGAGGAAAACAAGACTTGGGATTACATGAACACCATTGTAAAATGACTGGATCAGAAAAAGCAATTGGTCAAAACTCATGCCTCTTTACAGACACATTAGAGATGCAACTGATATTCCACTGCCAGGCCACCCTTAGTCAGAATGAAAAAAAAACCAAAAAGGGGGGAAAAAAAAGGAAAAAAGGTACAGAAGAATGATTAAAAGATATTAAGTATGACTGATATTGATCATCAGAAACCTGCTAGGAATATTTCTTCCCTTTGCTCTCCCCATTTAGGAGCCATGAGTTCCTGGCACACTTTATGAAGAATTTATCTGACAGGCACACTACTCTTGAAGTAATAACATTGTAAAATTATACCTGTCTCTCCAAATACCCAGTATACTCCAGGCTCCTGACTGTGATCTCTCACAAACAGCTACACAAGAACACATTGTCAAGGTATAACAGAAACTGCTCCACAATTTGAACCTTTGTGTAAGAATGTCAGAAAATAAAATCAAGTCCCAAAGACTGTTATGCTTACAACAGTTTGTGTATAGCTCAGCTAAAAAATTAACAACAGGTCTGCATATTCAACATTTTCAAGTATCAGAGTGGGTTTAAATGATATCACGTCTTCCCTCCCACCCCTCCCAAATAATCAGGGAGGTGAAAGAAATATAACGTGAATCATTGGCTAGCTCAGTAAGTTCGGATAACATCTCAAGAACAGGTATCTCTCAAAACCATACAGATAATCAGAAAAAAAAGAAGGGGAAAAAAAAAGGACTCAAACCCCCATCTTTTTTCTTCCTCAGCTCTGAAACTGGCATAAATAAAATGCAAATGCTGTATTCTTGATGATTTTCATAAAATCCATTTCAAGCACTGGCAATAAAACTATCTACCAAAAGACAGAGAGAGGAAGGGAAAAAAAAACTAGAAGTAATTTAACTGCATTGTAAAGGTCCTTCTGGGTGGTGTCTCTGAGACGTGAGGCAAAAGGAACTAAAGTATCCCAAAGACATCTTTATGTTCTCTTCATCTTGGTTTCTTTCAAAGGCCACAGATGATTTCCATTTCACTTCAGGGCTCAGACACACGCAAATTACTCCAGATATAAGGTAAATATTTATCTTGTGTTTGTTATAAACAGAATGGAACAGATAATTGCTGCAGATGCTTACTATAGTAGTCTTGTGGCAATTCACCACCCCACAATTCTTTATCTGTCTGGGTCTTTAAACATCATCTGGGAGTGTCTCTGCGAAAGGACAACTTTCTACCCAATAGACAGGCCTGGGACGATAAACTGTGTAAGGATTTCATGATACTGAATATTTACCATATTAGGAGTCACATAGGCTATTAAAAATTAAACCTCTTGTTGTTTAAGGATTTTGCTTCTCACTGAAGAAAGAGTGAGTAGCAAACTGTTTCATCAGTTTGAATATTTTCAGGCCTACCAGATGAACTACTACTGTGTCTGAGCTACCTGCAAATAAAATAGAATCTATACGAAGAAAATAAATATTTATTTATCCTCTCCTGACCAGTGTTTTAAAAACACTGTTCCAAAGAAAGCTGTTCCCAATATCTTTTAAAAGGTAGCCTTAAAGCTGGAAGCAATAAAATATAAAGAACATTTTATTAAAAAAAGGTTAAAATTTAAGCAAGTTTACTGTGAGCTATTTCAGACCTGGACAAGAAATAATTTCAGAATTATTCTGTTTTACACTACTGCAGTTTTCAGGGGAGACATTTCTGAATATAAGACATGCCAGGGGGAAAAAAGAGAAAAACTAAAATGAATGCATTTCCTTAAAAAGTCTGACTTGTTTTTACAAGAATGGAAGTTTTTAATATAGTACAGTTAAATAAGTTAAATAATTTAAGTAACACTGCACTAACAATGTTTCCCTATTATACTAACTTACAACTGGTCTTGCAGTTCCACAATGATATATTCCAGCTGTTCTTTCTCCATTTTATGGGCGAGATCCATATCTTCAATTCTTTGTAGCAGTAGTTTATTCTGTGAGACAGATTCAGATAGCTGGTTTTCTCTGAGTCGTACTAATTCTTCAAGGTAACCCTGGAAATACAAGTGTTAGAAAGCTTTAAAGAACACACTGTCAAAAATTCTTTTCATAATGCATGTTCACATTTTTCTGGTTTAAGATCTATACAGTTCTACTTTGGTTTTGTTGTAGAATTTTTTTTTTTTTTTTTTGAGACTAGTAAATTGACCTAAGGTTAAGATGATGTTTCCTAACAGCAAGAAAATTATGTACTTATGTGTATTGGTGCAGAGGAGTAAGATAATGGATGGAAAAATGAGACAGGAATGCTACCAGCATGAAAATGACACAGAACAGTCACTAGCAGAAGAAAAAGATCAGAATCCTGCAACTTAACAGATGCAGGATGTTAGATTTGCGTAAGAGAACAAGAGTACAATGGATCTATATGGATCTGTATGGTTATTGAAAGGGATCCAGATGTATTATAGAAAATAACTCACATTATTTTAAAGTTTCTTTGAAAACTGCAATACCATATCACACATTAAAAGGACAAAGAAAAAAGTTACTGAAATAAATATTAAACTACAGTAAAGCATAAGGTAGAACAACTGGTGAAGGTCACTTCTTTCAGTAACACTGGACAAAAACAGCTAGAATCCGCACATGCATTTATGTAATCATTTTTCCAGCTGATACTATAAAATATATGCAGCAGTCCGAATCACACATCAACTACTGAGTCATTTACGAAAATTCACAATGTGAGTATTTAACAGCAGCTGTGATGGCAGGTTGGTCACAAAGTCTGTGCATCAATTACGCATCTGGTCACAATACTATGCAGATATTTCTTTTTCTTCTCAGGCAGAGTCCCAGCAAGTCAGATACCAGTAACTTCTTATCAATTCTTATTTAAAGTTGGATACAATAAGTTTAGTACTGCCCAGACAAATATGGCTGTTATCTTGACTGCTGAGGTACTCCTTAGAGCTCTAGGCAGTGTTTTCAAAGTACTAAATGATGCATTAGGAAGTACACAAATTTCCTGCCTCCCAGAAACATCCAACAAACACTTCACAAAAAGATTTTGGGTATGAACCATCAGTATTGGAAACAAATACTATGAATAGTCCTCCATCTATAACGATATGGAGATGCATAATCCTTCTAATCCTTCTTACGGACATTAGGAAAAAAATTTTCACAGAAAAGGTCATTGGGCACTGGAACAGGCTGCCCAGGGAGCTGTTCGAGTAACCTTCCCTGGAGGTGTTTAAGGTACGGGTGGACGAGGGCATGGTTTAGTGTTTGATAGAAATGGTTGGACTCGATGATCCGGTGGGTCTCTTCCAACCTGATTATTCTATGATTCTAATGAAAGCACATAAAACTCCGTTATAAACAGTAAATTTAGCAGTTTACAAAAGTGAACAGTTTATACCATTCAAAAACTTCTACATAAGTAACAAATGTGGAACTATGACTCATTAATCTGGAAAAAAACAAAACTTGGAAAAGGTAAATTCATCCTATTTCAAGAATGGCCTGGAGAGGACAAGAAGGAAGCGATTGTTCATAGTTTTTCAAAATGCAAGAGCTAGGCAACATGAAATCAAGCTTGTAGGAGCCAGATTCAAAAGACAGAAAAGGAGGTGGCATTTCACACAACAGATGGTACATATGCAGAATGCTTTGCTAAAAAATGGTTTGGATGCCTAAAATTTACATGAGGTCACAGGAATATTTGACAATTATTGGGAAGAATGATCCTTCGCAGGTAACTGAAGAGACAAACCGTAGCAGCTTCAGGAAGTCTTTCAGTTGATATGCACTGGCCAAGAAAGTATTAGAGGAAAAACAGTGCATATACATAAGCTTTGTTTTTATTCTTCCCTCCACATCTGCTTTGGGCAAGTATCCAAGATAAGATAGCAAGGTAACTGAAGACTCTTGGCCTAAACCAGCATATCACTGTTGATCCAATAAAGCAATGCTGGGATTTCCCTTGCTAAAATAATACCTGATCCTATTCTACCATTCAAACAACTCAGAAGATACATATACCTTTATCCTAGCTTCAGGGCAATTACTTGTCATGTTGTACCTAAGCTATTAACAACTGCAGTACATATACTCAGGAAGCACAAAAAGCATATATCATTGTTTCTGCAAAGTGAATGACAACGGAGCGAAAGAAGGATCTATCGGACACACTATATCAGTTACTAAAAATACATTATTTTCAACTTGGTCTCCTTGTCACAAACACCCAGTTTTCCAACTCACAAAATGTCTGGAAGACCCTTTGTTTGAAAGAAAACATTCTGTGTCCGATTAACTGGAGCCAACTGCACTGTGTGTAACTTGATTGTTATTGCAACTTATTGCTACAAAAGAGGTACCAAAAAGGGAATGAGAGAAACACTCAGGAAAGAAGCTCTATTAAATAGTCCATCTAACCTGTTAATGGTCGTTTGTTCAAGTTATAATAGAACAGACGTAGTCTATTGAAGCAAATAATGTAAAAACTCAGCATGCACACCCCAACTGAAAATCAGACAATGAAAAGTTTTCTGTCTCGGGGAATAAATTGTTATTTTGCCACTGCAGTTGTGAAGTAGGTATTCTAAACATAGAAAATTATGAAAGAGTCAATGGCTGTCAGAGTAACTATCATTTTGAAAACTGTATTATGTGCACCACAGTTTTCAAAGAATTAATGTAAAACTGACTTGGATTCACCCCTATATTAGTTGACTATGTAAGCTGGCAGTTCATAAGAGAACACAACAAGGAATAATGTGATTCACTGAAACCATAATGCTCAAAAATTTTAAATACTAATTATCATAACATCAGATTCCTTCTCAAGGAATAGGATGTTTCCAGATCTTAGACTTATGAATAAACCAAACCCTGCATTTGCTGCTACAGCCACTGAAGATCTTTGTGCTTTTGCAGCCATAAAGCTTCCCAGTGACTCTGGCAAGAAGGTCTGGACATCATGTTTCAATACAGCTGCTATAGATGTCTGTCACAACTTTGATGGTGTATCCTTCATGGGGTGTCCTTGAATATAAACCACCTGGATGTGCCAAGAAAAACAAACATTTACCTATTTTGTTCTTTTCAATGCTTCTTCACAGCTGACAACACTTTCCTCATTAAACCTCAGAATATTTTTACAATCTTAAGGGCAGGCTGTGGAAGAGCATGAAATGCTGTCTTGAATACGTTCCTGTGCTTCAAGGACTGCTGGAGTGAGGAGGGAAAGTTTTTCATTTTGTTTATCTATTTGAAAAGATTACTTTTGAATGGCACATTTTGTTTACAAAAGAAGGGAATATATCTCCTGTACTAGAGAGAGCCCCAAGGAACACAAGTTCTTTCCATATTGAAGTGGTATCACACTGGTTTAGAAGTTCCTATCAGTAACCTGGATGCCAACATTTAAGGTCATATTTCAAACCCAAGAAGTCTAAGGAACTCAAAATAGAAAATAAATAATTGTATGCATATTTTTAAACCATATATTTCCTATCTATCATCCCACAGCAAGTCTGACTTCTTCACTGTTACTTACAAAAAATTTAAACCAGGTTTAAAAGTAAACCATCTTTGATTCCACCCATTTCATATTAAGACTGATGTTTAGCAATCCATACCTATATTTACCCTAATGAACTGAACATTGTCAGGACTCCTTCTCAGATATAGCCTCTCAGTCTTGCTATATCTATACTAAAACTCAGCTTCCAAAGGACCATATGTACAGTCATACTAGTTATTTGAAATGGTCGCTGACAAACACTAATTCACAAGAGTGTGACCTGAAATAGTTGGGGACAGTGCTAGTTATTCCAGGCCAAACCCATGCAAACAACCATTCTTAGAATTTAAATATGTATGTGATTGAGTTGGCACCAGGACTTGGGTTACAGTGAATGTAGTGAGCCTCAACTGGCAGAATATGTGTTCTAGATCCCATCTGCACCTCTGTTTTTTTCTTTTTTTCTTTTACGCATTTTTTTCTCCTTACCACAGTGAAAAATAGAAAGGCAGAGAGATAATCTAGGGACTCTAATGCCCTAAACTCGGAGAAATAATTACACCCCCAAGCACCCTCACATAGTTCCGGCCTTTCAATATGGTTTACTGTGTTCAGAGTTTCACCAAATCACATTCTGACATTAGGAAAAAAGAATACTAAAAATACTAATAAAGCTCTTTGAAAACATTAATCATTTCTCTTCTTTCATCTGTCTTCCCTTTCATTTTTCCTGTGCACTATTTCTTCTTTCTATTATGAACAGTCTTCCCCTTTTTTCTGCCCCTCGGACACTTTGTGGTGTTGTTTCTGTAGTTGTAACATGCTGTTATGAAAAATCAACAAGCACTTTGGTTTCAAAAATACTAAAAAACCCTAAAAGGTTGGATGTATATATCACTTCACCTTTAACTAACAGTATTTTGGGTGGTAGAGGATCTGCCTTTGGTTTTTATAATGTTCAGTATGCCACCTAAATTACTAAAATCAAATGCAAACACACATTTTTTTGTTTCTCATTCTTGCGGGTCTGAAAACTTTGTATTTTCTGAAAATCCATACATTTTTTTATAAAAATCCAACTATCAGAGGAGGTAGTTTTGCTTTTCATTCCTAGATAATCTGTGTTTACTGTAAGATTAAATGTTAAAATTTAACATCACTATCATTTCAAAAAGCCTTCAACTATGAGTCTACCTACATCAATAAAATTTTGGGACATCTATGGGAGTTTTTCACTTCAAACTCACAGCCCAGCAGCTTCAGAGACAGACTGCCTGTAACTCTGAGATTGGAAAAAGGAGCCAAAGCTTCCTCATTAGATTATGAAATCTGACCTCTGAATTATTATTATTATTCTCTTTCCTTCCTCTCCAAACCTCTTTTCCCTCAAATCAATTACCAAAGATACTCAGATACTCTTAAAATCATAAATTTTAAGACCACTTACATGAAGATAAATAATATTTAATATATTTTTCTGACTTTACTTAAATGGATATGTCACCAGTTGGCTGGTGATGAGCTTCAGCTTCATCAGCGCACACACCCCCCAACTAATATTTTACCTTTTGTTCCAATGCCAGACGGTACTTCTGTTCTACCTTTTTGCATTTGTTGTACCAACTGTTTTCATCCGTGATGATAGGAGGACCAATGTTCTCTGGAGTACTGCCTTCACTGCCACTACTGCCCAGCGTTCTTAGTTCTTCTTCATCACTGCTGATGCTGTCAGAACTGAAAAATCACTTTTATTAGCCAAGTGAAAAACTGTGTTTATTAACATGCAAATACCCCTTGCAATTAAAGCACCACAGTTCATAAAGACATCTAAAGCTCTGTAAATAAAAAGAACAGAAATGTTGAGATAGGATAGATCACCAAACACAACTTAATTTTCAAGCTTTTATTTGTAGAGTCACCTAAAGAATGGGAGAAAAAAATTGATTATTACCTAGGCAAGTTGTCTTAGGCAAGTCAGACTACTGCATGTGGGTTACTTTCCTAA
Source organism: Coccyzus lansbergi (assembly GCA_033558105.1). Classification (NCBI taxonomy): domain Eukaryota; kingdom Metazoa; phylum Chordata; class Aves; order Cuculiformes; family Coccyzidae; genus Coccyzus; species Coccyzus lansbergi. The sequence goes on from JAUMJK010000306.1 coordinate 4,611,627, forward strand.
AACACAAAGGCCCAATGTATTATAACATACTATCTAAGGAAGTAGTGACTTAATCTTTTCTTCACAACTTCAGAGCAAAAGTAGTAGCTGGAAATATACTTTATTTATTTCTTAAAAAAAAAATCCCAGAAAAATAAAAAAGTGATAAAGTGATAGTTGTTATATTAAATCATAATTAATTTAAGTGGGAATGTTATGGTTATAGTTACTTCACAGAACATAAGTATCTCCCAATTTAGCATGCATATTCATTGTTAAAATATCTCTATATCATGCAGAATTAATGTATGCCAGAGAATTCAGACATCTGTTTCAAAACCAAGAATTTGAATTTATCCCAATTCACATTTGAAATCTTCCCTTGCAGCTATGCTCTCCACTACATTAACAGCATTTACTAGTTTTTTTAAGTAGTGATTTTTGCGATTCCATGATCCTGCCTTAACTGAACTATGCAATTTGTCATTAATATGCAACCTAATAAGAAGTTCAAAAGAATAGCTAGGATGCTTCACATTCAACTGTACATCTCCAAGACTACTCCTAACTCTCAACTGCTACCTTCATTTTGGCAAACCTAACAATAGAACACATCCCATTAATTTCCATGCTTTTTGGAGATGCCAGATTGCTATCCAATCTGTTCAACAGTGATCATTCTTTTTATCATTAATCATATGGTTATCAGAGGAGCAAAATGTAGCTGGTAGGTTATGGTTCTCTATTACGTGCTAACTGCTTACATTGCATACTGCTTTTATCTGTCCTACCTTATCGTTTACCAGGGCATATATAACTTTTATTTACAGAATAACTACTTTAAAGTTTATAGCCACACAGAAAAGGCCCAAGGTCAACTTGGTCTGGAGATCTTCAGAAGAAATAAAAAATATGTTTCCTGATGAACTGTGATTCTAATCCAAGTAAACTAAGTTAGCATGACTCACTCTGATGAGTCATTCCACTATCCTGAAAGAGCGAGTAGTTGAGTGCGCAGTTTTGTATTTAGATATGGATTTTATTTTGAATGTGAAATGAAAAGTATGAGGCGCAGTATGAAGTAAAATTTCACCAATGAGATAAAATAAAAAATCAGTGTAAAGATAGAAAGTACCTTTGCGTGAACTTCAAGTATGGTGTATAATCTATGACAGCTGGAAAACTGCCATCCAATCCCTCACCCTTCAGACAAAAACTGACAAAATAGAGAAACAATGATGAAGTCATAACAGAAAATTAAATGACAATTACAGTTGAATCTTAATGTTAAATTTGATTTTTCTTATTTTTCTAGTAAAGCAAAAGACCTAGATTGTTTACTATTAAATAAGAGACACTGAACATTTTAGGGGAAAATGAAAACTCCAACAAACAAATTCCACATAATCAGGAAATAGATCAGGGCAAGTGGTATCAACTTTTATTTCTAAATATTTTTAAACATCTTATTTTCCCTTTTCTGATAATAGAAATGGGTTGCAAGTGAATAACAGTAAAAGGAAAGTTAGCTGAAGCAAGAAAACCAGAAAGGCTATCGATGAGCTTGGAATCTTCAGTATTTAAGCTTATGTAAAATGTTTGTAGAGTTCATATGCAGCCATTCTACTAACTTGAAGTCAAAAATCAGTTCTCAAAAATATTCCAGAGTCTTTCTCCTTTCAGATAATTTCTGGTATTGGGCTGCAATTCTTAAATGTCTGTAGCTTTATAAACCTCTCAGCTACACTGTATTCATTTTGCACTGGACATAAAAGATCGTATTTGAATCATGTTTAGCCATCACAGAAGTGACAAAATTAATTATGCTTCCACAAGACTCATACTCCTCACTCCTATCTCTGTCATCAAAAAACAGATTCTAATAAGACACAGTTTTTGCTAACTCTAATGCAAAGTGCCATTTTTGACAATGCAGTCACTTAAGTGGTATTTGGGAAGCATATCTGAAAGGGCTTTATTCCCCTAAGAAAAGAAGAGCAAAGATAACAACAAAAAAACACCACTGCAGCAAACTCACAATTATTTTAAGTAGATGCATAATTCCACCTAGCTGTGAAGGGGAAAAAAGGTATTTAGATTCTGTTCTCACCTGGGTTCCCCCATCTCCACCCCAAAGTCCTATCTACAGTTCCACATAGATAGGCTAGACAGCATTTATAAGGGACTGTTTGAACTGAGAAAAAATATCTGAAATACAAAATGCAAAGAATGGCTACAGCTTCTCAGCCATTTAAACCACAAGACTATGAATTATAGGTAGCAAAATAAAAATGGTCATGTAACACTGTGTTCCTATCATGCCCAGATAATTTCTAGACTCTTAAAAGCTGCATTGACAAAAACGTAAATGTCTCCAACAAGAAACAATCATTACTCTTAATACTATTAAGATAGTATAAGTATACTTGTATTAGAAATTAGAAGGCAAAGGAAGAACAAAGTCATACAATTAAGCTTTCATGCCAGTAGTATGTACCACTAAGGTTTGTGTGAGACACACACAGTCCATTGATTATTTATGGTAGGATTTACACAGTGCAGACCTACTCTTGCTAGCTTCTTATTCATGTAAAGCTATAGTTCTTCCAAGTAAAATGCCAATATAGAAGCAGTTTCATTTCACATAGCATAAAGCTTCAACTAATAAAATCTGGTACAGTTTGGATTTGCTGTACAAAAGGCTAACTCTCTTATCATCCTGCAGCACAATTCCATTCCCTCAGAACACATGTTGCACATGCAGTTAAGCCATGCTAATGACTAAATGCTGGCAAAAGAAACTATCTTGCCTTTTCAACCTCTCCCTCCCTGTTTTTTCGCCAACCAGACGCCCTTTCCCCTCCTAACAATACTACTAGCACTTATCCGACTCCATGATGAGCTAGTTCAGCCATCAAGACCAGAATTTTTAGCTTTTTTTCCCCTTTAGCAGTTGCAGTTCCACAGGCAGCTAAACTAAATACCCACTGTCACTAGAAAAGGAAGACTTTACTAAACTCTTTTTATTCCTTCTCTTCTCTAAGCCAAATGGTCCCATCATCTCTGCCACTAATAGGATGCTTCCATGAACCAAAGCAGCTAACAGCAATAGAACTATCCTGTCTTCTTATTAGCTGTGGTTTTTTAATCTATAACATAGAATTATAGAATCCCTAGGTTGGAAAACACCTTTGAGGTCATCGAGTCCAAACATAACTGTCCCCTAATAAATCATATCCATAAGCACTTAATCTACCCTTCTTTTAAGTACCTCCAGGGACGGTGACTCAACCACCATCCTGGGCAGCCTGTTCCAATGCCCAATGACCTTTTCAGTGAAGAACTTTGTCCAATATGAACCTCCCCAGGCTCAGCTTGACGCCATTACCTCTCATCCTATCACCTGTCACACGGGAGAAGAGACTAAAACCCATCCTGCCACAACCTCCTTTCAGATACTTGTGGATAGAGATAAGGTTTCCCCTCAGCCTCCCCTTCTCTAGGCTAAACAATCCCAGTTCCTTCGTCCACTCCTCAAAACAAATTTATGTGGCTCAGACAAGGGTCCAACAAGCCTCAAAACTGGTGTAAGGATATAAAAGCAGGAGTAAATCTCCGAAGGCCTTTGTCAACAGTCTATTATTCAGTGCATCCACTGACACTATGTGATGCTTTCCATCAGTTAATCTCCTAAACTGGTTTGTGACAAGGATCAGTGCTGCTGCAGGGTAAATATTAACTGTCAGAACACTGGAGAAAAACAGAAATTCTCCCATTTTCCCTACACTGTATTATGAAACCATTCTGCAGTGATTCCGTACAAAGTGAAGGGGAGCCAACCAGGCACATTAACAGGGCCTTACACGAGCCTGCTTTGATCTTTCCATAGACACTGTAGGCTTCACACCTGGCTGTGGCAAGTGCCACTGCCCTGCATCACCCCCCCTCCTAAGTCCTGCTAAGGATCTGACAAACACCAGGCTTGCCAAGACACAAAGACTAAGGCTTTCTGGTTGTTGAAGCCCTCATTCCACCCGTCCCTGCCACTGCATGGGAAGGCAGAGAACTGCTGCTAGGAACAGAGTCCCAGAAGACAGAGTCCCCAGCAAATTTGAATTGACCATAGATCAGGCTCAACTGGGTATTAAGGGGGTCCTGCAGGAAAGTTGATTTGAGGTTGTTCCTCCTCAGAGCAGTGGCACTTCAGGGAGGACTCTCAGGACTCTCCTTGGCATCGGGATGCTATTTACTGGAACTGAGTGCCCTCACCCTTGTTTTGGAGAGGGAGTATTTCTTCTGGAGCCCTTTGGGTGAGCCTTTCTGTCTTCCAGGTACCGATGAGTGAGAGGTTTCCTTTCCCAAGTGAGTGCACATGTTTGGGTCATCCTTCTAGATGATTGTTCATGGAACTTAAGCAGTGGATTCCCAACTGATATCTGAACTTGTGGTTTAGTTTTGTTTGTTGGAGTCCTAAGTAAATCCTCATTCTTTTCAGTTGTTGTGCTTCCACAACACTTCATGATATTTTATATATACACACTGACACATATATTAATACAAAACCCATTCTGATATGTGTATATATATATATATATATATATATATATATATATATATATATAATCTAAGGTATTCTTGCATCTTCATTACCCCAAAACACAGAATTAATGATACAACAAAGTACACAAAAGTCTAGCTAGAGATTCCCAAGGTAAATCCACATAATCTGATGATACTTTACAGTTTGTCTGCAGTTAATTACAACAGAAATTAATATTAAATGGTCATTTGTAGGTTAAGTTTTTAAAATCTAGAAGTGCTGAAGTTAAAGATACCTGCACCTTCTATCTTTGTAGTTACAATACTGTCCTTGAGTAACAGGGCATAGCCATCTACATAATCACAGTTTTCATTACAGCACTTTAAAAGATAGATAAGCAATTTAGAAGAAGATAACTTTAAAAGCTTCAATTGTCTGTAAGCTTCACTTAGTACGTTTGATATATCTTCTGCAATTAAACTCCTGATTGCTTTTAGGATTTTGATACCTGAAAGACAGCGTAATCATGTAGCTATTTAAACAGTGGCATAATTTTGTTCTTACCTAGAACAGCCATTCAAGATCTCTCCCTTACCCTTCTTCCCTCTCACCTAAGTTTGGTCTCTCAAACTATCAAGGGAATCTAACAATGTTTTCCACATTGCATTGATTTATAAGTACTTTACCCGAGCATTTTGTTACGAAGCATGCAAATGTAATACCTGAAATCAATTGCATTGAGTCCCAACAGCATACCAGCAAGCATATTTGCTTCTTCACCAAGAACAATTGCTCCATCGTCATAAAATCTCCTTCAATTAAAAAAAAAATTGCTTTCTCTCAAATAATAATCATGTTTTTTAGAGTTAACAGAAAACCGAAGAAATCCAGTTTAAATAAAATGCTTATGAACCCCAGGGGCATTCATAATCTATTTCAAATGAAGCAAAACAATAGACTGCACAGTACAAACCACCACAATCTTAAGAGCACATAAAAATTCAGACAGAAGCAAAAAGAATTTCCAATACTAGCCCTAGGAAACAGTATAAAGGATGGCCAAAATGCAAAGAAAATTATGAAGATATCTTGTACTTTACTGGTGTAAGTAAGAATATGTCACATATACTAAAAAAATAATTAATCCATCATATGAAAAGAAATTCCCTCTCACAGGCTCTTTTAAAGTTCAACATTGCTGCTTCATTCTTACTTCGAATCATAGAACCATAGAATTACCAGGTTGGAAGAGACCCATGGAATCATCGAGTCCAACCATTGAGAATAGTTAGGGTTGGAAGGGACCTTAAAGATCATCTAGCTCCAACCTCCCTGCCACAGGTAGGGACACCTCCCACTAGATCAGGCTGCTCACAGTCCCACTCAACCTGGCCTTAAACACCTCCAAGGATGCGGCAGCCAAAGCTCCCTGGGCAACCTGGGCCAGTGTCTCACCACTCTCATAGTGAAGAAATTCCTCAATACATTGAGCCTAAATCTGCCCCTCTCCAGGTTATAGCTATTCCCCCTCTTCCTATCACCACAAACCTTTACGAGCAGTCCCTCTTCAGCTTTCCTGTAAGCCCTTTTCAGGTACTGGAAGGTTGCAATAAGGTCTCCACAGAGCCTTCTCTTCTCCAGGCTGAACAACCCCAACTCTCAGCTTGCCCTCATATGGGAGGTGCTACAGCCCTCTGATCATCTTTGTAGACCTCCTCTGGACCCATTACAACAATTCCATACCCTTCTTATGTTGAGGATTCCAGAACTGGACACAATACTCCAGGTGGGGTCTTACAAGAGAGGTATAGAGGGGCAGAATCACCTCCCTTGCCCTGCTGGACATGCCTCATTTAATGCAGCCCCGGATATGCTTGGCCTTCTGGGCTGCAAGCACACACTGTCAGCTCATGTCAAGCTAGTAGTAGTACCATAGTATGGTAAAGGTTGGAAAACACCTCTAAGGTCATCCAGTCCAATTGTTAGCCCAACACCACTGTGCTGACCAAACCACGTTCAGAGACTTAATTGGCTCCTGGTTGAGACAGAAGACTAAGTCAGATGGACTTCTCAGTCTGATTCAGTACAATTACTCTTTTTTTTTTTGTGAACTAATAGCTATGATCCCGGTACAAGCTGACTACCAAGCCATTTCACTGGCATTTGTAAAGTCACTGCCCTGTACCAATCTGTACTGTGTTGAGTTTATCTTTTAAAATGCTGCCTAGGAAGTAATCACACAAAAGAGACAGGGTATACTTGTAACAGTGAGATGCACATGTTAGCCCAACAGTAGACATATTTCTTAATCAGCTACAATAATCATGCCAAAACAACAGTCCCCTTGGAAAACTCACAAATCTTTTAGCATTATGTAGTTGACATCTTACAACAGAACAGTCTACTTAAGAGTCTGTGCTGGCCAATTAGTTAGAAAAATAATTATGTGCCCATGCTTAATCCACCACCCTTACAAGTGTAATATGCAGATCCAGTGCTGATAATGTGCTACTTCATTAACAGATTAGTCCTAAGATCACCAAACACAACAGAGGGGTTTAAAAAGAGCTAGCAGTACAGTAGACGAATCTCATATTCAAAATTCACATGTAACATATGATGTACTTCATAGAGATAATTACTAGATAAACATAGAGCACAATCCATAATTTAAAATGCTAAATCAATGGTGCAAAGCATCACCAAAAAATTCAAGCCACTTACTAAATATCCAATATCCTATGCAGGAAAAAAGAATGTGTCCATTATTGTTAGGGGATTTGAAATCCACATTACCAAGATCTGAAACTATAACTTTTATTTCCACTAGAAGTATTTAAACTATTACTTCAAAATAAACTCTGTACCTAGTGTATTTGGAATACAAGAGAGGTTGTCTCCAAAAGGTATACCACTGAAAGAACATTAAAATATATTAAACATTAATATGTTCAAATAAATTACTTTGAAGCTGCTAATAAAATAATACCACTGTTATCTACTCGCTAGCAAACAAACTGCACTACCAAACAGGGACAAAGAAATATAATACTCCACCAAGGTTTGTCACCTTCCTTTTCCTCCTCATCTCCCACTCAAAACCAGAAATGACTTTTCAGTCTGAGGCAATGTGAGTAAATATATTCCAGAAATCTTTGTTTGATAAGCTTCTCGTCTACTGTAAATGCAAGCAAGTCTAGGTAAAATAAAGACAACAGATCCAGGAACTTTAATAAAATATGACCTGGTTATGTTTCAATGTCACCTTAATATTGGCAAAATATATTCAGATCTGTAGGCAAATAGTGTTACAAACAGAAATTATATTCTAAATTAATAGAAGTCCTCATAGAGAAAATTCTCATTGTTTAACTAGTCCATTCAGTATGTCTAGAACATTTAAGAGTTCAGCATGAGGTACACACATGTTACAGGCTCACTCAGATGACCTCATCATAAACCTACAAGACATACTTGTTACAAGATAAAGCATTATATAATACACGTTATCTAAAACCAGTTCAAAACCACCAGGGTATTTCCTGTCACAAAGCATATTCTTGTCCATAACAGCTTTTACCTTTAGAAAGTACAACAAAAATCTGCTATACATTTTTCATATTACATCAAGAATCCTAGTTATGCCTGATCAATAATTTTATTCCTCTGTATTTCTCAAAAGGTTCCTGGAATTCTCTTCCTTTTTTCTTCCAGAAGTGTTCCTATAAAAATTATTTTTTAATGAATATCTAGGGTTTTCTATCAACCATATCTAATTTTGAACGGAACATTACATATTCTAGCCTTATCATGCTATGATTTCAAAATTAGTTCCTTCTTTAGAGAAGTTTCTCTTCTTTGGACCTTACAACAATTCCAGATTTACTCCACATTTGTTGCATCACAAATAGATTTTCAGTTTTGCAGCTTTTCCCATGCTAATATCCAGTAAGTTGATTCCAACTCTAGATATCTTTTACTAGGTTACACAGCTCTGTTACTACTGCCATCTTTTCCTATACAAATCAAGTGGAAGTAACTCCTTCACTGAAGCAACATTTTTTAAAATATTGCAAAAATAAAAGTCTTAAGACACCTGGTTGTTTTGAAGTCTCTGAGGGCTGTGGAAATATATTCAGACAAATGCTTTTCCATTAATGCTACTCTGATCCAGGCTCGACCCTGCAAGAAGAAACAGATAGCAAATGTTTAAGTATTATAGAACTGAACACATTATTTCACATCTGAGAAGTAATAGTCAACTTACCCAAGTAAACTGAATTGATTAATAAAATTACCACTAAATAGAAACTGTTGCTAAGATGTACTTCATCACAGCAATAACAAAAAAAAAGAAAACACATTCCTACAAAAAACTTTATTGTGAAATACAGTTCTCCAAAATTTGAAAGAAAAAAAGGAGGAGATTTTGCTTTTATTATATACTCCAGCTTTTTAAAACTCTCACGTGCATAAACACTAGCAGATCAGGGCAGAAAGCTTTTAATTCTAAAGACAATGGTATTGGAATCATCCCATCAGTTCCACTGCAAAGTGGTAGTAACCCACTCTCAAGGCATTTTTTTTCAAGTAAGAACTAATTCTCTGTGTTTATTCAAATACACATTTTTAATTGATTCCACAAATAACTCAGTGACATATTTTTATTGTGTAATTTGTGTAAATTATTTTCCCCCTCAGTAAGGGCATTATTAAAGAAAGCGCACATAATATACAGGAACTAAATCAAATCTAAGAGGCCTAAAACTTGTAGTCTGACAGCAATAGATCAAAAAACAACCTTTAGGAATGACTGTTGCACTATGTTTACAGATCTGGTACACAGGACTGTAGCTTAAAAGAAAGAGACATTTCAAATGGCTGCCATAATTGTGATTGTTCATTTGAGAACACCAGGAACATTTCTTGTAACCCATATAAACTTACAAATATTTGTATAAGTAGTAAAACATCTTTCTGCCTAATATATTTGATGCTTGCTGAATATCACTACAAACACTCTACTAAAATTACCTTTAGCAGATTACAATCCTACTTTTAGTTTATACAGACCTAAATCAAGCTAAACTTATAATAAGCAAGGCAGATGCTAAGTAACAAACAAACAAACAAACAAACAAAGCGCATTCATAAATACCAACAATACGGCAAAAAAATTAACATAGAGACATAGAGGGCACTAAAGTTAGAAGGGTGTGTATCTGGAGAGCTGCCTTTACACTGCAGTCATTTAGAACATGAGTGAAACAGTCAAACCCTGGTGCTGCTGCTTAGCTAACAACTAAAGCCTATGCAGCCCCAGTGAAAACAGGGGTAAGTAGTGCTGGGAAACCCTTACTAACAGCTTCCATGCTGAAGCAGACACCCATTGGAACTACCAGTAAAATTGATGCATACCCCTGCTATTAGCGTTGACATGCCTCCAGCCTTTTCAGATACGGACATCCAAAATACTTCCACATGCACTTTTAGAAATTCTGCACCAGTCTCCATACTTGCTGCACGAATTAGCTTATTTTTTTACTATTTGGTATAGAGTTTTGCACAGAGAAAAAGAAAATATTAATTTATTCATAAAAGTATTTCTGAATATAGTTTTGCATCTTATTATCTACTGATTTTAAATATGAATATCTATAAAAATCTTGGAATTCAGAAATATCTTTAAAATAACCTCAACTATAAGCAGTATAACCATCAGATCCTGGAAAATGAATCTCTCCAGAAAGTATTTGGAGGTAAGTTATTAAAATCATCTGAATTTCCACATCTCAACATAAGCAAGAAAAGCTATATGATTTAAATCATCAGTCTACTACTCCTGTACATTGAGTGCTAGGAAAGTATATAATGTCCTGGATAAGTAAACCAGACAATAGCTTTTTGTCATAGAACCTCAAGTATTTCAAAGCTTTTATGCAAATTACATATATGTTTACTATATAAAATTTAAAACTGAGTCTATACAAAAGAAGAAATGACCAACAGCAGACAGTAAAAAACTGCCCTGCAATACTATATATCATCAGAATAGTAGCTCAAAGATCTACTAGATCCATGGTGTCGCTTGATCCAAGCATTGTCCTTTATTGAAGAAAATTATGGTTCTGTAAATACATATAATTTAAATTGCATTAACCACAGCCATACTTCTGGAAAAAAAACCACAAAACAAACAACAAATCTACAAAATATTTGCATATAACCACCTAAATATTTCCACCTTACCACTGACACCAACTATGAATGACTATGGGATTTTTAAAATAACCGTAGAACACATTGTGGATACCTGTTCAAACAACTGATTCCAGTTAACTGAATAATAAAAAGAATTAAGAATTTGTGCATTGTTTTAGACTACCTACCCTTTCATGCCAGAAGGTTCTCAGTTATCAATCAAGGTTGACTTACACAGAAATACAAGCTATCAAAAAGCATTTCAACCCAGTAAAAAGAACTTGCAATCTCTGTCCAAAGATATTTTTTGAAGATGTTAGTGTCTCAAACTATTAAGATTTAATGACCGATCAGTTTAAAGCTTATTCAGGTTACATGCGTATGAACACCCTAAATCACTACTTCCTTAACATTTCCATTGTACCTACTTTCAGAAATTTTAAAGTCATGTCAATATAAACACTTTAAAATGATGGATCATTAGCAAACAAATATATTAAAGGCTTCCTGCAAAATCACACCAACAAACTCAAGAGCTGATGACACCTTTTCTATTAGCACATAAATTATATAAAAAATAAAATGATACTTAGGGGGAAAAAAAATCACATTTCTACAATTTAAAAATAATATTTGTTAGGCATGTCCATGTGAACCTAATTTCGCTTAACATGTTGCATTTTCAAAAAATTGTGTAAGTTTGAAAATGTAAAGGCAATCACGTAATCATACAACATGCTACTAAACAGAGAATTTTAGATTTATTGTACTGAGTAACAAATTTAAAAGGAGACACAGTCAGATTTCAAAGTTTTTTTTTAAAGAAAATAATTACTAGGTATACATAAAAAAATACTTATTTTAAATGATTAAAAATTATGTGGGACAGGCTCAGTAATATGTTTTTCTTCTGGGTACAGAAATGTCAGCTATATTTTACACAGAATAAACGAAAAAGTCAATATGACCTTTTTCTTTCCTACCTTAGCTCTAGAAGAACCGACATTCTCCATGTTCTCAATACTGCAGATGCAATTGTGAGAGACTTTTCGGCAAGCTACTCGAATGTAGTCCCAGAAACTACGAGGACTTTCGTAGCCAAACCAGGTGATCTGACCTTAAATCAAAATACAAGATACGTAAAGATGTATTAACCATCCTCTCTGCCTACTGGATATAAACATAATCAAAATGCTTTCCTCTAGGCTGCCCACTCTGACAGGATTTTACACTAGCAAGTCCATAAATTCCTACTGCAAATTGGCTTACAGGTGTAGAAAAAAAAACTTGGTTTGAAACTGATGCACAAAGACGAGTTTGAGGTATTTCCATACATATGTGTCGGGGTTCCTTTGTTCTTTTCCTGGATTTTTTCAAAACTAGAAGTTGATGCATGATCAAAAAAGTTTTGCAGTCACAATTTATTTTAAGCATCCATAGAACATTCCTAGAGAAGCTGATCAAAATGATTTGAGTAAAACAATATCTCATCTGGAGCTTTAACCAAAATTCTCCTTTGTTTTTTTCAGTTTGGAATTTTTTTTTTCAATTTAGAAAACAAATGGAAAAGTTACATACTACTTGCAGCTGCTCCATGCAAAATAAACAGATGCAACAGTCTTTTATTTCAGACTTAACATACAACTACAAACAACTGTGTAAAAAGTAAGATGAATGTTGCCCTCTGGTGACTGCCACTATTATGTACGGGCAAAACCTTTTCTCCATATAAAATGACATCTTATTATTAAGGTAATTTTATTTTATTTGAAGTCTTGAGTTGTACTTCTGAAACTTTTCTTATTTATTAGAAAGACTAATTGTTTTGCTGTTATAAAGCTCAGATTTCAGGAAGGAACCTATTAAACTGATACTGCAAATCATACATACCATAAAATGCCAAAATATGATGACAGGGATATTTTTACCTAGCATGTCTTATCTCAGTGTCAAGCACAGCCAGAGTAGTGTCAAAGATCTGTCATCTGTAATCTTAAGGAAGTCAAGTGGTGATCTTCTCTTCATAGAAGGTATATGTAACTTGACTTTGTGGTCCATCTGATTACTTTTCCACATGGATTTATTTACTAAATTCAATGCTTGATAAAAGACATTTTTTAAAAAGCAGGAAGAATCAATATATACTACTCAATATGCCAAAGGCAAAAAAACCAAAAATCCCAAGTGCTTCATTTACTGTAGATTCAAACGTTCTCAGCTCTAAGGTTGGACTGGAAGATCCAATGGGTCCCTTCCAACCTGGTTGTTCTATGATTCTATGACTAAACTAAAAGAATTTCTGAGTTGAGTGCTCTTACGCACTTTGGTATTTTTGAAATGAAAAAATGTAGTGGACAGCAACAATAATTCAATGACACTTTAACAACAGGAAAAGCTACAGATACGTTTCATATTCTTTACTATATCAGAAACATTTCTGCTCTGGCAATTACAGCTGCAAAATTAAATGCAAAGTGTAAAAATGACTCTGTGTCACCAGTTCCACTGCCAACTAATATAGGCAAGGATATCACACAATAACTTTTGAGGTTTTTTCACCCTATCTAAAGAACAGAAGATATTCTGCAAAAATTGGACAGTGTCACTCCACGGTTTTTTGAAGTCACTGGTTCAAAACAATTCCTTTTACCAACAGACGTCTGAAAACCACATCATTTAAAAACAAAAATACCTTTATAACAGAAATACACACCAGCACCCAGGACTTACTTGGCTTGCAGTGATCAACATAGCAAGCTGGCTGTAATGACAATATCCACTGACATAACAGTAGGCTCTTGTCTCGCAGCCAGCTCTATGAGGAGGCAAGATGGGTTTCAGACTTCAGTAAGAATTGCCTTCACTTGAAACTCAGGACCTTTTGTGAACCAAAGACTTCTATATTTTACCAGTTTCCCCTTACAACTTCAGACCTTGCCCCCTCTACTAATTAACACCATTTGAAGAAAAAATTCCTTAATCATTCTATACACAGAAAAATATTGGAAAAGACTAGGGAAAATAATAGAGAATGTATTTTAAGAACTACTAAACTAGATATCAAGCTGTATATTCCCTATGATTTTAAAAGTTTTCAGCATATTAAATTCTATTTGGCCCTCAATCTGCTCAAGGTACACAGTCGCAAGAACCGTGAAGAACAAGGAACAAAATAGCTTAGTGTTTGTCAGACTGCCCCTAGAGTAACGTGTTCAGTTCTGGTCCCCACAATTCAAGGAAGACATGGGCTAATTTTAGTGTATACAACTTACATGTTAACTTATATTTTCTGTGAGGTCCAAAGGACAAAAAGTATATGGTCTTTTTCCATTAAGTTTATATGTCATCAGAAGACACAGAAGTTGACTATTCCAACAGGAATGATGTTCTTGTTTTTGTCAAACAGAATTGTTAGGTAAGCATGGAAGCTACATGTTTAACATTAAACATTGTTGAAATTAATTCTCTTCTTGTCTACAGAACTGCAAATAGAAATGATACTGTCAATTTTATTTATTTCACCAATACTGCTGCACACTTATTTGCATAAATCCATTTTTGCTCCACCAATCTGACAACTAGATAGAAACACCCACAACACTAGTTCTTGTGCATCTTTTTCCATGCCCCAGAAATTCTTCAGAAACAGGACATTAAACAGTTTGATTGCTACTCAATCCCAGTCCAATTATATCTCTACATAGTTCCAAGGATGCACGGTAACAATCTAGGATGCTTCAACTTACATGCAGGTTTTCACCAGAATTCCCTCTATTCTTTAGTAAATTATTTAGCAATTTTTTCTATCCCACAAAAGAAAAGAAAGTTTAATACAACTTGTTGCTCATAAACTGGCATGCTGTTCCTTCGAGGAATTTCTGTGATAGTTACTCTCTTATTATCAGACTACAGAATGGGTTATTAAAACCTAAAACTTTAGTCTTTCATAAACCCAATCCTCCAAGACAATTATAAATTCATTCAAGATATTTCTCCATACAGGAGAAAGGAGAATGAGTTAAACTACAAATTGCAGAATAGCTCTACTATTTCTTTTTAGCCAAAGCCAGTAATAGCATCACTATGTGTCTATAAATATTAAATCCATTAACAAAAGCTATTCTTCCAATAGCATTATTGCACCAAATAAAGGGCCACTGCAGCTATATCCCTATACTTTATCTTTTTCATGACAGTGGTGTCTTCAGCTCTTATTTCCTTAACCCACTTTTTTTCACCTCCATTACAGCTCCATGACACATTACACAGCAGACTTGTTTCTCTCAAGATGAGCAGAATTACAAGCTGCATCTTACTCAAAGAACTCTTCTTCCTCATCTCTGACCTAGTCCTACAAGCATAAATAGTCTTCTGCATACCTGGTTCATACCCTTTCCCTTTGTAACCACTATTTATGCCTGAATTATTAGAATTCAATGAATTTTGATTATATTAATATTCATTGTTTAAAAAGAAGGATTCCATGAAATTGCAGGTAATAATGAGTACTTTATTTTTCCCTCCTAAAAACAGGTAACTAAAATAAAAACCACATGGGAAAAGATAAAATGTATTCCAGACATAAGAAAAGTCTTTCACTGCTTCAGAAGTGAATTATTTAATAATTCACCTTACTATCAAAAAGTACAAAATCTGAACATTTACAAATGACATCACTACTTACAGCCACTTAGAATTACTACCCCTAGACTACTAGAACATTTTATAGAATGAGAAAGAGAATTATTACATTTATCTTTCTGCTCCAGCGGCACTGATCACTACTCGTGGTCTCTAACAATTAGGAACAACATAGATCAGATAGAGACAAGCAGGTAACTCTAGCAGAAACTTCTGACATGTTTACGATACCTTCTAAATGTATGTACAGGAAAAGAGGCACACAAAGTTGTGAAAATGTCAAGATAGCACAGCATACTGGTTTCTGTCATTATGGTGAAAAATGCAAATAAGCATATAGGTGAGAAGTACGCTTACAGTATCCCTGACGTGCAAAAATTACAGAAATTTCAAGCAAGATGCACTATATAGATATATATAGAGGCAGATAGATACATATATATAGTGGCAGATCTTAGTTTATACACCAAAACTACTTCTAAGCATGCATACTGGCTAGCAGTTTGAATATAAACACATTTTGCTGTAAAGGATAGTACAGTGAAAATCAGATCAGTAAATACAAATGACAATAGTTTTCATAAAGATGTTTGAGATGTTGGTCATAAAAATCTACAATAGTTTTTTTAAGTTTCTCAGTACTGACTCAGTCAAGACTAATTTAAAGGGAGAGAAAAGGGCAGAAAATCATAAAACATTGTGATATAATAAAGTCAATATATACATTACCTTGAATTGACTTCAGGTTTTAAATTGGCCAGGACACATCTGTGATCAAGCCCTCAGTACTGTTCCTGAACACTTTTTGATGCCCCTACCATTTTTGCACTGTTTACTTACCTGATCTGATAAAAAGGACACTTGAAGGAAATAGACCAGAAAAATCTGTGGCCAGCAGTAAAAACAAGTAAACACCAAGACAATGACAAGAAGCAGCTTAATCTCCACAGTACAGAACGTTAAGAAAGGAACAAATTTCAAACAACTATCTCAGGAAAAGAAAGGCTCATGAGATTACAGAGCTTGCTTTAAAGATTACCAAACACACATACATTTCTATACAAATTCGTAAAATCCCTTTCAGGGCTGTAGGTCTTATCTGGTCCAGAGACCTTCAAATACATTGCCTCTGTATCCACTCAGAATACAACTTACTCTTTGCTGTATTATAAATCCATGCAAATCCTTATTCCTAAGGAGATATCGAAGAGTAATTAGTCACTCATCTTTTTTTTTCCGGCACTCCTTCTCTCCTATCTTTTCAAGATCTTCAGTTGTCCTGTCTAGTAGTATTATACCTTGCCAGCAGTCATGCCACACAACTTATTTTAATGACAGGAAACACACATGCTTTATATCATCCTCATTGCAGTATTTGGTCTACTCCACACTCACAATAAATCCAGCGTTTCTAGGGAGTGCCAGTTATACCACACATGTAGTTATTATACAGTACAGAGATAAGGATAACTCCACTTTATAGCACAGAAGGCAGCCAATGGCTTGCAATCCTTTAAAAGATGCTTAATACAGCTCACTCTAATTCTCTCTTCTTTCGGGCAACTGAAAACTATGCTGTGAGCCACACTTTTTTTTCTAGCAACAGCGGCCTGTTCCTTTCTGCTACTTATTGGCATTGGCATATACATAACTGTAACATAACAGTTGTGGCCTTTTGGCCAGAGCATATTATGCTACCTTTTCTGGAACTATTTTGGTGCAATATATGCTAAGTCTTCTGTATCACATGAACAGACACCTGCAATCAACCAGCGTTCACAGATCTCTGTTGTGTGAGTTGATAAATTTATGCTGACCTCATTTTATTACTAAACAAACAACCCACATTTAAACCACTCCTGGGATAATGACAGCTGGGTTAAAGAAGTGCATCCATGGGGAAAAGTCATTAGTTTTCTGCCTGTTTGACTTCCTGGTCAGGCTCACCACAGGAACCGGTGAGGACCATGTCCAATACTAAGGAAAGAAAAGCACAAAGTGGAAGGTGGGGATAAAATTTGGTAGCAATCTGCACTGAGCCTAAGAAATGTCATGGAGCTTTTCAATGCTCAGTTGGAAAATCCCATGAGCTATCTGAGACAGCAAGAGGTTGGATGGAATAGCCTTCTAAGGTACTTTCCAAACTAAATTCTTCAATGATTTTAAAAAGAAAAAACAAACCAACAAAACCACCCAAAACGACTATGAGTGTTGTCTTTTGACCTTTTTGCTATTTGGAGCTGGCAACATCAGATCAGTTACCTATAAAAAATTAATTTTAAAATGATGTTCATACTACTGCAACTGGTATTTTTAGGAGAACAGCCAGGAGAGTGAGAACTCAGGAATTATTATTTCAGAATAAATAATTGCAATGGTTTCAGGAAAAGCATAAAAGTCTACCCTCCTTAAGCTGAACATTTTTTTTCTCCTTAAAATGTCTAACCTTCTTCCTCCCATTTTCTTTTGTCTGGGTCCTGTCTGAATACAAAACGAATAAGCAGCAACAGTCACTATATTCCATCACGACTATGCTTTACTTCTTAAAAACATATTTTATTTAGTACCATAAAACGACATTTGCCATTACTAGATACTATCTAATAAAAGTAAACCTAGTTTTGGCAATGTAAATTAAATGTTTTGGGTTTGAGTTTTTTTCTTAATTCTTCCTTCCTTACCCAATTCCTCTGAAAAGAAGTTAAAGATTAAGAAATGTTATTTGCCATGGTCTTAAGAAAGTAAGTGTCTATACACTCAAACTCTCAAATCTGGGTCATCTACTCAACTACACTATCTGACAACTGACAACTTTAATAAAAAGAAGCCATTTATCTAACCATAGACAAACAGACCAGGTATGTTCTGCCTGCTTTAAAACATTTTGTACAGCCTTGCAATCACCAGTCTGCTTTTAGTGTGCTCCTACTGACACAAAGTATACATTCAGAATATATTAGTTATTTCCATCAATAAAATGAAATTTCTTTCAAGTCTTGTGTTGGATAATATATACCCTCTTCAAACTTGAATTGTTGTGGTACAATTATTATCTCAATTTCCCTTTCAAGTTTGTACATAATAAAACAATTACTCACAGTGATGGACCAAAGTATTCCCACTTTGCAATAGTATATACAAGTTGTTGTCTTTTTCCACAATTTTTTAACTCTGAAAACTTAGAAAAATCATAGTGGTAATCACAAGAGGAAGACCAAAATAGCAATTTTTTGGTTTTCTCTATTTTGTATTTGAAACAATTTTTTACTTGCAAATTCTATTTGCCTGTAATGCATTTGCCAACCTATCAAGGCTTCTTCTCTGTACTACATGACCTGAATAATAGACTGTGATGCAAAAGAATGTTGAGGGGGAAAAAAAATCAATAAAATTCAAAATTATTTTTGCTAAAACATCACTGAATCTGCAGCAAAGGAGAAAACAGAACAATTTTGCTGGAGTGTCAAGTTGCTAAGTACCCATAATCACTCCAACAATCTTTGTCAAAACGTGACGAACACTATGTTCCTACCCCACCCCACCGAGAGACTTTTTTTTCTTTCTCTGACAGAATGACAGCAGGTAGTAATTGTGCTACTCAAACGTCAGCCTACACACAATGTTGTTCACAAAGCTTAGTTATGAATATTAAAAAGCAAGTATGGAAAGGAGTAGATTGTCATATTGCATGTCTATATTTAGATGATTATGATGTCCTTCATAATCCTCAAATAATTTCAGAACCCATACACAGAACTGAGAAATGAGAAGAAGCTTTCAAAGTCCTTTTCTAGTGCCTGTTACTGCTAAGGCATACTGTTCTTTCAGCAAAGCGGTTTCCTGTAGAACAATCAGAAGATCCAAACAGACGTTTTCTTTAATTAGAACAAAATCTTACTCCAAAACAAGAGGAAAACCAGCAACTGACCTTTCTCAAAAGCAATCTAATCCAGATCCATTATATTTCAATAGCAAAAAACAGCTGCACTGGGGGGCGAGGGAACAGGAATGAAAGGACCTAAATGCAGTATCTGGAAAAGAAGGCGACAAAAGCGGGCATGGGGGAAAGAAAAGGGAGTAGCACCATGGACATGATCTCTATAGCTTCAAAGCAGAAAACACTACAATTGTCTTTCAGATTCAGACTCTTAGGACACAGCCTTATCATAAAGCAGAAAAGTAGACAGAGCTCAGCACCATGGCAACATCCACTTGCTTAATTACCAGCCGAGAAGGCTTACAACAAGAACATTGGAAATACATACCACAAAAACTGTTTCATTGACTCTTCCACAGTAATGCAAACAATACAACAAGCAAATCCAACGCAAACAAGCCAACAGCAAAGGCACAGGCACACAAAGGAAGACAACACTTCCATTCAGCATCAAGGAGTTTCTACAGAGGTATACTGGTTTCATATAAACAAACTCTCATGGTGAAAACATCGCCATAAAGGAAGTTATTTAACTTACCTTTAAGTCGATGACTTAGGATCTGCTCTAGAATGGCTGCAAAATTATTAAATTCAGGGGAAGTATCATCTATTGTTTCAAAACAGGAACGGTCAATCAGTGTCTTGACTGAAAACCTAGAGTAAAAGTAAAGGACAATCATAAATTATATGGATAGCTATTAGTCCTCTGTAGCAGGACAGTAGTTTGCATAAACCAAACCAGCAAAGAAGAATAAAATCACCTTGATATTTTCAAGTTCAGTCAGAGCAACACACATACCATTTTGAAAAATTGCCTGCAAATACAGGCATTGTTGTTCATCTTAGGTATGAAGCCTTAAAGACAAAAAGAAAAAAACTCCCTACACGCTCTGCGTAGAAGTGAGCTAATTATTTTCTAATTATTTTCCTCTTCTCTAAACTATTTTAATAAAGCTGTAGAAAAACAAGCACTCAAAATCATCCAACAACAATTTCTCTTTGTAATCCCAAATATCATTATTTTCACTTGACATTTCAAGTGAAAATGCTTCTTTATTCATCAACGCTCTTTTTATTCCAAACTTCATGTCCAAGAATCATAAGTATAAACTTTATCCTATTATGAGAACACTGTGCTTCCATTATAATGCAGGAATAATCTAAATATATTATAAAACAATGAATTCTTATGCACTGTTAACTCTGTGCATTAAAGTGGGCAGGCTAATTTCCCTGTGAATCAGGGTAATCCCTATTCAACGCCATATTGCTTCATTATTATGTCAGACAAGCTATCAGTTTAAATGATCTAACATTTGAAACTGGAAAGGCTGAATTAAGCCATTGTGAAAAGCAGCCACGATGTAACTAGTCAATTAGCCAGTTAGCTGTGTTTAGTTATGACTGCACATACACAGTTTCATTCTTGTTCAAAGATGGTAGTTTAAACCTCAAGAAACAAGACTGATTTTTCTCATGCCTTCACCATTTTAATTATAATCCATTTTTATTTCTTTTTCTGCTCCTTGTTCCTCAGTTTTCAGTTTAAAGGCAAATTTCATATGCTCTCAACCTTGAAAGTAACACTTATTCTGAGGCATTTATCGTGGGTTTTTTTGTCACAATCCTTATTTGTATTAATGGATCCACACTACAGCCTGAGGCAACAGTTTTCAGAACACCCAAACTTCAACACTGTTCCCTCCATTGTGCTGGTTTTGGGGGACTCACTATAAACTGATCTAGATTTTCAGTACTTGAGAGGAGGGTGGAGTGGCTATTAAATATGGATACATTCATAATAAATATGATTCACTGCATTTCAACACAAATAGTCCTACAGCACATACTGAAGCAGCATACTACACAGGCATGGGCAGGAATTAAGACACCTTAAAACAGCTCCACTACTTCCAAATGCTCCATACTGTAGATTAGGTAACCCCTCAGTGGAGTCAGCACAGCTTCCTGATGCTCATTTACTAAATGAAACTTATTACATTCAAACTGAATTGACATGTATATTTCCAGAGTTCAACTCAATGGTGTCATATTAAGTAAACTTCTGGTAAAAACTCCCATCCTACCTTTCCTGCAGGCGTCTATTGTTGTAGTGTTTTAGGCAGGATAGGAATTTGGAATGAGAAGGGTGGGGGAGGAAGCCGCTTCTGCAGTGCCAAGTTATGACTCAGTTTTCAACTCCTCCACATTTTTAACCAGTTTTCAGTGCGAGACATGCATGCCCACCAGCATATTTCCACCTAGTCGGTATCATTGCTATTCACAACTCTAATGGCAGTAGTGATTGTTTCCTGTATACCAGAGCCCTGAAATTATCTATAGGAAAATAAAAATCTTAATTTTGAAAAAAAAAAGCATATAGCAATGCCATGACTAAGTATTAGCTGTAACAAGAGGACTTGGCCCACATTCTGCAGGTCTGAAAAAAGAGAGGGTGCAGCTTATCACTCGCTCACAGGTACTACACAAGAGACACACTGACTCAGAAAATGTACTCTATTATACGTATAGAAATATAACCTTAAAAGTCAGAGACATGATCATGACTTGAACGTCCATAAACTGGAAAACAGAATAATGTAAATAGGAAGCTATGCCTATTTCTCCTGCGTTTGGTGTCCTACCTAAAAGTTCACTAGTTAGTACTGTATGGGTTGCATATTAAGAAGTGGAGATATACTAAAGGAAAACACTCAAAAGCAATTAAAAAAAATCACAGGTAAGTATTTTTTGTTTAATTCTAAAGCATTCTGTGGTTCAACTGAAGAAAAAAAAACATAGCTACTTTTAAAGGACAACAACTTTTAAGTATCTAGGATTTGATTAGAAAAGAGAGTCTAACAGCTCATTGTCATCAATGCCGGGGTTTCTAAGTGCTCATACTACTGCCACTACCCTCTCCATCGAAATATTCATTTTAATCTCTCTAGTCTGCACTTTCATCAAAAAACTAAACAACCTTTATAGCTATGTCAAGTTTGGCTGATATTGGCTTTCAGGAGATCTGACAGGGAGTGCAAGTAAGTACACCTTATTTCCATAGACTGGGAAGGTAACAGTGCTACCAGGCAAAACCTTATTGTTGGCAAATATTTTGTGGAAGATTTAAAAACCAAAAAATCTTAGGCAAAGATTTCTGTGTTGATTTTGTTTTTCTTTTTTTCTCCAGTACTACAGAGAGGCAAACACAGCTTTAAGTGTAAGTTAAAAGTCACATTTTGCATGTTAGATATTCATGCTTTACCATGCTTACCATGCAGATTAGAAAAAAGATTTAAGGTACACAGAAGTGATGTATTTGAAAAAATGTTACAGTGTAAGCATTGGGTAAGCAATTTACTCAGTTATTAAAGATGCCTCATATGTTGTTTCCAGTGTACAGCTCACCAGAAAAAAGTCCTATGCTCCTGCATGGTTATGTGGAAGCACTAGGGGACTGCATCTACTTGTCTTTTAAACACCTCCAGGGATGGTGACTTCACCATCTCCCTGGGCAGCATATTCCATCCAATGCTTGACAACTTCTTCAGTAAAGAAATTCCTCCTAAAATCCAGCCTAAACCTCCCCGGTACATCTTGAGCCAATTTCCCCATGTCCTGTCACAGGCTAGCAGGGAGAAGAGACCAATCCCCACCCCACTACAGCTTCCTCTTAAGTAGCGGTAGAGAGCAATATGGTCTCCCCCAGTCTCATTTTCTCCAGACTAAACAACTCCACCTCCCTCAGCTGCTGCTCATAAGGTTTATACTCTAAACCCGTCACCAGCTTTGTTGCCCCTTTTCTGGACACGTTCCAGCATCTTCATCTGGTGAGAGGCCCAAAACTAAACACAGTCTTCGAGGTGTGGTCTCGCCAGAGCCAAGTACAGGGGAAGGATCACTCCCCTAGGCCTGTTGGCTATTCCTGATGCAGGGTGGGATGCCACTGGTGTTCTTGCCACCTGGGAAAACCAGCTAGTGAAGGAGTCCATGAGGGAAAGCGCCCTGTTGGACCTGCTGTTTGTGAACAGAGGAGGTGGTGTGGGGGATGTCATGGTTTGAGGTCAATTAGGGCACAGTGATCATGAAATGATAGAGTTTTGAATAATCAGAGAAGTAAAGAGAGGGGTTAGCAGAACTGCCACCTTGGACTTCTGGCAGGCAGACTTCAGCCTGTTTAGGTACTTGGTTGGCAGAGTCCAATGGGAGTCCTGAAGAGCAAAGGTGCCCAGGAAAGCCAGATGCTTGCCAAGAAGGAAATCTTAAAGGAGTAAGAACAGGCCACCCTTGTGAGCAGAGAAACAAGACAGCGCAGAAGACAACCAGTCTGGTTGAACTAGGTAGATGTGGGGCTGTGCAGGGAAAAAAATAAAGGCCAGAGCCCAGCTAGAACTTAATCTTGTTACTGCTGTTAGGACAATTTAAAAAAAAAATACTATAAGTACATTAGCAACAACAGGAGAACCAAGGAGAATATCCATCCCTTATTGGATGTGAGGGGAAACATCGTGACCAGGTCTACCTACACTTCAGAGGTTAACAGAAAAGCTGTAGCAAAGGGGCTTGAGAAAGTAGAGCAGCTTAAAAAAACCCCCAAACTTTCTAAGATGAACTTTTTGGAGGACTGTAGGAGAAAAACAGGAGTACTATAGCTCCAGCACCTGTTTCTTCAAGACTCTTTAAAAAAAATTATCTTTTATCCAATTCTTTCCCATTGTGCCACTGCAAAAATAGTAGGACTTGGTGTTTTGGTTTTGGTGTTTTGGTTTGGGGTTTTTTTTCATATTGTAATTGCTATTGGAGAGATTCCAATATCTGTGTTCCTAAATAACCTTTGTAAGCTCATATATTTTCTGGTTCTTGCATATTCTTCTCTGTCATGAATCTAGTCCTGCTTGAACCAAAAAAAAAAGAAAAGATGTAGAAACAGTAGCATTCCTCAACCTTAAAAAGACCTCAATTATGTAAGACTGAAACATTGTTGAATTAGATAAATCTATAGCAATCTTTTTAGGGTAAGTTCTTCTACTGTTTTGCAAGGCACACAAGAAGCTCTAGCAAGTTTCTTCAGTGATTCCAAACCAAAGCCAAAACTTTTGTGCATGTATCTCAGTCCATAGGTTTATTTCCCAAGCAGCACCAGGCTTCTAATAAAAAAAAATACATAGGCAAAGAACTTCATGGCTATAGGAGTTTGTCACTTTTCACTGTCAGATTCTGCTCCTCTTAGTTTACATATGACGAAGGATTTTGTCAAATTTATTTAGCTTGCAATCTGGGAAACATCATTAAAATGCCATTTTAAAGGATGTAAACTAT
Source organism: Coccyzus lansbergi (assembly GCA_033558105.1). Taxonomy (NCBI): domain Eukaryota; kingdom Metazoa; phylum Chordata; class Aves; order Cuculiformes; family Coccyzidae; genus Coccyzus; species Coccyzus lansbergi. The sequence goes on from JAUMJK010000306.1 coordinate 4,636,244, forward strand.
TACTACAGAATAATCTCCACCCTTGTAAACTGATACCTCTCTGTATTTAAGCTATGACTCACTTCCAAGTCTCTACTTTTTTGGTGGTTCTGTATTTATGTGGATCTCTGATCTATGAACCTTAAGGAAGTCTAGATGAAAACAAGGTGAACAACGCAGAAAAATCTCAAAATACCAGCATCACTTCTCAGAAAATGGAAGGCATCATACTTTAGGGAAGAAAAGTAGGGAGAGAGACAAAGCTTAGACTATGTAATACCTATCCAAACAAAACAAAACAAAAAAATCCTAAAAAGTATTGCAATTTAAATCATGGTTGTGAAGTTACACAAACATAACCATGTATTTTCACATGTAATTTATTTATGGAACTCAAGGAATGGATATATGGAACTCATGTTACTTCCCATGGGCTACAGCACCACTCAACACTTTAGTGGAAACAAACCGTTCCTTCCAAAGCTGTGAATATAAGAAACTATCCAATTCCATGTGGAGTTAGATATCATCACTGTGAGAAAAGACTGAAGCTCCAAAGCATTTAACCGTTAAGTAAAAATCTGCGAAGTTGAAGCTTTGACAAAAATAGTTCATTAAATTATCAGAGACTCTTAACAGATGGTAATTCAGAAGAATATCTTCCTTGTGATCTCTATGGTAGCAAGCCATATAATCTAAATCTAATTGAATCAATTAATTTGAGATATTTTTACCAGAAATATAACATATTCTCATAGGATTATGATTGGAAAGGACTGTTTTTGATAGCAATCTCACTATTCCTAACAAATAACACAAAATGTGTAGTAACTACACTAAAGCACAGAAATATTTTAAACATTTACTCCTACACTGGCAGAACAATAAAACTATAAAAAATGTATGAACATTATAATATGCAAAGCCTCTTTCGTCATCAGCCTTTCCAAATTTTAACAGGTATCCACAAAGAAACTCAGCTTTTGTGAACATACAGTAAAACTGAACTGTTTTACTGAAAATAATTAAAATACACTGATTTCAGTAGTTTCAGCAGTAGGTCTTTATTTCACACAAGTTTTACTTCCCTCATATTGCTAAGCATCTTTAAATAAGTTATCATAGAATCATAGAATCACCAGATTGGAAGAGACCCACCAGATCATCGAGTCCAACCATTCCCAATGCTCAGATCTTGTAGATGTTACTGCCTATGTTGGATCTGTCTATGTTTTGTCACTGCCTGGAGCACAGACTGCAAACACAGAACAGGAGGGTGTCCCAGTGGAATTAGCTTACTTGAATGATTTTTTTTAAATTCTTTTTTTCTGCTGGGCTTTATTTGGCCTTCAGCTTCTGTTACAACATTATTTCCACTTACAGGACAAGGACATGAAATTCACAAACCCCAAATCAAATGTAACAGCACAGAGTACAGAAATGGTCCTTTTCAATGAGAAAGCAGAAAAAAACCCAAAGCTCTGCAGAATACAATATAATGATATAAAAAGAACTGTATATACCCTGTACAATAATGTCATTACTTGACAAAAGCAGTGTTCTCTCAAGTTTGCAGATTGGTAACCCTGTAACAACTTTGGAACTGAAAACTTATGTTCCTTCTATTTGATCTGTTTCAGCAAATTTGATAAAAACATTCACTTTCTGGTTTTGTGATGTATCTTTTTCACAGGTTAAGGGTACATGTAAGCATAAAAGCCAGGGAAGAGACAGAATAGCACTGATGCCACTCTGAAACCCAGATACTGGGACTTGAAGGAACACTGAAGCAAATTCCTTTCAGTAGCCAGATGATACAGTTACACTTTTAAAAATCTATTAACCATGTAAAATAACAGGAAAAAAAAAAGGAAAAAAAAAAAAGGAAAAAAGGGAAAAAAAAGAAAAAAAAAGAAAAAAAGAAAAAAAAAGAAAAAAGGAAAAAAAGAGGAGGGAAGGATATGGGGCCTTGAACTGCTTTAAAAAATACCGCGGCAGCTTTAAGGAGCGAGGGCACCAAATTATCCAATACTTGTCCTGATATATTACTAAATATCGTGAGAATTAAAATTATAATAGTAGCTCATGTGACTCTATTGAAGACTTTCTCCGGGTAATATTCAAATTTAATAACTCCAAAATTTAGCAACCGAAACAAACGAAATAACGGAGCCTTTTGCTACCGGCACATTCACGTATTTAAAAGTTTGCCATGATGTAATGGGTCAGCGCCGCACGCCTGGAAACGCCGCATGGATCCAACAATGACAGCGCCGGGAAGGCTCACGCGGGAAACCACGGGAAGCGTTACGAAGCCTCCCTGAGCTCAGCACGAGGAGCTAAAGAAAAACGCGAATGCGCTGCCTCCAGCCCGTGCTGCGGATCCCCTGCTCTAGATTTCGGAGATACAAACATCCCGCAGGCAGCCTCCTCGGGAGCGCACGGAGGCTGAGGGCGGGGGGGAGGGGGGAGGGACAGGCTGCGGTGCCGCTTCACACCCGGTACGCGGAGATGAAAGGCTCGGTTCAGCCTCGCGGGAAGCTCAGCCCGCCCTGCCCGGCGCCCACGAACGCAACCACGCTGCGAAAATAACACACACACACACACACACCCCCCGCCCCCGAAAAAGACCCTTTAACGCCTCGGAGTCCTCCCCCCCGCCCCCCAACCCCCCGCGGGAGCTGAGTCAGGATGGGGGGTGGGGGGCGGTCCCCCGGGCAGCGGGAGCGGCGGGATCTCACCTGCAGACCGTGATCAGGTTCCGCCTCTCCACGGCGGCGTTGCGGGTCGGGGCGCTCTTCCTACGGGCGGAGACGTTTATCCCCCCTAAGCCGAGGGTCGCCATCCCCGCCGGGCGCAGGTGGAGCCGCCGCGGAGCCTTTTGTTCCCGGCCTCCCTTATCCGGAGGATGCCGCGCCCGCCGCCGCGCTCCGAGGAGGAGGAGGAGGAGGGCCCCGCGTTTTCCGCGCCGCTCCTCCTCCCTCCGAGCGCCCTGAGCCCGGGGTCTCCGCGGCGGGGGCGGCTCGGCCCCCCGCAACACCCCTGCGGCCGCCGCGCTGCGGCGCCACCGCCAATCAGCGAGCGGGGGAGGGGGGCGGAGGGGGCGGCCGGGGATGCTGCTGGGGGAGCGGGGATGATGCGGGAGAGGGGGTGCGCGGGAAGCAGGGATGCTGCGGGGGGAGAGGGGATCCAGGGGGAGAGGAGATGCTGCAGGGAGAAAGAGGATGCGGGAGGAGCGGGGATACAGAAGCAGTGGGGGTGCTGCGGGAGTGGGGATGCGGGGGGAGCAGGGATGCTGCAGGGGAGCAGGGATGCTGCGGAGGGGGAGCGAGGATGCTGCAGGAGTGGGGATGCTGCGGGGGGAGTGGGGATGCTGGAGCAGGGAAGCGTGAGGGAACGGAGTTGCCGAGGGAGCAGGGATGCTGCACAGGGGGAGTAAGGACGCTGCGGGAGCAGGATGCTGCGGGGGCTCCAGGTAGTGAAAGGGGGAGCACGTCCTTGGGTGATGCTCCTGCAGTGCCAAATGTCCCTTTAACAGAAAAGATGCTGTAGCCGTGTGGGTGCTGGTATCTTCTCCCAACTGACAGGAAAAGAGGAGATGGAATCAGGCTGTGTCAGAGAAAGTTTAGATTGTATATTAGTTAAAAATCCCACCCCATTACTGAAAGAGTGATGTAGCAGCGGAACAGACTGCCCAGGGAAGTGGTGGAGTCACCCCAACAATGTGTAGGTTTGGCACTTCAGGACCTGGTTTGGTAGGTACCGTGATGTTGGACTGACAAATTGGACTGGGTGACCTTAGAAGTGTTTTCCAACCTTTACAATACTATGTTACTAACACTGGCTTGACATGAACTGGCAATGTCCAATCACAGCCCAAAAGGCCAACCATATACTGGGCTGCACCAAAAGAAGCGTGGCCAGCAGGGCAAGGGAGGTGGTTCTGCCCCTCTATTCCTCCCTTGTGAGACCTCATCTGGAGTATTGTGTCCAGTTCTGGAATCCTCAACATAAGTAGGATATGAAACTGTTGGAATATGTCCAGAGGAGGGCTACAAAGATGATCCAAGGGCTGGAGCACCTCCCATATGAGGGCAAGCTGAGAGGGTTGGGGTTGTTCAGCCTGGAGAAGAGAAGGCTCTGAAGAGATCTTATAGCGACCTTCCAGTGCCTGAAGGGGGCAAAAGAAAGCTGGGAAGGGACTTTTTACAAGGGCCTGTAGCGATGGGGCAAGAGAGGAATGGCTATAAATTGCAGAGGGGCACATTTAGACTAGACATAAGGAGGGATTTCTTCACCATGAGAGTGGTGAGGCCCTGGCAGAGGTTGCCCAGGGAAGCTGTGGCTGCCCCATCCCTGGAGGTGTTCAGGGTCAAGCTGGTTGGAGCCTTGGGCAGCCTGGTCTGGTGGGATGTCCCTGCCTGTGGCTCAGGGCTTGGAGCTAGATAATCTTTTGAAGTCCCTTCCAACCCTTACTGTTCAATAATTCCCCTCATTCACCTTCACATGAGTCTGCAGGCTGAGTGAGTCCTGTAGCCCTCTGAGCATCTGTGAAGTTGTGGGCTTCTGGTATTTGTCTTCAGTTCTCTCTTCTTAGCAAGCTGCTGTCTGGGATGTAGGAACTCACCTTGTTGTAGGCTGTGGTGGTGTTGGGTTTGAGTTAAAGAGTTAAAGCTCCTCTGAAATGCTCAGTTAGATACTGCTTTATTGAATAAGTAAACCTTTAGAGGCCGCAATACTTGTGAGAATTAAGTATTAATCCACTCTGCAATCAAAATGCAGCCATTTGTCCTTGCTCTAAAGAAAGATGTGATTTCTGAGCCTGCTTAGAAGAACTCTGCGTACAGGTCTTTGCCTTAGTGTCAAGTTGTAAAAAAGACACAGGATGAAAGGAAGTTCAAGTAAGTGGAAGATGGAGTGATTCAACACTTCTGAAGAAAACCTAGCAGTACATTAATTGTCTTTTGTGGAGTGTGAAGGAGTGGATTTCACTGGATAGCTGGGAAGATAGACTAATTCGGTTCCTATCTTTTCTGGGAGGAAATTCCCTTTCTGTTTAAGAAAATGAACTTATTTATTTGCAGCAAGGATGAATGGTGACATGAATTGTGGTGTAACTCATTGGTTTCTTCAGAGAATGTAACTTTGTAGGTATGAAGCTATTTCTTAGAAATGCTGTCAGAAAATTGTGTCCACTTATTGACTGCTAATTACGTTCCCTGAAGAGGAATTGTGTTGATGTAGGAATTTTAAAAAGTAGATCTCCATATAGAAGATCATGTTTTTATACATAGTGTTATGTAAAAGTCTCTTCTCTTTCATTAGAAGATATTTTATGAATTGTTTTGAGTGTCGTTACCACTTTCCAAAAATTCCAGGATAGTCATATATTACTTAATATGCTCTATTCTCACCCTGCTCAGTATATAGATGAATAAGGTTGAATTAATCTTTATATTCATTGAACTTTATATTAAATGGTAAATAAAATGTTGTGCCTTCCCTAAGGTGAAGGTTAATCTTTGCTTGGATGGATTTTTTTCCCCAAACACATGATAATTCAAATTCAGTATGAGGTGGTTCGTCATCCTGTTTCCTGCCTCTCTTCCTCCCAACTCCAGAAATAACATAAAAGAAGTGGAGGCAAAACTGCACCTGAAGGAGGATAGACTTCCTCTATCTACTCTGAAAGCAAGAGTAACTTTTTATTATTATTATTATTATTATTAAATGGCTCTACTGGAACTGGATTGTCTGATTCTTTCAGACAGTCAAAGGAAAATGTTGACTGTGCTGCATGTTGACCCAGAAATGAAGAACCTGCCTTCAGGTGTCCTTCAGCTTCTCAGTCTTAATTGAGGCCCATTGTTTCCATAGCTTCTATTAAGAGATTCTTGCAGCTTGAATAATCTTTTCATTAAGTTCAAGCTGAGGCTGAAGTAGATTTAATCTCTGCATATAAGCAATTTCAGCTGCAGATTCTGTTGTTCTTGAACTTATGATAAGCATACTTGATATTTACCAATACTTTATGTGGCAGCTGCAACTGCCCTACAAAGGACTTAACAAGTACCAGGCTGCCAAAGACTGGGGTTTTCTGGCTGTTGAAAATGCCCATCAAGTGGGATCCAGGTGGCAATATAAAGCACCAGCAGTGGAAATTTTTGCTGGGAAAATGATTACCAAAGGGTGGGAAGGTTGTGCACAGGTAGGAGAATTGCACACCCTCCTGCCGCCAGCAGAGAATGGCACCACCATAATTTACCCTGATCTCTGTGCCTATAAAGGTGTCACAGAGTGGATATGCCAGTAGGAAACAGGCCATATGATAGTCTAGAGAGCTGGGGTCTGTCAGGTTTGTTAGAAACAGGCAGATCATGGCCCCTCACCTTGGTCTCACTGGTGGTCTCTAACTGGTAGTGTCCCAATTAGTGGAGATTTGGGCGTTGTAAAGTCTGTAACATTAAAATTAGTCCCTGGAAAGTAATAGAATATGTATAAGATTTCTGGAAATAGATGGAAAATACATTCTGTAACCAGGTCTTGTCTTGTTACACATGATTGATGGAATTATTCCTACATGCATCCAGTGCTGTAATAAAGGATGCTTGCTTTCTAAAACTTCAGTGAGTCTTAAAAGAGTTTATTTGCTAGCATTTTTTGCTATCAACCTAACCCAAATTCAGGCAGTCGGTAGCAAAGAGGAAGATTTTGAACAGTTGGCTGAATGACTGCACATTAAGTGAGGTCACTCAGGGGAAAAAACCAACTCTGTCAGAGTGTCAGACTCAGGGATGGCCAGTGTCTATGGGAATACCTGAAGCAATTCTTACAGCTTGTCCACAATGTCGGATAAGTTTTAAGGCTAACCACCTGAACCAAGCCCAGTCACCAAGCATATCAAACAAGACAAGGCTCTTTGTAGCATCCAGCAGATTGATTGTACTGGTCCTTTAAAACCATCCCATGGGAAGAGATATATTTTGGTAGGAGTAAAGGTGGTTTCAGGACTGACAGCTGTTCGCACTGCCATTTGAGTTCAGATGGTTCAAGAGCTGAAAGAGTAGTTTAGAAATGTCCAGTTCCCACTAGGAACACATGTGAGCCAACCTTTAATCGTTAAGCTACACTTCACTGATGTTTCACCCATAACCTGGCAAAACCCAGAGGCTTATATGCTTGGAAAGACGTGGATGGGAGTGGAAAAACTCACTGTATTAATGCTTGGTGGGAAACCCCTGACTTCTAACCCTGAAGCCCAGTTTCTAAGCTGAGGCCAGCTTTGTTCTTTCTTACAGGACAATGGAAAAATGCACTCCTTGGTGCTCTTACTGGCAGTGGGGACAACCAGGACCTGAACAACAATGTGGTGGCAAAAATGATAGCAGGATTCACCCAAATGATGAACTCATATTGTTCCTGGCCACAGCGTGGAGTGCTGATGTTCCATTGGGTGGTACTGAATGCCGTGCTTGGTGAAACACTAATGCTGGATGTTGCTAAAGGAGAAAATTATTTATGGAATATTAGACCTGTTGATAGACAAATACTGCATCCACATCCCAAATGCATCAATGCTGCCTCAGGATCAGAATAACAAAATTAAGAAAGTGGCATGAAACTCAGAAGCAGTTATTACTGTACTGGGGACTAATAGGTTGGGGGAAATTCTGATATGTTTGGATTTTCTTTAGTGATGATTACTGTAATTTGTATTGTAATAAGCTGTATTAGGCACGCAGTAGTGAAATCTGTGGTTAATGGTGGAGTATACCCCCTTGACACCTGGTTGTGAATGGGATATCATAATAATTAAGGAGTGGTGATCCACAGTGACCATTAAACCATACCAGAACTGTGCTCCCTTTTACCCTTGGAGACAAGAGTTGACTGTGGCACTGTGCCATGAAACCAGTCCAGTTGTGACTGGTCATGAGCTGACTTGTGGGAGGTGCAATCACCTTGATGAGGATTCAAAGAACTTGCCAAGGACCTGACCGAGTTCATGGTCTGCTAAGGACCTGGGAAATACTGGGCTTGCCAAATACACCAAGACCAGGGCTTTTTAGTTGTTGAAACCCCCATTCCCCCCTCCCATGCAGCTCCTGTGGAGGAGGTAGAGAACTGCTACTAGGCACATAGTCCCAGAAGATGGGGTCCCCAGTGGATTAGAATTGACCACAACTCAGACTCAACTATGATATATAATGGAGTCCTGCCAAAGAGCCAATTTGAGCCAGTTCCTTCTCAAAGTAGTGGGCGTACACTCAGGGAGCCTCCACTTGGATCTGGATGCCAACCAAGGTAACTTCCCTGGGACTGAGAGCCCTCATCTTAGAGGTGAGTGATTATGCACATTTTGGATCATCCTCCTATAGGATTGTTTGCAAAACTTAGGAATTGTTAAGTCAGTCTTATGGTTTATTTTGGTTTGTTTGAATCCTAAGTAAATCCTCATTTTCAGTGATGAGTTGTCTGTTTTGTGAGTGCCTCCATGACATTTTACAAAAAATAAACAACAAATTCAAGCAATGTGAGAACTTTCTATATATGTTCAAAGTGAAAACATCTTCTCTGTTCTCTTCTCTTTTGTTTCCAGAAACTTCAACTTTTAATTCTTATGTTTAAAAGAGATTTAAGATGAAATCAGTCTTATCTCTTGGACCAAGCTTTAGCTTCAAAATTGCTAGGTTTTAGCTCTCAAGTAAGTGAATTTTGTCAAAGACAGTTTCTTATAAAATATAATCTATCCTATAGTACTGTAAGCAGGAACTGTAAAAAAGTTCCAGAAGTCTTCAAAAGAATATATATTAAAAAAATTAATATAATCCACTGCCCTAGACTTTGGAAAGCTCAATAAATTTATCAGGAAATTTGATGTGGTAACTTTTGCATTTTTAATGCCACTCTGTGAGAAAATATGCTAAGGGAAAATCTTGTTGTCTTCGACTACCTAATGGGAGGGTGGAGGGACCAGTTATGCTCTTGTGAGGAGTGCATAGTGAATGAACAATGGGCAATTGACCTAATCTGCTAGATATTATGAAAAAAAATAGATATTAGGAGAAAATTCTTGACTGCAAAGATGTTCAAACACTGGGAGGGATTGCTGAGAGCATGTGTAGCATGTCACAGGGATACAAAAAACTTAACTGGATGAAGAATCAAAATGCTGTGACCTAATTTCAAATTTCATCCTGCTTTGAGCACGAAGAAAAATTACTTCTATCAGTCACTCGCAGGCTAAACTGTTTTGATTCACATTTGAGAGATGTCTCATAGAATTGTTCCTATAATTAATTTCATAAGAAAAAGTACTTTTTTGGCTCTAGAATTTCTGAACATAGAATACATAATATGGATGCACTATACTGATGAAAACACTGTGTCTGTGTGAGTTGATATATAGACTTCAACTGATTCCTTCTATCAATGTTAACTTTAAACTTTAAAAAGATACCAATAACTGTGTGTATCAGGGTACACCGCTTTACTGAGATGTCAGTCTCTGTAAAATATTGGCACGAGTAATGCATGATTCTAAAAATAGTATACAAAAAGCCCCAACCTACTGGGAACTCACTCCTGTTTGATTTCAGCCATATGAATCTGAAACAGATTACTTTGAATACTCAGAAACAGCATTAATGAAGCAGGAATTTGAAGTGTCACTATATGAATAAATACAGGAGCTATGGCTGGTGTAGCATCAATGAGGAATATTGGTTAAAATAGTTCCGGATTTATGGATAGCAATGGCTTTATGAAAATAAATGCACCTCAAAGAAAAAGATTCACAAGTGTTTCTGCAGCTTTACAGGCATTCAGTCAATAATAAGATGCATTTTAAACAGATCATTTACGCAACTGAAATGGAAAAAAAACACCATTAAGGATATTCTTAATTAAAAAATCAGTGATATTCTCCCCTTAGAAATTTGACATAATTCATTCACTAGAATTATTTTCTAAAGATACTAGAGAAGAAAATCTAGAAGTCAGACTTTTTATTCCATTCTTGGTGATTCTGTGTCTCAGCACAGTTTGCAACTACAAAACTTCACTTCTAAACAGTTTAAATATTTATAAGGTTTAGTTCCATTTGGACAGATTTCCCATGCAAGATGTGCACTGTATCTCGCGAGGATGGAGTTTATTTTCTTCGTAGCAGCCAGTTTGGTTCTGTTTTCGGTTTCTTACCAAACAGCACTGGTGATACACCAATATTTTAACTACTGCAGAACAGTGTTTAAATAGTGTTTATACAGGGCTTTCTGTTTCTCATACTGCCTTGCTAGCAGGTATGCTGGGGGTGCATAAGAAGATGGGAGGGGACACAGCCAGCACAGCTGACCCCATTTCACCAAAGGGATACTCCGCACCATATGACGTTGTGCTCAGTGGTAAATGCTCAGAGAGAGGAGGAAGTGAGGACATCTGAGTGCCTGCCTTACAGAGTATCTGTAACGAATAATGAAGCTCTGCTTTCCTGGAAATGGCTAAACATCTGCCTGTTGATGGGAAGTATTGAATGCATTGCTTATTTTGCTTTGCTTGCACGCAATGCTTTGCTCACTTATTAAACTGCTTTTAGCTCAAACCACATTCTTTTTTTCACTTTTACCCCTGCAATTCTCTCTCCCATCAAATTTGTAGGAGTGATTTTATGGCTGCGTAGGGCTTGGCGGCTAGCAGGGATTAACCCATGACAAGTTGACACTATAGTGATTTGCAGTAGGAGAAAATGACTTGATATAAATTCGGAGAAAACCACAAATTGGTTACAGTGCATTTTACCATTGCACTTTTGGACAGTTTTGGGTGTACTAATAATTTGGAACACATCTCACAGATTTCTTTCTATTGCTTAGCTTTATGTATATGTAGGAGGCATACATGCTTGCTGTTTTATAAGTTTGTGTTGAAGGATTTGGGGCTGTTTTTTAAATTTGTTGTACTTTTTTTCCTTTTTTTTTTTTTGTGGCAATATCCTCTGGATATCTGTGAATATTTGATTTACCAAAATCTTTGTACTAAAACCTGCTAGCTACCATTTGGAGTTCTAGTTGCACTTTTGCAGATCACTTTCCCACATGAATTCTCAGAGTCAGTAGATTTGCCAGGTTATTTGTAGACCTTACACTTCAGCATTCTTGCTTATCCTTGTGTCTTACAAGAGATTTGTACAGGATCCTTCAAAAAAAAAGGTTTGAGGATGTTTTACAAGATGTCATTCCACCCACTATCTTTTCTTGGAGACCAGCTGATACTTGATTCTGTGAAAGGAGTGGAAGGAACTGTGGAAAGCAGAGTACCATATGCCTTTTTAGAACATATTTAGGTGACAATCATGAACAGAAGGATAATAAGACCTGAATTCTACAAAATGACATCATCATAGTAGTATTGGCCAAGAAAAAGTAGACACTGAAACATACGTGTGATTTAGGACAAGTAGGATGTAAATTTCAATCTAGTAGTTTTAAAACTTGTTGCAAATCAATTTAAGGCTTGTTGCCTAAAATGAATGGGAAAGCAATATTTGAAGGCATTGTAACTGGAAAACAGCTTTTGAAAACTATACTTGTGAACATATTGCTTTGCGTCAGGGTGCATAAAGTTCAATCTGTATTCATTTCTCTTGTTTATTCTTTTTGCATACTTTAATGTTGTTATGGTTTTAAAAATTATCGCAGTTTTCCTTTGTGAGTTTAAATATTTACATTGCCACTTGGTGGCCTCATTTGATCAGGTAATAGATGATAAAAATATAAGTTAAGATCCTTTTTCTTCCCAGGTATGTCATTAAAATCTTGATTTATAATCTTCTTATACATCCCAGAATAGTATTTACCTTTTTGAAACTGAATACGTGTACCCTGTGTCATTTGTTATGGGTCTTGTGGGCCTGAGTTTCTGGGATAGAGGTGGTCAGACTTGAAAGCTTTACTGTGAGGACAGAACAAAAGTGAATGACTTTTCATCCCCATTCTTTCATGCTCATCTTTGATGTTTTAATGTTCCTCAAAATCAAAATGTTCCTTCCAAATCAAAACAAGCAGAAGATCTCATCTCCTACCATCATAGTTTAATTTCCGTAAGACTAGAACTTGTTCTGATTTTGTCAAGCTTCTTTTTTGCTTATTCTGCATCCTTAGTTCTTCTTTTCTGGATGTTTTTCTATATCCCAAGTATCTTTTCCTTTGTGGTTCTGCATTATTTGTATAATAAGCTGTGTTAGAAAAGATTTGTATGTTTTTGATGAGCTTGCTCTTTTAGCGTGCTTACATTTGGGTTCAAGGCAAGCAAATATTGATTATATTGTGCTTTGTATTCTTCTGCTCCTAGAAGTCTTCTGCCTTGGTATGCTTCCTGTCAATGATGGGATGGGAACTCAGTTCCCTGTGCCTTGATTCTGAGCCCACAGTGTCAAGCTTTGATCATTCAAGGCTGGGTACTGCCTCAGAGCAATGAGATGGAGTGTCATGCTGCTCCAGTTTTGCCTCATGGTTTTCCTACAAAATCCATATAGTTCTTCTGCAGTTGTATAGCTCCAGAGAGCTCCAGGACCTCCTGTCGCATGCTGCCAGACTTACTTCAAGCTGTAACAGTAAGACAGCCAGGTGTAATTAATGGTTAAAATAACAGATGGTTCTTGTACCAGTGCTTGACTATCCTCTAAAAATATCGTGGTAGAATCAGGGTTTCTGCATCCATTCCTGATCTTAGTGGCTGTTGATTCTTTAAAATATTATGTCCTTTCATGTCTTGGTGCCTATTCATCAATTTTTTAGCCACTTGCTTTCTTTGCTGATTCCTTAATGGTTTTTGTTTAGATTTTTTTTTTTTAATGAAGACTCCAAATTAACTCCAAGCTGGTGGTGTTCTGGTAATTCTGGAGATATGAGCGAATGTTGCAGATGCTTACCCTAATTAGATAGATGAGGAATTTTGCAGACTTAACGTCTCTACACAGAATGCAGTTTTCTGGCAATTCCTACTGAAATGGATACAGATACAGTAACATGTATCCATATCTAGTGTCATAGATCCTAGAATCATTAACTACTAATTGGCGCCACTACAAGTAGTTATTACTGTTGTAGGAGGAATATTCTGTTTCCATTGTGGGGGCTTATTTAGACTCCATTCCGGTAGGCTATAACCCCATTTCTCACAGAATCTTTTCAAATCCGTTAATGCACCATCTGTAATGCTACTTAGCTTCTGTGCAGTTACTGGTAGATATTTTCAGGCAGTAGCAAAGCAGGTTGTGTGTGTGCTGTTTTGCAATCATCTCTATGCTTCCTGTGCACTATTGTAGCCTTCATGTCATTTTAGGAAATCACAGTTCTGTCCCATTTCAGTTATTGAAACTTAGGCCATCCTACACACTGACAGTCCTGTAACTTCTGTGTTGATGATAATTACTCATAGAATCTACTATGCTATTAGTAGCTTAACAAGGTTAATATCACTTTCCAGTTCCAGTACTTTTCTTTCTATAAAACTAATATTTTTACTGCTTCTGTCCATATTTTGATTCCCATATGACATTGTTAAATCTTGTATAAATGATGTTTGAAGGTGTATTTTTAGCATATTCACTTCCTTACATTTTTACTTCAATGTTGCAAATAGTATTCCCCGACTTTGATAATTTACTAGTTAAAGTTTCTGCATAAATGATGTCCAAAAATTCCAGCTGCAACTCCTGCTCCCTCTAGAATGGTATCGCTAAATCCTCTTTGTATGTTGTACTCTATCACAGGGAATTAATTTCTAGATCAGTGGTACAAATGTCTCTTCAATAGAATGAGTTTATCTGTTCTGCCTTGGAAAAGTCAAAGTAAGCGCTTTGTTCACAGTAATATGCACTCATTTGCTGCCACTGAGCAATATCTTGTGTTCCCCAAATTGTGAGAGGTTTCTCAAATGCAATCTTTGGTTTAAAATGTTAAACAACCGCAACAACACAACTCTGAACTAAGCATGTTTGACCTTTTCTTTTTTGTTTCAGTTTCTACTTCACTTCTGGTTCTCACGCTTGGTTTAACTGACTGATGTTTTCCACTCACGTTTCAATTGGTGGGATTGTTCAGGATCCATCACAATTGTCGTAGTTAGTTTGATTTTTAGCCAAGTAAGTAGAAATAAAATATCTAAGCCAAATATTTATGCTGCTTAAATTCCCATCATACATCCTCTTAAAATCAGAGTAATTTGTTAAAATAGGAAGATTACTTCTGGCATCATAGAATGTAGATTCTGTTGTTTATTCTTCACTCTTGTCTCCCATAGTTTTAAAGAAGTGGAGGTGTACATCAAATGTTTTTGTGATCTTTGGTACAGAAGAGCTTTCCATTGCCAGAAGAGGTAGAGTGTATTGTTGGTAAAAGAGCAGGGAGCTTGCTACCTCCTAGTAACACGAATAAATGTTCACAATTTTTAACCTAACCTAATTATTAATATACATTTATTAATAAAAATTAAAATTATGCACATTTCACTCAAAGCCTAACAATTAATTTATGATTATTCTTTTAATAGCCTTTCCACTGGTGCTGGTTCTGGTGAGACCTCCCATGTGGCTTACTGTTAAACTTTAATAGCAACATCTATAACATAACATTCTTGCTTTTTGCTAACTTATTTACTTTCCCTTAATTAATATTGAAACTAGAACTACTTAGGCATTTTTCCATTCTGCAGTTTTACTTGATATATATAAGTTCCTGCTTTATTTATAATTGGAGCTGGTGCGTCTCATTTGCAGTTGAGACTGTGTAGAAAACATGGAACATTACTTTCCATCCTTCTTGCAATTCTGCAGACTAGCGGTTTGTTCTTGTTTATCCATGAATTGAGCATTCCTTCCTAGCTGAGTTGATATAACAACGTTTATCTCTTTCAAGTGTTTAGATAAGGTCTGTATACATTCTTCAGTTAAAACTCTAGGCAGTCTTTTTTCTCCCAGCCATAGCTCTAAATCATGTCAATTTGATCTTTGTGGTGTGGTGGTCATTAAAATGGCAAGTTGATATAACATCTTAAGCTCTTCTGTAATTTTTCACCATTTTCATTAGTGCTCTTTTTATAGTCCCATCAGGTTATTCAATTTTCCTTGGAATGACAGTCCCAAGAATGTGCAACCTTTCTTTTCTTCCCAGACCTCCACATAATTCCTTGATGATTTGACGTAGAAAATATGTTCCTTGCTCCAAATGAACTTATTGTTTTAAACCCCATCTGGAAAATACAACATTAAATGCCTGCACTGTGGTGGACTTGGCTGTATCTTTCTTCACTGGATCTATCTCAAAGCATTTTGTCAGTGGTTCATTATCAAACGATATTTAATCCCACTTTGTATGGTAGCTGGAAATATAGTGGGACTACATGTTGTCTAGTGTTGTCTATCTGTATCCTAGCAGGTAGTTCATAAATTCTCCAACATTTTAATGTTATTTTTGTCTTAGTAGGAGTGTTCACCACAGCACAAGTTAAGCAATTATGTACCAGTCTCTCTTTTGACCAACTAACTGTCTTCTAATACTCCCTTTTGCATTCACGCAACCTCTACACAATCTTGTTCATGCATTTACTGAAACAAATCTCCTTTAAGGGTTTATAGTGCTCTCCATCTACAAGTTCTTGTTATTTGGCTTCATTATGATTTCTATGCTTTGCCTTGTCTTTGCCTTGGCTTTATAGTAATCAACTCTCAATTTCTAAGTTTCCAATTTGTAAAGTGGCTAGGTCATTGATACCTGGCTTTGTACGATTTTATTTGTTTTGTCTTCAAAATGGGTATTTCTTCAAATTTTACGTCTGCTCGGATCACCACAACCTTGGCAAGGGCATCTACTTGGCTATTCTAATATTGCTGCTTCTGTTTTTTCTTTTTGGTATGCTTTTAGATGACCTCCACATTTTTTCCTCTTTGCTTTTTTTTTAAACTATTTTCAGGATTTCTTTTCCATGATTGATAGGATGCTAGATTTCCATTCTCTGTTTGTAAATCATCTTTATTTCATGTTGGTAGCCAAATAGTTAAAGTTTGATATATCCGGTCTGAAACTATGTACAAAGCCAGGTCATTTCCTTAAGGTTCCTCTTTTAACTTTGTTAGAAGAGCCTGTAGCTCTGCCTCTTGTACAGAATGAAGGCAGACAGCTCTTTTTATTTTTTACAGGGGTTGCAGCGTATCTAATAGAGGACTGATTTTTCATCTTTTTGATAAAAAACTGGACCCAGCTATGAACTACATTGAATATCCTGTGGCACACAGTCAGCAACAGAGCGTTTCTCTGGTGAGAGACGCATAAACAGGTAAAGGGTGTTTATGATCTGTTCCAGCGGTTAAAAACCATATAGATGATAAAATCTTGTTGTCTGCTACAGAAAGTTTATAAAAGCTAATGTCTATGCAGCTAACCTGGGGGTTGATATGTATCCAGTTTGTACTTTTCCACTGACAATGTACTTTAGTGGAGTATGTATGTGTGATATGTGCTACTGCAAAACAACCTCTATTGATTTATTCCCGAAGCTTATTGCCTATGGCAATGCTAAACCTGGTTTTTAACATAGAATAGAGCTTTTCACCCTGCTCTTAAGACTTGCAAAGTAAAGGCTGTAACTTGCATCGTATTTCTGCATTCTTCAAATAGCAGTCTCAAAATCTAGATTGGTAGTGACCAGTTGAATATGAGACAGCTTGAAAAATCTCGACATCTAAAAATGCCAGGGTTTGAAGTTTTGCTTCTTTGTGTCCTTTCTGTTCTTCTTTGTGAGATTTCTTCACTAATTCCATTAGCAGTTTACTTAATTCTGCAAATTTAAGAATATTCGTAAAAAAATGCCAGCAATTCCAAAAGCATATCTTAGATATATAATTAGCATATCTTAGATATATAATAATAGTGGGGACATAAACCCTCATATTTAGTTCTACTCTTTGATAATCCCCACATCACCCTCCCTTCCTGATCTAAAACTGAATATTTCACTTCAAATTGCACTAACTGAATTTTGTCATGATTAGCTTTAAAGCTTGTGATTTGAATAATCCCAATTAATTCTTGGGTGAATTCCTAGACTTTCAATTCAGTTTTTCCGTGTACCACCGTATCATCTACTTGTAATATGACATAACACATTTTGATGGTAATTTCATCCATGTTTGGTATATTTGATCTGAAAGTCTTAAGGTATGTAGATAAAACAAGATTTCCCTCGTAGGTAAAGGGTATTTTTATTTTAAACAGCTTTGCTCTCCTAGTGGAATTGCAAAGAAAACATTGGCTATGTCAATAACAAAAAATCAGTGATATGTTCTGCTTAGTGCGACAGGAATTCCAGGCATCTTTCTACCACAACCAACCTGAGAGGTGGCTACCTTATTTAAGTATTAAAAAATCTACTTTTAGGATTTTTTTCTTTGCTTTTAACCTGGGGGGGGGAAAATGGATGTTTAAACTATAGATCTCTGTCCTCAACTTAACTTTCCAGTGAACTTGTTGATGGTATGTTGGAGTCCTTCCTCTAATTCTTGTGTGTGTTGATATTGTTTTCTGGGAGGGAGGAGTTGGACTTAATTTAATACTCAACTTCTATTTTTCCACACTTAAACTTACAGATGCACAAAACTTCAGGAAATTCTCTTACCCAAATAGGCACTGTTTTTACTTCCTCCGGATTCTTGATAACAAAGCATCAATGACTTGCAGGAATCACTCCACCCTCACCTCCTACTGGTCTGCCCCAATTCCACAAACTTCTGTAGCAAAATGTGCAGCTCATGCATTTTCTTTTAGCAAGTCTGTGCCAGTAATCCCTTGATGTTCGTAAGAGGGATCCTCCCATTCCTACACTCAGAAGGAGCTCCTGAACATTTAACTGCAGAGAGAGATCTTAATGCATGTACCCGAACTTCCTTTCATGCCTATAATACAAGTTTTATCATTTTTCTGCTTTCTTTAGTGCCAACTAGAACTGTGTTTATTGACACTACAGTATCAATTAACATCATAACACTAGTGACTGTTAATGTTCTTTCCCTGACCACCCAGCACCAATATTGTTACTGGCCATTTGCGTTGGTTATACTGTAATTTTACCACTATACCAGGGGCAGGGTGTCCTTGTTCTCTATTACTGAGGGGGAGAGATGGTGCCCGAGAGCTTCACTGAGAGGGACTTGTTATGTTCTGCGGTTTTCATTCATCATCATTATCTTTTTTGTTAGCTTGACAAGAGAAGTCAGTAGAAAATCTGTGGATTCTATCCAATTTTCTCATACCTTTGCCTCTTTTTTCTCAACTTGTACCATGTTGCTTTCCTGCAGTCCCATTGATGTTCCCTAAAAGAAGTTTTTAACCAAGTTTTCCAAGGATCTTTTGCAGTTACTGTTACCATCTCTTTTTATACAATGAGCTAAAACCACAGCAGGGACTGTTTTTCCTTCTCTGTTCCTTGTAAAAGGTATTTCTGAGTGTGCAAAAATTTATTTGTACAGTATAGCTTTCAGAATTTGTCTTCAAGTTAGTGAATGGTTCGTTGCAAAAACTATAAGGTAAGCCTAGCAATCGTAAACTGAGAACATACTCTTAAACACTATTAGATTAGTATTATATCCCCAGATCAAGGCAGGGACAAAGCTCTCATTTTTTTTATCATCATCTAGATCAAAGTTGATGCACAACATAGGGTTTTGGTAAGATTTGCAATTACTTCTGCTCATAGCTTGCTGGTAGAGAAGATAGTTATAGTTGTTTTATTTCCTGTGTTGTTCACCCTTTTCTTTTTCCATGTATGTTCATAAATATACTTCAAGAAGAAAGGGAATTTTCATTAGTGAATGGTGGCATTATTGCTTTCTCCTATTTCCTATCATGATATAACTCTAATCTGTGACTCATCTGATATGATGTGACAATCTAGTTCTTATCTTTGTCCATGTGATCCATTGGGAAGAGATCTTTTTATTCAATTTACCATTATCAGACTAGGCCACTACTATTCATACTGTTCTAGCACAAAAGATGTTTTGATCACTACCTTAGTAGTGGTACGTAGAAAGAAACAATATAATAACTTCTACTTATTCTTGGGTTTAAATTTTTTATGGGTTGTGTCTTACTATGAAATTGGAGAGTAAGCATTATTCTACCTGTCTTCACTCTCTTGTGAACCAGATGAAATTAATCGAGTTCACTAGAGCAAGGCGAACTCGCTAAGTAATTGTGATCACCCAATCTAATCCCTAGTATGGGAAAAGACCATACATGCACTCTTGATGCTGTAAACTTATCTTCATTTTTAGGCCTTACAGAAGCAAGCGCCTCGCCTCCCGTGGCCCCGGCTGCTCGGCTTGGTTTGCGTGGACTTTGCTTTTCTTTTGGGAGGTCTCGCTCCTTCCTTTCCCAAGTGACAGGGGACAGGAAGAGAGGGAATGGCCTCAAGCTCCGCCAGGGGAGATTTAGGTGGGAGATTAGGAGGAAGTTCTTCACAGAAAGGGTCGTTGGGCATTGGAACAGGCTGCCCAGGGAGGGGGTTGATTCCCCTTCCCTGGAGGTGTTTAAGGCACGGGTAGATGAGGTCCTGAGGGACATGGTTTGGTGAGGCCGCTCCTTGAATCCTGTGTTCAGTTGTGGGCCCCTCAGCACAAGAAGGATGTTGAGGCTCTGGAGCAAGTCCAGAGAAGAGCCACGAAGCTGGTGAAGAGGCTGGAGAACAGGCCTTATGAGGAGCGGCTGAGAGAGCTGGGGGGGTTTAGCCTGGAGAAGAGGAGGCTGAGGGGAGACCTCATTACTCTCTACAACTACCTGAAGGGAGGTTGTAGAAAGGAGGGAGCTGGCCTCTTCTCTCAAGTGACAGGGGACAGGACAAGAGGGTATGGCCTCAAGCTCTGCCAGGAGAGATTTAGGCTGGAGATTAGGAGGAAGTTTTTCACACAGAGGGTCATTGGGCATTGGAATAGGCTGCCCAGGGAGATGGTTGATTCACCTTCCCTGGAGGGGTTTAAGGCACAGGTGGATGAGGTCTTGAGGGACATGGTTTAGTGTTTGATAGGAATGGTTGGACTAGAAGATCCGATGGGTCCCTTCCAACCTGGTTGTTCTATGATTCTATGATTCTATACTTCCCCTGAGAGACCTACCAATCTTAAATAGTTCAGCCTAGTAGAAATATGAATACAGGCAGAAATCAATTAGGAAAGTAAGTGGTAATTTAGTCCTGTGAAGTAACCCACCACATCCATATTTAGAAAGAGCATTTGTCATGGTTAATTTTTGGGACAATATGAAGTTTCATATTTCAAATATTTTTTTCTTGTAAATATATGATTCCAACATATGCATTAGATTTGAACTATACAATTGGTGCATGAGAAATACTTTCTCATCCTGTCACACACTGTAATAGGTATCTTTTGTTCTAATGTGTTGCCAAGATGTTCTATAAATAACCTAGGCAAATATGTTCTCCTCCCTTATGGGCACCATACCATGGAGTCAGTTTTGATTATAGAACTTGTACTTGTTCCCGTCCCACCTGCTTCTAACCACCAACTCAATGGATCTCTTCATGAACTGATTGCCAGCCATGAGGATTAACTAGAGAAATCTGTCTTCTTTGCATGTGGGAGAATCTAGCAATATCTCTGTCCTGCAGACACCATGGAAAATGCTATACTGTCTTCTGCAAATGGCCCATAACATGGAATCATTATCAGATCATTTCCTCTTGTGGTAGATAAAAGGCTTTGTTTGCCTGCCACCAAGTCCCAAGATACTCACTAGAGGTAGTTTGAAACAGATCCATTATCTACATTCAGTTCTGCTTCATAGTATTGACTATACAAGGAACTTCAGAGGGTGCTCCTGCTCTCATTGAGGAATCCCTGTAGTGTTTAATAAGCATACCTTGCCTACAGGGGGAACCTGGGGATCTTTAGGATGTGGGCTTTAGGATCTCTAATTTCTGCTGGAACATTCCTAGCTTGCCAAGTGCAGACACTGAACACAAGGCATATAGCCCTTTTCTTACAGTAGCAGGTATCTCAGTCTGAATAAGTGCTCAAATGAGCTTATGAGAGTTTCTTGAACGCTGCTCCGTATAAACAAAAGCACTTGCTCTTAGTGAATGGTGACATGGAAAACAGCTGCTCTGAACACCTTATTCGGTTAGAATGAGCTGTTAATAACTCATTATTTGTTGCTGACTATAAAAGGAAATAGAGAAATTACATTTAGTGTCATGACCCTTCTACAAGGTCATGAGTCATTTTGTGCAATCAGAAAGTAAACTAGGTACAGGTAGTGACTCAGGGTTGAGTAAGAAAGGAAGAAGTCTTAGAGTGCAAAGTGTGAGGAAATTGGAATACAGACATATGCCAGAGATATTGTGGGTTTGATTCCAGACCACCACAAGAAAGCAAATATAGCAGTAAAGCAAGTCACATGATTTTTTTTTTTTTGCTTCTTAGTGCATGTAAAAATTATGTTTGCACTGTACTGTAGTCTATTCTGTGTGCAATAACATTGCGTCTAAAAAACCCAATGCATACAGCTTAATTAAAAATGATTTATTGCTGAAAAACAATGCAATAAAGAATACAGTATCTACAAAGTGCAATAAAGTGAAGTGTAATAAAATTACATATTCCTGTATGAGCAGAGATCACTTCATTTCTTCAGTTGTCTCTGGTGGTGCCAGAACATTGCCCTAAGCCTCACCATTCAAGGATCCCTGCGAACATTAGCTTTTCCAGTACCTGTAGTGGGAGTACAAGAAAGCTGAGGGTGGGGAGACTTTCTACAAAGGCTTGTAATAATAGCAGTAGGGGAAATAGATATAAATTGGAGAGGGGTAGATATAGACTAGACAATAGGAAGGAATTCTTTACAATGAAGGTGATGAGGCACTGGAAAAGGTCATCCAGCAAAGCTGTGGATGCCCCATCCCTTGAAGTGTTCAAGGCCAGATTGGATGGGGCTTTGGTCAGCCTGATCTAGTGGGAGGTGTCCCTACCCATGGCAGGGAGACTTAAATTAGATAATCTTTAAGATCCCTTCCAATTCAGACCATTCTGTGATTCTAAAGATGGCTCAGATCTGCAAGCAAACCAATAGCTTGTGCCTAAAATTGTTGGGAAGGAGTTCTGGTTCAACATTGTGTAGGACTTCAGGAAATGAAGATTAGTGAACCATTCTGGCCTGAAGGAAACTGGTAGTTTAGAGAAGATACAGATAAAATAATGAAATAGTAGAACATCTAGTTTGGGTCAATAGGATAGCTATAGGTAATTATCATTTCAGTGACTGTAACCATAGTGTAGCTGGTTGGCACAATATACAGAAATCTGATGTCCTAGTTGCTAGATCCTGCAGGGTGAGAGAGTTAATTACTCCAGTCTCTTTAGAACTATTTAATGCAGTGATCACATGCAGGCACATCTTGATACCATAACTGGAATCCTCCTGGTGACAACTGTATGGTTGTTAGGGATGTGTTGGCACTGTGGCACGTAAAGCAGACAGATCTGTGGCATATGACAGTGTGTTCTGGAAGCAGAAGTGGTTGGTAAGAGGAAGCCTTGCCTCTAGTGTCAATGGGCATGGCCATTTAAAAGGTCTGAAGCTCATGAACAAGCTTGTATCTGCCTGAATACAATTATTTTTAGAACCGCATTTACCTGACAGTATGCAAACCTTTGTTTTACAGTAAACATCAAAAAAGAAACAAGGCAATTTGACCCTTCTCTAAGACAGATGCAGGACATGGTTGTATTCCCATAATATATCTCTTATGAGATTAACTGAGTAAAATTATTAGTTCCTGTCATTTTACTACAGTAACAGAAGTCCAATATACAAGATTAAATGTAAGTGAACTTCCATACTGTTAAAACACAAATAAATTGAGTTAGTTTGTGGTGGTTTAACCCCAGCCAGCAACTAAGTGCGCTCTCCTCTGGTGGGATTGGGAAGAAAAAATGGAAAACCAGAATTAAGAAAACTTATGCATTGAGATAAAGAGAGTTTAATAGGTAAAGCAAATGCCATGCACATTAGCAAAGCCAGCCAAGGAAATAATTCACTACTGCCCATTGGCAGGTAGGTATTCAGTCATCTTTAGGAAAGCAGGGTTTCATCACATGTAAAAAAGAAAGTCATGGAAAAGGTGATCTTGAGTGCTATCATGAAGCACTTACAAGAGAACCAGGTGATCAGGCCCAGTCAACATGGGTTTACCAGAGGCAGGTCCTGCCAAACCAACCTGATCGCCTTCAAGAGCAGGTGGTCAGAGCCCTGCTTGGCCAGCTGGACACCCACAAGTCCATGGGGCCAGATGGGATACATCCTAGGGGTTTGAGGGAGCTGGCAGATGTATTGGCCAAACCCCTTTCCATCATCTTCCAGCAGTCCTGGAAGACTAGGGAGGTACCTCTGGACTGGAGACTGGCTGATGTAGTTCCCATTTACAAGAATGGTTGCAGGGAGGATCCGGGGAACTACAGACCAGTCAGTCTGACCTCAGTGCCAGGGAAAGTCATGGAACAGGTGATCTTGAGTGCTATCATGAAGCACATTCAAGAGAACCAGGTGATCAGGCCCAGTCAACATGGGTTTACAAAAGGGAGGTCCTGCCAAACCAACCTGATCGCCTTCTATGACAAAGTCACTCAGCTGCTGGATGAAAGAAAGGCTATGGATGTGGTCTTTCTGGACTTCAGTAAAGCCTTTGACACAGTTTCTCACAGCATTCTGCTGCGGAAACTGTCAGCCTCTGGCCTGGACAGACACACACTCTCCTGGGTAGAAAACTGGCTGGATGGCCGGTCCCAGAGAGTGGTGGGAAATGGTGTTAACTCCAGCTGGAGGCCAGTGACAAGTGGTGTCCCCCAGGGCTCAGTGCTAGGTCCAGTCCTGTTCAATGTCTTCATCAATGACCTGGATGAGGGCATTGAGGGTACCCTTAGCAAGTTTGCAGATGACACAAAGCTGTGTGTAAGTGTGGATCTGCTGGAGGGTAGGGAGGCTTTGCAAAGGGACCTGGACAGGCTGGACCACTGGGCAGTGTCCAACGGCATGAGATTTAACACGGCCAAATGCCGGGTCCTGCACTTGGGGCACAACAACCCTAAGCAGAGCTACAGACTGGGAGAAGCCTGGCTGGAAAACTGCCAGGAGGAGAGGGACCTGGGGGTGTTGGTCGACAGCCGACTGAACATGTGCCAGCAGTGTGCCCAGGTGGCCAAGAAGGCCAATGGCATCCTGGCTTGTATCAGAAATGGTGTGACCAGCAGGTCCAGGGAGGTGATTCTCCCTCTGTATTCAGCACTGGTGAGGCCGCTCCTTGAATATTGTGTCCAGTTCTGGGCCCCTCACCACAAGAAGGATGTTGAGGCTCTGGAGCAAGTCCAGAGAAGAGCAACGAGGCTGGTGAAGGGGCTGGAGAACAGACCCTATGAGGAGCGGCTGAGAGAGCTGGGATTGTTTAGCCTGGAGAAGAGGAGGCTGAGGGGAGACCTCATTACTCTCTACAACTACCTGAAAGGTGGTTGTAGAGAGGAGGGAGCTGGCCTCTTCTCCCAAGGGACAGGGGACAGGACAAGAGGGAATGGCCTCAAGCTCCGCCAGGGTAGATTTAGGCTGGAGATTAGGAGGAGGTTTTTCACGCAGAGGGTCATTGGGCATTGGAATAGGCTGCCCAGGGAGGTGGTTGAGTCACCTTCCCTGGAGGTGTTTAAGACACGGGTGGATGAGGTATTGAGGGACTTGGTTTAGTGTTAGATAGGAATGGTTGGACTAGAAGATCCGATGGGTCCCTTCCAACCTGGTTGTTCTGTGATTCTGTGATTCTGTGATTCTGTGAACCTTAACTTAGGAAGACAAATGCCATCACTCAGAATGTCCCTCCCTTACTCCTTCTTCGCCCGGCTTTATATGCTGAACATGACATCATATGGTGTGGGATATACCTTTGGTCAGTTGGGGTCAGCTGCCCTGCTGTGTACCCTCCCAACTTCTTGTACACTCTCAGCCCCCTTGCTGGTGGAGTTGTGTGAGGGAAAAAAGGGTGTTGACTCTGCATAAGTACTGCTCATCAGTAATTAAACCATCCCTGTCTTATCAACATAGTTTTCAGCACAAATTCAAAACTTAGCCCCATACTAGTTACTACAAAGAAAACTAACTTTATCCCAGCCAAAACCAGCAGAGATAAAAAATATTTGTCTGTTTTTAAAATTAACTCCAGTTTGGGGCTACTTTCCACAAAACAAACAAACTAACAAAAATGTGATTAAACATTTTGAGTCCAGAGGATAATGATGGGTGCAGACAGTGCCACCCTGAGCTGCAGAGAGTGCCCCCCTCCCACAGCGGCTCACGCCTTTGGCACTGGCTCCACCTGTGGAGACTGTGCTCAGCTGGGGAACACCTTCACTTGGTGGAAGAGCTGAGGAAAGAAGTGGAAAGGCTGAGGACCATCAGGGAATGTGAGAGGGAGATAGATCAGCAGAGTAGGGCCCTCTCACAGGCTGCCAGAACTAGTGAGGCTGAGCACCACCCACCGGCAAGCTGCAAGGCTGGGAGAGAGAGAGATGGGGAATGGCAGCAGGTTCCTGTCCAGAGAAGGAAACCTGCAGCCCTACCCAGACAACTACCCCCTAGATGCCCCCGGGGAACAAATATGAGGTGCTGCAGATGCACCCCATCCCTGAGGATGAGGACAACTGCACCCACAGCCTGGAAACATTTTCTGTGACAGTCATAAAAACATCCTCTGTAAAAAAGAAGAGGAGGGTGATTTTCTTGGGGGATTCGCTTCTTAAAGGAACGGAGGGTCCCATCTGCAGACCGGACCCACTCCAGCGGGAGGTCTGCAGCTTGCTGGGAGCATCAGTAAGGGACATTACTAGAAAACTTCCATCCCTGGTCAAGGACATTCATTACTACCTACTTTTAGTATTTCAAGTGGGCAATGAAGATATAGAGCATAGAAAGCCTAAAGCTGTCAAGAGGGACTTCAGGGCTCTAGGGAGAATGATCAAGGGCTCTGGGGCACAGGTAGTAGTTGGTTACATTCCAATACTGAGGAATGAGGGGCAAGAAGTAAGGAAGAAGAAATTGATTAATGACTGGCTCAGGGACTGGTGTGAAAAGAGGGGCTTTGGGTTCTTTGATCATGGGGAGGCCCCCACAGCCCCAGGCTTTCCTACTAGGGACAGGACATGCCTGTCTCCTATGGGAACTAAAGCTCTCTCCAAAAATCTAGTCAAGCTCATAAACTGAGCTTTAAACCAGATGTGAGGGGGGAGGGGATGGAGGCCAGATGGGAGTGAGCCTGGAGGTGGGACTTCAGTGTCAAAGGGGTGGTGTCCTGGTGAGGACCACCAGTATATCACCACTAAGCATGAGGGGGTGAGTGCACCTGGGGATGGTAAGCAGGAAACTGGCAATGTGTCTTGGTTAACCCAAGGACCACTCAATCAGGAAGAAACCCTACTACGAGTTCCCCAGTCCAGCTGAAGTGCATTTACACCAATGCATGCAGCATAGGAACCAAGAAGGAGGAGTTAGAAGCTGTGGTAGCATAAGAAGACTACAATGTTGTTGCTGCTGTGGAGACGGGGTGGGATGACTTGTATAACTGGAGTGTGCCCATGGTGGGGTATAGACTCTTCAGGAAGGACAGGAAGGGCAGAAGAGGAGGCAGGGTGGTCTTCTATGTTAGAGAGGGTTTTGATAGCCTTGAGCTGGGTTATGGTCAGGAAAGGACTGAGTGCCTGTGGGTAAAAATCAGAGGAGCCCACGGGCAGGCAGATATTGTGATGGGAGTCTGCTATAGACCGCCCAGTTAAGAAGAAGCAGCTGATGAGATCTTCTACAAACAACTGAGAGTAGTCTCAAGATCGCTACCTCTAGTCCTTGTGGGAGACTTCAGATTCCTGGATATCGGCTGGGAGTATAACACGGCAGAAAGGAAGCAGTCCCAGAGGTTCCTGGAGTGTGTGGAAGACAACTTCCTCACACAGCTGGTGAGCGAACCGACAAGGGATGGCGCCCTCCTGGACCTACTGTTCGTGAACAGAGAAGGCCTTGTGGGAGATGTGAGGGTTGGAGGATGCCTGGGGCAAAGTGATCATGAGATCATAGAGTTCTCAGTGCAGGGTGAGATAAAGAAGGAGGTCAGCAGAACAGTTGCGCTCAACATTCAGAGAGCAGACTGTTCAGACTGTTCTGGACTGTTCAGAAGGCTGGTTGGAAAAGTCCCATGAGAGGCGCTCCTTAAGGGCAAGGGAGTCCATGAGGGCTGGGCACTCTTCAAAAAGGAACTCCTAGCAGCTCAGTAGAAAGCCATCCCCATGTTCTGGAAAAGTAGCCAGCAGGGTAAGAAATGTGATTGAGTAAGGAGGTCCTGAGAGACATCAATAAGAAGAGGAAGATCTACGAGCTTTGGAGGAAGGGTCAGGCATCCTGGGTGGATTACAGGGAGGAAGCAAGAATGTGCAGGGAAGAAATCAGGAGGGTTAAGGCCCAACTAGAAATCAGATTGACCAAGTCTGTGCAAGACAATAAAAAATCTTTCTACAAATATATCAACAGTAAAAGGAGGACTAGGGAGAATCTCCAGTCCCTACTAGATGCAGAGGGAACAACAGTAACAGGGGATGAAGACAAGGCTGAAGTTCTCAATGCCTACTTTGCTTCAGTCTTTAATAGTAAGGAAAGTTGTTCCCTCTGTGCACAACCCCACGAGTTGGAGGAGCAGAACGAGGTTCCCATGACCCAAGAGGAGGTGGTTAGAGACCTGCTTGCCCAGCTAGACGTCCACAAGTCTATGGGGCTAGATGGAGTCCACCCAAGAGTTTTGAGGGAACTAGCAGATGTGCTTGCCAAACCCCTTTCCATCATCTTCCAGAGGTCCTGGATGACTGGGGAGGTACCACTGGACTGGAGACTGGCTGATGTCATGCCCATCCATAAGAAGGGGCACAAGGCAGATCCTGACAGGCCTGTCAGTTTGACCTCAGTGCCAGGGAAAGTCACGGAACAGGTGATCTTGAGTGCTATCATGAAGCACTTGCAAGAGAACTGGGTGATCAGGCCCAGTCAACATGGGTTTACGAGAGGCAGGTCTTGCCAAACTATCCTGATCACCTTCTATGACTAAGTGACTAGATTCTTGGATGAGGGAAAGGCTGTGGATGTAGTCTTCTTGGACTTTGACACAGTTTCTCACAGCATTCTGCTACAGAAACTGTCAGCCTCTGGCCTGGAGAGGCGCACACTCTCCTGGGTGGAAAACTGGTTGAGTAACCAGGCCCAGAGAGTGGTAGTAACTGGAGTTTACTCCAGCTGGAGGCCAGTTACAAGTGGGGTTCCCCAGGGCTCAGTGCTGGGTCCAACCCTGTTCAATGTCTTAATCAATGACCTGGATGAGGGGATCAAATGTACCCTTAGCAAGTTTGCAGACAACACTAAACTGTGTGGAAGTGTGGATCTGCTGGAGGGTAGGGAGGCTCTGCAAAGTGATCTGAACAGGCTGGACCACTGGGCTAAGATGAATGGGATGAGGTTTAACACGGTCAAATGCTGGGTCCTGCACTTGGGGCACGACAAACCTATGCAGAGCTACAGACTGGGAGAAGCCTGGCTGGAAAGCTGCCTGGAGGAGAAGGACCTGGGGGTGTTTATTGATAGCCAACTGAACATGAGCCAGCAGTGTGCCCAGGTGGAAGAGCAACTATGCTGGTGAAGGGGCTGGACAACAAGTCTTATGAGAAGCAACTCTTACGAGAAGCGACTCACCTTCCCTGGAGGTGTTGAAGGTGCGAGTGGATGAGGTGCTGAGGGGCATGGTTTAGAGATTGATGGGAATGATTGGACTCGATGATCTGGTGGGTCTCTTCCAACCTGGTGATTCTATGATTCTATGATGGCAAAGTCCGTATCACAAACTCTAACGAGAAGGGTTATAGGAGCTGTTTTGGTTGTGTTTTGTTTTGTTTTGTTTAAAGAGGACAGATAACACTTGTGAAAGCAGTATTAAAATTTCAAAAGTACTGCAAGATAGAAAAGAAGTTGTTCTTCATATTTGCTGTGGATAGCAAAAGGGTACCAGGTCTAGCCTATCTCAAGGGCAATTCAGGTTAGATATCAGAAAAATTTCCTAACAGTTAAGCTAGGCTGAAAGTCTCCATCTTTATTTTTTTGAAACTAACAATGTAGTGACAGGACTCAAACATCTGTCAAGAATGACAGATGGAATAGCTGGTCTGATATGAAGGATGCGGGATGGATGGAGTGACATTCTGAAGTCTCTTCCACTGCTCATTTTTGTGATTTGTAAGGGATATGATGAACTGTATTTTAGAATAAAACTTCAGAATTCAATATTAATAGGCTTAAGCTGAAGAAATAGGTTTTTATTTTCATAAGTTCCTGGGTAATCTAGACATTTCACAATTGTATGGAATAGAGTGCAAATATTTATAAAATAATATTTAAATAGTATTGTAGAAAGTAATAGGTCAATATGAATAGGCTTGATTTCTGTAGAGGATATGATACTAATTCTCTTATATATTTTATGTGAAATTACTTCAGTTTATAAACTCCTTCCTCTTCTCCGCAGTGGCTCTTCTGTCTTTGATTCAAAGCACAACTGGATAATGCTCTCAGACTTATGAGATAATCATGAAATTCTGAGCAAGAACTCCAAAAAGGCTGATAGGGTGGACTTCTGCAAGTTAAGAGAGATACAACTGCAGACAGAGGTAGGTCTCTTAAGATAGAGCCAGGCCACAGTTCAAGGCATACTAATACTCAGTTTATTATTTCATTAATCAAGTTAGCTTTGTGTATGGTAAGTAACTGCTGAATACTTTTAAGTGGTGTATATTCAGCTTATAGAGGCTCTTTGTGCATGGCAAAATGTGTCTAATTAAAGCAATTTGGTGAAGGAAGTACAGAAGCTCTTTCAAGTTCCTTGATTACTTGTACTGTTACAATGTTACCAGGCATATTACTGGAAAAAAAAAATTGCATGTATCTCTAGTAATATATACTTTATTCGACTTCAACAAGGAAAAATGGTGCTTTGTTATGTCATTAAAGCATTCTTTTCAGTACAAATTTTCTCTTAAACACAAATAGAAACTTCATGCTTACAAGAACTACTTTGGCCTCACACTTAGCCCCGGCAGTATCTTGTGGCTGAGCACATAGCATAGTCAAGCAACGAAAAAATTGTCATTTTCTGACTGTATGATAATTCTGTTTGCACAGGACAATTCTTGTTGATAGAATGATAACTAAGCTTGTAAAATTCCTGTACAAAGTTGTATTCTTTTCCAGAATTTATTAACAGGAGAGAGGTTGCTGAAATGGAATATGAGCTCCCTGAGTACCATAAATCAGAGCTTGTTCAAACCTATGCTAGGGCTGAATATCAATGAGGAATCATTACAAGATTTCTGAGATCCTGTCCACCATCTCACCTACCTGGAACTTACTGAAAAATCCAATTCTCCATCTTTAAAGGAAATAGAGAAAAAATTAGTTTGTGTCCTTTTCTCTGGTTACAGTATATAAAGGCTTTGAATTATTTCCTTCAGTTTATTGTCTTGTTATTTTTATTGATAAACTTAATAAAACAGTAAATTCTGAAGGTATCATGCCATCATTTCACAATGTTTTGATTCTGATGTCAAAGTTAGATCAAAGCTTCTGTGTCAGTTGTTTGTTTGCATATCATGTGCCAGTTAGTCATCCCCTTTTATGGCCTGCATTGGACAAAAAAATATACATGGAATCAGTATGTGATGCAATTGTGTGGGATGAGATTGCCTCAGCATGAATTAGTTAAATCAGTATCGTGCCTCCAGCTTTAACCAGTCTTAAATGTCATCAAGGGAGATTTCTTTTTAATTCTGTCGATGGAAACCCTGAAGCATGAAATATTGTATTTACATTGTTGGTATCAAATGGTCAATGACTTAGTACAAAGTTGACCTGAATATCTTGAAAGCAGAGTGTCCCATTAGCTCATAAATCCAAGAAGAAATAAAACCTTTTTTTTTTTCTATTTACTAGTCAGAAAATTTCCCACAGAAGACAGATGTAGACAGAGGTGACCAATCTATGACCTTTGAGCTATTTTAAAGCTTGTAAACTATACAAAATTCACTCCCAAAACGGTTTGTTATCCTATAATCAGAAGAAGCAGGGATTTGCAGATATGGGAACTGCTGGGCAATTCAAATCCCTTGTTGTACAAGCAAGTGAAAAATGGCTGGTAAGTTTCATGCACCTGGGCTGTCCAGAACTCTGCTACCTGTCTATCTCAGCCCTATCCCATAGTGGATCACTGGCACTCTATTAAGAAATGACAACTGCAGCTTGAAAAACTGCCACTATTAAGTTATGTGATAAATGTTTTAAGAGATTTTAGCCAGTTGAAAATTTTGGAAAGTTACTCATAGGATCAGGAGAGTTGACCTTGTCTAAATTAAAGCCTATACGTGAGGAAATCATCTAGTTTCATTTAAAAAACTTCAATTGCTCACAAGTTCTTTGTACCTACTGGGTAGCTGTTTCTGTGCTGCATTTCCCTTCATGGAAATTGTTTCATTTAAGGCAAAACAATACCTCCTGGATATTATTACTTTGTGAAAACTTGAACTGTCAGGTATCTTTTCTATGTGAAAATACTTACAAATATTCATAAGGTTTACTGAACCCTCTCTTTATTAAATCAGTAGCCAATTTTCTTTTACTTGACATGGCTCCTGGATTATATTCACACATCTCTTTTAGAAGTTTGAGCATAAGAACTTCTTGCATTTTTGAAAGATGACCAGTAGGTCCCTTGAAATTCCGGAGAGATTGTAATACTATAGACTAAGACACAATTAATTCCCTTCTCCTACTTGATATAAATGCACTATTTGAGTCCTTTCTCTGACACTTTACTGCAATGAGAAGTTGTACTGAAACAATAAAATAAGACAAATCTCAAATCCTTCTCTAAGTCATGGCTTTTACAGACCATTCATCCATCTTGTCAGTGCAGCTTTCTTCTTCACAGAGTTGTTTAAGTTGTATATTGCATGATTATAACATGATTTTTGGACTGCAGATAAGTTAGGTAACACTGATAAATCTGTATTTTTAACTCACCGCTAAACATTTCAGACTCTTTCCACGTGTATATTTATCTAAATTTACTTATCCAACACTTTACTATATATGAAAATGTTGTAATATTTTATAAACAAACTGACCGTAATTCAGTTTCGGGAATGGCAGAAAAGAGCATTTGAAAAATAAAGTGCTCAAGTTTTGTGCTGAAATTTCAACTAGTTATGCTTCTAAAGGTGGGGGTAAACTATTGTTCTAAACAAATAACTGATCTGGCGGATAACAGAAAGTATTTTTCAAACCCTGAGTTTATGAATCCTGCATATATATTTAGGGAAAAACTGTTTGCCAAACTTTGAATGAGAAAACATTTCTCCTCAAGTTATATTGACTGGCACCTACATTATTTCTGGGTTTTTTTGTACATCTTGAATTGTGAACCAGTTGTAGCCTTCTAAGTAGATGAAAAATACTGTTCAATTCCAATTTTCCTACTTTTCCTACTTTTGTAGTACCAGTTTAATTGCTTCAGCTCCTAATGTGGTAAGATTAGCTGTAAAACAGTCTTTTATTTTCTTGGCACTACTGTATGTAGGCAATAGAAACTCCAGTACAAATTGCTATTCCAATTTATTTCTATTTCACTTTCTTATCATGATTGTACTGCAATAGGGTCGAAATACTGGAATTAAATAATGTAATATTGTGACAGATTTTGTAGTTTTGTCCATTTTCCCTGTAAGGTGAAACAGTGGTAAAAGACCTGCATATGCAGTATCATTTGTTTAAATTTATTGACTTTTCTCTAGAATCTTCCATCCAACTTAGGCCTTATGAGGAATGGCTGAGAGAGCTGGGGTTGTTTAGCCTGGAGAAGAGGAGGCTCATTGCTCTCTATAACTACCTGAAGGGAGGTTGTAGAGAGGAGGGTGCTGACCTCTTTTCCCAAGTGACAGGGGACAGGACAAGAGGGAATGACCTCAAGCTCCGCCAGGGGATATTTAAGCTGGACATTAGGAAAAAACTTTTCACAGAAAGGGTCATTGGGCATTGGAACAGGCTGCCCAGGGAGGGGGTTGATGTACCTTCCCTGGAAGTGTTTAAGGCATGGGTGGACAAGGTGCTGAGGGGCATGGTTTAGTGTTTGATAGGAACGGTTGGACTCGATGATCCAGTGGGTCTCGTCCAACCTGGTTGTTCTATGATTCTATGGTTCTAACTTTATTCAGTTCCCTCTGAAATATATTGACAAAGAGACTTTGCCAGAAAATGGACCAGTCCATTAAGATCCAGTCAAACACATAGGAAGACTAGTTAAAACCTGAAAGTGGGTAGAAATCTATGCAAATATCTCGGGATGACTTTTCATAAACAAATACTAGTTACATTTACTAATCCTTTATAGTTTACTTGACTGACAATGTTAAACTACCCTTTCTAAAATAATCGTCAGTCGAATATGACTTTTTGTATTCCAGAACATTTTAATCTACTGATTTTTATCTAAATTTTGAAATTACAGGTAAGCATGAATAAAAGGAACAAAAATTATCTCTTGTGGTTAATTAACCAATTAAGTAAACTTTGTCTGAATAAAATGATAGATGCCCTCCAGGGAAATGCCTATAAATCTACTTGTCTTCTAGGTCAAGGATTTTTATTCAATTTTTCATAAATTTTGCTTCTGTGAAGATGTTGAGCATATCTAGCTTACTATGTATATGGAAATAACAGTTAAGAAGTGCAATAATTCCTTTTAGATGTTTAAAACACTTGTTATTATTTTTATTGAAGTAATGCCTACTGGTAAAACACAAATGATCAATTTTGAAGTCTAAAATCTGAATATACATTCAAAAATCAGGATACTAATTGAGCAGATTTCTGCTGAACATAGCTATTTCCAAATACTCAAATGAGAAATGAGTTACTCAAATGAGAAATGATATGCACGGTAGTAAAATCCTGTTTTCTTTCAGGCTAGATGGGTCGTGTTTTTCTGGATTAGATTTAGAAGAAGGGGAAGGAAGCAAAAGACTAAAACACTCTTTTTGTACTCTTTGGTTTCATTCTCACTACGTATTGAAGAATGGACTCATTTTTAAGTGTAACAGTTACTTGGAGCATTCAGCACCATCCCTAATAAGGTAACGGAGGATTCCTGGGAGTGTTATGGGTCGTAATTAAGTCAATAGTAGATAAGGGAAACTTTTCCTGTTGGAAGAATAGACCATTCAGGTTTGTTTTCTGGAGTGACAATGAAATAAGTGTTTATTTAAGGACTTGGTTTGCTAAATATTCCCTTTAGGAAAAGGGAGGGATAGTTCAAAGTGCATACACTTTACTCTCCAAAGCAGGTGAGGCAACAGCGGGGAGAGGGGGTGGAGAAGAGAAAGCTGTTCATCATCTCTGTTTTACATAAGAAGATCAAAGTCCAATCAAGCTGCATGTCCTTAACCATACAAATTCTTCTGGTTTTTGAATAATCTTTCAGAGAACTAGACGCAAACCAAGAGCAATCTTCACGGTAAGTCGATATTTTTTTAAATCAGAGATGTTTTGTACAGGTTACTGGTAACTAAAATTGGGAAAATTAAAAATAACTGTATATTCTTTTAAATAAACATCTACTTTCTCATTTATTTTGTATATCTGTGTTGAATTTCAGAAAATACAAATTAAATGAAGAACCCACAGTTCTCAAACAAGTACAAATACAAAGTGTAGATGTTTGCAAGATGTCTCCAAACATCTGAACTTGTTTCAGTACTTGCCCATTAAAAGGATTCACTTCCAATGTATGACATTAGTAACTTTATTGATTCTATAAGTATCTATAGTATTGTTTCAAACATACAGCTGTTGTGATTACTGTCTTTTGCTTAACAATTGTGTATTTCTCAGTCAAATGTTATCTTACAGGTAACTATCTTAAATAAATTAAAAATGCATTCTGAAGATGAAAAGGGGCAGAAGGGTACTGCAGATGGAAATAGTCATGAGATGACTGCATCCAACCAGGGAAATGAATCTGAAGAGAAACAGTAAGTATCCTTAAACATTGCAAACACGTTGTGCACTGCAGCTTATAAGGTTTTATGAAATTATTTTAGATTTTATTTTATATTTTACTTAAATTTAGGGTGGTTTTTTTTAAAATTTTAATTTATCAGGAAAGTCTAATAATAGAAAACTTTGTATTAACCTGAAAGTAGTATTGATTGATATATTCGTTTGGTGCTAAAGGACCATTTAGCTTTCTCTTCTAAGAAAAAAGTGTCCATGGTATTGCCTACCATTTGTTGAAAAGCTGCTCCAAAATATGACAGAAATTATGTTGGAATGGACATCTTTGATACAATTGTATCATCAGCTAAATATTATGTTGAAATGTTTATTATGCCAGGGAATAAGTATTTTATGTACTTTGAACATTTTATTTATTATCCATCCCCTGTGAATGAAAATCTGATATTATAGGTTGTCATCCTCTTTCTCATTTTATAAGCTGTACTTATCCATTTCACAATTTACCTGGGCAGACAGTGGAACAACCAGCCCTTGGAGGTGGTGTTGTACCCATGAGAGAGGTGAAGTGGGAAGAGCTTTACTTAAATTTAAGCAGTCAGGATGCTCTTTCTGTAGTTGGAGGTATAAACAAAATCATCTCAAGAATGCTCAATATATCATATTCGTTTTACATGCAATTGTTTCCTGTAGAATTACTTCATAATTAAATTTTAACTTAATTAGTGCATCGCATTAGTGTTTCTGTGAAATATTGTTGCTTTTTAAATGCACTATGTCTATCATACCTTTTAAGCAAGAAAAAGAAGAAAGCAGAAAAGGCTAAGGTGGTCAGCCCGCTTACACTGGTAAGATTTTTGTCTTTGTATGTGTATATATAGACACACACATGTACATCTCAAACTATAAACAAAATTTTTAAAAATTATATTACAGTACTGCATATGTGGTCTTGCTTCTACAAAATACTTTGATACTACAGAATATTGGATAAAGTATAGCAGTCAAACAGGATGTAGTTTTATTCAAGAAGCTGTCTTAGTACAGGTATGGAATCTTAGGACTCTTCCCTTACTAAGTTCTCATGCAGAACACATATATATTAGATTTTTGTTTGTGAAAGGTAGGGATTTCCATGTTCAAATATCTATCTCTATTCAGTGGAAAGGGCATCTGTATACCTTAGATTATACGTGGTCATCCTCTAAATTATCTAAATGAGGTGCTGATCATACTAGTTAGCCCCAGTAATCGTTATACACTCACCTGAGTTAACAATGGAGGACAACTCTACGGCACTGATGAAATTTACAATTAAAATTGGTGTACTAAAAAGTAGTTTAAATTCTAGAAATCTAAAGTTTGCTGTATATTTTAAAATAAGTTAATCTGATAATATTTAATTAAAGTAAATCCTGGGTCTTTGTTTAGTAATACTGACGTGTTTTCTATTTTGTAGATTTAGTGTGAATAAAGTGCAACAATGCTATGGGAAATAACAGAAATAAAACTACAGCCCATGATGCTGGCCAGTGCCTAATTTTTCTGCTTTTCTATGTCAACTTGCACTTGTACAATTACATCATACTACTATGATTTACAACAGCAAATTTAGTATTTTATGATAAAAATAAAGCCATTGATTTTGTGACAGCTGAGCTCAAACTTTAACAAATTCAATGCAAGAGATATTTAAGATTTCAGTAAGTTTTGTTAATATTGCTGGTACAGTTTTTTCTGACTGTATACATTAGGAACATTTCTTTCTGACTGCATAACAATGAATTTACAGTACAAGTTATTATTGCCTTAATTATTAAAATACTGTTAAAATTTCTTATAATTTGAACTTCAAATAGCAAACTTAAAATGACAAATTTCTTATGCCTTGTTTTCATGTCCTTTCTTACCTAGGTGCAGAGGTTCATGCATTAAAATAGTACACTTCTCTGGCTTTCAGAGTTTATAGTACAAAAGTACTTATATTAGAATTATTTGTTCCAATACATTCAAATTGTTTTGTAAATTGATTTTTCTAATCAGATAAATTTGTACTTTTGTGACACTAGGTGCGCAATTAATAGCTTTTCCTTTATTGTCTTGCCTTTGTAGACATAACTTTGTGTTAGCATTCGAACACCACAGGTAGAAAGAATTTCTCTTCTCACTTACAGTTTCGATACTCCAGTTGGTCAGATAAATTACTAATGATACTAGGCACTATCCTGGCAATTGCCCACGGAAGCAGTCTGCCAATTACGATGATAATTTTCGGTGATATGACTGATAGCTTTGTTAATTCTGGAACCACAAATATTACAGGTAAGTATATATCTGATATGAAGAGAATAGTGGCTCATATTTTGAAAACAGCCAGGGATATTCAAGCATCTTGATTTGGGATATTGATGTCAAAAAAATCAACTTGCTACCTTACTATGATGCCAATTAGTAACTCTTACATTTGCTGCAATAGAGGTATCCTATGGAATTATTTTGTTCCTAATTCTTAGGTTCTGTAGAAAGGAGCACATTTTATTTTTTTTTTTAAATTATCTACCACAATGTACTTTCAACATATCATATTTAACTGTCTGCATGATAAATAGGAAAGGGCTGGTATTCCATCTCCTCAGCATGAGTTGTTGTTTGATTCCCTTGCATGAAATCTGACAATCATATTTCACAAAGTGAAAAAAATCAGTAAGTAGATTAAACAGAAAATTTTCTAACAAAAATAAAATTACTTATTTTCTCTTGGAATAATTTGTTGAACAGCCTCATTTGCTAAATCAGAAGTGCAAAATTAAAAGCAAAGGAGGGCAAGTGTGTGCTGCTAGATACAAGAGGGAAAACTAGTACTGTCAGTTGGGTATCAACTAACAGTTGAACCAGATTACCCTGTCCTCAGAATTAACTTGTTAGATGTTGCACTTGTGAACAGGTTTGTTGCCTGAAATATCTGATAAAACTTTATTAAACATTTTAATAAATGTCTATGGTAATACAGAAAATGTAATGGATATTGCTATCTTCTGTCCTGCATCCTTTTTTCCGCTTATAATGCTGCTATAAGACAGAAACACGGGCATAATGCATTTATCAGAAGTAATTTAATATTTACTCCTTCCCAAGTACAACAAATTGATTAGATTTTTATGATGCAAATGCAAAATGCTACAGCTGTAGCTTTCTCAAAACATTTGTCACTAAGTTCTTGCACAGGGGAGTAATATTTTAGGACCAACACCAACATTATGGCCAATATTTTCATAATAGTTTAAGCCATCTACAGTTACTGATTTGATGTCAGTTTCTAGGCCTGTATTTTAAATGTGTTTTGGCATTATACAAGTGCTCTATGTTTTCAGAAAAAAACCCCCAAACAACCGAGCATTTAATGAATGCTGGGGAAAAAACTTTTAATTTTAAGTTACATTGATGTAGTTTTGTAATCAGTGGGGTTAGGACTTATATTAATATATCCATTGATTTTGAATAGGTAGAAACCTGAGGTAGTTGCACTCCTCCTTTCATTAAAATCAACCTGATTCAAAAGGAAATGTAACAATTCATTGCTGAACAGCATGCAGGAAAAATGTTGTTAAAACTTCACCTATTAACTGTATATACTATTTTATTCCTTTCTAAGGAAACTTTTCTACAGAAAATATAACTGAATATTTTCTTGGCAAGTTGGAAGAAGATATGACAAGGTAATTCTTTTCTAATGTTGGTGCATATTTCTAGTCAAGCCATTCTTCTCCCACAGATATTTTTCACATTTTAAATAACAAAAGCAACGTTTAACAGAATAATGTATGTAACGTAAGATTTGCACATGAGATTAATGGGGGCACTGGGGAGATCTGAACATCCCCAGCCATTCTAGCAATTTCCCTGTAATCTCTTGCTCTCAACCATCTGATTCCTTTTCAGAGATGTTCTGTGTTCCAATGCCATCCGCATTTCCTTCCATGTTCCTTCTCTTCCTCTGAATTTCTAAATGGTGGTTCTTATGCTAAAAAGATTATGTTGATTATCATCCATCTGTTCCTTGAGCTATTGAGCTATTTGCTGATAAAAAGCAGAATTAAAATTTCCAGCTAATACCTGCCTTGCTGCCAAAGCATCAAGTTCAAATAAATTATCTGACCTACAGAAAATTCAGAGTTAGATTATATGCAGCCTTAAATCTAGCATTCTAGAGGTGACAATAGCAGAAGACAATAATCAGTGAGTGCTTCTCTTGCAAAGTTTCATAAAGAAAAGGGAAAATAAGCAGAAACACCAGCTTCCAATAGATGTGCATCATTAAGAGGCTTTATTAACCGCTGTCCATCAACTTGGTTTATGCAGGATGTCTAAAGTTCATATACATTTTCTTGCACTACTTCAGATTCTTATCTTCAGGTTGAAGTCTGTTCCTCATTAAATGTTGAAAAATATCAGTGACATCGCAGGAATGATGATGTGGTCTCCAAGGCATTTGTCTTCCCTGAATAGAAGGAAGGGATAAGACATTAGCTGTAGTATCTCACGCTGTATTTACTGAAGTGCACCATCATTTCTGCTAACAGCGAACTGTAAACTTAGAGATCATTTAGATTAATGTTGTTGTTCAACCCCAGCTGGCAACTAAGCACCACCCAGCCACTCACTCACTATCCCTCAGTAGGATGAGGAATTAAAAATGGAAAGCTAGACATGAGAAAACTTGTGGATTGAGATAGAGATAGTTTAATAGGTAAAGCAAAAGCCATATGTACAAGCAAAGCAAAATAAAGAATTAATTCAGTACTTCTCATGGGCAGACAAGTGTTCAGCTATCTTCAGGAAAGCAGGTTTCCATCACACATACCCATAACATGGGAGGACGAAGAGTATCACTCCAAATGTCCCCCTCGTCCTTCTTCCACTGATTTTAATATGCTGAACGTAGTGTCATATGGTGTGTGATATCCCTTTGGTCAGTTGGGGTCAACTGTCCCAACTGTGGCCCCTCCCAACTTCTTGTGCACTCCCAGACTCCTCACTCATGGGGAAGCAGAAAGGGCCTTGACTGTGCAAGTACTGCTCAACAATAACTAAAATAGTTCTATGTTATCAACAGTATTTTCAGCCCAAATCCAGAACATAGACCCATACCAGCTTCTATGATGACAGGTAACTATTCCAGCCAAAACCTGAACAATTAAGTAGTTAATTTTCTAATTAAAAACAATCTATTTACACAAAAAAAAAAAATGTTCTTTACCCTAAGATAAATGAGTAAGAGCTAGTTAAGAACAGGCTGTTACTTGGAGATTAAGAGCTCTCATGTAAGAAAGAGCACTGGAAAACACGCAAGCTGACACAAAGAAAGTGTAAACGTAGATATAGATCTGCATCCACATCTAAATACTGAGAACTACCTGTTTTCACAACCCTAAGAGATTATTTGTTTAAAGGAGATCTTCTACTAACATTGTGTGTGCCACCTTGTCTTTTAAACATTAACTCTGAAAGTAAAAGTGTGAATAAAAATCTGCTTGAGTTTCTCTTTAGAAACAAATTGTTGAATGA
Organism: Coccyzus lansbergi; assembly: GCA_033558105.1. Classification (NCBI taxonomy): domain Eukaryota; kingdom Metazoa; phylum Chordata; class Aves; order Cuculiformes; family Coccyzidae; genus Coccyzus; species Coccyzus lansbergi. The sequence continues at coordinate 4,676,974 of JAUMJK010000306.1, forward strand.
GGAATGTTTTACTTGCTAGCAGCACAGGAATAGGTTGTCTTTTCTAAATTTTCTAGGTAGAGCCTTGAATTAGTATGTCCACTGGTTTGCAGGTGCTGTCTGTACCCACTCCGTGTTTCTCTAAAAACACCTGCCAGCAGGTCAAATGATAATAAAAACAGTTTACAAGGAGAAAGTTCTTACACAAGTGCGTTCAAGTACAGAACTATACACTTGGGCATGGTTGCATTTTTTTACTCAACAGTTGGCCTAAACCCCAATGATTTTGCAAGAGAAAAAGAACAATTACAATGCAGTGAGCATTTACTCTTTGTTGTGTTTCAGCAGTAAATTTACAAAATATATTTCATCAGCACGGAATCTGGCAAAGATATAAATCCCCTTTCATAGAATTTGTCATGAAACAAAGTCCAAACATAGAAGAATTTTTTGAAGTGAGGTAGCATCATTAAGTAATTGTCTAAAGTAATTACTACTGAGTTTTGAAGCACTGTTCTTGGGTTTAGTTTGGTAGCTTCTGTGCAGAGTTTTAGTGGAACAGGAGATTATCAAAGTCAATATTCAACTAACCAACATTCAGTTACGCATAATGCTGTTTTTATTAAACAGTTAAGATAAAGTTTATTTAAGAATGAACATAGTTCCAAAGTCCACATATAAAGGCTTGCTATCTTAGCTGCAAAAAAATACTGGATCAAAATTTGAAAATCTTTATCTATAAAGCCACTCTCTTCTTTGACTGAACAGAGCATTTGCACATAGATTTCCACAATTTGCTCCTGCTAAGTTTCATGATACAGTTCGAAGAATCTGTATGCATTACTTACTGTAATGTCTGTTGAGGAAAGTCCCAAAAGTTTTAAAGCTTATTTCTAATTATTCAATTTTCTATAGATGTGGTAGTTTTATAATCATATGTAATATTCATCATCAATACTTAGCCATTGGTTTTGGTCATGTTTTACAAAGAGAGAATCAGTTCAGTTATATTTTTCTGGTTTAAAAGTTCACCTGTAATCTATTATAATATCAATTCTGAATCAAATAAAGTCTGATTTGATTCTGATTGAATAGTTGTCTAGGTTGCAGCTGTAATACAGTCAGTTTTCTTCTCAATAGATGCATTTTTCAGTAGCTGCAGTGTTTTAGGTTTAGAGTGAGAATAAGGTTGATAACATATCAGTTTTGGTTGTAGCTAGGCAAAGTTTATGCTTGTCTGGGATAGAATTAATTTCTTTCTTGTCAACTGATGTTTCTCTAGAGTTTGATATGAGGAGAATGCTGAAAAATACTGATTTTTATAGTTGTTGCTTGGGAAATCCAGGACTTTTCTCAGTTTCTCATGGTGTAAATGTAAGTAGGTGTATTAAACTGGGAGGAGCAGAACCAGGGCAGCTGACCCAAACTGTGCTTGGGTGTGTTTATATCAAAAAGATCCTGTGTGCATACCTGATCCTCTATGTCACTTAGTTAAGATTTCAAAATTTCATCATGTTTATCCTTGATCCACTCACCTTCCATCTGGGCATTTGCACCAAAGTTCAAATCTGAGATTTCAGGAAGCAGACTCTTAGGCACTGGATTTTATAAAATAAATTATTTAATAGTATAGTACATCAGCATAGTTAATTCCACAGAGAGAGGACTGACACAAAGAAATCCTCAGGTAATTATACCCGTAAAGACTATTTACACACCCCAGACTTGGTGACTCAGTCCAGTAGTAGCATTTAGGCCCGGGATCTTCCTGTTCTTCATTAGGTTCCTTTGCTGTCTTTCAGACAGGTTGTTATCTTGTCTTAGTTGCAGCTGCTGGTGGTGGTTTGTATCCTTGAAGCCTCAGTATCTTCTGGTTTTTCTTTACTCTAGAGACCCTGTTTTGACTAAGCTGGTTACACATGTTGGGGAAGTTTTAATTGGTAATTTACAGCTTAGAGGCTAGTTCTCACAAGCAAGTTTGGCTACTAATGCTAAGAAAGCTAAGCAAACAGCATACTATATCACACAATATTATAACTCTAAATTTTTCATTCTATTTATAATATCACTTATTTAGGCTAAACAAATAATCCTTGCTAAAGAGGAGAGTTGCCTGGTGTGCACTCCAGCTACTGTCCAGGGAGGATTCCAGTGGGGCTCACTACTGATCTGTCATTGATGGAAGATCTCATTGCTTTGAGGAGTACCCTTGAGAGGTGTTGCAGCAGCCACACTACCCAGCAGGGAGAACTCAAAGAAGGAACATTTGTGCTGTCATATTTATTGGATAAAAACTGTTGGCTTACAGTCAAATTACATACAATAAGAGAGGTGTGTATGAGACTCCTTATACCCATACCTTATCGGTATTCACTCTGTTGCTGTTCTCCTTGGATGTTATGGGAGACAGTGTAAAAAGCTTGCTGAAGTTGAGGTAGACAACATCCACTGCTCTCCCCTCATCTGCCCAGTCAGTCGTGACATCGTAGAAGACGACTGAATTGGTCAAGCATTATTCCCCTTTGGAGAATCCATGTGGAACACTCCCAACGAACTAATTTTTCTCCAAATGATTGGAGTTGACATCTAGAATGAGCTGTTCCATCACTTTTCCAGGGATGGAGGTGAGGCTGACTGGCCTGTGGTTACCTTGGTCCTCCTTCTTTCCCTTTTTGAAGGTTGAAGTGAAATTAACTTTTCTCCAGTTCTCAGACACCTCTCCTGTTACCCATGATTTTTCAAAGATAAGCAGTAACATTTGACAGCTCTCTTGACACTCATGGTTACATCCTATCAGGGCCCATGGATTTGTGAGTGTCTAGTTTGCCTAAATGATTTGTAACTAGATCCTCCTGGACCAATGTACAATCTGTCTTTCTCCAGACTTCTATTTCCTCCAAAGTCTGGAATATCTGCAGGCCAGTCCTAGAAGTAAAGAATGAAGCAAAGAATGCATTCAGTAGCATCACCTTCTCTATATCCTCCATCATCAGGACACCAACATCATTCAGAAGCAGGCTCATATTTTCCCTAGTCATCCTCTTGCTACTGATGTACTTGAAGAAGCCCTTCTTGTTGTCCTTGACATCCCTTGCCAGATTTAATTGCAAGTGAGCCTTAGCCTTCCTCCTTGCATCTCTGCATACTCTGACAGTGTTTTTATACTCCTCCCAGATGGCCAGTCCCTTTTTCCACATTCTGTAAATTTATTTCTTCCATTTTACTTTTTTCCAGGAGCTCCTTACTCATCCATGCTGGTCTTCTGCCTCCTTCACTTGATTTCTTACTTACAGGGATGCATTGATCTTGAGCTCAGGGGAAGAACAGCTTGAATATTGACCAACTCTCTTGAACCCGACTACATTCCAGAGCACTAACCAATATGATTCCTCCAAGTATATCTTTGAAGAGGCTAAAGTTAGCCTTCCTGAATTCCAAGACTGTAATGGCACTCATTGTCTTCATTTTTCCACATAAAGATCCTGAACTCTACCATCTCATAGTCACTGCAGCCAAGGCTGCCCTCAAATTTCACATCCTAAACCAGATCTTCTTTGTTAATACGAGGTCCAGCAACATAGCTCTTCCCATTGGCTCCTTCACCACCTGTTTCAGAAAGTTATCATCTATGCTCCACGGGAATCTCTTGGACTGTGTGTGCCTACCTGTGTTGCCTTTCCAGCAAATACCCAGGGGGCTGAAGTTCCCTCTGAGAACCAGGGCCTGTGATCATGAGGCTACCTCCAGCTGTCTGTAGAAGGTCTTACCAACCTCCTGTTCCTGGTCAAATGGCTGTAGTAAACCCAACAGTCACCCATGTTAGCCTGCCCCTCCATTCTTCCTATAAGCTCTCAACTCATTCTTCATTCACCCCAGACAGAACTCAATATGTTCCAGTTGCTCCCTCATCTAAAGAGCAACTCCACCACCTTGCCTTGCTGGCCCGGGTTTTCTCAAAAGCGTATAGCTATCCATGACAGCATTCCAGTCATGTAAGCTATCACACCATGTCCCTGTAACTGCAATTAGATCATAGCCTTGCGGCTGCACACAGGTTTCTAGTTCTTCCTGATTATTTTGTGTGCTGCATGCATTGGTGTACAGGTATATCAGAGATGTAGTTGTGCATGCAGGTTTCCCTGGAAGCACGCAAGAGGATCCACCATAGCTGTGCATACCCTTCAGATAGTTGACCATCTGCTTCTTGTCATGAGAGGAAGCTAAGAAATATTTACTGCTGCTCTGGTTGGCCCGGTTTATTCCTCAGTTGGATGTGATGACATAAGCTTCGCCATTTGGGACCCCACACCCCAAATCCTTCAGTTTAAAGCCTGCCTCACCAAGTTGGCCAGCCTACTGCTAAAGGTTTCCTTGCCTCTCCTAGACAGGTAGACTCCATCCCTTCCTAACAGCTTATTGGTATCAAAGAGTGTTCCATTGTCATAGAACCCAAACCCCTCATGATGGCACCAGCCACATTGCCAGGAGTTGATATTATGGGCTTTCCTTTTGCATTTAATTTTCCTAAGCATTAGATGCTTTCCTTTTTTAATGCTTCTCTCTGGATTGGGAGGAGGTGATAGAGTGGTTGCCTATAGTTTAGCTGATGGCTAAGGGCTAAACTGGGCCAATAGTCTAAAACTATGTCTCAAATTCAGTTCCAGCCTGAGAAATATAGAGGCCTGCACACTCCATGGCATAGAGCTGAATGAATCTAAAAGGAAAATATCAGTTATAAATAAAATCGAGAGCAAAAGATTTTTTTTCATCTAATAATATTTGCTTACAACAGATTTATATATAGTAATATTGTATTCTCACATTGAGATGTGTGCATATATATATTCTTACATACACAAACACGTTGTATGATGTAAGTTAATGTGTAAATATAGGTATATGTGATTAGATCTGTCTATACATGTTTAAAAATGCTATGAAGTTTTGAAAGTTATATATTTAAGAGAAAAGGATATTCTATCTAAAACAGTTCTAAAATGATCTTACTAGAAAATATTTACTATAGTGACAAAAAGAAAAGTTAATTCTTGTCTTGTAATTGTTTTATTTAGTTCATTTAATTTATTATTAAATGCTACTCACAGAAAACTTGACAAATTTTACAGAGAAGTATAAACTCCAGTATAAACATGTAAACTCTAATTCGGGTCATAAGAGAGGAAGTAAGCATCAAGCTAAATACAGACTAGTTAATTAAAACAAATTTCAGAGAATCTTGCATGGTTTTTTTTTCTTTCAGATATGCATACTACTATTCTGCAGTAGCGGCTGGTGTTCTTCTTGCTGCTTATATCCAAACTTCATTTTGGACTCTATCAGCAGGCCGGCAAGTAAAAAAAATTAGAGAAAAATTTTTTCATGCAATTATGAGACAGGACATCGGATGGTTTGATGTAAATGATGTGGGAGAACTTAACACCCGTCTTATAGAGTAAGTTTACTATACCTTTCTAGATATATTTCATCTTATTAAGCGCGTATAAATTATGATTTTTTTAGGGGTTTTTTTAAAGCAATTATTTCATTGTAAAATAAAATTTCTCTGTGAAATGAAATGGAATTATTTCATTGCGAAATGAAGTTTTCAGGTTTTCTCACGACAAGTCTCAGAGACTGAAAAACTTCTGGTACTGGACTGTGACAGGGATATTAGAAAAGTATTTTGATAAGTGCCCTTGATCTCTGAGGATAACTAAAATGCAGTCTATGACATTACCCCCATGAAGAGAAAAAGCAACTAATTTCTACGCACACTGGGGACTGAACAAGGTGCTGACTGACCCAGAGGTGTGAACGGCTTTAATGGCATGACAAGCTTTTCCTTCCTCTTCGCCTGCATGAAAGGCTTTATCTTTTCTTTCTAGATAACCCAAAGCTTCCAAACATCAGATATTTGGAATTAAGAAAGTGAGAGTAACTTTGTACTGTAGGCAGAATTTCAACATTTCCAGATAAAACTAGATTTATAGGACTACATTTTCAAAAGAAATATGAAATTTTCTCTGACCATACTACATAGTGCTCTATCTTGAAGCAAACTGGTGTTTGATGGTAAATAAAGATTGTCCTCTGCACAGAATCCCATGTAACAAAACTGAAAATCTTCCTTGTGCTTTCTACATTTTCCTTCCTACCTGGATGTAATTTGTTTTTCAGTGATGTCTCCAAGATCAATGAAGGAATAGGTGACAAAATTGGATTGCTTTTTCAATCACTAACAACATTTATAGCAGGATTTGTTGTTGGTCTAATAAGAGGATGGAAATTAACCCTTGTAATACTAGCAGTCAGTCCTCTCCTGGGACTTTCATCAGCCATCTGGGCAAAGGTAGGTTGACATGCATTCAGTGTCAGGTATTATACTAATTTAAAAAATGAAATAAATCTACATTCTCTAGTTCTTACTGTTAGAATGCATTGCTTAGAATAATTAGAGCTTTAGACAACATCTAGGTACATAAGCTCTTAGACAAATTGTGTCACTACCTCCATGCAGTTTAAATATTATAATTCCAGTAAATTGGACAAACTTGTTTGATTTGATGTTGTTTCTGCAAATATGACATCTATAACTTTTAAACTTCTTCCACATGAGTACTTGTTCTGTTGAAAGGAATAACTGCAGTTCCTGAAACATAAGTGAATAAATTAGACCTAGCCTTGGTCTCAGACACAGAGTTTCTTTTCAGAGTTGTTGAGAGCTTTGATAAGAAACTATAGACAGACTTAAGTGTGAGCAGCACTGATTTACCATGGATTGAAGTGACTTATATTTGTAGTCTGGAGGCTTGCTGAGTTTTACAGTATTTTATTTCCCTCACATTTAAAAGATTACATAAGCCTTCTCTGTCTTGAGTGAGAATATTGTGGAAGAGGTATGAGTAAAGAATCATATGTTACATGTGTCTGCTCACGGATTGTGGCAAATTAATGTAAGCTATAGAGCCCTCTGGATAAGGTAGTCAGAGATGAGAGTGAGCTGAGGAGATCTGCCTGAGGAGAACCACACTAGCTCAATATGAACAGTCATCTAATTTCTTTCACTGGATGAAAGCAGAGTGGAAAACCCAACCCTTAACTGCTGAGGATGGATAGTGTTGAATTATTTGGTTCATTTCATAATGCACTTAAGAATTTTTACATTAAACGTTCTTCATTGGTGCTTATATATAATCAAAAGGCTTCGTACTGAAAGAAAGTAACTGTTACAAAAGCAATTATGAAGTGCTTGAGCTCATTCTATTTTCCTTGAGTCAAAATATTTGATCCTGTATTAGGTCCTCTCTGCTTTCACTGACAAAGAGCAAGCCGCATATGCAAAAGCAGGTGCCGTTGCAGAGGAAGTCCTGGCAGCAGTCCGTACGGTGATAGCTTTTGGAGGACAGGAAAAAGAAATCAAAAGGTAAGAACAACATTTGCTTTCATCAGCTGATATTAAAGTACTTGCCTTAGATGTTTTGAAATGTTGTTTTAAGTTTGCTGTTGAAAGTCTGTCAAAAAAAGTAAGTCTTGTGCTTCCTGCATTTTTAGTTAAAGTGAAATTGACTGTTTCCCTACATGTTGGAAAAGAATTAGTTATTTTTCTATTAAAATATATAGTAAGTAGATACATTGTCAGTACTCTAGAGAGTGTACAAATACCTTTGAACATCACAGTGAGAGCTTTAGATAAAAAAAAAGGCTCTACCATGAGAAGAGATCTTGGCACCTTTGGTAATCTGATTACTTAGTAGTTGTTCTGAAGGAACTAATAAATAGTATCTATTTCCACTATACTGTAAAAGATCATTCTTGTGGTATATTTTAACCTTTTATCTTAAGTTAACAACTATAATCTCAAAACCTGTCATGAGTAGTTCAAGATCAAAGTTCACTGACCTGTATGTTATTTAAGGATCTTGAATGCCAGTCCCTGAACTGCAATGCCCTCTTTTTTTTTTTTTTTTTGTATACAGGTCGAGTCATGTTTGCCTTTTTGGGAGTTACCTTAAAGTCTCTGTGTCTGACTACCAGAAATACCGTTGTGCAGTCTTAGGGTTATATGTCTTATGTATATTTTATGCATATTCTCTTACTTTGTGTATGTTCTTTTTCTAATTAAACCATAGAGTTTTTGGTGCTGTGGGCCGTGGTACAAATCTGAATCTATTTTGATATTCTATCTTTCTTCTAGATACCATAAAAATTTAGAAGATGCTAAAAGAATTGGAATAAAAAAGTCTATCACATCTAATATTTCTATGGGTGCTGCTTTTTTGCTGATTTATGCATCATATGCATTAGCCTTCTGGTATGGAACTACCTTGATCTTAAATGATGATTACACAATTGGCAATGTTCTTACAGTAAGTACTAATGAGTAAATTCCCATTATGAGTGAGAAATACTAAAGAAAATGCATTAAAGTGATATTTGGAACTTATTTGAGTATAATAAGAATTATACACCAGAATCATCAAAATAGCATCCTTTCTGCTTAATGAAAAGATTTGCACCAAAATGTGTGCATGTTGTTTCTATTTAGAGTCTTGCAGATTTCTAACTAAAGGAAGAAAACCATAATGCATAAGTCATAACTCTAATTGTTTCGTTGAGGTGGCAACCTTTCTAATTCTGTATGAGGTATTGAGCAAATATGTTAAGAAGAATAACATTGTTAAACATGATGAAATGTAGATTCTTGTTTGTATGTATTTTCAACTACTGATTTTAGTTTATTTATGATTCACACAGGCTTGTGAACAGTAACTCTGATAAGTCTGCCTATTTCTTTTTAAAGGCAGGTGGCCACACAGAACATCTCAGTGAGCTTCATGCACTCGTGCATAATTTTTAATTTTTGAAATATTTGCAATTTCTGCTGTCTGTGTTGCAGTTCATTGGAATGGTGTTCTTATCACATGAACAGCAGGGTGTTGCCTTATTAGGCATCACATAGGTGAATGATCACTCACAGAGAAAAGATGGGTGAGATGGACCTTTGCTCTGATGTACTATGGCAGTTATTATGGTTTCTATTTGAACAGTATGTTTTTATTACTTTTGTTTGGTTATTAGCTGAAAGCAGTAAACTATGCTTCTCTGAAGAAAAAAACCATATGTTTTCTTTTTCTGTTTTTTTTCTTTTTTTCTTGTTTACTTGCACTCTCTTTCATTCTAGCAGAGGGGCTCATTACTTTGTGGTGAAGAAGTTGGATTTTATACTATTTCACAGTCACTTTGGAAGCAGAAGTGTAGTGTTTTAGATGTCTTTGTTCTTTGGAATGCATGCAATATACTTCCTGGTCTTTGGAATTCTTTTGCCAAGGAATGAATTAGTACAATAAATCCTGAGATGTCAAGTGTAATTATACATCTTCTTGGCATAGATTTTGCAGGTCTCATTCACTTTTTCACTTCTCAACAATATGTTTGCAACATTCACTTTCTGCAGGAACTCAGTTCTTGGATGAATTTTCAAAAGCCTTTTTCTTATTGTTACTCTCTTCTTAAGAGGGGTTCTCTAATTTTTTCATCGATTCTAAATTCTTAAACTTCCACTAACAGGCATGGAGCCTCCTGACCCAAAGATATCTAATGTAAATAAATAAATGTAATTCTTTTCTTAAATAAAAATTTTGAATATGTCACCATAAACATCTCTTTCAGGTCTTTTTTTCTGTATTGATTGGAGCTTTCAGTATTGGACAAACTGCTCCAAGCATAGAAGCATTTGCTAGTGCAAGAGGAGCTGCCTATGCAGTCTTTAATATCATAGACAACGTGAGTATCTTTGCCCTCTCTCATTTCAGGACTGAGAGACCTTTTAAAAAGTATAGGCACTATTTATGGATATGAAATTAGTAATAGATAACAATGTGTAAAATACTCAGAAATAAAAACAAAACCAGATGGAATGTGTAATTATTAAGTACTCTTTGACTTCTAGAGTCATCAGTTCTTGCTTCAAAGGTAAAAGTATTGGATCTCTGAATCACTGGGTGTTGGAGGTATCCTCCAGCAGCACATCTATGTTGCTATACAGATATGTGATTATAGCCAACGTCGGTGTATAAGTGTATCTTTCAAGGTATCGGTGTCACCACCAGCACTGTGAACACTGGCAAATCAATAAGGACAACCTAGTAACCTGGATATGTATTTCAATTGCCAAGAGTCTGAAACAAAGGAAACTGTGAACTTATTAGCTAATGAAGCTCTATGAAATGCAATTACATGTTTTGGGTTATTGTGACTTGCTTCAAGTTCTAGGCCCACTCTGCACTGGAATAAAAAGTGATAATTAATAACTACTATTATTATTGCTATTATTATTAAGATATTTTTAATAATAATAAAGATAAATATGTTTCTACTTAATGATCACTGGAATGGTTCTTCCTCCAACAAAATATTTCAGGACAAACACAAAGCTATACGTGAACAGCTCATTAGAGGCCATGTGTTCAGGTTAATCATCAGGCAGTGAGTTGAATCTCAAATTGTGGCTAGCTATGGGTACAGGCTTAAAGACAGTGTACTAAATTCACACAAAAGTTTAATAGAGAAATTGTAAGAGCGCTCCTGTGTGAGCAGATCATCAATGTAGTAGTGAGGCAAAAAAGCATACAGTTTATATGTTTCAGCAATCTCACTTAAATTACATTTACTGTGTCTTCAGAATAAAGGTTGATTTGAGGACTTTATGAAAAAAAATGGGGAAATAAGGTTTTAATTATTTTTTTTTGTTTTGCACAGGAACCTCAAATTGACAGTTTTTCAGAGACAGGTCACAAACCTGATCACATTAAAGGGGACCTGGAATTCGAAAATGTTTATTTCAATTATCCATCTAGACCAGATATTGAGGTATTGTAAATGAAACTTTCTACACATTACAGTTACACATGTGGATAATTTGTTAGGAAAAAAGTGGTATAAAATAATTTAGTTTTGAAAATACAACCATTCCAAATTCAATCTCTAATTTATATAAAACTACTTTGCTATCACATTGATTTTAACTACAACCTTCACTAAACATGTTAAGTTTTCTGAATAATTTTTCTGTGTGAAGATATAGTCAGTGTGGCTATGCAATAAAACTTAAATATTTATTGGTATCAAAATCTTAATTTATGCATCTAACCCAAGTGTTTTTGTATAGTAATAATAATGAGTGGGTTTCCAAAGTACGTTTGATGCAGCTCTGTTAAGACTACCTCAACCAGTTAGAGAAAGCAGATAAAACAAGGACTTGTTATCTATAGGTCAGAGAACAGAATCTGTATTTTCTCTGTCTAGATATAGGAAAAGTTTGCTTTTTAAAGCACTATTGTAAGTCCAAAATCTTAATGCAGTGGAGGTGGAAGATGTTTGAAAGATTTCTGAAAATATTTTCACAAAGACTATCCTTGCACTATGTAACTTTTTCCTTTCCTACTTCGAAGGAAAATCACTGATATGAATAAAAGGATCTTTCTTAATTTCACTAGGCAGAAAGGAAATGCTCAAAGCTTTCATTTAAAACCATTTTTACTCATAAATACGTTAAATATTTCATCTTTTCATCCTATCAAGAAAGAGAATAAAGCAAACATACTTGATTTTTCTTTATATAGAAATGTAAAGTAAAAGACAACTATCAATATCTGTGCATTATTTTATAAATTTATAGAGGTATGATATTAATAAAGATTTCTCCCTCATGGTCTCAGAGATAATAATTGTAGGAAGTTAAGGCTACACCAATCATTTAGCAATTACATCATAAATTATAATAAAGAGAAAAATGAGGACGTCAGATAATTCAGTATAGTTCATTTATGCCTAAATTTAGTCTACCACACTTTTCAAGTTAATGCCCCAAAAGGATTAAGTGTAGCAAAGTAGCAGACAGGCAGGATGCAGGCTGCACATTACTTCCTCTCTCACAAGACTGATTAATTTATTCTCCTTACTCTGTCTTCTCTCTTTGCTTTAAGTTGCTAGAAAATGCTTGAATTGATTTAATAAGGGATTTTGGTTTTATATAGGAAAAATATTCTGATCAGTAGTCCACCGAAATTAGTGGTAATCTACAGCTTTTAGTCAACTTCCATTTGCTACGTTATTTAAGTTAGATTTGTTTGAGCTGTTTTATAGAAGATCTACAAGATCTAAAGACTAAATGATTGATAGTGTTATGACTAGAAGATTAAATAAAGCTCCTTCATAAATTTTCAGTTGTTATTACTTATGTTGGTCTCCCTGTTTTGATCTAAAAAAATATCGTAACAAAATAAGGTACACTAAAAGTTATGATTTGTCTATGATTCTTGTTCCTTAAGAGTGAGACGGATATATTGATCTTTAAAGGACACAAATGTTGGTACTTAGGATGAAAAGGTATCAGTAGGGCCGAGGGCAGCACACAGGGCTGCAAGGTATTGGTAAGTACATTGGGAAAGTATTGGAATATATTAGTGCATGGCTATATGTCTGGAAAAATGCATTTAGTTCTGATGCAGCTGTTGACACTCAGCCTAGTCCTCCAGAAGGTTAGTTACTGAAAAAAATATGCTTTTCTCCATTTCAATATACATTTCCAGTCACAAAGGTTGTACAAAGTAGCATGGGCTCTATGGACTCCTATACATGATTTGTCTGTGTAAAGCAGAAAAAACCCCAACTTTATTCCTTTTTGCCTATTGTTGTATCTTCTTCCTACTTAAATGAGCTGGATAAGCAGCAAGTTGGGGAAAATGTAGTATACATGACACGGACATGCTGTGTGGCTGTTCTATAGCTACACTACACAGCACAACACAGTTTGTATTCTTGAATATTAAATGAAAGAGCAATTGCATGGCACCACACCAAAAAGTTACATTTACCTCATGTAAGAGTCCCAAGGAAGGCAAAACTTTCATCTTCTACAATTGTGAAATGCTACATTTTATGCTGACTAGTATTGAAAGGTTATATATCGTGCAAAGCAATGTCACTGTTGCCAATAAACCCCACCAGCAATTCCAAATAGAAGTGGAAAACCTAAGGGTACTTCAAGGCTGCTAAAATTACTTTCCCTCCAAAACAATATAGGGTATATCCTGTCACATTGAAGTGTGACTTTTGTGGTACAATAGTTTCCCTGTAGTTTGCATGGTGAATTAAAGAAAAAAGTGAGACAACATAATACAGAAATATTGAATCATATTGTTTCAGTATGGTGTTTTAGTTATGGCTAGTAATCGTATTATTGTTATTTTGTCATGTGAACTTGTTCATGGTATGAGTAATTGTGAAGTGTGTTGTACAATACATTTATATTGAACCAAATGCTATGTAATCAAGCTGAAGTAATTAGTTACTCCAAATTTAAGCTTATATGTTTATAAATTTTGTTTTGCAGCAGATTTTGCTATAAATATGAAGAGTATTTTATTGCTGACTTTAGTGTTTCTTAAAACATTGCACTGAATTTTCTACATGTCTTTCCTATGTGCACAGATACTGAAGGGCTTGAATCTCAAGATTAATTGTGGTCAGACAGTGGCCCTGGTTGGTGGCAGTGGCTGTGGGAAAAGTACAACTGTTCAGCTTATCCAGAGATTTTATGATCCCAAGGAAGGCACGGTAAGATACCTCAAGTGACATGACTGCTCTGTGTATCACAGTTGTTGGAAGTCTAGTTCTGGCCTCACTGCCCATGTTCCAATGACATAGCAAAGTCTCCCCTAAAAAGGCATGTGCCAGCATGGAGAGAGAGAGGTTCCTTGATCAAAACCCTTAGTAAACAGGTTTTCTCTGCTTCCTTTTGTTTAGGTTACTATCGATGGGCAGGATATTAAGACCCTAAATATAAGATATCTGCGAGAAATTATTGGTGTGGTGAATCAGGAGCCCGTACTCTTTGCTACTACCATTGCAGAAAACATTCGTTATGGCCGTGAGGACGTCACCATGGAAGAGATTGAAAAAGCTACCAAGGAAGCGAATGCTTATGACTTCATCATGAAGCTACCCAACGTAAGCAAACCCTTACCCTGCAGAAATCATTTCTCCTAAACCATTATGTCCAAATAGTTCCTTAGAATGGATTACTGTAAACAGAGTTACCCCTGGAGCTGTGAATATGCAGAGCTATACAGAGCTTCCTCATAACTTTTGAGAATAAGATTAATTTTAAATCTTTAGATCATGACTTGGTGAGCTTTTGAAGAACTGTTAGAATTCCAGGGACTCAAATGATTAGGCAAGTACCTCCATCAAGTAGATGTTTATCCTGTAGTGCTTTAGAGGGGAGGAGAAGATGCTGCCAAGGTTAATAACACTGACATGCCTTTGCTTTACACTGCTGTTTTTAGTGAAAGGACTGTGTTACTTAGTTTTGGAAACACATGTGGTTGTATTGTAGAAGTTTGAAACTGTGGTTGGAGAAAGAGGGGCACAGCTGAGCGGAGGTCAGAAGCAACGGATAGCAATTGCCCGAGCTCTGGTTCGCAATCCTAAAATTCTTCTGCTTGATGAGGCAACGTCAGCTTTGGATACTGAGAGTGAATCAGTTGTACAGGCAGCACTGGACAAGGTCAGTTGTATTCTAAAATGAAGCAGGTAAGCAGGAGCCTAATATTTACCTTTTTCCTGACGTATTTTGAAAGAGTTGCAAGGAATATAGAGAGACTCTTGAAACACAGAAGGTAAACTTTTATTTGGGAAATATTCTCTGTACTGAGAATTTTTGAGGACCTGCAGATATTACAGAGAGGATTCTTATTTAAGCTGAGAAGATGGAATTATTATTTCTGCATTATTAAGTTTAAATCAATATTTTCTCAGTGTAAATACCATCCCCTGCAATTATCTGTCTTGCAGACATGCATGTTGTTGTCATTCACCTACTTAATTAACTTTTATTGAAGGCTAACAAATAAGGTAAGAACTATCAGCATGTCCTAAGTGATCAATGACTTGGCAGGAAACACTCCAAAGGAAATGTTTCCTTCAGTTAATATGAATGCTTCTTGGTGCTTGTTTTGTTCTCAGCGTAGAGTTGTCTTACTAAGGGACAGCTGATCCCCAGTGCAACTCAGTAGTCTTGACAAATATAGAGCTGTATCCCCAAATGGTATTCTGAATTTACATAGTCAGATTCTGCTGGAACACTGTAATGCTTCCTGCTGTTAGATAAAGACAGTTTGAGGAGAATTCTTAATGGAAATACATTTAATAGAAAAGTTATTTGTCCAGATTTTTTGGTCACACAAGCTTATAAATTTGGTTCCTCATAAACATTTGCAGAAGACCTAGGAAATCATATAATCATAGAATGGTTTAAGGGTCACCAAGTCAAAACCCTCTGCCATGAACAGGGATGTCCTTCACTAGACCAGGTGGCTCAAAGTCCGGTCCATCCTGACATCCAGTGGTGGAAAATCCACAACTTCTCTGGGAACCTGTTCCAGTAAAATGTCTCTCTCCACCTATCCTACAGAGCCCCTAGGGCCACCATAATGTCTCACTAGAGCCTTTGCTACTCCAGGTTGAACAACCCCCAGCTTTCTCAGTCTGTCCTTAGCAGAGGTGTTCCATCCTTCTGAGTATTCTTGTGGTCATCCTCTGTATGCACTCCAACAAGTCCATGTCTTTCCTTCCACTGGGGACTCCAGAACTAGATGCAGTACTCTGGGTGGGGTGTCATCAGAGCAGAGGGGCAGGATCACCTCTCTTGACCTACTTGTCATGCTTCTTTTGACACGTTCCAGGATAAAATTGACTTTTGGGGCTGCAAATGTACATTGTTGGCTCTTGTCTAGCTTTTAATCTAACAGCATTTTCAAGATCTTCTCTGTGGGGCTGCTCGTAATCCCTTCATCCTCCAGTCTATATTGTTGTTGAGGATTCCCCTGATCCAGGTGCAGGCCCTTGGACTTGTCAGACTTCATGAGGTTCACATGTGCCTGTTCCTCAGGCTAGTCAAAGTCCTTCTGGATACCATCCCTTCCCTCAAGCAAATTAACTGCACCACACATCTTGGTGCCATCTGCAAACTTAGTGAGTGTGCACTAAACCAAATTTAACTATTTCTATGATGAAGATAGTAAGTAGCATAAGTCCCAGTATGGACCTTTGAGGGGCACCTCTGAAGATAAACTCTATCCAAGTTCCAACAAAATTCCACTGTTTGGGTTCACTACTTTGATTATTTAAGCTAAATGTTGCTTGATCATTTTCATACAGTCTGGTAATTAAAACAGCAGGCTGTGACATTTAATACATTATGCGTGATAGGCTTGTAAGTATCCAAAGATAGGTAGTCAGATGAAATGTATTTCACATGTAATTGTATAGAATTTTATTTTCAGTGAAGCTTCTTGAATCACCAGTGTAATTGAGTTTAAAACTGCAAATTTTTAAAATATTGGTGTGAAATACTTCCCAATGCTTCTGAGTGTAAACTATCCTTCACAGATTTTAAGGTTTAAATGAAAAGCTATGGGCTTAAATATAAACTCATTTAATCCTTTTAAAATGTTAAAGTTATGATGTTGTAACATTCTAAAATTTCAAATATTGAGAGCTTAATTTAGCTATTTGTGATCAAAATTTGATGGTTTGATGTACTGCAGTGAAAGATTGTCTCTAATACTAATTTTCAAGCTAAAGATTAAATTTCCATATTAAGTTACTCATTGAAATCACTTTTAACAAAATTTTTTTTGAAGTTATATTGTTCTGTGAACCATTTTAGTGTTTACCTTAGGTCTGCTAATATGAAGATGAACAATCTCTGAATATACTTAATAATATTCATATTAAATATTGTTATTTGTAGGCCAGGGAAGGACGCACCACGGTTATAGTAGCTCATCGACTATCAACAGTCCGAAATGCAGATCTTATAGCTGTGTTCAAAGATGGAGTTATCACAGAACAAGGGAATCATTTTAAATTGCTTGAGAGAAAGGGAATCTACTACAAACTTGTTAACATGCAGGTACTTTTTTCTTTCATTTGCTCTTTTGTATTCCATGCTCAGAGTTATTGTATGCTATCAGGAACATGGGAAAATCTGCAGCACAATTTGTTAACAGAAAAAAAAAAAGTGCTTTGAAAGCAGAGTGGTAGTTTGAAAGAGTAGGACACTAGTTTTGACACCAGCCCCATTTAAATCCAGGATAGTACACTTTTAATCTTCTACGGATTTAGACTTAAAAGATTACTAGTATTTTCCTTTTTTGTAGTTAATGTAGAGCATCTGACTACAGAAGTTTGCTATTTCATTTCTTGTTCTTAGACTATGATAAAAGGTAAAATACAGTAGATGATAGTAGAGGAACAGCATGCATGCTTGAAGCTTTTTAATTATAATCCTTCATACTGAATTTATTTCTAAAGAAAAAAATGTAGAGGAATAGGAGAAAAAGAAAAATAATACAGCTATGCTGACTGAAAAATATGTACACTTTTAAAGTATGTAGAGAGAAACATAGAAATTGGAAAATAATATAAATGTAAAATTGTATTAGTTACTAAGTAAAGAAAAAAAATACTTTGGTCCATGTCCGATGTGATATGCTGTAGCTGAGCTTCACTATAGCTTGTGTCACCAGTGTTTTACTGCATAACCTCTGCACCCATTAAAGAAACTGAAACTGCTATGTCAATGTGTTAGACTGTAAAGAGTAAACTAGGTCAATTAAAACATTTCTTCATAAAACAGCTGTGAGTGCATTTGGTCACCTTGGGTTCAAAGTACCTATGTATTCAAGCAAATGGGATGAGAAAAATTAAGAAACACAAAGTGGAAAGTTAATAAAAAATAATGGAAAATGACAACAAATGGAAAGAAAACCAAAAAGTTATTTTTATTACTAGTTCAAAAAGCAGCAAGAAATAAAAACTTTCTGGGAAAAAAGAAATAATATTTTAAGGCAACTTTGAGTCAGGTTATTATTAAATACCTCAATGGAGAGTAGACATTTATTCTGTCAAAGAACCAGGCAAAACTACCACTAAAAGTAGGACTCTTCCAGATTTTTCATATTTTTCAGTCAAAATCTCTTTGTGACGTGTTCCATCCTGAACTTCCTTGTTGTATTTGAAGTTAAAAGTTCTTAAGCGTTCTGCAGTAAGAGGAGTATTTTTTTTCATTTCCTGATGAAACAGTGTATCCACTGAGAACTCATTCAAAAAGATTCCAAAATGAGTGCAAATTGTTTATACTCAATTTAAAACTCTGATAGAAGTTAATTAATAAAAAAGAGCAACTACTTCCATTCCCCTGCTCTCTACTCAGTATTTTCTTCAGAAATGGGATACTCGCGTATTAATGAAGACAGAGCTCTGCTCACATAGAAGAGAAATATTTGTGTCTGTTTTGTAACATTATGTATCGGTTCCCCCCCCCCATATCTCCACTGAAACAAAGTTACTTTTACTTTGATTACCTCATACTTTTGAAAGTTCATGCATAATTAATCTTAGCATCATGTTCTTCCCTCTTCTAGGCAATAGAAGCTGAAGCTCCATCATCAGAAGAAGATGAGAGTGCACTTAGTGTCAAAAAAAGTGGATCTGAACCAGAATTTGAAGAGTCCTTAACAAGAGGACTGAGCAGACGATCAACTCGCAGAAGTATGAGAAAGCCAGGAGCGCAAATTGATGATTCTGATGAGAAAACCAGTTCACCTGTAAGTATCTGTGCGGAGCTGTTAGTAAACCTTAATGCTTTTCAACAAATTGTGTTAAAATTAAATTAGTTCCTCTGGAAAGGTACAAAAAGGTACATTTGATAAGGGTGAGAGATACATGAGAATTTTCCAATCATAAATAGCCTTTTACAGCTAATTTTCATAAGGGTTTTTTTGTTATTCTCACCATAAATTATTGTAACAATAAACCAGGGCTTAAAAAATATATAACAAGGATCAATTTGTTCTTGAAAATCAATTTGCTATAAAACAAATATACTTACATATATTTGCATACCATACTAACACAGTCAATACAGGATAAATATTAATTTTTGGATCAGAAACAGAATTTTTGGCACCACATACAATTCTTACAACAAACCTTAAAAAAGCCCATACAAGAAATATAATTTTGTTTGTATTTGCATCAAATACATTGCTGTTATAAATTGCTTAATGAACAATTACTTGCATTAATCTGGTAATGGATTACACTTAACAATATCCCCAGAGGGAATACTTCAGCCACCACTGACAAATACCATGACTACTGATCAATGAAAATTATTT
The DNA here is from genome assembly GCA_033558105.1 of Coccyzus lansbergi. NCBI lineage: Eukaryota > Metazoa > Chordata > Aves > Cuculiformes > Coccyzidae > Coccyzus > Coccyzus lansbergi. The sequence goes on from JAUMJK010000306.1 coordinate 4,696,200, forward strand.
AGATAAACTAAAATATGATAAGAATTGTAGTTATATTCTCACAGCTTGCTCTTCCTTGTATTAAAATAACAAAAGGAAATGTACAATTAGTTAATTATTCATTATATTAAAAATATACATATATTGACTTTCCCTGAGTAGATTCTGGGAGTAGGAAACCAACTATTGAACTGTCTTTGTCACCATATTTCTCCAAATGCATACATGTTTGTCCTAATAGAATTCCCATTTTTTAAGGATGAAGAACTACCTCCAGCTTCATTTCTGAAAATTATGAAGTTGAACAAACCCGAATGGGTATACTTTGTATTTGGAACTTTAAGTGCAATTATCAATGGAGCTTTACAACCTGCATTTGCAATCATATTTTCAGAAATTATAGGGGTAAGTTGGAATAAGTTATGCAAAAAAAAAAAAAACAACAAAAACCCACAAAATTTATTTCTAACATAACCAGGTCTTAAACAATCACTGCATAATGAAGTTGAGGGGTGGATGAAGAAATGTTACAAAAATATGAAGAATTATATGAGATTTACAAAATCCGAAAGTTTTGCTACAACCTGAAATTTGCTTGTTATATGTGACATATGCTCAAATTTTATATGAAGGCAAATGACTACTAAATATAGTTATTGAAAAATATGAGAATATTTTAGATTATTAGTTTATTGAAACAAAACCTCTATTGTTTTATATATCATATAGACTTTTTCAGATACCGACAAAAGCGTTTTAAGACAGAAGGGTGACTTATATTCACTTCTGTTTTTGGTACTTGGAATCATATACTTTTTTACTTTCTTTATGCAGGTATGTTTTATTGTTTTACCTTTATTATAATTGCTCATCATATTTTAAAAACCAGATCTGAAATATGCTAAAAATTTGTATCTTCTTAATATTTGTCTCCAAATTAAACCAGAAATCACAATCATACTTCTAGATGTGTCTTGTGCTGAACTGAATCTTTTTTGACCTATTTCTTCTCATGTGTTATAGACCTCCCAACCTATTCTGGCCTCTTAACTTCAAAACTTTCTCACTTCTTCAGCAAATACTGTGTTGCTATGGTCTACATTTTTTTTTTCAGAAATATTATTTAAATGTCTGTATTGTGAACCTACTAGAATTTATGAATATTAAACCAGTTTTTACATTTGCTTTGAGTAATTAGGACTGCAATATTTTGTACTTTGACTACTTTATATATTGTAGAGACAATATATCTAAAATATTTCTTGAATAAAAACAAAAGATGTAATAATATGCTAAGGATTGTACATTTTCTCAAATAGGGTTTCACATTTGGCAAAGCTGGTGAAATTCTTACAATGAGGCTTCGATTCATGGCATTTAAAGCAATGCTTAGACAGGTAAAGAGAGTAAAAGTTTTATTTCTGGGGTTTTAATAATAATTAATTGTAAAGACATAATAAAGTAACTGCATTCTACATTATTCTCCCATATTATGACTTGTCTATAGAACAGATTCATTAAATAAGTCTAGAAACCAATTTGGTTATTTACATATGGTTAAGCAGAGTACCCTTAGAGGGAGGGTCTTAAATTAATAAAAGTACGAGAGCTTTTTCTGTACTCCTTGCAAGCACTTAGATTTACAGCCAAGTTACTATAGCCTGACAAATTGATATTCATGAGCAGTATCCCATTATTATTTGCTTGTTTTGCTTCCTTGGTGCCCTTTCTCCCTTAAAGAAATGCAAAGCAATTAAACTTACATTGTAATTCTTACTTCAAATGTCTGATTTCACAAACAATGGGAGTTTTTAAATTTCCTGAAGGTCTCTTTCAAACAGTTCCCAAATCTGTTCTTGTTCTTTGTTAATACAATAGTGAGATTGTATATTTAAATCTAATGCCATTTTCAGATATTTAAAATAGAAATATTTCAGAGTGGTTTTAAGTTATTCATGTAGTTATCTAAAGGGACCTTAACCTTATATGATTTCAGGATCAGTATTTTAGATTTTCAAATATACAATACAATATTTCTGGGGTTTTATGTCTTGCACTTAAAGCTACATACAGGGTTTAAGTCATGTGAACATGAGGTTTTGCAATGCAGACAGAAAGGTTTTGTAGTCTTAAAAACTATGATTTATAAATCAGCCTCACTGAGGACCTAATGAAAGAGCAATCTTATAATTGAGTCTTGAGGTCACAAATGCCTGTGCTACATCAGTAAGTCTTCATTCAATGCATATTACACAAAAAAATTTAATCAGGTATTTGGTTGCATGTTGAATAAAATGTAAACTATGTACCTGACATCAACAGTTGACTTTGATTAGAAAAACCAGTTTGGTTTGGGTTTTTTTTGTCCAAAGAAGCCTCGTCGGTCTGGGGATAAACAAAGTAATAAATTGGGGGGTTTTTCCTTGAAATGTTCTACACTTAATTCATACCCAAACAGCATTGCATTTGTGCAGGAGTATGACCAAAGAGTCAGTTTCTCCAAGAAGATTCAGATTAAGCCGTGGCAGGGAAGGGCAGATTTTGGTTTTGTGAATTATGCAGACTGCTTTCCTTCCTTCTCAGCAGTGTTAGTGCACACATCAGATTAGCCACAGGCGTACAATTTTTTTTTCTAAAATTATTCATTGTGCAATGAAGGAGTTAGTCTTAATTAAATATGCAGAGCTCATGCACTGACACACACATAGTCTTTTGGCACTGAACTCAATTATACTAGATAGACCTCGGTTTTATTTTGTGGCTTATATGAAATGTCAAAATGATGGTGCCAAGAAAAATGTTTCTTATTGTAGGACATGGGCTGGTTTGATAATACTAAAAACACCACCGGAGCATTAACTACAAGACTTGCTAATGATGCATCACAAGTGAAAGGAGTAAGTAAAATTTTTGTTTGGAATTTTTTCATATTTGGTTTAGTATGTGATAAACTTCCAGCTTTAGTTTCACTGGTTGGATAACAGTCTTTGACAATTAAAAATTACTATAACGAAATGCTTGGTATAAAATGCACTGATGTGTTTTAAAGCAATGATAGTAATATATGTTTACAAAATAATTTCCAGATGAACTTTATTTGGGTTTTACTACTGTGATGTATTGTGATCCTCATTATAGACACATTCATTGGGAATGTCTATCTAAGAAGTCTGCTGGAGTTATCTTATTTACCTAAACATGCACATCTGAATTTGCTCACTTTATTACCTCTAATTATTTTTTTGATTGTTCAGATTCTGTATTCGAAAAAGTATAGCAACAGACGTCCTTTTCTTTGTTACCTTTAGAAGTAATTTGTGAGCTTCCAGGAGTCTGTAATAATACGCGAAAGAACACTGAATGTAATTATGTGTATGCTTAAGTAAATTTTTACTGCCAAGTGAAATTATGTCCTTTTTTCTCAGAACTGAGGAATTCTGTAGTATCTTCAGCTTTATAGGTTAAACATCTAATTTTCTACTTCATTGGGCTCTGAGTGATGACTTACAAAGGTAGCTACATGGTCTACATGGTGTGACAGATTTTAATGTTTACGTATAAATATAAGCTTAAAGTCTGTTCAGCTTCAAGAGTAGAATTCAGAAACTGCAGTGCAAAGCTAAGTAATTAGAATATGGGGAAATAATAATTAAAAGTGATCTAGATAATTTTTTGCTTAACCATTTAAGAAAAATCTCATTTTGAAAACTAACAAAACTGACTTAAGATTCTATAACGTGTTTCCAGAATCAGGAACGTTATAGGTGAAAATGTCTTCCTTATTTAAGATACAGTAACTTCAGCAAGAAGTGTCTTCTTTCTTCCTCCAGGCAACTGGTGTCAGACTGGCATTGATTGCCCAAAACATAGCCAACCTGGGGACTGGAATTATTATATCATTAGTTTATGGCTGGCAGCTGACCCTGCTACTTTTAGCTGTCGTTCCAATCATTGCAGTGGCAGGAATGATTGAAATGAAGATGTTGGCTGGGCATGCTAAAAAGGATAAAGTAGAACTGGAAGCTGCAGGAAAGGTGGGTTTGGAGAATTTTATCTGCATTTGCATAATGTATAAAATCATGTTTACCAAACCATTGCTGATGGATGTATTACTTGCAAGTACAGAATGTGTCATAGTATTTAACTTCCAGAGACAGCCAAGCTCTGTGGTTTTTGACTAGTAGATCTGTAGAGTATCACACTTCTTTGATAATAATTAAAGAATTCTGTTGGTAACTAATATTTATTTTTACAATTCATAAGCCCCAGAATGTGCTAAGCACTATTTAGGCCCATTCTGAGTCATAAACAAATTTATTACTGTGCATTTGTACAGTATCTATGCTCATAAGTGAGTTCTCCTGCTAGATATTCATCCTTAGAAATGAGACTGGTTGGCAATTGAATAGATCCTAGATACAAATGTTCAGTTGTATCTGAGATGCATTAGGAAATTGAAAATATTCATTCCTGTGGTATCATCAGGTATACTATAGTATGTGTGGGCACCTCTGCCCTCCCAGAGCAACAACAGTTGTGGCCAACTGGAATACCCTATGTACCACGCATTGCACGGGAAGTAATGTGTAGGTCATGGACTCAAGCCCAGAGTTTCAACCAGACGTGAACAGAGGGATACAGCACTAGTCCTGGTGTCTAAACAGATGTGATTGTTTCAGATGTTTTCTCTAGGCCATTTCTAAGCATCACTCTCTTCTATATGCATATGGGCTGAATTGACCATACAGGCTCCTAGCCACACCGTGCGGTCATTGAGGAGGACTTTATGACCACTTAACAGGCTACACAAAATCCTTGAATCAGTCACTCCCACATAGGCATGCATCTGCTGTCTTCTGACGTTACTAGGTACCTTTGTGTATGCAAACAACTCAAATCTAAGGAATCTACAAGCTTAAAGAAAGCATTATTGATCAGATCAATTATTTACTGCTGAGACCTAAGTTATCAGCACGTAAGTAACCCAGACATTCTGATTATAGCCCAACCCCAGTGGACTGGAAGTTGAATACTAAATTGCCATTTTTCTTATAAAGTATCTCCGTAATAGTCACTGCTGTCTAATATTTTAACTACTTATTTGGAGGGCATTAAAGGTCTTACCAGAGAATTCTGAGCATCAGCAGAAAATCTTACTGTCATAAAGAGAAAAATGTAAATTGCTTAGTTTTGGTATAAAAAGTCCGTGATTTTAATAACAATTATAAAAAATACAGAATTATACACCAACAGACTCTTTTTATTAGTTTAGAATAAGGAATTGCAACCTAATCTTAATTTTGGATTAAAGCATTTGTGTTTCTATTGCAGATTGCTACAGAAGCCATAGAAAATATTAGAACTGTTGTTAGTTTGACCCGAGAAAGAAAATTTGAGTTGATGTATGGCGAACATTTGGTTGGACCATACAGGTATAAAAATAACTAAGCTAGAAAAAAAAAATCTGTATTTGAATTACCAAATAAATTACAAATATTACTTGACCTAACACTGATTTTTTTGTTAGTGTGTATAATTTAATGTATAATTTAATTACCTCAGAATTAATGTAAATATTCTGTGTTTTCTTTATTAATAAATGCAACCACCAGCCAATATTTTTTGCTCTTTGATTTAATTAATTTTCTGTGATAATATAGGTATTTTCTATTGCAATGGCACTTGATTTCATAAAAATATTAATTTTAAGTGAACTTTGAAAGTCATATAATCTGCCTAAAGTGTTTCATATATCTAAGTAGAAACTTTTAAATTTAAATTGAATGCTGCTTAAGCTATAGAACATAGAACAGGAAACATTTGAATGATTTTTTGTGTCATTGAAAAAAAAAGGAATATGTCTGCCCCTACTAAATCAAAATTAAGAAGTCTTAAAGTAAAAAAAAAAAAAAAAAAATCTGACAATTAAGGTTTATTTTTTCTATAGTGAAATATTTCATTTTCAGACATCCATGACAGCATATGTACACAGATACACTGGGAGACAAGTACGGTTGCTGCTAATACACCCACTATCATTGAGAGATTAGAGCATAGCGTTACACATAAAAGATATTATTTTAGTTTTTTTTTCTCAGGCTGCTAGGTGTTGAGTCCAAATCAAACAACTTGCAGGTTGGTGCCTAATCATTCTGAGGGCTGACATTGATGGGATTGGTCCTAGACCTTCACATTAATATTGTTCTAATCTAAATAAGAACTTATTACCCTACAGGTCAATTTGTCTAGAAGATATAGGACAAGTGTTTTCCAGTTAATGTTTCAGTGCTTGTTAAACCACTGATTAGACAAAGAGTTTCTATTTTATAAAAATTGAGTCTAGGCCTTTTGTTATACTACATTAATGTACAAATCCACTGTGTAAAACAGAAGTAACAACAGCCTGTTAATCAATAAAAGCACACTTGTGTATCTAGTACCTGTTAGTTTTGGCTCAATTCTTTTCCAGAAGGATCCATATACAGTTGTGACTTAGTAACAGCATAAATAAAATTTAAATATTTTCTTTCTTCATTTTCTGGTAGAATTCATAGTAAGATATTTCTTTTTTCTTTTGCTTTTAGTTACAGGCATAGTTTTATAAACAAAGTCTAATTTCCACATCATATATTCAGGGTTAATCTTGAAAGAGGAATTTTGACTGATTGAATTGAAAAGAAACAGTGTCTTGTTTGTATAATATTGAATTCGTCAATAACTTTTTTGTTTGATGAACACAAAATCACAGGTACAGGAAAAATTACAGAAAAATTTGGCTTTGATTGAAGGTGGGTTAATGGTTCAGCTCTTTTTTTTTCCCTTTTGTGCAGTAGTACAATTTCAAACATGTTATTTATATCCTCAAAGTGATAATCATGGATTGAATTATAAAGTGTTTTCACACTCAAACTATGAGATAGTAAGACAATAATTACACATAGCAGCAAGCAAAGGTGTCACTTTTTTCTGCACCCATATTCCAAACTGTTTATGGAAGTAAATAAAATTCTGGAAACAAAACTAACTCTCTTGGACACAAACTAATAGGAGACAAGGGACTGTGTTGTTCTACTTATAGGAGTGTCATCTGAAGTCAATTAACTGTTTTTTGCATATACAGACTTAAGTCCGCTTGCACATTTTTATGAAAATATACATTCTTTCTTACAGAAATTCTGTCAAGAAGGCGCATATATTTGGAATTTGTTTTGCACTTTCACAAGCAATGATGTTCTTTACCTATGCTGGCTGTTTTCGGTTTGGTGCATATCTGGTGGTAAATGGTCACATGAAATATAAAGATGTGTTTTTGTAAGTATTTCTTTTGCAATCCTTTTTTGATGTCAGTCCAGGCAAAGGTCTTTGTTTATTGGTAGAGATATTAGGAAACCCTTGGGTAAGCTATGAGAAGACATGCAAGATCATCTTCTGTACTTAAATATAATGAAAGCATATTACAAAGTGGGTACTCTAGACTACTATAGAGTCTGAGATGTTCAAGCAGGCCTGATTTTGGATTTCCTTTTTTGTATTTGTTTGGGACTATTATTTTCCAGATGTTGAAAGACTACCCTACTTACATACTTTGTTTATCCTCACCAATCTTACTGCTTATGCAGCTGTGAGGTCCTCCTTATATTCTACGAAAACCATAGCTGTACCAGTTTAAGGAAGCATAATGATATTGTAAAATGTTTTTTAAAATGGATCATCGTAGTCTTTGTTATTACTATGTCAGGTTTCTTCATTGCAAGTTGAAGTCTTCTCTAAAATGCACGTTAAATGATTGGAGGATGGAATTTGACTAGGTAGACGCTGTTCAGTGTAAGGGAAGGATAGCTGAATTATTGTAGACAATGCTCTGTGAAGAAGCTTGCTCACCTAAATAAATGATTTTTTTGTGGGAAATGCAAGTATAAACCATGAATGTAAGAACAGTACATAGAACATTGTACACACCCATAGTCAAGTACAGCATTTTATTTAATTCAGACAGGTACTGCAGATGAAATATTGTTCTAATTTGCAGTAATCTTAGAAGGAATAGCCATTACAATACAAAATTGTACAAGGAATAGTACAATTATTTGTCTTTAAGGGCACTTTTAAGGGCAGAAACTGTACAAAATTTAAAGGAATTACTTTCAAATTCTAGCTTATCTTTAGATTCTTACCTTTATATTTTGAGTTTGTAGTCACACTTTATGCGATCATTTAACATTATACCTAAGAGCCCCTATCATAACCAAAGCACTGTTCTTCTAGATCTCTATAAACTCAGAAGAACTATAATTTCTAATTTAAGAGGCAATAGCTCAATACAGGACTATGGAAACTAGAATGAGGTTCTACCAGTACAGATATCAGTGACCTCAATATCTAAGAATGGCAACTCATACTGTTTTTTTTGTTGACAACCTGCTTAAAGATAGTTGACAGATCATTTTGGCTTGAAGATATTGGGAAGTGTCCCATATGCTAAATGAACATCTCTAGCCAGTGAGCTTCCAGTGACTTGGTTGGATTTTGAAGGGACTATCTGACCTGAAACTGTGTGAGCCCTTCTAGGCTGTTCAAATGTAGAATAAGACAGACTAGTTCATATAGATCTGAAGATAAAAATTCAAATAAATTAATTTACTTTACTTTGCCTTAAAACCGTCTAAGAGGTCTCATGTGTCAGTTACTATTTCTCAGTAATGAGCAATCCTACATTGTATGGCAGCAATTAACATCTGAGGACCACAGGTTCTTAAACCTGTCTAATGTATCCTGTAATGATACATCTACATTCACTGTAAAACTGAGAATCTAAACAGCAAATTAAATCTTTATTGTTACCTTGTTACAGGCTTGATTTCTTGCTTTCATTGATGACTTAAAAATGAATCAGTGACTCCTAGAGGTCACTGAACCATGGGGAGGAAACCACATCAATAGTAGAACAGGATTAGTGCAACATCCATTGACCGCTTTCCTCCTAGCCCCAGTTGGGACTTAATATAGTTAAGCAGAATTAATAATTAAAGGAATTTGTGCTAATAAGTAATGAAGACATTTAATTTGGAATGGAGCCTTATTGATTTCATTTCATTAAAAGAGGATCAAACCAAATTTCTGGAGCTAAATGTGTAATTAGGCAATGATAATTGGTTACTACTTTATACATTCAAAATTTAGTCCCCTTTTACCTCTCTGTAAAAAAAAAAAAAAAAAAAAAAAAAAAAAAAAAAAAACCCACCAAAACTATAGCCACATTTCTTTTGTCCTTTTCTGCATCATTTATTTATTGATGTGCTTTTTTTTCTGATCTATTTCATAGAGTGTTTTCAGCTGTTGTATTTGGTGCAATGGCATTAGGACAAAGCAGCTCTTTTGCTCCAGACTATGCCAAAGCCAAGATATCAGCTGCTCACTTGTTCCTGCTGTTTGAAACAGTACCTGCCATAGATAGTTACAGTGAGGACGGAGAGAAACCTGTAAGTAAGCCATGTGTAACGGGCAATATTACTCATTGACAATATGGACAGTAACCTCACTTCCTTTAAACTGATTCTTCCTTTCCTTCTGATTACTTCCTTATCTCAACGTGTTCTCAACACTTTTTCTAAACCCAACGTGGACCAACTTCTCTATTGTGAGTTCAGCTACTGCCTACAATACGCAAAGGTGATGTGTTTTAAAAATCTGGTAAAGGTTCAACTTGTGTAGAAATCAACAAGCAGAATTAGGAGAATTTTCAAAATGGTTCATTGCTGTACTTTGATTTTATAGCTTCATTGATTTCAGTGGGGAAAAAAAAGAAAGTCTTCTGCAACTGTATTTGAATCATCTGTTGAATTGCCTTAAAGATGTAACAGTGATATTATTTCAATTATAGGATACATTTGGGGGAAACATAACCATCAGAAATGTGTCATTTAACTACCCAAACCGACCACAGGTCAAAATCCTTCAAGGTTTGAATCTAAAAGTAGAAAAGGGGCAAACTCTGGCTCTTGTTGGTAGCAGCGGCTGTGGAAAGAGCACTGTTGTTCAGCTACTGGAGAGATTTTATGATCCACTTGATGGAGAAATGGTAAGTATTTGTCTAAGAACATGTGAAAATGTGAAGTGAAGGTGTGCTTATTTGGTTTTATGTGATGTGATAAGATATAATTGATATTTCTAGGGGTTTAAAAAGTATTTGTACTATTAAAGGCGAGCAATGGGCTCATCAGTGTTCTTTATTTAAATACAATGAAATAATAGGAAGGGAAAAGTCTAGGTTTCACACATTATAATGAATTAATTAAACAAGGTCTGTGTGGTAAAAATATGCCTGATACATAGTCCAATAATGGCTTTGAATTCAGAGCAAGTTTCCTGAAGTTTTTATGTTAAGAACAATTTAAATGTTATTAAATATACATATCTACTTCTATATAACGTAGTAATAAAATTTGCCTATCTTTTTCATCTATTTTCTTTTCTAAAACATTGAACATCATTGACAAAAATAATTTTTATCATAACTTTTACTTGTCAGAAACATCTTTCAGAGTATGCCCACTTACTAAGCAATAGCTTGTAAATACTTTAGTAATTTCAGTTTTAGGGTTGCCCTACATTGTCTCTAAGGAAAGAGCTTCAATTGGACAACTACTGTGTATGAATTTACAGTAAGCCTCAAATAAAACATATCCATGTGACTGAAATTTAAAATGCTTGATTTCTCAGCTTTTTGATGACAAAAATGCAAAGACTTTAAATATCCAGTGGTTGAGAGCTCAGATTGGTATCGTCTCACAAGAACCAATGCTGTTCGACTGCACTATTGCTGAAAATATTGCATATGGAGATAATAGTCGGGAGGTGTCATATGAGGAAATTGTTAATGCAGCAAAAGAAGCCAACATTCATTCCTTCATTGACTCTTTGCCAGATGTAAGTTATTCCTTTTGTGTCTTTCTCTGAACTGTAGGTAACCTACTGTGCCTATTTATGATTCCCTGGGATACAATAATTCCCTGAGAAGCAAATAGATCTGAAACTGATTTTTAAATCTTATCCTTTCTTAGTTGTGTTCACCATACTTATTTTTACTGGGTGACTCCATTGTCAGATGGAGAGCTGAACATTTGAGATATCAGGGAAGAAAATCCACAATTAAATTAAAATTGAGAGTTGGAAGTGTTGGGTGTTTTAAAGCGAGTTAAAAATTTCTTTTTAATCTCCTATTTATCTCAAGCATTTGTAAAAGACTCCCCTAGACTGACAAGTTTCTTATGCATTTCTTCCAGTTATACCTTGTCATAATTTAAATTTCTAGTACTCATGCAGTTAAAAAAATGCTAAGAAAGTCTTTCACATATATATCTGACAAACCCATAATAATGTAAGCATGAACATCTTGGCTCAGATTAAAGTTCTGTCATACACAAATCTCCTCCTAGGCAGTTACCAACAAGGTATATTTATTAATAAATATTCAAAAAGGCTAAGTATTTAATCACCTTTTCCCTGGATTCTTATCTAACTTTGCATAAAGTGATAATTTCTGACTGTGATAATTTCTGACTGATAATTTCTGACTCAGGAACTTCCTAAGGTAGAAATCATGTTTTATTACTTAATAGTTCTGGACTGCTTCTTCTTCCCTGAGTCTGTTAAATCAATTTCTAGCCACTGTCAACTTGTATCCAAAACTTCTTGAAGCCAGGAAGTTATTGGCTTAGTTGCATATTCTAAGTATTCAGCTTGATTTTAGACCGTTAAGCTGCTTTTGGGGTTTCTTGGAAAACATGCAAAGTCCAAAGCTTGTGATTTTTGCAGATCTTGATTAGTTTCTAATGGCTTATCAAGATCTGCTCATTCTAAAACTTTTTAGAGAGATCTTGTAATATGTAATGATGTCTCATTAAACTTTGATGCTTCTTGCAACCAAATATATAATACCTCCAAGACTACAGTAACCTACATGTGAGTTAGTCCAGAGACCTTACTGGTTCACTTTAACAGACATAATTACATTTTAAGCATAATTATCTAAAAAATCTGTGTTTACATATAGATATAGTATATAATTTGGCCTGAAAATGATATTTTCTCCTTTGGGATGAATAAATGTGTTTTAAAATAACTGATTGGTTAGGATGCTAGCTTGGAGTATTTAAGGTCGGAGTTTGATCCCCAGTATTGTCATAGAAATTCACTGAGTTTGGTGTGAGAGACTGAGAATAATATTGCCTTCTAACCCCAGAAGGGTCGTTGCTTTGAGGTTATGAAATGCTTGATGCTACGAAGTCCTCTAATGAAAGATCTATAGATCTGTGGCAGATAGCAATTTTGGTCATCTGTTTTCAGAGAGTTACTGACATGGAATATGAAGTTTATGGATGGCTGGTGTCAGGGTCAATATGCTTACATATACTTCAAAACAGATTTGCATTCATGATCTGAATATATTGTTTCTAGAAATACAATACCCGTGTAGGAGACAAGGGAACTCAGCTGTCTGGTGGCCAGAAGCAACGTATTGCTATTGCCCGAGCTCTTGTACGTCAGCCCCAAATTCTGCTGCTAGATGAAGCTACATCTGCCTTAGATACCGAAAGTGAAAAGGTAACTTGATTGTGAGCCAGGAGTCTGAGATCTAAATCTGTGTTCATTTGTATTGTGATTATTGTTTTCACTCCCACAGACTAAAGGCCAAAGCTTGAAATATGGTGGATTATACAAATTACATACTTGTGCTAATGACAGACAAATATAAAGGTCTTATTCCTTTCATCTGTGTGGCAGTAGGCAGATTGAAATAACAATTAGGAAAGCAGTTCTTTGCCTGGAATTCATCGGGTTTCAATTGGAAAAGTACTTTCAAAATTGAATTGGAAGCCACAGATTTCTGTAATTGAGGATGCTGCTGAAGAACTTATTTTTTCTGGGAAATGACCAAACCTTGCTTTAGTAATTTTTCTTGCTTCTCCCATTGCTCTCCAGTCCTTGTGATATGCTCATGGCTAATATGCAAACTTCCAATGAAAAAAATTACTAGAACATTTATTTCTTTTTTAAGCTCAAAGCTACAATCTTGGTATAACAGAAGTAAAATCTAGCTATAGAAAATTGGCTTAGATTATACAAAAGTGTGTAATATTAATGAGGCAAATATACAAATGTTATATCCTGAAAAGCCCTATGGACTAAATTTTGTTCAATTGTAGGCATAAAACCTGAAAGTTTAATTGGAAAATGGCATTAAATACTTCCAGGAGTCTTTGTTTTCTTAATTACATGCCAGAAATTGTACAGAAATTTCATATCTTGTACAGAAATTTCATCTCTTGATTTATTCTGCATTAATAAATGTACAGAATAAAAGAAAGGAAAGAAAACAGAAATTCTTATTAGTATTTTTCTGCCAGTGCTAGCTTTAAGGAAAGCATGATTCATGAGACTCCTTGTGAAATCATGAGAACTAGTATGATAGTAGTTGACCCAAGATGACTGACTTACAGTCATGAACGGAACTTTTGGAAGGCTCATCATGACTCCTCTTCAAACAAGGGCCAATACTGAGTTTAAGCTAGGCTGCTTAGTGCTGTGTCAGTAGGGTCATTGAAAATCTCAGAGGAGATTCAACAAGCTCTCTTTTTAACCCATTCCAATGCTTAATTATCCTGGCAGTTAATATTTTTCTTATATCTGGTCTGAACCTCCTCTATTACAATCTATAACCATTTCCTCTTGCTCTCCTACCACGCACCTCAGTACTGAGTCTAGTCCCATTTCATCCTCTTAGCTATGACAGCATCATCCACTATGACAGTTTTGACTCCCTGCCAGCACAAGCTCATTCTAAAAAAAGGAAGCTAAAACCACAGATATTCCCTTTCCCACACTGTCATAATACAGTGTATTTCACAGATGGCAGTTGAGGTATATCTCACTACAGCTACCAGAATAGTTCACCTTTCGATTTGTTCCTTGTGCAGGTTGTCCAGGAAGCACTGGATAAAGCCAGAGAAGGTCGCACATGCATTGTGATAGCTCACCGCCTCTCCACCATCCAAAACGCTGACAAGATTGCTGTGATCCAGAACGGCAAAGTTGTAGAACAAGGGACCCATCAGCAGCTGCTGGCTGAAAAGGGCATCTACTATTCTCTGGTCAATGTTCAAAGTGGGTCATGCACCATGTAAATTAAAGATAGTACTTATTTCTGAATTGTCACTATAATTATTTCAATACTGCTATTTTTTGCCACTGTAATTATTTTGATATCAATAGTCAGTCTTGATACTTCTGGATTTTCTCCTTCCTATCATAAGTCCTACAAACCCAGGAAAAACTGAGTAAATATGTACCAGTTTCTCACTACTAGTTTTCATTATGCAAACCACTCTACTATATGGCCAAAGCATATGCCTTGTGTAAGGCACAGTCAGTCCTGGCATGTTAAGCTTGTTATCAACTTGTTATGAGAACTTGCAGGTCAGCTGGAACTTGATATTAGATCTCTCTAGTTATAGTGTAGTTTTAGCCTGAGATATGACGGCAAATGTCTTGAAAATATGGTCAAAGGCTGAAAACAAAGGTCCCAGAAGTTTAAATACTTCAGTGACGGTCTGTTACTGATCACTGAAGAGGTGCAACCTTAAGACCTGGAAAAGATTGTTTGAAGCATAACACAGAAAAGAAGCAGCCGATAAGAAAAAAATAAAACCATAACCATTGGGCAAGGCAAGGTACCTGCTGCAGCCTGGAAAAGTACTCTTGACAAATTTCTCAAAGTCCTAGGAGTCAATGGCTAAGAACTCTCTAAAGACTGCAGTATTTTATAAAAGGTGAAAACTTGAATTTGGGCCAAGGAAGGACACTCTTTTCAGTGTTAGCTTCCTTCATTGAAGAGCTCTTGAACCTAATCACCGTGATAAGACTCTCGAGGACTGTAAGTATTGAGCTGATCACACAGCAATAGCTCTGAGGTATTGTGTGTGAGTTGTTAATTTAGGATGACTGTTAAAAACTAACTGCTTTTAATATGTAGTCATAATGATAATTAATTAATAATTATGATGAACTAACCATTAGTAATGTATACTGTTAATTAATATCTATGCAGTAAAGATCTTTGGTTTTAAAGTTTAAAATTGGCCTGGTTAATCAGTCTTCCACAATTCCGTCATAGTAATTTCTGATTCCCCAAGATTTATACATATGAGCCATTCTATCTACATGTAGGTATTTCTACACACAGCCTAACTAATAGGCACTTAGGCTCATCAATGTACTAATAACACTCCCCAGAATGTTAATTGATGCAGTCACATTGTATTCATCTTGAATCTCTTACCTGTTTTCTTCTGTTCCTGACTTAAATGAAAATACCTATGCTGGTTCTCACAGTTGCTTTACTTTCAGAACTTCTTTTTGGAAGACAACCACCTTATTAGAGCTATTGTACTACAACCAGTTGCCTCATCACATAATTTTTAGTCACAAAGCCAAAAGGACAAGTAGAGGCCTCCAAAAATGTGCTCTTCACCATATTCTGTTAATACACTTTTACATTATAATGCTTGACCCAAATAAATGGTTGACTGACCTAGGACAATTCTGCAGAGTGCATTGCTCCATTCTGCTTTAAGGATCATTATTCAACCATGTTCTTCCGTGTCCATGAAAGATCTTACTTCCTACCTCTGCTTTTTCTGTTAAGTTCTGAGGCATTTTCATTCATCTTTATATCATAAGATAACCTATCTGAACTCTGAGTTCTCATCATGAGAAAAGTCAGCACTTGTCTTCAACTGTAAGCAGCCTAAACGCATGATGATACATATGTGTTATTTTAAAGGTTTTTTGGCCTTTTTCTTCTTTTGAGAACCTGCAGCAGTTTTAGGCAGACCTTACTTTTCTGGAGGAAGGTAATCTAGCAGTGTTTTTCACATATTTCTTCTGCATCTTGCCCCATTACCTTTGGAACGAGTCTTCAGAGAGATGTCAGCATTAATACCACTTCAGCAATCCAAATCACTGCCCAAGCAAATGCCACTGACTGTGGGAAAAGGGAAGCAAGAACTACTTAAGTTCAACAGTCTGCTAGCCCTCCTGCTGAAAGAAGTAATCAAAGGAGAGCTTTTAGAAGAAAAATGGGATTTAGATCTAGAAAGCCTTACTTACTGCAGTTTCTTATCAGGATATTGAATACTAGTGTCCCGTTGTCCACCATTCTCCAACATATTTGCCCCTACAAGGGCAATTTGCTGTTCCTTATGCAACAAATATTTCACTATGTTTTCTGACATAGAATAAAGGCATAAATAAATTCCAGAATTTTCCCTCTCCTCAAATGATTCTGAATGATTTCTCACCAATGCCATTGGTCATGTACCATATTCAAAGAAAGACTGTAAATTAGTTCTAGATCTCCACTAGCCTCTTCTTCGGGCATTCCCTCAAAGCTCTTCCTCAACTATCCCATACGCTGGGAGATGTTCAACAGCCTTGCACCCTTATACTGACTCCCCATCAATCGTGTTTTAATGGAATCTCCTTCCATGCAAGTAAATGCTTTGAACCGGTTTTCTCTTTCTTGCTGCTACACTTGTCTATGAAAGAAGCTTTTCCTGGTAGCATTCATTTCTGCAATACACTAAAGATCTCCTTGTAACATTTGTTAATGGATAATTATTGTAATCATTCTTAGTACAAATAGACATACAGACAATCTCTTCTTGAAGATGTATTGTCTATTCATACATTTATAACTCTTCCTCCTATTCCTGTCCTTAAAAATCCAATCTACCTTGTAGACTTAGTCATCAGAAGGAAAGAAGACAGCAGCTTGAAGGAGAAGAAAGGCATGACATACTGCCTCTGAATGCAGGGTAAAAACACTCAACTAGCAAGTCACGTGCAGAAAAAGCCACTTTATAAATGTATCTATAGGCGGTTATATCTAAAGAACTGCTATTTTCAAGTACCTAGTATTTCTTCTAGATAAATTATCTAGAAAAATGTAGGTTAGTCATACATTCCTATATTTCTCAGATAGAATAGCATCTCTATCCCAGAGATGGGATGCAGATGTGTTACAAGGGTTCCCAGTGCTTCGGAACACCCACTTGTGTCCTGGCAGGTGCAGGAAGGAGTCTTTCCCCACAAGGCCAATCAGAGTGGGGCCATTCTCAGAAACCTCTGAGATGACTCCAGGTTTAGAGCAAACAGGGCTGTGGTATCATCTAGGAAGCATGACCAGCCTGTGGAATGAGAGGGTAGACTTTGCTCCCATGCTCGGGGAATAGCTGATTGCCAGCTCTGGGGTGAGGAAGGACTTTTCCCCCAGGGCAGATTGGCACTGGTCCCATAGAGGGGTTGCCTTTCTCTGCAACTGCTGCTACTGTCAGCAATGGCCATTCTGTCTGTTTAACTGATGCTCTTCTTTGGCTGAGGTCACCAACAGAAGGTGCTGTGATTGGATGGGCCCTGTAAGGCTTTTCTTCTGTTCTTGGGTCCAGTTCTAGGTTATCTAATTTTTAAAGTCCTGGATAACTTTTCTGGATTTAAGTTTTCTTAACAAATTGCTGAGTACAATCACTGTTTCAGTGAATGAGCCCTGGTTCTTCAGGAGCTTCCTCCTCCTTGCAAACTTGTTTTTTCAATCTTTGGGAAGAAAAGAGAAACTCTTGCAGAAATACCAGGGGAATCTCTGACTTTCAAATCCCACTGACAGCACTGGAAGCAAGAGCTGCATTTCCCTGCCTCTTCCCCATGTGTCCCCAATAATAACAATTCTAGAGCCTCTGCAGATAGTGGTACTTGTGCACAGCTTATCTCTGAACACGAGGCCTTCTAAAGTTCTGCCTACCTGAAAGGTACCTCTGAGCACTGCTAGGAAGTGATGGTTGGTTACCTGCCAAGCTCAGGGATTTCTCTTATAACGCCCAGTGTTTTTCCTTGCCCTGTTCTGTTAGCACATCCTCAGGCCAGGGCACAGTTTAGAGCCTGATGTTTGTCTACAATTGTAAAAAACAAGCACAGGCCAATGAGATATAGGATGCTTGATACAGTTGGGCTTTGGTTTTATTCTTAGTGAGTACACCGGGATTCATCTTTTTTCTTTTTGTCATCTGCAGGTTTTTTATCCCCTAGTAAAATATATACACCATATATATATACATATATATATATATATACACACATATATATATATATGTGTGTGTGTGTGTGTATATATATATATATATATATATATATGTTGAAAGGAAGAGCACATAGAGGACTGATTACAGTATATGGCCAGGTGAAAGTGTCTCTTGTAATGGTGATAAAAGCTTTGTGATCCCTTGGTCCCTGGGCTGCGGTATTGAGGTTTAATCAGATCCGAGTGAGCACACGATCTCACTGTAGTCCATGTGAAATAAAAAATGTGTGGTGCACAGCCTACAAGTGAGACCAACACTCGTGAACAAAAAGCAATTCAAAAGAAGCCCTTGTGTGGGTTCTTTTTCCGATGCATATGTGAACTTTTAAATATACAGTATATGAACAGGTACAACAAGATTTTACTTCTACCACATACAAGCAAATATATGATGACTGTTAGAAAATACGAGAGGTGTAAAGTACAGTAGTGGTTGTATTAGCAGCTGTTGTGTGAGCGACGCTCTATCACAGGTGGGAAAATTTGAAGAATTTTAGGTAGAATCATAGAATCATGGAATAGTTAGGATTGGAAGAGACCTTAAAGTTCATCTAGTTCCACCCCGCTGCCATGGGCAGGGACATATCTCTAGATCAGACTGCCCAAGGCCCCATCCAACCTGGTCTTGAACATCTCCAGGGATGAGGTGTCCATAGCTTCCCTGGGCAACCTGTGCCACCGTCTCACCACTCTTATGGTAAAGAAATTCTTCCTTACGTCTAGCCTAAATCTGCCCCTCTCCAGTTTATACCTATTGCCACTCATTGTATCTCCACAAGACTTTGTGAACAGTCCCTCTCCAGCTTTCCTGCAGCCCTTTGAGGTACTGGAAGGTGACTCTAAGCTCTCCTGAAGGCCTTCTCTTCTTGAGGCTGCACAAGCCCAGCTCTCTCAGCCTGTTCTAGAACAGGAGGTGCTCCAGCCTCCTGATCAGCATTGTAGCCCTCCTCTAAACACCTTCTAACAGCTCCACCTCCTTCTTCTGCTGAGGATTGGAGAACAGGACACGTTGCTCCAGACGATGTCTCAGGAGGGGAATAGAGGGGCAGAGTCACTTCCGTAAAAGGGGATGGGGCTCAGCTTCTGGGCTGATGCCAAGAGTTTTGGTGCCGGTTTTTGTGCAGTGTCAAAGGGCAGGACCAGGGCAAGAAGGCGGGAACAGGGCCAGGGCCTGTGGGTGGGGCGGAGGCTGAGGCTGTGACTGAGGCGGCAGGTGCCGAGTGCAGGTTGGGGTTGAAGGGAGGGGGTCAAGCTGCTCTGTGGACGTGGTCCTGGCAATGGAGATGCAGGATCCACATCCCCAGGCTGCACTGTCATCACCTCCCTCAGCGCTTCAACACCTGCGCCTGTATATTTCGACAAAAGCTGCGGTGAAACTCATGGCCTCTTAGCAGGGCCTTTTCCCACTCTTAAAGCCCTTTGGAATTTGTGTTCCAAACTGCTTTGTTAAGAAGGGAAGGACTAAGGGGAGAAGTGGTTTGGTTTTGAGGCCTCATTCCTAATTTAATGGCTGAGAATCAGCTCTCTCAACTGTTCTTCATAAGACCTGTTCTCCAGCCTCTTCACCAGCTTTGTTGCTCTTCTCTGGACTTGCTCCAGAGCCTCAACATCCTTCTACATCATTTAAAAAAGAAAAAGTTGGAAGAGCAGTTTCAAATAGTATTTGTCGGGAAGGGTATCTTAATTGAGTTTCTAGGATGCTAAGTTGATCTTTTTCTTCTATCGAAGCACCACATTGCTGTCAGAGATGTTTCATAGCTTGTTGGAGCTCCTGAGAGTCATAAACAAACGTGTCCCAAAAGAAAGCTGAAATGTGAATTTATAAGATTAGTCAAATTATTATGAAATAATATTAAAAGTAGCTCTTTGCAGTTGTGACTCCAGAATACAACTATTAAGGGGGTATTTCTTTTACTATACAACGTTCCATACAACAAGAAAACTATACCACATTACAATACCAGCATTAGTACAGCAAGAGCCTAGATTTGATATAAAAATATCACAGATTCTTTCTTCCTAAAACCAAGCTTGTGTAGTTTCTTTTATTTACTTTCTATGCTTTTAAAGCTTAAATATTTTCATCTCCTAAAAAAAACCCTTTTAATAGAAAAATAAAAGCATTTAAATCAATTCAAATCTAACTGCTTATTAAGAGAATTTGAACCATACACATTTCATTAATGCACTGTAAATAATTTCCTAAAGTTATATTTAATTCTTTTTCAGTTATATACTGACTTCACCTATGTATATCGACCCACTAATTTACCCCAGGAAACTAATGCTTATATCACTGTTATTCTGCAAAGATCATTTGTATAAAAGTAAGTACCACCTATCAACCTAGGTTCTACTAGCCCAGTAAACACAGAAGATAATTTAAAAAAAAAAAGGAAAAAAAAGAAAAAAGAAAAGGACAAAAAAAAAGACAAAGCAAAACAAACAAGACAAAACACAGGGCAATAGATGGTTCCTGAGATGCTTTCCTTCATCTCCTAACCTTGTTTTTATTCTCTCTTGCTGCCTACCCCTTACCTCTCGTAGTGAATCCCAGCTGCCACAGTTGAGCCTGATACCAGCTTTGACACCTACCGGTGTGAGCTGAGCCTGATATAGACACAGGCAGGGCAGTGCTGGAAGGCATCTGGGATCCCAAGTAACCACATCCACTTAACCCTGCATTGCCTCAGCTTCTCAACAGCTGCTGACCAGACTTGTGCCTAACACTTCTGAGCTTTAGAAGCAATTCCTTCCCAGCAAAACAAAGCAGCTCAGTGCAAGACAAAGTGCAAAGAGATTTACTGAAACCAACACAAAAATGGTCCTCTTGGAATTCCCAAGGCCCTCCCGAGCCTTGTCTGAGAAGAACGCTAAAGACTATTGAGGAACTTCTCTTGAGGAAAAAAAGCTAAGATGATCAAAAGACACATTGATTTCTAGGGACTACTTCACTCTATCAGCTTGGCCTCAAAGAAGGCATAGTTTATTCTTACATGGCTCTCCTACAAATCTGTCCAAATCAACATATTTACATGGAAAATGGACTGAATGATGAATCAAAGGGTTTTTTAATTTGATTTCTGGTAACAAATCATTACTACAATGAATAACCTATTTTGTAACATTTCAGACTCCACAATGGAAACATGCCATATCCTTATATTTGTAACTTTTCTTTTAAGTCTCTTTTACCTAATGCTATAACACTTGGACTTCCAAAAGACCAAAATATTACTTGAAGCTCTTCAATTAATATAAAAGAATTTCAGAGTTAGATTTGAAGGAATCTTTAAATCAACAAGATCTATAGGAATTAAATTAGGTTTTATGCCATATATATACAAATTTATAGATATAAAAATCAAGAAACAGAATCATAGAATCATAGAACAACCAGGTTGGAAGGGACCCATCGGATCTTCTAGTCCAACCATTCCTATCTAACACTAAACCAAGTCCCTCAAGACCCCATCCACCTGTGCCTTAAACACCTCCAGGGAAGGCACATCAACCACCTCCCTGGGCAACATATTCCAATGCCCAGTGACCCTCTGTGTGAAAAACTTCCTCCTAATCTCTAGTCTAAATCTCCCCTGGTGGAGCTTGAGGCCATTCCCTCTCGTCCTGTCCCCTGTCACTTGGGAGAAGAGGCCAGCTCCCTCCTCTCTACAACCTCCCTTCAGGTAGCTGTACAGAGCAATGAGGTCTCCTCTCACCCTCCTCTTCTCCAGGATAAACAGCTTCGTTGCTCTTCTCTGGACTTGCTCCAGAGCCTCAACACCCTTCTTGTGCTGAGGGGCCCAGAACTGAACACAGGATTCAAGGAGTGGCCTCACCAGAGCTGAGTACAGAGGGAGAATCACCTCCCTGAACCTGCTGGTCACACCATTTCTGATACAAGCCAGGATGCCATTGGTCTTCTTGGCCACCTGGGCACACTGCTGGTTCCTGTTCAGTCGGCTGTCGACCAACATCCCCAGGTCCCTCTCCTCCTGGCAGTTTTCCAGCCAGGCTTCTCCCAGTCTGTAGCTCTGCATAGGGTTGTTGTGCCCCAAGTGCAGGACCCGGCATTTGGCTGTGTTAAACCTCATACCATTGGACACTGCCCAGTGGTCCAACCTGTTTAGGTCCCTTTGCAGAGCCTCACTACCCTATAGCAGATCGACACTTCCACACAGCTTTGTGTCATCAGAAAGGCTATGACAGAAGATATGAAAAGTAAGTATGTGTATGTCCAACCTCTTTCTCATAATCAGTAGCTTTAACTCTGGTGTATACAGATGTCTTCCAAAGTTTACCAAGTACCAAAAACCAGGAAAACTAAACTTGCTGGAGCTCATGGACACTCTTAACACAGAGTGAGCTTCTTTCCTTTGATTCTGCAGTGAAGTGGAAAAAGTCCAAACACTGGCAAGGCACTTCTGTCAGTGATGCTGTGGGGTCTTCCCTTCAATGGGTGGCAGTTTAGCTTAGGACAAGAAGATGTCAATGGGTGACAGTTTAGCTTAGGACAAGCCACATGCAGGCTTTGGCTCAAATGAGCACGGCACACCCAATGCTCTGACCCACTGCTCTCAGCTGCTGGTGTAGACACAGCATGAGTCTGAATCAAAACGCTACCCCAGAGCACATGCCGTTCACAGTCTGCTTACCTGGATTACACCCCACACTGCTGAAGAAGAGCGCCCCACAATTTGCCAGGACCTCCTTTGAAATGAATGGTTGCCCAGCTAGTGGCACAGGGACAACCCCTTGCAGGTGAGCGTGACCCTTGGGTACAAGCACACCCAGATGCCCAAGTCACTGTCCCTCGTCCTCAAGGGAGAGCCCCAACCTACGGGCGAGATGCCCAGCTGCCTGCAGCCAGTCTGCAGCCAGCCCGCCTCAAGCAAAGGTGGGACCTCATGTGGTCTGATGGCTCCTGTGCCCTCCACGCCAGTGCTGCTGCTCAGCACACACTAAAACCAGGAGTGCAGCCACAGAGATAGCCCGTGGCTTTATGCGGACTGGTACCCAGCTCCCAAGTGAGGTTAAGAGCCCTCATGTGCCCATCTCCAAACCTGATGCTGCACTGGCTCTTGGAGTAGCAAAAAGGCTCCAGCTTCACATTTTACTTCACAGGGGTTTGATAATACGGCTTTTGTGAACTTGCTCTTTCAATTTGCTCTGACCAATAATTTGTACACATTTAAATTAATCCCAACGTGTTTATTATCAATACCAAATATATTAGAGCTTTTCCTTTTAATTTCACTATAACCTACGGAGACAATAACCATAGCATAACTTGTTTGACTTCATGATTGAAGTGAAACTATACTACAAAAAAAGGCTGAGAGCTCTTCAAAAAGGAGATCCTAGCAGCTCAGGAGAAAGCCATCCCCATGTTCTGGAAAAAAAAGCTGGCAGGGGAAAAAAACAGCTTGGTTGAACAGAGAGATCTTGAGTGATATCAAGAAGACAAATGTTTATGGGTTCTGGAAGAGCGGACAGGCCTCTTGAGTGGACTACAAGAGGGAAATGAGATTGTGTAAAGAGAAGATAATTAGGGCTAAGGCTCAACTAGAAATCAGGTTGGCAAAGTCTGTGAAAGATAACAAAATATCTTTCTATAAATATATAAATAGCAGAAGGAGGACAAGGGAGACCATACAGTCCCTATTAGATGCAGAAGGAACAACAGTGACAGGGGATGAGCAAAAGGCTGAGGTACTTAATGCCTTCTTTGCCTCAGTCTTTAATTGTAAAGAAAGTTGTTCCACCTGTGTACAAACCCAGGAGCTAGAGGAGCAAAGAGAGGCTCCCATGGTCCAAGAGGAGGTGGTCAGAGCCTTGCTAGCCCAACTAGACACCTATTGATGGGAGATCAGGAAACAAATGCAGAGACATATATGATCAGCAAATGAATCATTTATTATAGAGCATCAAAAGCTTTTACAGAAAAGGCAATAGTGCACACAACCAGTATGTAAACCTTTTCTTTAGTATTGGTTAATATGGTGTATCCATGTGAATACACTAATTTTCTGGTTGGTTAGTATCTTCAACAAGAATAATTGCTTGTTTGTACAGTTTTGCATGTATGCCACATATACACAGGAGCAAAGTTGCTCTTATCACATCAGGGAGGTATCTGGGCAGTACTCCCTTAATTTTCTCTGGGGCCCCACTTCTCAGTCATCCATAGTGCATCAGCTCACAGGCTGGATTGTTCACATGGCAATTTTCCAAGAGAAAGTCCTTCAATATTCCAACAGACACCCACAAGTCTATGGGGCCAGATGGTATTCACCCAAGGGTATTGAGGGAGCTGGCAGGTGTGCTGACCAAACCCCTTTCCATCATCTTCCAGCAGTCCTGGAAGACTGGAGAAGGTCCACTGGACTGGAGGCTGGCTGATGTTGTGCCCATTTACAAGAAGGGTCGCAGAGAGGATCCAGGGAACTACAGGCCTGTCAATCTGTCCTCAGTGCCAGGGAAAGTCATGGAGTAGGTGATCTTGAGTACTATCATGGAGCAGATGCAAGAGAACCAGGTGATCAGGTCCAGTCAACACGGGTTTACAAATGGCAGGTCTTGCCAAACTAACCTGATTGCCTTCTATGACAAAGTGACTCGGCTGCTGGATGAGGGAAAGGCTGTGGATATGGTCTTCCTGGATTTCAGCAAAACCTTTGACACAGTTTCTCACAGCATTCTGCTACGGAAACTGTCAGCCTCTGGCCTGGACAGGCACACACTCTCCTGCATGGAAAACTGGTTGGATGGCCGGGTCCAGAGAGTGGTGGGAAATGGTGTTAAATCTATCTGGAGGCCAGTTACAAGTGGTGTTCCCCAGGGCTCAGTGCTGGGTCCAGCCCTGTTCAATGTCTTCATCAATGACCTGGATGAAGGCATTGAGTGTATACCCTTAGCAAGTTTGCAGATGACACTAAGCAGGGTGGAAGTGTGGATCTACTGGAGGGTAGGGAGGCTCTGCAAAGGGATCTGAACAGGCTGGACCACTGGGCAGAGTCCAGTGGGATTAGGTTTAACACGGCCAAATGCCAGGTCCTGCACTTGAGGCACAACAACCCTATGTAGTGCTACAGACTAGGAGAAGTCTGTCTGGAGGAGAGGGACCTGGGGGTGTTGGTTGACAGCCGACTGACCGTGAGCTAGCAGTGTGCCCAGGTGGCCAAGAAGGCCAATGGCATCCTGGCTTGTATCAGAAATGGCATGACCAGCAGGTCCAGGGAGGTTGTTCTCTCTCTGGACTCGGTACTGGTGAGGCCGCTCCTTGAATCCTGTGTTCAGTTCTGGGCCCCTCAGCACAAGAAGGATGTTGAGGTTCTGGAGCGAGTCCAGAGAAGAGCAATGAAGGGGCTGGAGAACAGGCCTTATGAGGAACGTCTGAGAGAGCTGTGGTTGTTTATCCTGGAGAAGAGGAGGGTGAGAGGAGACCTCATTGCTCTCTATAACTACCTGAAAGGAGGTTGTAGAGAGGAGGGAGGTGGCCTCTTCTCCCAAGTGACATGGGACAGGACAAGAGGGAATGGCCTCAAGCTCCACCAGGGGATATTTAAGCTGGACATTAGGAAAAAAATGTGCACGGAGTCACTGGGCACCGGAACATGCAGCCGAGGGCGGTGGTTGATTCATCTTCCCTGGAGGTGTTTAACGCATGGGTGGACAAGGTCCTGAGGGGCATATTCTAGTGTTTGATAGGAATGGTTGGACTCGATGATCCAACGGGTCTCTTCCAAAGTGGTGATTCTATGATTTTATGATTCTAAATACACATAAACAATGTAAATATAATTGGGATCAAGTGTATTTTTTTTTATTTTATCCTATTTCTCTCTTCTTGCTAGACAATACAATCTTTATTAAAAAGCACCTCTGGTTTTACCCAACATTATCATTTGTCAGTACTAGAAGAGCAATAAATTGCACAGGGACATCTACTACTAGGCTAAACCATACTGCAAGAACCTAACACAAAGGAAACACAGGAGAAAATAGGGGTTCTGTGGGGATGCTTCTCCCTTCTTTCTGGGGATCTGGGAAGCACTTGTGTGTTGCGTTGTACAGAAGGAAAGTAAACTTTTAGAAGGAATAGATTACAAGGACTGTAATTCATCAGTTCCTACAAACAGCATCTCTGCTTTTTTTCTTTCCTGTGTTTTTAGTACTTTCACTTGAGCGTTTATGAAGATGTCTTCATGAAAACAAGCTCGTTAGTTAAATTCAAAACAGATTAGTAGGAGACATCAGCAAATGTTGGCAACTCTAGTTAAAATATTCAAAGGATTCTTTATGTAACATGCATGCACAACAACACCAAGAAGACAAAATTATAGCAGGAAAAAATCTAATTCATGACCAGTGTTGTTTACAGTCAACATCAGTAACAATGGAATCATACAATCTTCTGGAAATGACAAGCACTCAAAGAAGAAATGAGCTGATGCTCTGGTGCCGACAGGAGCTGCAGAGGAAAACCACCAGAGCAGCACAGTCCCAAGCCCCACACTGGGCTCCTCCATTGATTTTTTTTTAGCTCAATCCCATGCTCCCCATGGAAAGGAAAGAGGGCTTTGTGGCAATTTGTGCTCTCTTCCACTTCCTTTCGCCAGGGGATACGTGCCAGATGGTGAGGTCATTGTGATCAGTCACACAGTGACCCCATGGCACTTGTCAAGTTGCTACCCATACATTAGACGCCACAACCTTTCAGCACGCTGACAGGCAGGACTCAGTCTTGCTGCTCACAGAAAGAGACAAGGTTTGACGCTGCAACGCAGCTAGTAATGAGACCTAACATGGAGTCACCTTCATCAGACTCATCCTCAGACACGGAGGAGCCTGGTTTGGTGCCTTCATCATCTTCCAATCATGCAGGACATGATATGGTAGCACCTGGAGATGCTGCCACCGCGCCTCTCGCAGGAGAGAACTTTCAAGGTATGTCTGGTGAGTGTGGGGTGTCCAAAGTACTTTATTATTTCTGGGAAGACAGTTGTGTCAAACCCAGCCCCTCTTCAGCCCAAAGGTTCCTTGAGAAGCTCTGGAACATTGTCAGCAACCACTGCTTCCAGTCCATCTGGTGGACTGACAGTGGAAACTGTGTCATGATCGCAAAAAAACTCTTCCGCAAGGAGGTGCTGGGCAGGAAGATCTTTCAAACCGAGTCCATGGGAGACTTCCTCCTCCAACTGAACCTTCACGGACTCTGCACAATGGAAGGAGATTCTCCTATCTCCATCTCCATTGAGACACTGCAAGCAATGACAGCAGTGGCACCTTCTCTGAGCAAGGTACGTGAGTTCTTCCCCCATGAGACAATCCTCAAGATGTTTGGTGAGTAGAGGGTCACGTTCAGAGGGAAGAAACCTTTTCCAGGCAGGGAGTGTGGATGGGGTTGGGAGCATGTGGCCCAAGTTTTTCTCAGGGTCGTTGTCAGGAATACTAAGTGCAGAATTTTGGAGGAGCAGAAGTGCTGACCAAAGGGATATCTTCCTCCTTCTGGAAACGATGGCACTGACTTCTCTCCTTTGCCTTCTGCAGCTGCACTTCTTCCACAACCCCTTCTTCCAGAGAAATCAGCTGCACCTCCTCATGAGCTGCAACCAACGCCCTGGGGAAAGAGAGCGAACCCCTACTGCAGCCCCATGCAGCCCTGGGCGGGAGGACCAGAGCCCAAAGAAGAGGTCAGCTGATGCTCTGGGGGTGACAGGAGCTGCAGAGGACAACGACCCCCAGAGACACGCAGACCCCAGCCCCATGTCGACCGACCCATGGGCTGACCCAGATGCCCCGAGCACCAGTGCGGGTCCAACCCCAGCCAAATGGCACTGCAGCTGCAGCCCTGACAACATACAGCAGGCGGCTCCGGTTCCATCTGCACCTTCACCCCAGCACCGCATACCTCCTGCCCCACTCTTCATTGGACCCCCTCCACGCCCAGACTGGTGCCCCGGTCCACATCCTGGGCAGCTCCCCAGGGCTGCTGTCCCTCCACTCCACCCTCCACACCTTGCCAGGGATGCACTGCCAGCACCTCCTGCCGCTCTCATGCCACGGCCACCGCATCAACCAGCTCGTGTCTTCCAGCACTGCCCAACCTGCTACTACCCGCCAAATCACCCGGCCACCCGACATGGTAACGGACTTTGAAATGGCTCGGGCTGCAAACAGCAATCCCCTTGGGCACCAAGTGATGTTGTACATGTAGAAACGCGTTACTCTAGGTATAAGTAATAAACCAGTGTTTCTTCTTATCAAAAATGCCTCTTTGCACACCGCCTTGTTCTGTCTCTGTAGTCTACGAGTCGCTCTCTCGACATCTGGCGTCACCTTCAGGTTGAGGAGGGTTTGGCCCCAGCCTGCAGAAGCCCACGAGCCCACGAGCACTGAGCACAACCCAACCGAGAGCCTGCCTGGGGCTGCTCCAGAAGCTGCACCAGCACCCAAGGCCTCTCCAGCCAAACCACTGCCCCAGAGCTCTTGGGGAGCCCACGGACCTTCCTCCCCCTGCTCAGACCAGGGCCACAGGGCAGCAGGGCTGCAGGGAGCACTCTTGACTCCTCCTGTCCATCCTACATCCCCTCCGGGGAGAACTGTGGCCTTGCAGCTGGCAAAGCCATAGCCCCCGGTCTCGTCAGCCGCTCCTCACGGGATGTGCCTTCCAGCCCTCTTACCACCTTCCTCTCCGAATCTCTAGTGCCCCGCATCCAGGCTCGCTCTTGTGTAGCCTGATCTCAATCCCCTCCCTCTCCACATCTAGTTTAAAGCTCGATTTATGAGCTTAGCTAAGTTTTTAGCAAGGACCTTAGCCCCACTAGGAGACCCACGTGTACCAAACTTAGCAAGAATGTCAGGGGGTGAATGAGCCACCCCATGATCAAAGAAGCCAAAGCCCCTTTCCTTACACAAGGCTCGGAGCCAGGCATTAATCAAGTTCTTTTTTGTAACTTCCAGGTCCACTCTATTTAGCCTTGGGATGGAGCAGAACACTACCTGTGCCCCAGAGCCCTCCATCGTTTTCCCAATGGCCCTGAAGTCTTTCTTGATGTCTTTAGTCTTTCTTTTTACTAAGTCATCATTACCAGTTTGGACTACAATCAGAGGATAGTAGTTTGTCTCATGGACCAGGGAAGGAAGTTCTCTAGCTTCCTCCTTCACTGATGCCCCTGGTAAGCAGCAGACCTCTCTGTGGAGTGGGTCAGGTCTGCAAATGGGTCCCTCCATTCCTTTGAGGAAGTTCCCTACAACAATCACCCTCCTCTTCTTCTTAATGGAGGATGTTATTATTTTTTCTGAGGATGGTGTGGCCTAGGGAAAGAACTGGTTTCTTCGCCCAAGTGATATGTGATAGGATAAGAGGTAATGTCCTCAAGTTAAGCCTGGGGAAGTTCAGATTGGACATTAGGAAAAACTTTTTCACTGAAAGGGTTATCAAGCACTGGAACAGGCTGCCCAGGGAGGTGGTTGAGGTATTTAAAAGACAGGTAGATGAAGTGCGTAGGGATATGATTTAGTAGCGGACAGGTAGGGTTGGACTTAATTATCTCAAAGTTCTTTTCCAGCCGAGGGATTCTATGATTCTACTTCCACTGCATAAACATTTCCAGTAATGATCACTATTTACCTATTGAAAGTATCTTCAGAAAGCATTTTGCCTTCGTGTGCTAGTCTGCCTCAGGAGAAGTACCTTACCCTACTCACCATCTGGAAGAACTGGGCAACAGAATCTAAGCCCTCATCTACAAAGTCATTTTAGATCCTACCTTTGAGTTGGACATCCCATTACTACTAATTTCAGTGAGAGTTAGAATCTCTATCCTCTGGTCCTAGTTCCTGGTAATTCACACTACTATCTGAAACTGTTTGCTGGCTCACTTAGAGATGTTTCTTCCAACTAGTGCCTTGTAAAGTGAATCTCAGAAAGAGGAGGGCAGAGAACTCCTGATTGAGATATACTTGCTACAGTCCCAACTAACTGCTGCAACATAAAACTTACACAGCTTGTTCAAACAAATTACTTAGCCTCTTGCCTTCCCCACCTATCTTTAAAATGTTGTATGGTGAGATGAATCTCCCTGTTGACATTTCTGGCAGAGCATGCCAGAAAGACTTGCTCAGACTCGACTAGCTTTGATTGCTGATGTTTAGCAAGACAAGGCTAAGCTGTTCTCTGCCACGCATTCATTTGTTCTCCTCTTGCCTACTTTTTATTTTCCTTGCTGTACCGTGCATGTACCTCTGTAGAAGGTTTACATCAGATCTAGAGCAGACCATATGTCCCTGAAGGCTTCTCCAAACCTCTGCTGAAATCTTTGCTTTCATAATGTAGGACCTTAATTTGATTTTCTTCTACATTTTGATGTGATATTAAATTTTTAAGATAATCTCAGACATAGTGAAGGTTTCAGACTACCAAGAAACTACATACAATTTTTGATCAGGTAGGTTAAATGGCTGTTATTTCCAGTTCTTAAAATCATGTGACAGTTTTAAGATGAGATTTAACTAGAAAGTTATTGAGAATATTTAACACATTACAGTTTTCTTTTTTATTTCTTAATTGTAAAACACTTATTAAGCCATTATTCTAGCAGTTCAAAATGTTAAGTGAAGATGTTTAAACTGAGTTATGTAAAGCTTGGATTCACTTTTTGAGTCATTAGATATTAATAACAACTTATCACAGCACACACTATCACAATGTCCCTGTACAAACACCTTTGTCATGTCAAACTACATACTTAGAGATTTTATTATATTTGTGATTAATTAAAAAGATGGAAAACCAACATGAGTACTAGAAGTATGATTTTCAGTACAATTTCAGACAAATATTTTCAGCTAAGTCAAGCGACTAATTCAGAGCAAGTAATTTATGCATATACTTAATATGTGGTTATTTTTTTATACTTGTGAAGTGCTCTGAAATAGAATTGTCACTGACCTTCTTAGTGGTATATAGTCTTCTTTTTCAGTGGAAATTTGAGACATAACCTGGGAGGATATTGAAGGGGCAGTTTCAAAAGAAAAAATCCTGAAACTTGTAGATATTTGTGTTTAGAAATAATAGTCTTACATGAAAAAAGAACATAATCCCTTAATTTATATTTTCAAATAAAATATGTTTTGCAGTATTTAAGTTACATTTTTGCTTTAGTTTATCTTGGAGGAACTGAAAAATATTGTGAAATTCAAAATTTCTCAGTTAACACTGTTTGTCTTCAGTAAGAAAAAAATTTCCATTAAAATATTTTCTCTAATATAAAGATGGGAAATGCACATTTCTCACAATCCTAAGAGGGAGCCATCATTACACTGTTTCCAGATCAGGAAAGGATGCACTACACTTGCAATTACTCATTGTTTCTTAATGTTTCAAAACACAGATCTTACAGCCGTACTTGAAAATTGTGTCATCATAGAAGAAGGGACTCATAATGAATTAATAGAACAGAATGAAAGTTACTACAAGCTTATTAATATGCAGGTAGCTTTTCCACAATTTTTTTTCATAGTTTTTATGATATTGCCTGCCATTGACTTAACAGAATTTAATTGTTCCCAAAGGTACCTCCAGCTTTGCAGTGTTTTCTCAGTAAAGAAATTCTACGGCAAAAAAAACTTTTCTAAAGAGTTCTAAAATTTCTGTTAGGAAAACTTCATATTGAGTTGCAATATGTAATTGCAACGTAGTCCATGCAATGTAGCTCATGCAATGCAATGTAGTTCAAAGTTGTGAATTACAGGAATTCTAAGAAAAAAAGTTTCTTTAGAAGTATGACTTTAAAAATAAAAAATACAAGAAGGTAAAAATTAAGGTCGTCGCAATGAAGTTTTGGAGCTGATCAGTTCTCTGAATACTTTTTGAAATCATACAATTAAAAAATAGCTCAGGTTGGAGAGGACCTTGGTGACTTATTGAGCCCCACCCCTACTGAACACAGGACAGAGTCTGAGGTCAGAGAGGGTTGCTAAAGGCCATATCTTATTTAGTTTGGAATACCTTGAAGGATGGATACTCCATACTCCCCTCAAGTCACCTGCTCCAGTGCCTCCCATTCTAATTTTGAAAACAAACTCTTTTACACAAGTGCTTTTGTGAATCATCGGCACCTTAATGACTCAGGCTTCTGGAGTTTTGTAATTCAGATGTGGTCTGTCTGTTATCAGTCCACTCATTGCCCAGCCTATATCCATGTTGGATTGCCATGACCCATGTGCAGGACCTTGCACTTGACCTCGTTGAACTTAATGAGAATCACACAGGCCCACCCCTCTACCCTGTCAAGGTCCCTTTGGACAGCTGTAAACAATATTTAGCATCATACTGTCTGTTGTTTCAGTCATCAGGAACTGGGGATCAGTTACAGGAAGAATGTAATGCATCAGCTGTCTCAGAGGAAGCACAAAAACTTATCAATACTGACTGAACAGAAAAGACCACGCACTCAGAAAAGCACAGGAAACTTCAGAGTATAGAATGATAAAAATGGTATAAAAGCTGTTCAGCTTATGAGTGTGTTTGTATTCTTACCTGTATGTGTTTTCCATAACTAACAGAACAACAAAGAAATACGATCCCGCTCAAGAGCAAGTAACTTTTAAAGAAAGAATGCAAAGGCAGCCGACGCATCTGGTTAATTTAATTTTTTTAAGTTCTGGAGTTGAATAAAACTGAATGGACATACTCTATTGTAGGAACTGTAGGACAATTATTAATGAGGCCTTGCAATCCATGTTTTCAGATACCATTTCAAACATTTTAGGGGTGCATATAGAACAAGTAAAAAATCTTCATTGTGTGCCTCATCTGTGTCATTATTTCATAATTATTTTTATTATAAACAAATTCTATGATACTTTTTTTTTTTAGTTTGAACTGCAAGTGTGAAGAACAGCCTAAGCTTCTTGCTACTGGAAATACAAAATGTCTGCTCAGTGTCTCACAGAGTTGTGGTGCAAGTTACACATCCTCAAGTAGATTGGCCCATTGATGCTGAATTTGGAGAGGTTCTCCTGTGACCTTCTGAATCTGACTCACCCTTGCCTTTTGAGAGAAGGCAGTGTGTCAGCAGGGTACTAAAGATGATCCTTGTGCTGTCTTGCTCACATAGCCTTTCAGAAGATATAATGTGGCACAAAGCAATGTAAAATCAAAAGTATATGTGTTTATGTGCACTTTTGTACCCTTATGGCATACATTACTCACATGTTGTACCAAGAAAGAATGTATGATCATGTTACTTGCATGCGGCAAAGAAGATAAATTCTATTTTCTCTGTCTGCTACAGAAATCTTAATCAGTCTAGAAACAAATACAGCCCTGGAAGATGAACCTCATATTCATGTTTTGACTGTTTCAGGATGAGGCTTTCAATCTTTTCATGTTTACTCATGATTTTCAGTTTCACAAAAAAAAAAGAAAAAAAGAAACAAAAAAAAACAAGAAAAAAGGAAAAAAGTGAAAACACAGAAATATCTACATTTAGTGGAGCATTTTTTACAGCCACTCAAACTGTAGTATATAACTTGAAAGACACTGAAAGAGCCTATCTTAGTTTTTCTGTAATCACACATGAGGTGTTGCATCCAAAGAACTGTATGGGAAAGATTATTATGTTGTTATACTTAGGCTTTTAACACAAAAGACAACAGGAAATATCCCCTAGGGAAGGAGAGCATGCTAGCAGTCTGCTAGTTGCAGTCTTTCAGCAGTTGTTCCCAAATCAGTCCAGTATGGAAAATAATCTTGCAAAGAGCTGAAGATACACACTGGGAAAAAAAAAAAAAAAACAGAACGAAACTCCTTCCTTTTTAAAATGTTTATTTACTCTAAAACCTTAAAAAATGTTTTCAGGTGTGGTAGGACTTATAAAAAATAGATACTAGAAAATTTAAATAAGCATGTTGTAAATATTGCTATGGACCAAGGTATAAAACAAGGTAAACTGCGATTACTCTGAGCCAACAAAATAAATTCTTACTAATGCAAATTACATTTCATTAAAAAAATTAAAACCCCATAATGACTGTTACTTAACATCCAAAATACGCAAATGCAATAAAAGAACAAAGAACATACAACACTGTCAAATATCTCTCTGAAAGACCTGGAGACTCTGAAGACCTCAGACCTTGTAAAACATATTTATGTTATCCAAACTTAGGAGAATTATCTTTATTGCTCTATGAACCTGATGAAATCAAAGCTTTATTAACTCCTTGCTTCATGAACTATGATTTTTTTTACCATGGACAATGTCTTGCTTGCTGTTGCATTGTGTTTGTGTATCATAGAAGCTGAGCAACATCATCTATAATATTCATTTATCCACTGTTGAGATAAACTGTTGCATAGAAGCTTTAAATGGGAAATTATTTCCATAACAAAGCAAACTCTCTGTACAACTTCAGTTGTTTTGTCTTGGTTTAATTTTTGGTTTGGTTTTTTTTATTAACATACAGAAACCAAGCAATAGAAGTCTGTTTATCACTGAGTCTTAGTCTAAAATAATAATGTG
The DNA here is from genome assembly GCA_033558105.1 of Coccyzus lansbergi. Classification (NCBI taxonomy): domain Eukaryota; kingdom Metazoa; phylum Chordata; class Aves; order Cuculiformes; family Coccyzidae; genus Coccyzus; species Coccyzus lansbergi. The sequence goes on from JAUMJK010000306.1 coordinate 4,730,901, forward strand.
CCCTTAAAACATAATTCATTGTAACAGTATTAGACCAATTCTGAGACAGCTAAAAGTATTACATATTTGACTTTCTAGAGCTTTAGAAATAAAGATACCACACTGATTTCTTCAGCCTAGTTTAGAAACTGGATAGACTAAATCTTTGACAGGTTCAGACAGATATTTTAAATTATTTTAAAACCTTTATATTGATATAACTACAGCTGAATTGTAAGAAAGCTCAAGGATAACAGTTGTGTTTATTTAGCTCATTTAATAAACTCAAACACCTTTGGAATGAGCACCAGAGAATTTAGGTTGTATTGTAAGAGTCTGAATCTGAAATTCAGATCAACCGTCAAGGTCAACTAACTCCATTTACAGCCTAGGATCCACAAACACTTACTAGTGAAGGTTATAGACCTGGATATCTGACTAGCAGCACTTACTAGACTGGTGGCTACTCCTGCGTAGCAGGCACAGGAATAGCCACAGTAGGATCTTGGGGTAAGAACAACGCTTTTCTGCTAGTAAAAGTGCATTCACCAGCAGAATGAAAACTTTTTAAAATAATCAGACAGAAATCCAAGCAGAGTGGTCTCTAGTTGCTAAGCAGTGAGGAGGATGGCAAGGATCCTGATGTAGTAGAAAGCAGAGCAATGTGAGACTAGACGCATCCCACCCTAGCTTTTCACTCACTACAGGAAGTAGTCTATCCCAACCACACTAGTCTGATATTTTGGCAAATCTGGGAACAAAGAGGACACTTCCAAACAGGCACAACCCCCAATTTCTTCAGCCCATACAACTGAATGAAATTTACTTGACCTCCCCAGAAGGAGTGCCAAGAACCAATCTAATCTACATCAGCTTCCCTTTCCCTAATCCATTTCACTAGGGGGTTAAATTCCTCTTCTTTCTCTTTTTTGTACAAAGGGATTATAGGTCACCTGCTTCAAAAGTAAGTCCCATGAGACTTTTTTTGACTAGCCCAGGATGCAAATGAAGTCTCTAATGTTGCATGGGGGGGGCCAAATGGACTCCACATACAAATCAAGGTGATTTCAAAATGAAGACTTTTATTAATTCTCCCACATTTCCTTATATAGTGCCAGCAGGCCAGAATTTCAGGCAAACACTGATTGGTCACTTTGTCCTTGTAACATGCCTATATTTGGCAATCAGCCATCCCGCACAAGGTATCACCTGTCTCACATAACATTGTTTCTAGCTTAAAAACTCCTGCCCCCATCCCCAAGTTACTTCATTAACATAACAGTGTCATTTAAAGCCTTTGTGACCTGGCTGGTACGCCATGCCAGAATACTTAACGAGACAGTTCCCAACACTCTAAGACCCTACTGAATCTCAACAGATCCCTGGAGGAAGGGACTGAAAGACCTTGAAGGTAACAGAGACATTTTTCATGCTGTGAGGAATCAAGTGTGTCATTATATTCACTCTGCTCACTCTGGAGTGAAAATAGTGTCCACTCAGCATCATACTCAAGTATCAGTCAGTACCGAAGCGGGGTCTGGGAGGGTTTTGTGTATTAGCAACCACATATGTGGTGTGTTTTCTGTACCATGTGACTATGTGAGCATGCAATCACATTGAAAGTGTTTGTTTTACATCTCTTTCTCTTGCTATAGTTAAGAATACAGTACTCTACTGGACTTAAAAATAACCTCTCACTCTTAATAAAGCTCTAAGAAATTAAAACATAACACCTTTGTTAATATCTCAAATTCTACATTTAAACACTAACAGTAGGAATTATAAAAGCTCTTTTAGTAACCTTATAAACACAGAAATACCGTATTATCATAGAATCATAGAATCACCAGGTTGGAAAAGACCCACCGAATCATCGAGTCCAACCATTCCTATCAAACACTAAACCATTCATTGTCTCTAAGAAGTATGTATGTAATGCAAATAATTACTTAATAATAATGATATTTTGGTATCAATATGTGGCAAATCTGGGGAAAAGATAGAATGAATATTTTATCCTAATTTCCTGGGTTTGTATAAGAAAAATGTGTTGAATTTAATTCAGAAAATTTAGTGATCCTTCTGACCACTTAATCTGAATTGCTAATGAGATGCAGAAGTATATGATTGACAAGATTTTTCCCTTAAAAATAGTGTCTTCCAGATGAGGAAGAGATAGTCTTGAGTGATGTCCCAGCACTGCATATCATTTTACATATGTCTTCTCAGACATCACAGAAATTTTGCAGCAACACTCAGGCTTTCAAAACACTTCACAGCAGACTTACAGATTTCACAGTACTTGTAACTTGCAGAGAATTGAGATGTATTTTTAGCTTTGTAACAGGAGAAAGTATGTTATTTAGTTAGTAGTCTTTGCAGATGCATGTTATACATCCAAGTAATTGTTCCTAAATGGCAAAATTCTTGGTACTGCTAATTAGTGAGCACCTTTTAATAAAAACCATTCTGTTTTAACAAGGAAAAAGGTCTTGTAAAGCTACATTTAGTATGAAATAATGTGGTGGTGTTTATGCTATTGCAAAAGAATATACAGATTGTTAACACAATTGAGGTTTGAGCTTTGCGTTCCCATGTCTTTATTAAACTTTTAGATCTATCGTATTCAGGGTTACATATTGTGTGTGTTATCCTATTGTAATCTGAAGCGATTAACTTACTTCATATAGCCTAATTAGACAATGTGATGTCTAAAGTTTACAAGATTATAACAATCCTATTTTGTGTTATAAGAGAAGAGCTGGTTTGATGATCCTAAAAATAGCACTGGAACATTACTTACAAATCTTGCTAGTGATACCTTGCAAGTTAAAGGTGTAACAACCACTAGCCTTTCTTCAGCTCTGTTACAGAATGTACTTGATAGGTAGAAACCTTGCACATACACGCTCATCTGGAAGCTGTTATTATTTATAACGTAACATAATGTAATGTAGCATAACACAATTTGACAAATATTTGTTTATTAAACAATATTTCTTTTGGTGTTACATTAAGGTTTAATGTCACAGTAGTAGTTAGGATATGTATTTTATATAGTTATATGTCTCTGCTTTTAGTTCATCCTAATGTTCAGACCTGTTATCAGTAGTACAGATGAGTCATCCAAGGAGGTAATTTGTTTATTTATCCAATCTGCTTGAAAATCTAGATAGCATTGTGTTTCCCTGCTAAGTGTTACAAATATTAACAAAATGCTTAAGAGTATGTCTCAATAAGAAAATTGCTCTCATTGCAGCACTGTGTTTGTTCACATGCTTATGGTCAGAGAGAAAAAGTAGTCATCTCAGATTCCAAGTTAGGAAATGTCATATTTCAGGAGACCTGGCAAGTTTGGTATCACAGTTCTAGATATAAAAAATATGAGACTTATGAAATGTCATTGCATTTTCTTAGGCAATATCTGAAAACAGGGACTAGAAGTCCAAGTAAACGGATGGAAACAGAGGAGTAAAACTAGATAAGATAGAGAATACTTGAAGAACTGATCTATACAAAACAATTTTTTAAAAGATAAAGCATCCAATTCTGCATAATATTTAGACCAAATTAAGCATTTTCAGACATCCTCTGGTGAATAAAACTAAGTCATCTTGGTGACAAATATTTCCTATCTAGTTTTCAAATAAAACAGGGTAATCTAAAACAGCTTCACTCTCTTCCAGGCTACAGGTTCTAGACTGGCACTAATTGTGAAAAATGTAGCTAATTTGGGGACCGAGATTCTTTTGCCATTGCTCTACGGCTGGCAGCTGACTCTTCAGCTTTCAACCATTGTTCCAATTACTGCTGTAACAGGACTGATCCAAATGAAGGCACTTGCTGGACATGCAAATAAAAATTGGATGGAATTGGAGACCACAGGAAAAGTGTGTTCAGTGATGTTTTTCATGTTGTTCATTTTGTTCCTCAAAGAAGACAATCTCTGCCTTATATTGTTCTGGCATGTTGGGATAGGGCAAATATGAAGCTGAAAATTTAAAAGATAAGTTATTAATGTATGTTCTCAAATATTCTGTAGCATTCAGAGCATACTAAGCATTTTAAAAGTCTTGGGTACCTCACACCTGTCCCAAGCCTGAATCCATGTTCCCTAATCTTTTCCAGCATTCTGTTTTTATTTCCTTTCCTTCATTTCTTTCCAGCTCATTTATTTCAGAGCTCTTCTCTTCTACCTGTCATGTCTCTCTCACTTCACAGTTGTCTGAGGAGGTAGTATTAAAAGGCAAAGTACAGACACCACCAGTAGGAAAGGTGGGTGAAAACATCACAGTGACAGTGTAGCTGTGTTGTGCCATGTCTTGCTCTGATTTTCATTCCACTCTCTCTCAATTGGGAAGGGAAGCAGAAGCCTGGGAATCTGTGTCAAAGGGAAATGTGAATGTAGGAACAAAGACAGAGAGTGTTACTTCATTTCATAACTTTGAGGAGAACTCTTTTCTCATTCGCCAAGTTGTGCTGTCTCAGGACAGACTGTGCTTCATGGGGGCTGTGTTTTCACACACCCCAAGTAGCCCAGGGCCTGTGCAATCTTCTCTTCTACCCTTTCCCTCCCTCATATTATACCACAGTCAGTCCTGCAGAGGAGTCTGAGCACAGCAAATCTTATCTTCTTTCCATAGTCTGTATCAGGAAAGTTTGTTAGAGGCATTTCTGTGCCTTCAGGATGATTAGAAAATGGTTTTGGGTGTTATTCCTTGCGCTCTTCACACTGAAATAAAAGGAAATTCCTCTTGGTTTTGCCTGCCAGGCAATTTGGTTTTAAAGTACATAGCAATGACTCCTTGTAAGGTCAAATTAAAAGGCATCTATACAATGTTGTCCCCTGACAGATATAAATGAGTATTCTTTAGCAATATTTTATCCCAGTATATGCATGAAAAACAGTCGAGAGAATTTAAGTGAATTAATTAACTAATCTTTAATTTACCATGAATTCTACAACAATTTTCATCTGAGGCTTATAATGCAATTTGAAGATAACAAACAAGGTCTCACAATACTGCAATCATTGTAGATTCTGATAAAAATTGTTATCTATTTTCTCAGCGTCTTTCCAGAGCATGCAGTGGAGACTTATAAGCCTCAGCTGATACTTACAGTGAACAGTGGCTGGGAAAAGGAAAGAGATCGTAATGCAGGGAACAGAAGTTGAACTGGGAACAATCCGAAACAATTCTGTAGGTTCTTCCTTCTCAGAAGAAAACAGAATATAGGTTCTTAGTGAGAAAACTATAAATCTTGGCCTCAAAGCATGTTTAAATTGACTGTGTAGAGAAAATTTTCAATTTACCTGTATGTGACTCCATTCTTATCAGTAATACAGACATAAAGAAAATATGGTGTTTGCTTTATATGGAAGCCAGATGATACTTACAAGCAGTTATGTTGTCTAAATATTTCAATATCTTATTCCTTATGTTTCTTTATCTGTTGTGTTTCTTCCCTGCAGACTGTCTAAGCAATTGTTCTACTTCTTGTGCAGAAAGTATAGAAAGGATGTTCTGCTAAGTACATAGGTACAGTTAAGGTTTTGGAGGTTAGTTCTTGTGTTTAGGGCTGCTAGACTTTTCATTTTTCTTATTGATCTGAAGGCTGAAAGTCAAGTTTGCTGCCAAGTTACCAAAACAGTAAAGACTGCTGTTTCACAAGCCTAGGAGTGTTCTGTTACAAGCTAATATAAGAAGCTACAAGAGGATTATTTTTAAAAGAATATATATTGGAATTTATATTATATTATATTATATTATATTATATTATATTATATTATATTATATTATATTATATTATATTATATTATATTATATTATATTATATTATATTATATTATATTATATTATATTATATTATATTATATTATATTATATTATATTATATTATATTATATTATATTATATTATATTATATTATATATAAAAGAATATATATTGGAAAAAAGAAACTTGTTCATCTTTACATGATAGAGTAACTGAGAAATTATTCAAAATACTGTTATTGATTATTCACAAATCTTTGCCAAACAAGTAACCTTGTAGAGTGCATTCTTATCACTGAAATATTTAAAGTTATCTCATAGTCACTCATTATCATTATCTCATGCCAACTTCCTTGGAGACTATTTGTATGAACAGTTACATGATTGTTAGGCAATGATCTGAACATCTGGTTTTGGCAGACTGTATTAATCAAAGCAATTTTTTTGCAGATCCCCAGTTTCTGGCAAAATTTAAAATACATGCATTTCCATAGCAACTCAGCAAAATGTCTGACTCACATTGCATCAAACAACCCTGAACAAAAACAAGAATCAAGCATCAATTTTTAGCTCTAGGTAAAAAAATCTATACTTCTCTTTAAAAGAGGGGTTCTTCTGGAAAAAAAGCAAACGACCAGCAGAATTAGTCATACATTCACCTGATGGAATCACTTAGCACCTGGTACAGTCCATGAGTGCACAATATGCAGTGGAGCAGAGGCTGCTTGGGGGTTGTCCGTGAAGGCAGTGGGACTCCGCAATGTACAGGTCTTACATGGATGACAATACACAAGAAAGAATTGAACTCAAGCCCCAGGCCCTAGTTGATTTTGTAGACAGCAGACAATTTTTGATTTTCTTTTTCCATAAAATGAGCACATCAAGACTAAATTATGACCTGCAATGAGTACAGTGCTCCATGAACATGCTTTACAAAATCACTTTACAAGATGCTTTACATTTTGAGTTTTGATTTGCCTGATTCTTGACCACAGCTAAGTCAATTGTTGTTATCAGAATATTTGCTGATTATATTAATTAATTACAAGTAAAATCCCTTAATGTTTGTGGAACATTAAGAAAATAAAGGCCTGAGCTTCCATTAGCATTCAGTCAAAACTTTGGAAAACTTCTACCAACTATTTTTTCTTCAGTGATGAACCAGGGACATTTTCAAAGATATAAAATTAACAGGAATTAGTTGCCAAGTGGCCATCATGGCCCAGGAAAATCTGTCTCTTCATTTTTAGGAATGATCAGCGGTTTTGAGTTTCTTCATTATGAGTTTTGAAAGACTCTTGATTTTCCAGAAATTCAGAGAATTCAGCCTTTGAAAGATCATTTCTTTAAGGATAAGCTCAAAATCACTAGCTCTGTTTACCCTACAGTTCCAAACGCATTTGCAGGTGATGTAGACTTATTCAGTTTATCCTGACTCTGTCCCACAGAGATGAAAGCTATGTAACACCATTCTCATGACAGGTTACACAAACCCACTGGAAAACAAACTCCCATTGCTGCCTCTGCTAAAATGCCTGTTGTCTCAACTTCACTGTTCTAACCCCGCTGACTGGATATGTTTAACAGCAGCGTGTCTACAAATGTTGTAATCATGCTTTCAACAGTATTGCCGACATACTTCTACTGCAGTTATTCCATTTATCACATTATGTTTAAAAATATCCGTATAATTTTTTTCTGCTGATGAATATCTATTCTCTAATATAGATTGTTCAGAAGCCATAAAAAAATATTTGAAGTGTTGTTACTTTGACTCAAGAGAGAAAGTTTGAACTCATGTATTGATAAATCTTGCAAGCATCATATAAAAAGTTTTTGAAATATTCCTTTTTGAAATTAACAGAAATTAACACCAATAAACTCAATCACTATTTATCTGTCAGTGCATCACCAAATCTTTCATTCCAAACTCACCTTTTACATTAAAATATATAGATGATCACCTTTCCCTTAAAGCTGGTATTATTAACATTTAAGGTGATGTTATTGACATTTAAGATGATGTTCTAAAAGCAATGTTCTAAATACATTTTTTTCTTCCCCCCTCCAAAGTCAACACGATGATGATGTTGGCAGCTGTAATGCTGCAATAGGAGTCTTTATTATTTCTTATAATCATGAGCCCATTCTTCTGAGAGAATGTACCAATTTACAAACTGAAAGTCAGTTTTTACCTCCATGTTTAGGTAAAAAAAAATCTGTGGGGCTTTCCTGAAGAAGGAACTAAAAGGGTGGATCTACATAGCAGCTACTATATTAGTTCACATTCCTGCTTTATTGAAGTAATATCACAGATCATGTGAAACTTCATGAATTGTCACTTGCTTTCATTCAAATGCAAAATAAAGCACAAAGATTTGCTCTACTGAAGTAATTTAACTTTGTAGAAATTCTAAAGTTCTTGATGATTTTCATTATTTGTCAGTTAGTTGAAACTATTAATTACAACTGTATTGTAATTTTGGAAGTAAATTTAATGAATGATTGAGGTCAAGGCAGTACAATTTGTATGTACTTAAAATAATTAAAGTTAGAGCAATTCCTTCTTCTGCCCCAATGTTCTCACAGGTTTTGCAGACAGAGAGGAAACTCAAATGTACAGGACTGATGATGCTTTAGATTAGGGTCTTATGAAGAGCTGGAGATTATTTTACTTTAAAATACTAAAGACTTCTGGATTCCTTTGAATTATATGATACTCTTCATATTCTTGATTGCTGCAAATAAATGTACAATATGATTATGATTATATGCTATTTCTGTTATAGAAATTCTGTAAAGAAGGCACATATCTTTGGATTTACTTTTGCCTTTACACGGGTTATTATGTACTTTACTTACACTGGGTGTTTTAGTTTTGGTCCCTATCTAGTGAGAAATGGACATATGCAGTTCAGAGTTGTGCTTTTCTAATTGCCTCTTTAAGTTCTTTTTTGCCTATGTGGGAGAATATGTTTGATTTTTCTAGAGGTATCATGAAATCTAGGAGTATAGAACTGACAAAAAAAAAAATCACTAAATACTTTTGTCTTCCAGTCTTCACCCTTGTATTCCTTCTTTCCTTCCTTACATTACCACAAATCCAAAATAAGTGATGCTTTTAGTTTGTGTTTAGCTACCTACAGACAAGCTCTCTTGTATTCAGGTTGCCCAGGATAAAAAGAAGGCAAAGTGAAGCCGGGCAAAGCAAAACCATTGCTTGTTTTCATGGCCATCAAGGTTTTTTTAGTAACAGAATTACATAGCTTAGCTGTAGGGAGCATAGGTGTACAAGATTAAAAGGTAAATAGACCAAGCAACAAGTGAAACTGAAATGAGGAAATTATGAGCACTGAGTCAAGACAAGTGGAAAGCAGGAGAAAATTTCAACAAACACCCAAGCTGGATAATGCCCAGTCAGAGATGAAGAAGTTTCTCAGTGTTTCCAGTGAGTTATTCCCTTTGACCAGCACCTTTCCAACCTTCTCTAATCAAATATGTTGCTTTTTTCCCCTCAGCTGAAATATCTGCTTGTATTTTTCACCGGCCACCTTGTCTCCCACGCACATCCAATGTTTGCTTTCAGCACAGGCCACGCTCCTGTCTGGTAAAAATTGCATCCAAAGCTGAAGCTGCTTATTGCCCTGATTACACCAGCTCCTTCTCAAATCCCAGCATTATGTCCCCTTCCCCTTTGTATTCAAGTGAATCTCTTCTCGTGCATCTCTCCCTATCTGCCCTTTGCTCAGCCCAGGTTTCATTCCTCTTTTTCATCTCTCTTTTGCCTTTTTCTGCTGAACTCAGGTTTTTCATGAACGTAATGAAGTTGAACAGAATAGAGTGGAGGGCTCTGCAGTTTGCAAGGACTATCCCCCTGCACCAATACAGGTTAAGGGTTGACTGGCTGGAAAGCAGCTCTGCGGAGAAGGATACGGAAGTCCTGGTAGACAAGTAGACAACGAGCAAGCAGTGTGCCCTCATGGCCAAGAAGATCAGTGGCATCCTGTGGTGAATTAAGGAGAACGTGGCTAGCATGTTGAGGGAGGCTACCCTACCCCTCTACTTTGCCTCAGTATGGTCATATCTGGAGTATTGTATCCAGTTCTGGACTCCCAGCTCAAGAAAGAAACTACTAAAAGTCCAGTGGAGTACAACAAAGGCCCCTGGAACATTTCTCTTAATGAGGAGAGGTTGAGCGAGTTCAGTCTAGTTAGCCTGGAAAAAGAGAAGACCAAGAGGGGATCTTATCAATATTTATGAATATCTAAGGGGCATGTGTCAAGAGGACAGGGCCAGACTGTCTCGACAGTGCCCAGCAATGGGACAAGGGGCAACAGATGCAAACTGGAACACAGGAAACTCCACCTTAACATGACAAAAAGCTCCTTCACTCTGAGAGTGACAGAGTACTGGAACAGGCTGCTGAGGGGTGTCAGACTCATAGAATCGTAGAACATCCTTCTTGTGGTGAAGGGCCCAAAACTGAACACACGATTCAAGGAGTGGTCTCACCAGTGCTGAGTACAGAGGGAGAATAATCTCCCTGGACCTGCTGGTCAGACCATTTCTGATACAAACCAGGATGCCATTGGCCTTCTTGGTCACCTGGGCACACTGCTGGCTCATGTTCAACCAATACCCCCAGGTCCCTCTCCTCTAGGCAGCTTTCTAGACAGACTTCTCCCAGTCTGTAGCTCTGCATAGGGTTGTTGTGCCCCAAGTGTGGGACCCAGCATTTGGCCTTATTAAATCTCGTCCCACTGGACTCTGCCCAGCCGTCCAGCCTGTTCAGGTCCCTTTGCAGAGCCTCCCTACCCTCCAGCAGATCCACACTTCCACACAGCTTAGTGTCATCTGCAAACTTGCTAAGGGTGCACTCAATGCCTTCATCCAGGTCATTGATGAAGACATTGAACAGGGCTGGACCCAGCACTGAGCCCTGCGGAACACTACTTGTAACTGGCCTCCAGATGGAGTAAACTTACCACCACTCTCTGGGCCCGACCATCCAACCAGTTTTCTACCCAGGAGAATGTGCACCTGTCCAGGCCAGAGGCTGACAGTTTCTGTAGCAGAATGCTGTGAGAAACTGTGTCAAAGGCTTTGCTGAAGTCCAAGAAGACCACATCCACAGCCTTTCCCTCATCCAGTAGCCAAGTCACTTTGTCATAGAAGGCAATCAGGTTAGTTTGGCAAGACCTGCCTTTCATGAACCCATGTTGACTGGGCCTGATCACCCAGTTCTCTTGCATGTGCTTCATGATACTACTCAAGATCACCTGTTCCATGACTTTCCCTGGCACTGAGGTCAGACTGACAGGCCTGTAGTTCCCTGGATCCTCTCTGCGACCCTTCTTGTAGATGGGCACATCATCAGCCTCCAGTCCAGTGGAACTTCCCCAGTCTTCCAGGACTGTTGGAAGATGATGGAAAGGGGTTTGGTCAGCACATCTGCCAGCTCCCTTGATACCCTTGGGTGAATGCCATCCGGCCCCATAGACTTGTGGTTGTTTAGTTGGGCCAGCAAGTCTCTGACCACCTCCTCTTGGACCATGGGAGCCTCTTGGACCATGGGAGCCTCATATTGCTCCTCTAGTTCCAGGGGTTGTACACAGACGGAACAACTTTCTTTACAACTAAAGACTGAGGCAAAGAAGGCATTAAGTACCTCAGCCTTTTCCTCATCCCCTGTCACTGTTGTCTCTATCCTTTTATTATTTATATATTTATAGAAAGATTTTTTACTATCTTTCACAGACTTAGCCAATCCAATTTCTAGTTGAACCTTAGCCCCTCTGATTTATTCTCTAAACAATCTCACTGCCATCCTGTAATCCACCCAAAGAGGCCTGTCCCCTCTTCCAGAGCCCATAAACATTCCTCTTCTTCTTAATGTCACTCAAGATCTCTCTGTTCAACCAAGCTGCTTTTTTCCCCTGCTGGCTTTTTTTCCAGAACATGGGGGATGGCTTTCTCCTGAGCTGCTAGGATTTCCTTCTTGAGTTGCTCCCAGCCCTCATGGGCTCCCTTGCCCTTAGGTACTGTCTGCTGTGAGACTTTGCCAACCAGCCTTCTGCAGAGTTCAAAATCTGCCCTCTGGAAATTTAATGCTACTGTGATTTGGTTGTGCCTGAAAGATTGGGTTATTCAAAGGAAATATGGGATGGCAAATTTCTCCATAATCCTCAGACTGCTCCACAACAAATACCTTCAATTTTCTAGATGAAGAAACTGAGCTGCAAGGAACTGTATATGCTACAATACCTCACACATTAAGAACAGAAACAGAAATTAACATATCCATTTCTAATAAAGTCAGAAAAGTAAGAAAGGAAGGGAAGCTTAGCACATTATCCTCATCCCTACAAGCAAATTATGGATTTTCTCAGTAAGGAAAAATGTCAGAGTTTGCTCTTGCAAGAGCTAGACAGTTCTTGCCCTACCTCAGCCTTATTAACATGTGTTTATCTGAAGCCTCTAATCTGCCCATGAAAATTATTCTTGCCTTTGCTACATCAGTGTCTATATATTTTTCTTCTTTTTATCTAGACAGTGTTTCTTCAGCTATTGTATTCATTGCAACGGCATTAAGGACAAAGCACTTGTTTCATGTCAGATTATACCAAAGTCAAAATGTTGTCTGCCCACTCGGTCATGGTATTTGAAAGAATACCCTCCATAAGTAGCTTACAACAAGGAAGGAGAGAAGTCTGCAAGTAAGCATGGTATTACACAGAGTATACCATACTCCTCTAAAGTATTTCCAGTTCATTTTTCTTTTTACTCCTCCCCTTCACATCAGAACTACTGAGAATAATTATTGTGTAAGCCAATTCACAACTGACTCATCCAACCAAACTGGGGTTAAGCTTTGCTTTGTGTCTTCTCCTGCCAAAACCTCATCTGTCTCTGGGTGAAAAATCTTTAAGAGTCAGTTGGGGGAAACGTTAATGCAGCAGAGATCACTTTTCCAAGACCTTCATCTATATGTTCCTCAGCCCAGTTATTATAAGCACTCCAGAACAGGAACAGATTCTTACTCTGTATGAATCTCTAAGACCCTAAATCAACCATTAAACAATGAATTGTTGTCAGATATAATTGAGACAGGACGTAGAAGTAGTCCAGTAAAGGCAGGGAAGACAAAGGTTGAAATAATGAAACTTGTTTTAAGAGGCAAAAAGAAAGTCTGACACACCCTGGCCTGGTAGTCAGAGAACTCATCACACTTTGAAGAGAGAAATGAAAAGGGGAACTCTGTTCTTGCTATGCAACAGAGCTTCCAGAGGGCAAAGAGACTGGTTCAGCATTAGCTGAGGATGCAGTTCTTCCTGTAAAACAAATCATCATCTCTGGTCTCCCTCAAAACTCTGAAAACTAAAGAAAACAAAGCAATGGGTACCTCTTTCAAGTTCATCGGTTCTCAAGATTATCTCTCACAAAGTTCAGGTGCTACACATTAAACAATCCACCCAGAAATCAATCAACACAAAGCTGATTTTTAGAAGCATTTTATTTCTATGACAGGAAAATACAAAGCTGCTCAAACAGAGGAATCAAGTCTTAAAATCCTGAGAATTGTAAACTGCATTCAGTGCTTACTTTTAACATGTAATGTTAGTGTAAAGCAGCAGACATTCACAGTTCGTTACCAGATGAAAACTCTGGAATTTGGAACTCATATGCTGCTGTCTTTATTATTGAGAGCTCCTTTTTCAAAATACTTGAGATGGTAGTGCTTTCATACTACAACTGTAGTGGGACCATCCCCATTCACAGATATAACATTTATTTGGTATAATCCCGACAGCAAAAATTGAAGATAAACTTATAAAATAACACAGCCTGATGGAAGCAGTCCTTCTACTTCATAACAGGGAGCATTAATCACTCATGAGGACCCTGTGATTACTCTTAAGTATGCAGTTAAGCGCTCTGCTGGTATAAACAATATCAGTAGACTACAAAGTATTCTAAGTGTTACTTCTAAGATCATAAATACAAATATCCCATAAATTCTCCACTTCCAACACCCTGTCTCTCAAGTATGTTTGCATTGTTGAGGCGTATTTCAATATTGCATAGTTCTACATAGATAAGGTACTACTGCTTGCATTGTTGTTGCAAATGGTTACATTACTTTTAAAGGGGTACCGTTACCATGGTAAATCCCATAAAAATGGTAGACTTCACACAGCTCATTACATGTCCTACCTCAGTATTCTTGAGCAGCATTTCATTTACAAGTACTACACATAACTTCGTGAGCTGGCAAAGGCTTTTGCATCATTATAAACCTTACAGGTGAGCTGTAAGTGTTAATTGCAGCATGTCTTGAAAACACTGGAACACAGTTCTACACAGCACTTCTGCATCAGTCTCTGGACATGAGTTCCAAGAACAACAGGCAGCAAGAATCCTATAAGCAATAAGGAAAACAATGAAGTTACCACTCTCAATTGTCATAGTCTAGGGTAAAAGTCACACTTAAATTCTGAAGCAAAACTTGTCACATAAACATACTGTCTCAACATTTAAGAAGTACTAGGATTCCTAGTGCATTCAGTAAGCAATAATGTTAACAGATCTTGAAACCAGATGCTTTGATCTAAATATCCATTACTACATACAGTGACATAACTTTGTTGCTTTTATTTGAAAATATTGGTTTAAGGTTTAAACTACTTAATAAAGTGTAAACTTTCGCCTAGTTTTATTTATCTTAGTAGAGCCATAGATCAAATTATTAGTGGTTTGTATTCTCAAATTGAATCAAATCTGCACACAATCCATATTTAGCTTTACAAAGAAGTCATCCAAATTACATATATATCAAAATAGCAAGTTAACACACTATAATCAAAGTAGTTTAAGAGATTTGATAAAGAAGAAATGACTTTTATCAATATGACCAATAAGTCAAAGTCAGCTCTTTTCAAATCCTAGCATTTTACAAGAAGTGAAGCTAAATGTTTTAACTTCTCCTTGTTATACAAAGAAGTCTAGTTTGAGTAAAAAAATGTGTGTCACTGCCAAGAATGATGGACAGTTTGCTCACCTGTACCCTATCTGGTCCATCTCAGTCAACTGCTACTTTTTAAAAAGCATCTCTCCTTGGTACATTTAAATGACCTCTAAACCAAAACCTTATTTTAAACTAAGTTAACTTCTTTTGTTCCTCAATTCTTCCACCTTCCCTGCTCTTTTCTTTCTGCTCATTGTCAGTATCTTGGTGCTCACTTTACCTCTACCATTCATCCTTCCTCCCACACATGCTTTCCCAGAATGTTAATGCCTCCATTCTCATGTGCCTCACCTCTAAATCTTCTCTGCCACATTCAGCCTTGCTACTCTTGTCTTTTCCTTTCCACACTCTAATTGTTAGTCACCTTTCCCTTTGTGATAGAGACAGAACTATGCCCAAAATGAAATTGTATCCTTACCTGTCATCTCTGATGTTATAAAAAAAGCCATAACCATGATGCACCATGGGAGGTGCACATCCATTAAACCTATAGTAGCCAGTCAGACTGGTCGAAAGAACAAAATTCCCACCTCCTCCACTGTAAAAGACAACAAAGAAAACCCACTATTTTTGAAGATAATCTAAACCAAAGTGAGTTTTACAAAAAAGTTATTTCATCATAGAGATCAAGAAAGCAGAATGCATCAGGCCAGTGTAACACTGCCCTCAGTATCAAGAGATACAACCTCCCCTCAATACAAGAATATGAATTACCTAGCTGTGAAGGCCTTATCCAAATAAAGCTCTGGCACTGGCAGTCCTTGCTCCTGTGCTATTATTTGAAGACCCAAAAGATGACGATCAAAGCCTGTCAAATAAACGCAAATACTGCATCATTAACAGTGGCGTTTCCAGCTTTTCTGTTTGTTGTGGTCTGGATAGCTGGAAGCTCAAATAGCAGGAGAATAGACAAATGACAGGGTTAACTAAACCCCAAGATTTGTACTGTAGTGTACAAAAACATTTCCCAAATATTTGATTTAAGAGGGCTTCATCACTTTCAGCTTGCAACACTGAGTCCAAGTACACATGAATTAAGTAATACAAAACCAGCATAATTCCCGTGGAAAACAAAAATCAAGCAAACTTCCATCTCAGCCAGGGAGGAGGAGTTCCACATAGTGAAACTAGCCTACTGGCAATTACACCAACAAGGTGAAAAAGCTTTTAGGGCCACAACTACCTAGACAACTCACCAAGTAGGGTGGAGAGAAAATGAAGGTTTATCAGGTGATTATTTCCCAGCTCCTCTGTCTCTCATTGATAGAATAACTTCCCATGCTAACACGGGTGGGGCTATAATTTCACCCACATCTCTCCTCTGCCTTAAAAGACTGAATTTCCTACTTTCCAGCCAATCATATATTTAACTAGAGGGTATTCTGAAATAATGTTTAGCTGGGCAGAAAAAGTGAATTAATATTCAAAGTGAATGTATTTGGGGCACAAGATTTCAGTTCCTCTCCCTGAAATGTTGAAGAGTAGTTTTTCCTCAGGTTGAAAAACAGAGACAGAGACAATGTATTAGCATACAGCAATATTCCCTTTTCACCCACAAGAAAAAATAAAACAAATTTTTTATTCCAGAATACCTTTTCCATTCTCACATTCTTTCCTCATTTTATTGTGCTTTGCAAATGCCTTATGCATCAGCTGTAGTCGCTGATAATTCTGTATAAAGTAAGGGAGACAGGATTATAAACAACTTACATCAAGCAAAAAGCAACCCAAATGAGTAAAATCAGGAATCACAGATCAGCAAGTTCATCCCTTTCAGTTTCAATTTTAGACAGAAAAAAATTGAAGTACATTAGAACTGCTCTCAAATCTCCTCCCAGTTCCAATTCCTTTTTACAGGAGAACTTGCACATTTGTTTCCTGTATCTCTATGTTGCTAGATTGCTTTTGAGCTGAACAATATCAGCTTCGTGTTTTTTTCCCAAAAAAGCTGAAAGAAAAGCAAACAGCCACTGTGAACTAGAGTAATCAAACCCAAGGATGTCCTACAGTACCATTTATTTAGAAGCACACTGGCTTTTAGCAGGTGTGGTTGCATTTACGCGATAATCATTTTTCATGGGGAAAAAAACCAAACTGAACAAAAAAAAGGAAATACACAAATAAAAAAATAAAATTAAAAAAATCAGTGAAGCAAAAGCAGAATACAAACAAGCCCTCATTAAAACATACACAGATGCCAAGTGCATTCCAAACTTTTCTCTGCTCATTGAAACATTACTTTCATGGGAGTAATTCTGCCCAATGTTATGTGTCCTTTTGATTTTATATTGAAGCTTACGTATTAAAAATAAAGACAAGAAAATACATGTTTTGGTAAAGGAGGCAGAGAGAAACATCTCTAGACACCCAAGGTCTTGGCTTGTATGATCTAAAATCTTAATAGATTCTTAACTGCTTAAGAAACAGTCATACTTTTATTCATTACATGAGAGGCTGCAGCGCAGAATAAGTAACAAGGGTAGTAACTACTCATTTTGAGTAAAAATCAAGCTGCTAAGCTCACAAGGGGCAAATGAACAGTTCAGACAAAAGGATTTTTTCTGAAACACCTAACATTAGGTAATCTCTAGTACCTTAAAAGTATATTTTTAAATGCTATCAAACAGATTCAACACTTTTTTAAGCCTCAAGAGTTCATCTTAAAAAAAAACAACAATAGCAAGACATTTGGAGATACTTTTTAAAATGACAAAGAAAAAAAGAAAGAGGCTACAGTTAGTGTTGGAAGTAACAAACCTCTATTGGTATAGACATAATATCCTGATAACTGGTTAGAAGGCAAGTGAAGAGCAGAGAAATAAAGAGGAAAACATATTTGGAATAGGAAAAAAGATCTGAATAACAGCACAAAAACTGAGTTTTAAAGCTGCAGCACATGCCAAGACAAGCCAGTGAAGACCAGGAAAAATACATTCTTGAAGACTGTAATTACCAATTATGCATAATTCCTGATAGCCATATTCCTGTATGTTTCTAAGATGCATTAACAATATTGAACCTTTGAATTTCCTAAATATATGTAACCCTTTATCTCAAAAACCTTCTCCTTGCTTCATTTCTCAGGATCTGAGAAATGCGCAGTGAGGACGACAGAAAGAGCTTTAGTACAGCACTCATTTAGCAAGAAAGGTATGATATGCTTTGCCAGTCAAGCACCAGATGGTAGCTCCTGGGAAAAGAAAAGGTCACTGGTTCAGCTATTCAGAAACAAATTCTGGAATACATCTCTGTGGCCACCAGGACACAAACAGATTTCAACCTTGTTCTCAGACTCAATGATTAGATTAACATTTCCTGATTCCACTTGTAAATTAAGCCAACAGATCACTCCAGAGCAGAATACACTGATTCCAATCCTCTTCCTTTTTGAGGTGTGAAAAAAAGCGTGAATGCTCACCAAGAAACTTACATGCTTGAAACCAAAAGGTTAATAGGACAGAAAACCAAACAAGCCCACACATGACAGCTCACCTCAGTCACCATGATCAGAGCCAGACTTCAAGCAACTCAACACGTGAAATCTGTCTCACTGGAAACAAGGCCAAGTCCCATTAATGAGATAATAAGAAAATGAGTTTTAAGCTGTTTGAATGACAGGCCTTCTAAATATATAATGATTAAAGTACAATTTCAGTATTTACACTGTCAGAAGGATCCAGCATGGATTTGCACCACTTCACTGCCTCCACAGTACACGGTCTCATGGTGTCTGTGCGGCCATGATAGAAACGCCTGGTCATGGCAGTTTCATAACAGCAGCCTGGACTAAGAAGGAAAACGAGGAAAGATTATCTCATTAAATTAACAAAACTATATGCTCTCTCACATTAAAAATAAGTACTGCAAAGTATCCTACACTTCTAGCCTAGTTACAGGTATCAGTAAGCCACTAATTTTCTTCAAATCTTGTGCCTGTAAAAAACCCCACAAGAGTTCTGCAAGCCCTTATGAGACAGATGACTGAAAAAATGCCAGTGCTGCCAAGACTGTATTGTAATGGATATTTTCTACAGACTACAGATCTATCAACCTCTAGCATAAATAAGCTGAAATCATGCAGGTTCCAGTTTCTATATATGTTTCCATTAAATAAGCCATCTACACAATCCAACTCCAGCCCCGCCCCAAATTAAGAGAAATACTAGAAATAAGCAGCATTTCCCAATATTTTTATAAGGAAAATAATAAAATCCTTCTCTGTTGCATACTTACACTCATCCAGCTTTTAATCTGGAGCATCCACAGCTCTATGACAGTCTACGACTCAATATATAACTTACATGGAACATACAACTATGTTCAGAATAGATTTCACAGGCTATTTTAGTCAGATAATTTATTCCGATACTCAGCAAACTGAGATACAGTGACCTTTTTTATGAGATGACAGGCATCTCTGGTGACTAAGCATTATACTCACATGACAAAACTCCTTTTTTAAAGCAATACTTGTCAAGTCAGCAATGACTTATACAAGCCATAACAGTGCAATTTAGCAAAAAGAAATTTGGGATCACCAATATCAGCAAGAATGCTGTCTTTTACCAATAATACCAAAAAATTACACACCCAAAAATGCAGAGGCAGACATTTGGAGGGTCAGTATGTATAGCTCTTGTTCTGCCCAAAAGTTTATATCTAATGGTGATAAAGAAAGGGAGACAATGAGGTTTGCAAGGCTTTTTTATGGACTTGGGAGACTAAACATTTTCTTGATGGCTGTCACTTGCTATAGATAAAGAGAATCCTAACCCAGTGAGTGTTTGGCATTTGCCTTTGTTTACAAAGTAAACACGTTGTTCACTTTGTACAGCCCAAAACCACATTTTCATGCATTGTCTTCTGCCCTCCTTTCCATAATAGGTACACACATTATCCTTGTGGCCACGAGGACACAATTCTTCTGAAGCCAAGAGCATAAACCTTATGGATTTCAATGGTGCAAAACACTCCTCTTCAGTCTTTACAGTAAAAACCCTTTAATTCTTCATTCTTATGTCAGCACACCAAATTACACAGTGGTATTGCAGCTCCAGATCCATCTCTTTATTCAAGAACCTAATTTTTTTATTCCTAACCTGGGTAATGAGTTTTTCTTACCGTCCATGTTTTTTGTAATAAGCCAGCTGAAGGGCAAGCTGTACAAATGTATCAGGATGAAGTTCCTTCTTCTTAAGTAATGCTTTGCCAAAGGATGTGAAGGCATAATTCACCAGCTGCAAGTCAGACACCTGTCATACCAAAGAATGAAAAGCCACAGAATTCAAGAAATATCACAACTGGTTCACCTCAAGTAAAATACACTAAGCCTAAACCAACAATTTAACAAATTTAACCATAGTGTTAAGTCCCCTGATTCATCAATTTATCAGTTACATATTCATTCCTGTTCTCCAGCATGGAGACAGACCAGCTAAAAACATGCAAATAGGACAAGAAAAAAAAACACAAAAAACCACAAACTCCAAACTATCAATGACAATTAAGAGAAGCAGCAAGAAAATCCACCTTGTTGTAATACAATTCTTTAGCATGCCTAATTCCACTTAGAACTTTTTGATCCACTGTGAATACAAGTTCCTCTGGCCACGGAAGATCTCTCACTTTATCTGATCCCTGGGAAGATGCAGGCAGAAAGAAAGAAGAGAAAACAAAATGTTAACCAAAAGAAAAGACACACCAGCTAATGCACTTTAAAGTTTAAAGGACAGATACCTTCCATTTTGCCTCACTCTCAAATATCTTCTTTTCGACATAAGTAAACATACTAATCAAAGCCATGCCATCCAAAGCAGAATGCTAGAATCGTATAAGACAAGATATTAGGTTATTTGGATAACTGCAAGAGGATCAAATCGCTTTCTTTCCCTCTTCCACTCTTCTCTATGCAGACTAACAATTTTACTGCACAGTGCAATACCTGTTTTTCGAGTTCTACAACACATACAGAACCTACTCTAAGTTCACCCACTGTTTAACTGCTCTACAGCCACATATGGAGGCACAATATAGCACTGCTGTGAAGAAACAGGTTTCAAGTAGGATGTAGCCTCCTCTGGCCATTCAGAAATGAATTTAAAAAAATCCTAACTTAAAAATACAGCTGCTCAAATAGCTACAAAATATAAACAGTTAACTTTAAGCCTTCTTGTGCAATGTATTTTTTTGTCTTGGATGAAATACTTGTTAAAAAAGATTATGATTCCAGAACTCGTAACTCATGTTCTTAATTAAAGTACAGTGCAATAGCAAACATCATGAAGGCAGATTGCTTTTGGAAACTTGCCAGACAAAGCTACACAAAAAAGGAGCAAACTAACTTTTAAAATAATACTCTAAAAGGGGAAATGTAGTAAACAAGCATTTCAAAGATTTACAAGGAGAGGGCGGGATTTTTCAACTTACATCAGAGAGCAAGCTAAAGGTTCCATTGGAAAACACTATTGCATTGTAGGATTTATCTCCCCAGCGTATAGTCGGGTCGCCTGTTAGCCCCAGCTTTGTAACCTAAAGCAGAAGTTACACATTGTGGATTTTCAAAAATACTGAGTACCATATCAACCTGTCAGCTAAACCAAACCTATATGAAGATAGTAGTCTTCCCTGAGACACCCGGCATTTTCATTCATTTGAAAATGAGACAATTACTGTAACTCACAGAATCACAGAACAACCAGGTTGGAAGGGACCCATCGGATCTTCTAGTCCAACCATTCCTATCTAACACTAAACCAAGTCCCTCAAGACCTCATCCACCCGTGTCTTAAACACCTCCAGGGAAGGTGACTCAACCACCTCCCTGGGCAGCCTGTTCCAATGCCCAATGACCCTTTCTGTGAAAAACCTCCTCCTAATCTCCAGCCTAAATCTACCCTGGCGGAGCTTGAGGCCATTCCCTCTCGTCCTGTCCCCTGTCACTTGGGAGAAGAGGCCAGCTCCCTCCTCTCCACAACCACCTTTCAGGTACTTGTAGAGAGTAAGGAGGTCTCCTCTCAGCCTCCTCTTCTCCAGGCTAAACAACCCCAGCTCTCTCAGCCGCTCCTCATAGGGTCTGTTCTCCAGCCCCTTCACCAGCCTCGTTGCTCTTCTCTGGGCTTGCTCCAGAGCCTCAACATCCTTCTTGTGGTAAGGGGCCCAGAACTGGACACAATATTCAAGGAGCGGTCTCACCAGTGCTGAATACAGAGGGAGAATCACTTCCCTGGACCTGCTGGTCACACCATTTCTGATCCAAGCCAGGATGCCATTGGCCTTCTTGGCCACCTGGGCACACTGCTGGCTCATGTTCAGTCGGCTGTCGACCAACACCCCCAGGTCCCTCTCCTCCTGGCAGTTTTCCAGCCAGGCTTCTCCCAGTCTGTAGCTCTGCATAGGGTTGTTGTGCCCCAAGTGCAGGACCCGGCATTTGGCCGTGTTAAACCTCATGCCGTTGGACATTGCCCAGCGGTCCAGCCTGTCCAGGTCCCCCTGCAAAGCCTCCCTACCCTCCAATACAATTTTACAATTCTAAGTTTTTAAATTAATAATCATAACAAGTTGATGACAGTTTCCGAGGACCCTGACGGCACAGAAGGCTAAAAGATTATGAAGATGGATTTCAGCCATTCCCACTTCCAATACCCTATTCAAATTCAAATTATTTAAGTAATCATGTGGATCAACAAGAAGCATTTTCTGCACATTTATCTGCTTAATTTTCTTTGTTCCAAAAGAGTAAGTGCTACTTCTTCACAGAAAGACATGCACATATGCAGAAGATATTTTTACATATACAAGATATGAATTATCAAAAAACCCATAGCTACCTCAGTGTAGTCTTCAGGAGTTGCATGGGGACTAGCATCATCCAGGCTGACTACAAACAAACTTCTCTGAATTTTTTCCAGAAGAGCCAAGTTCTTTGGATCAAGATCAATCAAATATTCACGTAACTAGAAAGCATAAAAGACAAAGCTAAGTGAAATTATTTATTTCCAGTAATCACAATGCTTTTCCAAGGAATCAACTGTTACCGTATTCCCACCTTCGCCCATACTGTCCTTTCGCTGCTTGTCAGTGCTGCCACTCCTGGTCCATCTGGTTCACTATGACATTTTTTCTGGATATATGCAAGTTGCCTTTAAAAAGAATTCAAAAACTGAAGTTAAAGAACATATGGAAAGAAGATTAAAAGTCACCCTTTTTAGCTCTCTTTTTTGCCACACTTAAATTTCAGTTTCACATTCACAAGTTAATGTTAATTTTCAGGAAGCACGAAACAGCTCCCTCAGACCCTAAGATGCAGCTGAACATCTGCTCTATTTTCAGTCACTAATGGTTGATTCAGTTGCGGCTACCAGGCCTTACAAACTTAAATGTAAATAATCACGCTCCTAAGTGTGATGTATGCACTTAATTTCAATTTCAATTTTAAACTACATTTAAGACTTCAGCTGTGCAGACCAGACTTTCCTGAGCAGCAGACATCTGCAATACTTCAATTTTGCAGCTACTATAGCAACTAATTAGACAGAAGGGGAAAACTTCCACTCAGGATAAACCTTGAAATTTACAACAGAAAAATAGCTATAGGACTGCTTAAACAGAGACAGAACTATGTAAGAATACTTCCCTTCCTATCTTTGCTTTGCACTTTATCTTTGAAGAGTCATTAACAAAGAACTAATTTTTAGTCTACAAATTCAGCTTTTCACATGTTGTGAAAAATAAACAAACAAACAAAACCCCCACAAATCAAAAAAATCATCACCACCCCTTAACAAAAACTAAACCAAAACCAACCTACCCTTTCTATAGATCATGGAAAGCTTTAGAAATTTTTGTCTGTATTCCAGGAATTCATTTATTGCTTGATCTAACAGCTACAACTACAGAAACTAAAAACAAATATATTGAAATATCATAAGTACTAAAGTACTCGACCTTCAAAACTAGCGTTTGTCTTGCCTAAGGAATTTGGCCATCCACCTTTTGCTGATTTTAACTATGAAAGTCTTCTGTTGTGTTCTATAAACAGCACTTTGGCAAATGCAGTGAATTACTCCTAGATGAAATGCATAACCTCTCTTCAGTAAGTAGATGGATATAGATCCCAAATTGGTCACAAAGGAATTATTCTGAAAGATCCTCTGTTTGTGACACAAGAGTTCAACCAACAGAGCAGAAAAACTTGTGGCCACAACTGTATTATCCCTTTGATAATACAGCACCTCTGCATGCTGCTGAGAGTTAAGAGAGGTACAGCATGAAAAAGCTTTAACTCATTGCCAGTTGCACTAGTACTGAAATTCACTATTTAAAGAACCAAATTCTTTTTCTCTTTTCCTTTGCAGCAGCTCAGGAATATGAAGAGCCACAATCATGGCTGATTGTCACAGATCTGGTGCAAAGAAAAGAAATGCAAGTGATGTGCTGCTGTATTACTCTGTAGCTAACAAAGTCAATCAGCGTACACTGTGATTTTGGACTCTGCTGCACTCATTAACAGGAACTCCAACCCCTCCATTCCTGAGAAAATTGACCACAAGTGTATTAGATTTGAATCAACACAACAGTGGCACTTCATCTTTGATAATGATTAGGTAGCACTGAGATAATTAACAGCGAGGATTGGTCCTGAGAGGAGTAATGTAAATTATAATCCTAATAACTCCATGTCAAGAACCTTTATACATAAACAATGTTTCCTGTTGAAACATATTCATTCAGCCCTCCTGCATGATGTTCTTTGGGTGTATTACAACAGCAGATGATCATCGTGCTTCATGGCAATATGCTATCCACTAATCAAGCATTTACTCAAATCTGAACCCTCAGCTAGAGGAGAAGCTGTGGCCTCTCTATACCAAATTCTTTGGGGTGAAGGGGATATAAAAAGAAAGATTCTTTTTGGTAGGTAGCTTAAAAAGGACAGCTCATTTGAAACAAGGTAGTTTGAAAACCTGAAAATCTCCGGAGGAGTCATCATATTGCCTTCATGTATAGTATCAAACGAAAACACTCGACCTCGACATAGGACTATTAAGTGAGTTGGGCATTCACCTTCAGTCTCTGAAATGAAACAAAAAATGAAATTCCAACCATGTGGACAGATAAAGGAAAAGCACTCAGCAAGTCGTATAGACCCATTTTTTGCCCAAAATGAGGCAGACTTCACAGTCAAAAACAAGAAAGAAGAAAAAAGAATAACTTTTTCAGTCAAATTGAATGATCTTACTGCAATTGAAGAAATTTTTACAACTGTCAGAAGATATACAGAACTACAGAAGTGTTATTTGGTACTTCAAGTCATTGTCATTACCAAATTTTATTTATATTATATCTTGTAGTTGGGCACACACTGCTGAAACAATTGTTGCCTGCTGAAAGTTATCTAGCAACATTTCTCTGTCCCATGAGGTTTTTATAAAGGGATGAATATAACACAGTAAACCTCTTCCTAAGACGCTTTGTAGGTGATCTAGTCCTTCAATCCTGTTTATGCAACCAGTTTCAGTTACACAGCTCAAGATCAGAGATGCACTACCACATCAATCAGGCCCAAACCATAATCTGCAAATCTATAAAAAGGGAGCACTGACACATCCATCTGGCCTCCATACAGAAACTCGCATAATACTAGCCCATACTATGTCAGGTACACTTGCATAGTTTTACCTTATTGAACCAATCTATCTGCAAATAAGACTAAATAAAGATGGATTCTGGTGAAACACAAGAAACATGGTTACAACTTTTGAAAAGTGAGTCACTGTGCTGTATCTCTTCTAGTTCAGTACTATGCCCTGGGGAAAAAAATAAATGTACAGCTCTTTACCCAGAACACGCGTCTACAGAAGTAAGCTATAAGGTTTTTAGATCTAACTTTATGGTCCTACTTTCTAAATCAGACAACACAATTCAATAATTACCTGATTAAAGACATACTAGAGTGGGGAATTTGTCATTCAATGTAAGCATTTCCTTCATAAATCACAAAATTAATTTCCAACATAACAAAAATCAGAAGGGATTACATCAAATTCTGTTACTTTATGTAGCAACTGTAGCTCCCTAAAACAATGAGTAGAATTGAGTTTGGAAGTTAACACACATAGAATTACATGTCTGAAATCTCACTAGTTGGTAGAGATCTACCCAATACATTTATGGCATCTAATGAACTCTTCACCTGTTCTCACTAAGACCTCTGCTGCAGGCTGAATAAATTGCTCTTCAGGTTCTACTGATCATGCTCAGTTAGCATGTAGTGTGGTGTTCAACTCCAAGCTGACATTACTTGTCAAAATTTAGGTGCCTTTCCCTGCAGTCTGGACGCTACTTCAAGTGTTTAGACTATGTCAGTTCCCTCAACAGCCAAAGGAGATAAACAATATCCCTCTCTAGAGGGTAATCTCTTTTGCCTGCCTTGGATACCTACATATTTTGATGGCCCAAATCCCTCTCTGGAGTTGTTCATATTTCTCCATGTATCACAGAGCACCAAGACAACTAACTGGACTAAAAATATTACCTGAGGACAGACAGTCTACATGGAAATAGGTATCACCTGCCACATACAACATGAAAAGTGATATAAGCAAGACTGTTTATTAAAGTTCTTGCCATATTTTAAGGAAGAAAAGGAACATGGATGACAAATTGCATTTCGACAGGACAGTAATTTTATTTATTAAGTGTGATTGAAATAGAACATTTAGTTTCCACCCTTTTAATGTTTCTTCTATGTTATGGTACTTAAACTGACTCTTCAACTGCAACACCAAGATAAAACCCTTGAAACTTGCGTTCAACTTTATATTTTCTTGTCATATCCTGTGGTATGGAGATTTCCTTATGTATCTCCTATGAAGCAAAGCAATACACCCTTCTTGAATTGCCAAGTCTTACAGAAAACCATGAACACCTAGAGTGACACTGCTAAACAACTCTGGAAACATCAGAATGCGTGTGGGAGGGGTGTTATGATTTCAGTTAGCTGAT
The DNA here is from genome assembly GCA_033558105.1 of Coccyzus lansbergi. Taxonomy (NCBI): domain Eukaryota; kingdom Metazoa; phylum Chordata; class Aves; order Cuculiformes; family Coccyzidae; genus Coccyzus; species Coccyzus lansbergi. Next base: position 4,757,684 of record JAUMJK010000306.1, read on the forward strand.
TACTAATATTACAGTATTTGCTAGTGGAGGATTAGTAAGAACATCACACTTCTACCCTAGCTCTTGATCCTGCACCCCAGAAAACTTTTGGGGGTTTAAGAGAATGGCTTTAAGAAGCACTATGGAGTACTTCAAGACTGAAAATAGAAGCAGTGGACCAAATCAAAAAATGGCACGATGAAAGGAAGTAAGTAAGAATTATCCCATCAGAATGCATTAGAGCACATTTGAGAAATGCATTCTGTGGAAAGAGTTACAATGCTGAAATTCTGTCTTGAAAATACACAGAATCAACCCACATTTGTAACACACAGAATTTGTACTTTTTTGATTCTTAATGTTGGCACACTTAAAGGCACTAGGCCAGTAACACAATTTGAAGCAGAGCTATCTTTTAATCTTATTTAGAAAGGACTAAGTATTGGACAAAGAGGGGCATTTGTAGATTAAATATCTTACTTGCTTCCTTATATAAGCTCTCAATAACAAGTTATCTGATTTAGTGCTTGGGGAAACAAGTATTTTAGGGTTAAAATGACCACTCCATTAACCCATTAATACAAAATCATCTCCTTGCATTAACCCATAATTTGCATTTGTTTACCAGTTTTAAAATAACTGCCGATAGAGTCTCTGTTAACTCCAGGAATTCTACAAGTGCAGAAGAACATTCGATATTGGTTCATATCCAGAACAGCATTCCCAGATCTCTGTACAGGCATCTTCTCTCTGTAGTAAACACACCAAAATTAAACCAGAGAGACAATAACTACACAATTAAATCAAAGTAAGACAAACCCATCTTTTACTGCACAGAATGCATATCAGCAAACAATAATACATTTTGTGACTAAATTACAGATAGACCATTCATATTTAGAATAAATTTTTTTTTCTTAAAGCCTTACATTCGTAATAGCTCCCACAATTTCAGGTTGTGCCATATATTCAGACATGCTCTTTCTATCTGAGTGCCCTCTTTTGGTGGCCAGTAGTGTTCAATAAAGGGAGCAGCGCCTCCCATATTACAGTATATTTGTGTTGATACGCGAAGATCAAGGTAAGCCACATTCAGCCACCAGTCCTCCAGCTGAAAATGAAAAATGTTTAGCATTAGAATTAAGCTTTGGATATTAATTATTTAATAATCACCTGATTGCTCAACTGCCTGGGTCGGTTTGGTTTTTTTACTATGCTTTTAAAAGAAAAATATTATGCATATTAGCTCCTATGTAAAAGACAGAAAGACAGTGGTTAAAAACTAACTGCTGGGGGTAAAATACATCTAGTTCTTCTATTTTCAAGCTTGAAATAAAATTCAATATTGTATAAGACTATTAAACTGTAAATTATGATGAGTTCTTCCCTGATACTCATCATCATAAACTCTTACAGATGTCAGTTGCAGTTGTTGCGATTATCAGACAGATTACTCCACAAGGAATGGAAGGAAAGGACATTTGTGTGAGAGAGGATCCGAGAAGAACATTTCATAATGTATTTTCTGAAAATTGTCGCTCTTGAGTGTGTCATGTTGAAATTTAAGAAGGCCTCATGAATTCCACATGGTGACAACTCCCTTTGTATCCCTTTCTTTGTTGAAAGGCCAAAATTCGGGAAAATTCTTTTGCTTTATTAGGGAAAGAAAGAGATAGAGACTAAATGCTAAATTCTACTTTCTCTTTTTTGGGAAGGGGCAGGGAAGCAAGGTGGAGAGAGAGGGAATGGGTGGTGGTCGAAGTGGAGACTGACAGACAAAGCATTCAGAAAAGCTGTTAAGGTAAATTAACAACTCAGTGAACCCTTAGTCACCCAACTTTGAATAAAACAAATCAAAGGTAAATGGCCAAGTGGCAGATAGAAGGAAGATCCTAGCCTCACAAAAAGCTAGATTGTTCTAAAGAATAAACTTTCTATCAGTTCGGTTATGCTTTCTTACATATCTAAATACGCACCCAATTCCTTCTTGTTTTAGCTCTTTCCAGTAACTTCTGATGCAACTCTTTCCCAATTCCATTTTCAAATTTTTTAACTATATCCTCAGTTCTTTTATATTCTTCTTGAGTTAGAAATGGTTTCACTGTAAAAAGGAAATGTTTTTATTTTAAAGACAACTGCATACAGAGATTTATTCCAGGCGCTTACAGGCAAAGCAGTGGATGACAATACTCAAAGCTTATTTTTCTAAAGCAAATATTTGAAGGGAAACACCTTCTAAAAATCGGTAAATATTTTCCAGTGTGTTCTAATAAAACACAAATACATACTGTTAAATAAATGCAGATGTTAGCAGATTAAGCAGTTCCTGAAAATCTGAAATACTTACCAGATAACTAAATCCAATATATTTAAAACTGTAACCGGAAATATTATGAAGTTCTGCAATTCCATCAGCTGCACAAGCCATAAGCTACCTGCCACTCTTTTCAGAGATCGTTCATGGTTTACAAGCACCTTGTCCATCAATTCTCATTCCCTGTCCCCATGTTATGCCTACCTTTGAATAACACTTAAGGCAACTATTTTTATATTTTAAAATACTTTTGGATTTCTCTCAGATCACATACCATACAAGCCAAAGTCCTCTGCACATATTTGCAAAATTAGTCATTATTTTCATCTAAAACCCTTCTTAAAGCTTTTTTACCATGTAATCTATGATCAGTTTCCATACAGGCATATCTCACAGTCTTCTTATCCTCACTCTGCGTATGAGGTATTTTCTGTTACCTTTATACCCTGTGCAAGTTGGTGGCAAACAGAAGGGGAGGGAGTGGGTGTTTCTGCTTGATTCAATGCCTACACAACGAGGTCAGATTAATTTTTTGAGGCTGCAATCCAACAATTTCTTGCCTGCCTTGCTAGTGCTAACCCTGCATTTGCTTACAGCTGCTAAGAAACAAGGAGGGATACTTGTTTAACTTTTAGTAATAGTGTATCTGTATCACTTCTAATCTAGCTTTTATAACAATGGAGATTCAGCTTGGCAAGCTCTCAAATACTTAACTATCCTTACAGAAGTAAAATCTTACTTTGTCACAATTGTGTCTTGCTGCAATTATAACTGCTTGCCTGCAACACCTACTTTTTTTCTTCTTCACAGATCTAGAGATTATCAAGTCCAACACCTCATCTCAGCAGGGTCAGCTACAGCAGACCACTTAGGACTGTGTTCAGTTTCAAACATCTCAAAGGATGGAGACTCTACAACCTCCCTGGCAGGAACCAGTTGCAGTCCTTAATCACTCTCAAAATAAGCTTTCTTATGCCTAAAAAGAATTTCTTGTATTGCACTTGTACTGTTACTGGATACCACTGTGATGTCTGGCTCAACCTCCTTAACTCCTTCCCATCAAACTTTTACACATATCACAAAGATCGTCCTTAGAGCCTTTTCTTCCCTGGTCGCAGCTCTCTAAATGTTTTCTTGTATGTCAGATAATCCAAGCCCTTAATCACCTTCATGGCCCTCCACTGGGCTCACCTCAGGATGCTCACATCTTGCTTGTACTGGGGAACCCAGAAACAGCCACAGCATTCAGATGTGACTTCCTCAGCACTGAGCAGAGGGGAAGGATCACTGCTCTTTACCTGCTGGCAACACTCCTTCTAGCAGAGCCTTGAAGACTGCTGGTCTACCTTTCTGCGAGTGCATATTGCTGACCCATGTTCAACTTCACATCCACCAGCACTTCAAAAGCTTTTCTGCAAAGCTGATTTCTAACCAGTGGGCCCCAGCTTCTGCTGATGTGGGGGGTTATTCCTCCCTGGGTGCATGATGGCATTTCCCATTGAACTTCATGAAGTTCCTGTCAGCTTGTTCCTCCAGCCTGGCAAGCTTCCACTGATGGCAGTACAACCGTCTGGAGCACCAGCCACTCCTTCCAGGTTTGTATCATTTGCAAATCCAGAGTGCACCCTGTGTCATCATCCAGGTCTTTAATGAAGATGCCAAACAATGCTGAACTCCTAGGGCACACCATCAGAGACTGGAATACGTGCTGTTGACCACAAACCTTTGAGCCTAGCAGATGAGACAGTTTTCAGTCCACCTGACTGTCCACTACCTAATCCATGCTTTATCAGTTCATCTGCAAGGAATTTTAAAAACAAATACGCAAACAAACACAAACAACCTTTTGATGTGCCAAAAGGCCTTGTTAAAGTCAATATAAACAATATCTACACGGAGCTTGAATTGTACCACCATCAGTTGTGAACACAGATAAAAAAAAATGAAATAGAGACAGATTTATCCACCTACACCATTTAGCAGTCTACAGTATCCACCCAGGAAACCTGGAGCTGAAAGTGTCCCCAGACTGAGAGCAGCCCAACACTCAGTCCTCTAAGTGACCTTACTACCACACAATATTGTAAGAGAGAGCGATTGCCCTCTCAACTTAAAAAACAGTTAAGTTATTGTCCTCTTCAAGTTAAAGTCATTACAGAACAACATACACATTCACACAAGATAGAAATTAAACAAAATTGCTGAGTTGCGGTCCCTATTTCAGGAGGGACCAAGACTGCTAGGGTACTGCAGCACATGATTATGAGACAAGGTTAAGAATTGAGGGGTTTTTTCAGCTTAAGAAGAGAATGCGAAGGGAAGACCTTGCTGCTCACTCTAACTTTTCTAATGGAAAAGCAAACTGAAGATAAAGCACAAGAATAGCACAAGAGAAAGTGGATTAGAGCTGAAATAAATGAAATTTCTGACAAGAAAAATGTGAAGGGTTTTTGTTGCTGTTGGTTTGGGTATTACTCCCTCTCCCATAATCATGAGAGTGATGAAACAGCACCACAAGCCATCCAGAAAGGCTGTGGAATCTTTACCCTAGCACATATACAAAATCCAGCTAAGCAAGCCTGAGCAACCTGCTGTAGTTGGACCAGGTTTGAGCAGGAAACTGGTCTAGATGAACCCTCCCAAACCCACATGGTTCTGTGATGACAGAGCCTCTTTCAATTTAAAATCTACCACGAAGGAGCAGAACTCATTTCTCACTAGAGACCTGTGAATCCTGTCACATTCTCCAGGTCCACAAACCTTGTCTTCCTTTCTACATAGATGAGCTCCATCCATAAAACAAGAACTACCCCATGAAAGAATTCTTCAGTTGCATAGTTGAGGAACACTCTGGAAGCTGGAGCTTTGGGTTTTCATACTCTTTGGCTAAGCGCACGCTCCTGAGCCTCAACCTCTGGAGTGAGCTAAAAGGCTAAATAACATGGCTACAGCCATTCTCTCTGCACAAGGCCTGCTTTCAAAACAAGATTAGTCATCCTGAATTCAAAGCACGGGCAGCTACTGCAAAGCCCTAAGAAGGTGCCTTATTTGGACATAGTCTGTCCAGCCCTTCTGGCTGACTGGCTTCAAACAGACAAGTGACTGATCAACAGGCACACTAACTAATGTTAAGTGCCCGGGATCCTCCTCCAACCAATAAAATACAAAGGAAAAAAAATCACAGCATCTATGAAGGGGCATTTGGAGCTTCCAAACTGATCTTCAGAAGATCATTTCTTTCATTCACAGACTAAACAAATGAAGAGTTTGAGCAATGAGAATCACTGAGCTAGCATCTAGAACAGGGCACTCCACATTCTAGCTTTAAGTGACTAGAACAAGGAAAGACTGTGGCAGAACAAACAATACTGGACTAAGTTTCCTCCAATCTCCAGTGAGACTAAAGGAGGTCAACAATGATGATTAAAGTTATAGAATTACTTATGAACAAGGAACAGTACACAGGAAGTAACTTCAGTATGGAAAAAAAAGGGACATGTCATAAGGTATTTATGGAATCACAAATCAGAAACAGAAAACAAGAGTAAACAAATTCACTGTCAGATTGTGTCACTCCATAAGAGCTATTTACAAACTTGGAAAGCCAACTGGGTTTACAAAACGATGTTCTAAAGGGCAATTCTGCTATTGCAGGTTCACTACTATGGCAGCACAACTTTAATCTGCATTACAACAAAAAGAAAACTTTCTGACATGCACACACACAACATTACTTCCCTAAAACTACCACTTCAATATTCTGTATCAGAATGTGATGACATAAGGAACAACAAAGAAAACTCATTACCATCTACCTGGCCATCTACACTCAGAACAAAAGGGAGCTCTGAGTGAACTTAAGGATTTCTGTTTTGGGAAGGGAAATTTTTGGTGTAATAGGCTTCTGCTGAGGATAGAATTCTAGGTCTGTTAGCATTCCTGTTTTACAGGTAAGATGGCAGGCACAAAGCAGATGTTCAAGGAAAAAAGCTCAGTGTCTCAGCATTCTCAAAATTATTAAAGAAACTGGAAACTAACCCCCAACATATCAAATCCTGATATGATAAAAAAAAAAATTAGTCAGTGTCTCTGCTTTATAAACGAAGCCAGACATGTGTGCATTGATGTTCTTTTGAAAACTTTGCTCTCCAAAGTAGGTCATAAAAGAAAAAGCATTTCAGGGGAGAAATTATGCAAAAATGCCCAGCAATGTTTTTCCCTACTGCTGGATATTTGGTAGAATTGGTGAGAAAGTATAAAGAACTCTGGGCAAACACAGCTATCATGCAAAACAAAATTTGTAGATGGAAAAAGAGCTTTCATTAGACCAGCTAATACAAGGTCTGACGCCACAAAAAAAACAAAAGGAAAAACCTGTGCATCAAATTTTTTATTTCACAAATTAAGAAAATAATTATGATCACCTTCACAACAGTTTCTTTCTAAGCTGACACACAGCTGCACACAATGCTGCCAAAATTCAAAGCAATTCCACAAATCACTGTCTGAGAAGCTGTTCAAGAAGTCTGTTAGTTTTGCTAACATTTTTGACAAAAAAAAAAAAAAAAAAAACAGGTTCCTTTGAGCACTGACTTGATCTTTGGGAAGAGGGAACAGCGTGGGTGTTCAGGCACAACAGTGCTATCAGCTAAAAACTGCCTCACAAACCATAGCAAAGAATATTACAGACATGCCTACAAAGGTGTCCTGCAACTTGGTCAGGGCAACTCCTGGTATCAATACAGGCTGGACAGAGAACGGATTGAGAACAACCCAGCCAAGGAGGACTTGGGGATACTGATGGATGAAAAGTTGAGCATGAGACAGCAATATGCACTCACAGCCCAGAAAGCCAAATGAATACCAGGCTGCACCAAGAGAAACATGGCCAGCAGGGTGAGGGAGGGGATTCTGCCCCTCTACTCCACTATATTGAGACCTCACCTGGAATATTGTGTCTAGGTCTGGAGCCCTCAGCACAAGGAAGACCTGTTGGAGTGGATCCAGAGGAAGGTCACAAAAAATGATTAGAGGGATAGAACACCTGTCCTGTGAGGAAAGGTTGAAAGAGTTAAGGTTGTTCAGCCTGGAGAAGAGAAGGCTCCATGGAGCCCTTCTGCACAAAATGTCCAGCATACAGCTAGAGAAGTGCATAATACGTTGGGTGAACAACAGGGAGACAGGTCTGGCTGAAGGAGTTATGGTAAATGGCATTACATCAGCCTAGCAGCCAGGGCTCAGATGATGATCAAAAGGACGGAACCCGCTCTGTAGAGGACAGGGCAAGAGAGTTGTTCAGCCTGGAGAACAGAAGGCTATGGGAAAACCTTCTTTTGGCCTTTCAGTACTCAAAGGGGGATTATAAGGAATATAGGGAGAGATTTTTAGCAGGGCCTGTTGTGATAATACAGGGAGTAGCAGCTTTAAACTAAGATGGTAGATTTAGACTACGCATAAGGAAGAAATTTTTTACAATAAGGGTGATGAAACACTGACAGGTTACCCAGAGTGGTGGTAGAAGCTCCATCCCAGAAACATTCAAGGTCAGGTTTGACAGGGCTTCAAGTAACCTGATCTAATTGAAGATGTCCCTACTCCTCACAGGGAGGTTGAGCCTTTAAAGATTCCTTTCAACCCAAACCACACTATGATTCTATACCATAGTTCTATGATTTTCTAACCAAGGGTAAGAAAACACCTATATCTGAACACATGTCCACTTGTACTGAGTAAAGTGATTGAGTTGTTCTAACCTGTCACAGTGAGACAAGGCTCGCATCCTATAACCATCTCGTTGTCCCTCCACTCCCACTCTTGGTTCCTGAGCTATAGGATTAATCTTAGATGGTTTTTTGTGTTGGACTTCACATCACTAAAAAACAAACACTAAACCTTAGAGGAAAGAAAAACCACAAAACAAAAAAAGATATCCCTCTCGCCCCATTCCCTTTCACACTGAACAAAGCCACATACAGATTAAATATAAACTTTTTCTCTGGTTGCTCTGGGCACTTAACTTACAATTTGAACTTGAAAAAGACTTTTAGCTCTCTAAACTTGTCTGGATCCCCCATCCCAAATATACCGGTTGATACAAGCCATCTCGACAAATCAATTTGCAAACATCTTCAGATTAGCCCCATTACAACATACACAGCACTATTCATAGAATCACAGATTCACTAGGTTGGAAAGGACCCACCAGATCATCGAGTCCAACCAATCCTTATCAAACACTAAACCATGCCCCTCAGTACCTCATCCATCCATCCCTTAAACACCTCCAGGGAAGGTGAGTCAACTACCTCCTTGGGCAGCCTGTTCCAGTGCCCAATGACCCTTTCCCTGTTTTTTTTTTCCTGATGTCCAGCCCGAACCTCCCCTGGCAGAGCTTGAGGCCATTCCCTCTTGTCCTCTCCCCTGTCACTAGGAAAAAGAGGCCAGCTCCCTCTTCACCACAACCTCCCTTCAGGTAGTTGTAGAGCAATGAGGTCTCCCCTCAGCCTTCTCTTCTCCAGGCTAAACAACCCCAGCTCTCTCAGCCATTCCTCGTAAGACTTGTTCTGCAGCCCCTTCACCAGCTTAGTTGCTCTTCTCTGGACTTGCTCCAGAGCCTCAACATCCTTCTTGTGGTGAGGGGCCCAGAACTGAACACAGGATTCAGGGAACAGTCTCACCAGTGCTGAGTACAGAGGGAGAATCACCTCCCTGGACCTGCCGGTTCAGGTATGTATATATATATATTAATAATAACATAATATATTAAGTCATTACCTGAATCAAGGTATTTACTTAAAGATTCCTCAAGAGGAGGCACGGGCAGGGAAGGCAGCGAGTCCTGGTACTGGAAGGTCCGCTCCTCGGAGGATGCGATCACCTGCTTCTCCATGGCGCAGCCCTGCGGCACAACGTTCACCGTCTATGAAAACCCCACCGAGACAGACGACGCTCCCCCCGCCCGCTCCCAGGGGCACAGACAGCGAGCCGGGAATAAACCGGGACGGAGGCCGCTGCCCTCCTCCCCGCGGAGGAGCCGCGGCCGCTCTCGCCCCGGGAGCAACCGCGGCTACTCCGCGGGGAGGAGGGAGCCGAACCCGGCGGAACAAGGGGAAGGGGATGAGGGGTCACCCGAGCCGAACCGTGCAGCAAACGATCCGATCCGTCCCCGCACCGGGACACCACCCACCCCGCTTCACCTCTGCCCTACTTCCAGGCGGACGGGCGGGGCAGCCCCGGCAGGGCGGGAGCGGCGGCTGCGCAGGAGCCGCGGGGCGGGGGAGGTGCTGGGTGGTCGGTAAAATATTGAAAAGGACAACAGACGTAGAAGAGAAGGCGGTAGTGTTTTTATTTTACTGTTCAGCGCTGAAAAGGATGCCCTTCTAAACGAGGGAGCCCGTTTTAGGGAAGCAGTGTGTATCTAGACCAATTTTAGAAACATGTAAGTCCTCAAAGACTTTTTTTTTTTTTTTTTTTTAAGGTTATCCAGCCGTGTTTGGAGATTCCCTTCGGGTTATCTCTTGACCTAAGACAACTACATAGAATCATAGAATCACTAGGTTGGAAAGGACCCACACTGGATCACTGAGTCCAACCATTCCCAGCAATCACTAAACCTTATAAACACCTCCAGGGAAGGTGATTCAACTGCCTCCTTGGGCAGTCTGTTCCAGTGCCCAATGACCCTTTCCCTGTTTTTTTTTCCTGATGTCCAGCCCGAACCTCCCCTGGCAGAGCTTGGGGCCATTCCCTCTTGTCCCCTGTCACTTGGGAGAAGCGCCCAGCAACCTCCTCTCCACAACTCCCTTTCAGGCAGTTATAGAGCAATGAGGTCTCCCCTCAGCCTTCTCTTCTCCAGGCTAAACAACCACAGCTCTCTCAGCCGTTCCTCGTAAGACTTGTTCTGCAGCCCCTTCACCAGCTTAGTTGCTCTTCTCTGGACTCACTCCAGAACTTCAACATCCTTCTTGTAGTGAGGGGCCCAGAACTGAACCCGGGATTCAAGGAGCAGTCTCACCAGTGCCGAGTACAGAGGGAGAAGAACCTCCCTGTATCTGCTGATCACACCATTTCTGATACAAGACAAGATGCCATTGACCATCTTATGAGACAATTGAGCACAACACCTCATGTTACTTATTCTTCTGGGTTATTGATTCATGTCTGGAGATTGTCTGCATATTATCTCTCAATACAACATGGGTTTATATTACAAAATAATAAAACATACAAAACAGCTGCAGAAAACCTATCAATTCTCACATTGAGCAAAGTCTTTGCCATGTGGTTAAGCAGAGCTGGTATGGAGAAAGAGGTGAGCAGGCCCACCCTGGCTCACTTGCCATGGTTAATGAGGTCTTTGCTTTCAGAGACGCCTGCCAGTGCTGCCCTTCAGCACACTGAGGAGGTCTCGGCCATCTGTGGGTGATGTGTGATGAAGAGCTATGGCTCAGCCCAGGGATGTCCCCCTTTCCTGCAGTCCTGGCTGCTCTGAAGAGCTCCCAAGACGTTCCTGGCAGCTCAGATAGATAGGTCTTGGAGCAGTAGAGGAGGCAATCTGGCATGACACAGCTATGGGGGCAGGAAAGGGAGGTGCACGTCAGGCTATCTGCATCATGCAAGGGTCACTACATGAGGACCAAGCTGAAGAAGTGGCCCGATGCCTGCCATCACTGCCTCCAGGCAGAGACTCTGGAACCTCTAGAGAGACCCTCTGTAACCCTGACCAGTCTGCAGACCCTATTACTCGCTTCCATCCCTGTAAGCGTCGAGATGTATTTGCTACTATCAGCCACAGCAAGTTTTTTTAAACGTTGCATTACAGTCTTTAGTTGTAGCTATGGGAATTGTTGTGACATTATTTAAGTTGGACCCTAGCCAAAAATTTTTATCCGCACATTTTAGATAACACTAAGACATTCTAATAGTCTGTTAAGACTGTAGAGATACAAAAGGGAGCAAAGCTACCATAGGTGCTGTGAAAGCAAAGTGAATAAAATAAACTGTTCATCCACTGAATTGCTACTTAATCCTACTCTTCTGCTGTTCCTAAACCCAAAGATTATTATCTAAATTGATATGTTTTCTAAGCAGGAAGATTAAAGAAATAAGATGGCATAACTAAGGGAATTGCCCAATGTGGTTGCCAAGCCACTCTCCATGATATCTGAAAAGTCATGGCAATCAGGAGAAGACCCTGGTGACTGGAAGAATGGTAATATTGTTTCAATTTTTAAAATGGGAGAAAAGATGACTACCGATCTGTCTGCCTCACTTCTGTGATTAGGAAGATCGTGGAGCAGACCTAGAAGCTATGGTCAAGCACATGGAGCACAGGGAGGTGATTAATGGCAGCCAGCATGGCTTCACCAAGGGTAAATCCTGTATAACCAACCTACTGCTTCTCTATGATGTGGTAACTGCAGCAGTGGACAGAGGTATACCAATGGATGTGATCTATCTACATTTCTGTAAAGCTTTTATCACGATCCCCCACAACATCCTTCTCTCTAAATTGGAGAGAGATGGATTTGATGGGTGGACTGTTCGGTGTATAAGAAACTGGTTGGATGGTCGTATTCAAAGAGTAGTGGTCAATGGCTTAAAGTCCAGATGGAGATCTGTGACTAGTGATGCCCCTCAGGGGTCCATACTAGGACCAGTGCTGTTTAATATCATCATCAACGATATAGACAGTGAGATCAAGTGCACCCTCAGCAAGTTTGCAGATGACAGCAAGCTGAGTGATATAGTTGCCACACCAGAAGCACAGGATGTCATTCAGAGGGATCTATACATGCTGAAGAAATGGGCCTGTGAGAATCTCATGAGGTTCAGCAGGGACAAGTGTAAGGTTCTACACTCGGGCTGGGGGCAGTCCCCGATTTCAATACATGATGGGGGATGATGTGATTGAGAGCTGCCCTGCAGAGAAAGGCTTGGGCTGCTGGTCAATGAGAAGCTCAACATGACACGGCAATGCATGCTCAGAGCCCAGAAGGCCAACCATATCCTGGGCTGCATCAAAAGAAGCACAGCCAGCAGGTTGAGGGAGGTGATTCTGCCTCTCTATTCATAGAATCATAGAATCACCAGGTTGGAAGAGACCCACCAGATCATCGAGTCCAACCACTCCTATCAAACACTAAATCATGTCCCTTAGCACCTCGTCCACCCGTGCCTTAAACACCTCAGGGAAGGTGAACAAACCACCTCCCTGGGCAGCAAGTTCCAATGCCCAATGACCCTTTCTGTGAAAAACTTCCTCCTAATGTCTAGCCCGAACCTCCTCTGGCAGAGCTTGAAGCCATTCCCTCTTGCCCTGTCCCCTGTCACTTGGGAGAATAGGCCAGCTCCCTCCTCTGCACAACCTCCTTTCAGGTAGTTATAGAGAGCAATGAGGTCTCCCCTCAGCCTCCTCTTCTCCAGGCTAAACAACCTCAGCTCTTTCAGCCATTCCTCATAGGACCTGTTCTGCAGTCCCTTCACCAGCTTAGTTGCTCTTCTCTGGACTCGCTCCAGAGCCTCAACATCCTTCTTATGGTGAGGGGCCCAGAACCGAACACAGGATTCAAGGAGTGGTCTCACCAGAGCTGAGTACAGAGTGAGAATCACCTCCCTGGATCTGCTAGTCACACTGTTTCTGATACAAACCAGGATGCCATTGGCCTTCTTGGCCACCTGGGCACACTGCTGGCTCATGTTCAGTCAACTGTCAACCAACACCACCAGGTCCTTCTCCTCCAGGCAGCTTTCTAGACAGACTTCTCCTAGTCTGTAGCTCTGCATAGGGTTGTTGTGCCCCAAGTATGGGAGCCGGCATTTGGCCTTGTTAAACCTAATCCCATTGGACTCAGCCCAGTGTTCCAGTCTGTTCAGATCCTTTTGCAGAGCCTCCCTACCCTCCAGCAGATCCACACTTCCACCCTGCTTAGTGTCATCCACCCTGCTTAGTGTCATCTGCAAACTTGCTAAGGGTACACTTAATGCCTTCATCCAGGTCATTGATGAAGACATTGAACAGGGCTGGACCTAGCACTGAGCCCTGGGGAACCCCACTTGTCACTGGCCTCCAGCTGGATTTAACACCATTTACCACCACTCTCTGGGCCTGGCCATCCAACCAGTTTTCCACCCAGGAGAGTGTGCACCTGTTGGAGCAAGAATCTAAAACCAAGAAGTTTTAAAATTTTATTATATACAGTAGTTTGAATTAGTTGCAAATCAAGAAAAGAAATTATTTAAATGTATGTAGTAGAAATTTTAAAACCTAGCAGGGTAGAAAGTTACGTAGTTACTTGGGAATGCTAACAAGGCCAGGAGCACAAAGGCTTATACAAGCTCAGTTTCTTTTTCAATAGTAAGTGATTGTTCTGTTGTAATGCTTCTCTTGTTTCTCACTGGTAACTTTTCTTTAGTAGGCCTTGAGTTGTTACTTTGTGATCTACTGAACTGCGAGCTAGAATACTCAAACAGCTGTTCCTCATAGAAAATGTAAGATTAATGTAACAAACTGATTGCTAGTAGCTAAAAGAAGATTGTTAAACCAACTTGCTAACAATGATCTATATTGAAACGCTTAGGATGTAAGAATCTGTTGTAAACTTCAAAGAACTGATAAAGCTTGTAGATGAAGTAATTGAAATATACATATGCATTAGGTAATAATGTAACCTGTTGAATGTACATTAGATTGCGAAACTTCAAGAGAATAAAATCTCGGTCAAGCGGAGACGAGGTGGGGGATTGATTTGGGAACTCATTCCCCGATCCCTGGGGGCCCCCCCAGTAAAGCACCAACATATAACCCTCACAAGAGTGTTATGTGTTTATTGTCATGCCGATTCTAACACACCTGTCCAGACCAGAGGCTGACAGTTTCCGTAGCAGAATGCTGTGAGAAACTGTGTCAAAGGCTTTGCTGAAATCCAGGAAGACCACATCCACAGCCTTTCCCTCATCCAGCAGCCAAATCACTTTGTCATAGAAACCGATCAGGTTAGTTTGGCAAGACCTGCCTTTTGTAAATATGTGTTGACTGGGCCTGATCACCTGGTTCTCTTTCATGTGTTTCATGATAGCACTCAAGATCACCTGTTCCGTGACTTTCACCAGCACTCCTCTCTTGTGAGACCTCATCTGGAGTACTGTGTCCAGTTCTGGAATCCTCAACATAAGAAGGATATGGAGCTGTTAGAATGGGTCCAGGGTAGGGCTACAAGGATGATCAGAGAGCTGGAGCACCTCCCATATGAGGACAGCCTGATAGAGTTGTGCTTGTTCAGCCTGGAGAAGAGAAGGCTCTAGGGTGAACTTAGTGTGACCTTCCAGTATCTGAAGGGTGAGGGACTATTCATAAAGGCTTGTAGTGACAGGATGAGGGGGAATGGGCATTAACTGGAGAGGGGCAAATTTAGGCCAGATATAAGGAGGAATTTCTTCACCACGAGAGCAGTGAGGCACTGGCACTGATTGCCCATGGAAGCTGTGGCTGCCCCATCCCTGGAGGTGTTCAAGGCCAGCTTGGATGGGGCCTGGTGGAAGGTGTCCCTGCCCATGGCAGGGGAGCTGGAATTGGATGATCTTTAAGGTCCCTTCCAACCCAAACACCTTCTATGTTTCCATGATAACAGAGATCACCTTGTTTCCTTTCTTCACTTTCTTCATGACTTTGGTATCAATTTTTAAATATTTTCTGGGAGATAACTTGCCATGCTTAGAGCAAAATGTCGGCATGGCTATACTGCAGTATCAGTCATAACTAAGGAGAACAGGACTTTGTTCCTTGACTTCTTTCCTCTTTTTTTCTGCAGCAGTGGCACCTTCTGGTTGCTTCCCTGTTACTACATGCCTTTGATGCCAGAATGGCTCCCCATTAACCGTCTAATTGTCTTTTCCTCTCTGGACCACAGAGTTCAGTCACAGTTTTCTATGTGCAGTTGTATGTAAAACAGTTACTTTTGGTTAGCACACAAAATATATCCTGATTTAATGACCTGCTAAATTAGTATTTAGCCTATAGAGTTTCTGCCAGTCAGACAGAAAAGGGTCAGCTTTTACTGCTCCTTGTGGAAGAAGTTTGATATTTCAATCTTCATCTCTTGTTTTTTCCCTTGGACAGAATCATAGAATAGTTTGGGTTGGAAGTGACCCTTAAAGGTCACCTAGTCCACCCCGATACAATAAGTCCTAAAAAAACTTGCAATGAATATTATGATACATGTTACAGATGTGCATTCTCTCTAACTGGGCACCTCTTTCTATGACCCTATTATTTTCTAAAAAGACCTGGGCAGCCTGTTCCAGTGCTTGATAACCATTTTGGTGATGGATTTTCCTGATGTCCATTCTGAACCTCCCCTGGTGCAGCATAAGAACATTTTCTCTCCTCCTATCACCTATCACTTGGGTGAAGAGACCAACACTCACCTTGCTACAACCTCCTTTCAGGTAGTTGTAGACAGTGCTAAGGTCTCGCTTCAGCCTGTTTTTCTCTAGGCTAAACAATCCCAGTTCCCTCAGCCACTCCTCGTAACACTTGTTCTCTAGCCTCCTCACCAGCTTCATTACCCCTTTCTGGACACACTCAATGTCTTTCTTGTAGTGAGGGGCCCAACACTGAACACACTGTTCAAGGTGTGGCCTCACCAGTACTGAGGACAGGGACACAATCACTTCCCTGGTCTTCCTGGCCACACTATTTCTGAAAGAAGCCAAGATGCCATTAGCCTTCTTGGCCGCATGATCACACTCCTGGCTGATGTTCAGTCAGGTGTCAATCAACACCCACAGGTCCTTCTCTGCCAGGCAGATTTCCAGCCACTCTTCCTCAAGCCTGTAGTGCTGCATGGAGTTGTTGTGTCCCAAGTGCAGGACGCTACACCTGGACTTGTTGAACCTCATCCCATTGGCCTCAGCCCATTGATCCAGCCTATTCAGACCCTTTTGCAGAATCTCCCTACCCTCAAGCAGATTGACACTTCCTCCCAGCTTAGTGTCATCCACAAATTTACTCAAGGTGCGTTCAATCCAGGCCACTGATAAAGATATTGAACAGAACTAGACACAGCACTGAGCCCTGGAGGACACCACTTGTGACCAGCCTCCAGCTGAATTTAGCTCCCTTTACTACAACTTTTTGGTTCTGGCCATCCATCCAGTTTTTTACCCTGTCCAGGACAGCGGAGGCCTGCAAGCATCTAGATATCTGAGAAGCTTCCCTGGTTCTGGACTGCTCAACTGACTGACACAATGATCTTGCAGTTACCAAAGATTCATTTCGTAGATTTCTAGGCTGTGTGCTATAGAACATTTTCATTTGAGAAATATCAAACCAGGTCTGGGCTGTTTCTTTACCTTTTACTTTATCTTTTCTGCAGGATGGGCTGTTGTGTGTGTCGCGATGTTTGTCCTAGTGGTGGTCCGTGCAAAAGCAATTTTGTTGCTGCTTGTGATTTCAGTTGTACTTTTCAATTAATATTTGCCCATCTACTGTAAAGTGATATCATGACAACAAATCATAGAATCGTTTAGGTTGGAAAAGACCTTTAAGATCATCAAGTCCAACTATGAACATAAATTTGCCAAGTTCACCACTAAACCACACCCCTAAGCACCACAAATAAAGCAAATGTAAAAGCTCATTAAGTGCTGAAAACATATGTCTCAAAAGCATGACTGAAAACTAATCTAAAGTTCCTTCAGTATAACAAACATCTGTGTCCATTTTGGATTCCACTGTACTAGAAGGATGTTGAAATACTGAAGTTAGTGTTACAGGGGTCCCTCTGATTATGAGTGAAGTGGGTACTGTAGCAGAAGAGTCTGAGAGATATGGTTTTGTCTTAGAAGAGTGCTAAATGAGGATTTTATTAATCATCATGCAGCATGCATGATGTCAAAGATATTTTAGAAATTCAACATTTTTTTTCTAATCATTCCTCACTTTCTCTAAACAGTGACAGGAAAAATGTTTTGAAAGGACTATAATGACAGCATGTCATATGTCCTTTCATATCCATACAAACTGCCATCACTTTATACTATGATTCCACATTTTACTACATGCAGTCCTTAAGAGCCTGCAAAGACGAAAACAGGGACTGTACCATTCTAATATAGCTTGCCTTTCTAATGCTGCCCTTGTGAAAGGATCTGTTTTACACAACTCTCAAACTTACTATTATTGAAATTAATGAATTTGCTATTGTTATTAACACTAACACTTACAGTAATTAAGTTACTGTGAAACCTCAGCTGAGATCAGAACCTTGTGAATTTCCGACCCAAGACATTTATGAATCAGATCAACTGGAGAGGCAACATCTGTGAATAAAGGAAGGGCTGGAAATGTAATTTCTCACAGGATTAAAAAAAACAGTAATAGAACGGCAAACACACTATATCAACTGTAAGAAGGATTAATTTAAATAGTCTATAACTTCTGCAGAATAGATTAAAAAACTTAATTAAAATTATTTTGCTGTTTCTAATTGAAATAGCTATAGTTCTTTTTCCCTCCCTTTCCCCATCTCTTCTGCAGTGTCCTCTGTAAGTCTTGCTGGAAGAGAATCTGATATTATGGAGCCTTTTGTAAAAGACATGAACACCTTTGTTGATGATATTGCAAGTGTTTTGTTAAAAGAACTGGAAATAAAACCATTTACATTTTTTTGGTCACAGGTAAAAACATAGACTTCTAGATACCCTAGTGAAGAAGCTTTATGTATGAACTCGAGGAATAGTTAGTTACTTGTCTTCACTTGCAGAAACTTTGGGAAAATACATTTCTGCAAGGTACTTTCTAAAGTCATTCTAAACCAAGCTATTGATCAAAAAGCCTCTATTTTTCCCTCAGGTACATGTCTTCTAAGAATGGCAATATTTCGTTTCTTTTTTTGCACTGATAAATTATAATTGGATTTACTGTTAATATTTGTGTTGGTGCTTGATCTGTATGAGTTCAAGGGGTGAACCATTCATAAAAAAACCAGATTTTTAAGATCTCTTAGTCCCAAGTATTCAAAATAACTGTTCTTGCTGCAATTAAAAAGACTACTAAAAGAGAGATTACAAAAAGATCTGATTTGTAAAACTAGACTGTATAGGAATATACTCCATGTCAATTTGTTATAGGCCCCCTAGTCCAACCAGGAGAACAAATCCTTGTGTTCTAGGCATCTAAAGAACAGCTAACTTCTTCTGTCCTAACTGCTGTCCACACTGAGTGTTAAACAATCATTCATGTACAGAGTAGTTAATGTTTCTTACCTTAGCAAAGACAAGGATCCTCTTGGATATGAGACCCATTTTGTTCATAGGAACATGACACTGATAGGGCCGTGAAACATTAGAACTTGAATATAGGTAAAAACCATAATTGTTTACCATAGGTGAGAAATTTTACTGCAGGTCAAAGCTCTCTTTTCCTAACTATTTGGACATTCTTTAAAATTTTAGACCTAATTGCAATGGGGTAAGGAGCTAAGAATCTTAGAGTAATTCCTCCTCCTGATATTCTGCACTATCTAATTCCTGAAGTTTGTTATATTTTGAAGAAGAAACAGAAAGCTTTTTCCTATGTGGAAGCAATCCCCAAATAGAGGAATCACATGGAAACTTTTATTACTACTTTTTATGTGCACAGTTTTGAGAAATCAGAAAAGAATATTCCCTTCTCTTGTGATATTACCTGCTTTCATGGGTCTGAAGATGAACCATATGATTCAGAAGGTACTTTGCTGAAATGCCTTTCTTCATACTTACACATTTTCCTGTTGTTTCAAAACAATTAATGAAGAGTTCTCTAGAGGACTTTATGTTCTTCTTAAATAAAGCAAATCAACAGAACAGTCTCAATGTATGAACCAAAACAGTTGATATGGGATATAAAAGAATTATTATATAATAACTTTGAAATAGTTACATAAAATTACCACAGTAGTTGACATGTCTGTGACACTAAATATCTTTTTCAGCCTGGCATAATCTAACAAGTGGAGATATTGCCTTTTACAAGCTTCTGGGAGATATTTTTTATCTGCTGGGATCCTCTAATGAAATTTTATTAAAAAAACACACCACAAGATGTACAGAAAATGCTGGTCTATGAGTATTTCCCTGCATTTTGATGACAGAAGGCATAAGATTAGTCCATAGTGCTTCACAGTAAGTCATTACTTCTGTACAATTGCATGCAGTTAAGCCTAAGAGTTGTTCTGTTCCTCCAGATCTTTATTGTGATCCTTTAAAAGGGGGAGGTTTTTTTGGTTTTTGAAAATAAACATTGCCTTTGGGTCTTAAAACTGAAAAAAACCTTCATCTTTTCCCTCTTCTCATCTTGCATGTGGACAAACCCTTCACTTCATTCCATGACCTCATTTGCAAAAAATGACAGCTATTTTATTTTACCTTTAGAGCCTCCCTGCGTGCTCCTCTAAACATAACTTAATACCCACAAAAATTCACAAATCTTACAGGAAGCTTAATTCATTAGGTTCAAATTTATTTCGAATAAGATACAATCTAAAAATGGAGTATGTATGTAAATACCATTTGAAGTCAAACAACTTATGATTTTACTGTCAGACTACACAATAAGGAGTTAGCATTACATTTTTCTCAACAGAGTTAGTTCATTAGCTACTGATGAGTTAGGTATTAGTGGGAATTATTTGATTATTCTAGATCCCATATTTTTCTACCATTGCTTTTGCTTTAGAGATATAGGCATTCATGGCATCCTCCTTTGATAAACCTGCAAAGGAAAGTAGGAGTTATTATCCTTTTGCATCTGTCATCCTATAAACGTAACTACATCACATAAATTTAATTGGTGCAACACCTTTTTTCAGGTTCCATGCTTCCCATTTGGCTTTGCCTTTCAAATCTAGCATTCCTGGACATTCTGCCAAAATAAATGCATACCTTTGATTATCATGCAGATTTACACAACATTTGCTTGATTTCATCAAGATGAGAGTGCATGTGAGGTATATATAGGAATAGGAATACCAATATTAATATCTCCAACAGTAGCCTGCTTGTAGAATCCATATAATTCCTTTAGTTCTTCATCAGTTGGTCTTGTTTTTAGTTTTTTTACATCTTCTGCAGCACTATCAAAGTCAGCCTGATGAGAGAAAAGTAAAAGTGTAATCTTTTCTCTCAAGAGATATGCTTAAAACATTAAGTATGGCATGCACAGTAGTGTCATTAGATACTCCCAATTACTCACTCAGCTTACACGGTAAGCCTAGGCACTTTCCTATGAAGGCAGCTTAATAAGCCCATAAGTTATCAGAAAGGGAACTACAGCTACTTAGCTGATAGGGTCAGACCTGCTACAATAAATAAACACTTTTTTTCCCCAACAGTTTTACCTCTAAACACTTGGATCCAGTACAGACTCTCTCATGTCAGGATATCTACAGATGCATTAATGCAAGCAGACTACACAATGAATGTAGTGTGTGTGTCTTTCATAGTCACTGGAGGTATGAAGGTGTTCATGGAACTTCACATTCCCAGTAGTAATCTCTGAATCCTTTTGGCCCTGACTGCATAGTGTTGACTTGAGTGGTGGAGCTCAAACACCCTCTGAGGGATACAGTGCCATAGGTGACCAGCAGTTGGCACGGAAATGAGCAGCGCTACTACCACAATCACCTTCAAAATCCACCTCTCAAACATGATGGAGCACAAGAGGGAAGTATAGATTTATTCCTTTCATCATCATTATGCATCCCACATTCACTATCAACCCAAAGCCATAGCTGTTATTCTCTCTATATACTAGGCCTCAGGCTAGACTTTAGCAGAGTTTGGAGTCCTGTTTCACACCCAGTACACTTCAAAGTGCTGGATTTCATACAGTGACCATAGACTCATGAGGTCACTGCACTACTATAAAGCAAAAAAAAATATAGGCACTTTAAAACACAATACGCTGGTTTCAGTAATTACTTTACCTTTTGATTTCAATCTGTGTTTGCAGAAGTACAGTATATCCTGCAAGATGTGCTACTATACATATACTTAATAGGTACAAAACCAGCCTATAGCTTTGTGCTAAAATCAGTGACATATTCAACAACGGTTTCAGTCTGAGTGCAGTGGCTCTTGTTTAAGTAACTGAGACGCTGACATTACCTCTGCAGTTTGTACTATGCTTCTTTAGACCACTTTTCCTTTGAGGGTGCACTCCTTCTTGCTGTCAATATAATTGATGAAGACATTAAACAGAACTGGTCCCAGTACAGACCCCTGAGGGACACCACTAGTCACAGATCTCCATCTGGACATCGAGCAGTTGACCACTACTCTTTGAATACGACCATCCAACCAGTTCCTTATCCACCCAACAGTCCATCCATCAAACCCATGTCTTTCCAATTTAGAGAAAAGGATGTTGTGGGGGACTGTGCCAAAGGCTTCACAGAAGTCCAAATAGATCACATCCATTGGTTTTCCCATGTCCACTGCTGTGGTTACCCCGTCAAAGAAAGCCACTAAGTTGGTCAAACAGGACTTGCCCTTGGTGAAGCCATGCTGGCTGCCACTAATCAACTCCCCATCCTCCATGCACTTTAGCATAGCTTCTAGGAGTATCTATTCCATGACCTTCCTAGGCACAGAGGTGAGGCTTACAGGTCAGTAATTACAGGGTCATCTTTCCTACCCTTTTAAAAAATTGTGACAATGTTACCATTCTTCTAGTCACCAGGGACTTCTGATTGCCACAACTTTTCAAATACCACAGAGAGTGGCTTGGCAACCACATCAGCCAATTCACTCAGGACTCTGGGATGCATCTCATCAGGTCCCATAGACTTACAATCAGATTCCTCAGGTGGTCACAAACCCAAACCTCCCTTGCAGTAAGGGGGGTCTCCATCCTGTTGTCCATTTTACCACACCAGAAAGACAGAGTGTCATCCAGAGGGATCTGGACAAGCTGGAGAATCTTGTGAGATTCAACAAGGCCAAGGTCCTACACCTGGATTAGGGCAATCCATGGTTTCAATACAGGATGGGGAATGATGTGATTGAGAGCAGCCTTGTAGAGAAGGAACAGGGGATGCTGATTGATGAGAAGCTTGACATGAGCCAGCAATGCATCCTTGCAGCCCATAAGGCCAACTTTATCCTGGGCTGCATCAAAAGAAATGTATCCAGCAGGTCAAGGGAGGTGATTTTGTCCCCCTGTTCCTCTCTTGTGAGACTCCACCTGGAGTATTGTGTCCAGTTCTGGCATCCTCAACTTAAGAAGGATATGGAACTGTTGGAGCGGGTCCAAAGGAGGGCCATAAAGATGATCAGATAGTTTGCTATGAGGACAGGCTGAGAGAGTTGGGGTTGATCAGCCTGGAGAAAAGAAGGCTCTGAGACAAGTACCTGAAGGGGGCCTAGAAGAAAGCTGATTCTGTAAGGCCTTTATGATACTGTCCCCCACAACAACCTTTTCTCTATATTGGAGAGACATAAATTTGGTGGGTGGTCTGTTTGGTGGATAAGGAATTGTTTGGATGGTCACCACCAGAGGGTAGTGGTCAAAGGCTCAATGTTCAGGTAGAGTTCAGTGACAAGTGGCGTGCCTCAGGAGTCTGTACTGGGACCAGTACTGTTTAATATTGTCATCACTGGAATAGACAGCAAGTTTGAGTGTATCATCAGCAAATTTGCAGATGACACCAGGCTGAGCAGTATGGCTGACACACCTGAGGAATGTAGGGACTGAGAGCAGCTCTGCCATAAGGGACTTGCAGGTACTGGTGGATGAAAAGCCAACAATGTGTGCTTGCAGCCCAGAAGGCCAATTGTATCCTGAGCTGCGTCAGAAGCAGTATGGCCAGCAGCTTGAGGGAGGTGATTTTACCCCTTGACTCCACTCTGGTTATACCTCACTTGGAGTACTGTGTCCAGCTCTGAAGCCCTCAGCAAAGGAAAGACATGCACCTGTTGAAGTGAGTCCAAAGGAGGGCCATGAAGATGATAAGAATGCTGGAACATCACTCCTACAAGGAAAGGCTGAGCAAGCTGGGGTTGTTCAGCCTGGAGAAAAGAAGGCTCTGGGAAGACCTTTCAATACTTAAAGGAGGCTTATGAGAATGATGAGGACAAACCATTTATCAGGTCCTGTAGCACTGGGACAAGGTGTAGTAGTTTTAAACTAAAAGAGGGTGGATTTAGATTAGATATAGGAAAGATTTTTTTTATCATGAGGATGGTAAAGCACTGGAACAGGTTTCCCAGAGTGGTTGTAGAGGCCCATACTTGTATAAAAGGAATGTATATTTGCTTAAAAAAATAAATGTGGTAGTCTACCACCCTTAAGATTTCTTTTATAGGTCAAAATTTTATTAAAATAAATATTTCATTCTTAACCAAACACTGGTAATGGGACATTCTTGACTATACCTCTCACTGACATCATAGACATCTGTTAAAGTTGTCCGTACACACAGGAACAAAAGCAGCATTCATGCTCTATTAACAGTAAGATTAGGAAGTGGTATTTCTAATAAAACATAACTGAGTTGCCACAATTGATTAAAGTTTAAATAAGTTTCATCTTCATCATTTTACTGTGGCCACTATTGTACATGACCCTCTGCCAGCACTGACATATGAGGACAATTCAAGTTAGTGGAAATTTTCCACATGCCTTTAATTGTTTTCTGATCTAAGCCTCACAGTAAAACTGAACTAAAAGCACAGTGAGACTTGTACAAGACAAAAGTTAACTCAAAAAATAAATTAATAAGGAAACCCTTAAGTTAATAAGCTTCTTATTTTCATATACTTTTATTCTATTTGGTCTACAGGCAAGTATCACAAGATACTGCTTTAAAAATATGCAAATGCATACCTTACACAGGAAGAAATATGTAGAAATGAAATTTAAACACAAAGCATTGCTTTCATCATCTCTCTCTAGCCAGTCAGTGTGCACAGACTGTTGCTTAGGATTTGCTTGCTTACACAACGTGCTTAGGAGCAGGCCATAAAAATATAATTTCCTTTTAATCATGTGACAATAACATTCTCTCTAACTCCTCAGACTGATGTATGTCTGTATGTGTATGTTTGTGACTGTATTTATACTTATGCTTTTAAAGATAAATGCACAAATCATCAGACTATTATCACATACTCTCTTTCTGCAGAGGAAGGAGTTTGAATGTATTCTTCATTTGCAGCAAAATATTTTACCAGTCTGCAAAATGTATAAAGCTTTTACAGCCTCCCCGATGAAAACATTTATACACTTTGTCCTCATTCCTATACAGCTTGATTCAATTAATTTTTATGGATATGGATGGTAGCTGTCAACTAAAGCCATAGTGGACAGAAAATCTCTATAGTACCTAAGGCAGAACGTGCAGCATATCATGACGTTTCAATCACTGATTTTTATGTGAAAGTGTAACTGTAAACAGTAACAGAATGGCTTCATCATACTGCATGCAGGTCTTTCTAATAGTGATTTACAGCTCATTGCTTAACATCAGTCTAATACATTTATTTTCTAGAGTGAAATCAAGGCAGAAAAAAACCAACCTATAATTTCAGCGATCACTGATTAAACAAAGGTGGTATTATGTCTGGGATTTGGTAGTTCTGACCCACTGAAGAAACAGGATTCTTCCTCCTAGCCATAAAATGTCACAATGAAACCTCTGTGCCATTGGACACAATTGCAGCTCAGAAGAAAACTGCTGAGCTACTGGCAATACACTCCCTGCATCTAGGTCAGCGCATTATGCTGCTCCCTCTTTTCAAAACACATGCACTAACCAAGCTGAGACAGCCATTATAATGAGAATGGGATAAAAGGGCTTGCAAATCTTGAAGTGAAGGGGATAACAGAAAGCCGAATAAAGAAAACCAGCCTAACCCATGAGGGTATGGGCAAGACAAGGAAAGTATTCATAGTTTGCCACAAAAGTAGGAGAATAAAAGCCAGCAATGAAGATAATTTCTTCAAGAACTATTTAAATCTATAACCAGAGAGAAGGTGGAATTAATCTTTCTATAGCTAGAAGGTAGAAAGTAGAAGCTTTCCTACTGAAACACAAGTCCATCAAAATGTACCATTCCAAAGATGCACACACCCTAAAAAAACATGCACAACTCCCTTAAAAATTATTCATGCTTCCCAAATGCACACATGTCACTGCTTCAGTGTCAGAAGTTTCCCTCTTCCTTTTATAACTCCAAGTAATTAGCTAGATACTAAAAAAATAACTATCTACCTACCTTTCAGTGTATAATTCAGCCCTAGCAAACTCAGACACACATGTAAAGAAAAATAATTCACCCATGCTCTAAACAGGAAAGGCTCCAAAAAAGCACCTATGAATAGTTCAAAATTAGCAGCACGTCTCTCATCCTCCACTTGCAAAAAGTAATGCATTATTTAACCTCCAAAGGCTTAGGCAAATTTCCCATGCCACAAGGTAGCCTTGATTTTGCAGAAATAATCCTTATGCTGACGAAATACTACTATCTCCCAACAGAGCATTGCACAGATTGACAGTGCACCCCTGCCTCTCCTCTCCTTGCATCTCTGTCTCACTAGATGCAGTATTGCTTACCTGGAGAGTCATGATGCTCCAAGGACACGCAGGGAATGGCCTCACTCCTTCTCCGGCGAGAACACAGCACTTCTGCCTCTGCTCCTGGGACGTGAGCGCGGCGACTGCGCTCCGCAGAGCGCGTTGGGCTGGGTACCAATGACCTCAGCTTATCCGCCACAGCGAAGTCAGGCTGGGAGAGGATATGGGGGCTCACTCCTGCTGTGTATCGGTGCTAGCAGGGACAGCACAGCAGCTACAAATGCCGGGGACAGGACGGTGGGGGCATGCTTAATTAAGCCCACACTAGTTTCTCCAGAAAGCCTAAAGCTCATTTCCACACCCCTGAGGATTAGGCTGCCAGCCTGAGAACAGAGACATTAAGATTTCCAAGCCATTTCTTTGGAAAAGGAATTTCTTGATCGATTCAAACCACAACCAGCTCAGTTATTGCTAGTGTTGCCTCTGCTGCAGCCCCTGCCCATGCCCAGCCCTGCCTAGGACCTCACATCCTCCAGCTGCAAATCTGAAAACACACACGTAATCCCGGGGACACCACACACAAGCAGTTCTACACACACAATATCTTTAGAATGCTGTTTTTCAGTTTGCTTCACTAAAAAAAAAAAAAAAAAAAAAAAATTAATTGATAAACTAGCCTATAATTGTAACCATTAAAGGGAAATAATTCATCTCTGCCTACCTATGATATCAATTCATAAATTATTTTTATTATTTGCACCTCTACACATTTATATTAATCATTCCTTGAGCACGGTTTAATCACAATGTGATACACTTTAGCATTTTTAAATCCACTAACTTCCATAAACCCATGTAAAAGGAGTGTGTCCCTTAACTTAAGTCCTGGTTAAATTCAGAGAGGAAAATAACAGGAACATAAATTAAGTCAATTTCAGCAAATAATGAGAGATTTTAAAAATTTTGAAAATAAGTCTATCAACTCTTATCTCCAACACAACTAAACAATGATGTCATTGTTTTCTCTGGGGAAGCTCTGCTCTCTCAGATATGAGAGGTGGTTGCAACTATGTTTTGCACTAAAGTGAATGCAGAAACTGAAGGTGTTTGTACAGATTTGTTAGTTAATGGCTCAGGGCAGGCTGTGGAAAACTCCAAACATAACCAGTTCACACCTGGCATCACATTGCTAGTTCCCGAATGAGATGCAGGCACACAATACAGTGCATATTAAATGGCAGTGACAGATGACCCTATTGCAGTGTGGTCTCTGTGAAGTGCCTGTTGGCTTGACTTGGCCATGATTTCCTAAGATAGAATCATAGAATTGTTAAGGTTGGAAAAGACCTCTAAGCTCATCCAGTCCAGTTGTCACCCCAGCACCACTATGCCTACTAAACCATGCTCCAAAGCACCACATTGACATGTTTTTTTTAACACCCTCAGGGATGGTGACTCCACCACTTCCCTGGGCAGGCTGTTCCAACGTTTGACAACCCTTCCAATAAAGATTTTTCCCCTAATATCCAGTCTAAACCTCCTCTGGCACAACTTGAGGTAATTTCCTCTTGTCCTATCGCTTGTTGCTTGGGATAAGAGACCAACACCCACCTTGCTACAGCATCCTTTCAGGGAGTTGTAGAGCATGATAGGGTTGTCTCTCAGCTTCCTCTTTCTCCAGATGTCATACACAAAGCAGATCTACTCGCACCTATAAAACCATTCATGGCAGCATTCAAATGAAGAAAAGCTGGTGCTGAGCCCATGGCAGGACTGCCAAGTGCAGCTTCCAGTGCCAGCTCTGCTGTGCTGCCTCCCTGCAGTAGGCATGGAGCTCTGCACCCAGCACAGCCTAGGGCAGCACTAGGTGGCTCCCAGGCTGGGCTCCAGCAACTCTGCTCTGTGCCCACTGCCTGAATCTTGGCATGTATCAGAAACAGTGTGGCCAGCAGGACGAAGGAAGTGATTGTGCCCCTGTATTTGGCACTGGAGAGGCTGCATCTCAAAAACTGTGCTCAGTTTTGGGCCCCTCACTACAGGAAAGACATTGAGGTCCTGGAGTGTGTCCAGAGAAGGGTAACAAAGCAGGAGAAGGGGCTGGAGAACAAGTCTTATGAGGAGCAGCTAGGGAACTGGGGTTGTTTAACCTAGAGAAACGGAGGCTGTGAGGAGTCCTTATCACTGTCTACTACTACCTGAAAGGATGCTGTACAGAAGAGGGTGTTGGCCTC
Source organism: Coccyzus lansbergi (assembly GCA_033558105.1). Lineage (NCBI taxonomy): Eukaryota > Metazoa > Chordata > Aves > Cuculiformes > Coccyzidae > Coccyzus > Coccyzus lansbergi. The sequence goes on from JAUMJK010000306.1 coordinate 4,785,763, forward strand.
TTTGCCCAAGTGACAAGCGATAGGATGAGAGGGAGTGGCTTTAAGCTGTGCGTGGGGAGGTTCAGATCCATAAAATCATGGTATAGGTTGGGTTGGAAGGGACCTTAAATATCATCCAGTTCCAGCCCCTGCCATGGGCAGGGACACCTCCCATCAGACCAGGCTGCCCGAGGCCCCATCCAACCTGGCCTTGAACACCTAGAGGGATGGGGCAGTCACAGTTTTCCTGGGTAACCTGTGCCAGTGCCTCACCACTCTCATCGTAAAAAAATCTTCCTTACGTCAAGCCTAAGCCTGCCCCTCTCCAGTTTATACCCGTTGCCCCTCATCCCATCACTACAGCCCTTTGTGAACAGTCCCTCTCCAGCTTTCTTGTAACCCCTTCAGGTACTGGAAGGTCTCTATAAGGCGAGCCCTCTCTTCTTCAGGCTGACCAAGCCCAGCTCTCTCAGCCTGTCCTTGTATGGGAGGTGCTCCAGTCCTCTGATCATGCTGGTAGCCCTCCTCTGGACCCATGGATGGGACATTAGGAAAAGCTTCTTTAGTGAGAAGGCTACCAGGCTGTGGCAGAGGCTTCCCAAGGAGGAGTTGGAGCCCGGGCTCCTGGAGGTGTTTAGCACACGAGTACTCAAAGAGACGCTATACCACCCGCTCTAAACACATAGCCCTTTTCCCCGCCTAGCCCCACTGTGATTTCCCAGCGCGCCCCGCGCGGAGACGGCCCGGCGAGGGGGCGGGGCTTCGGCCGCACTGGAGGGCGCGGAGGCGTCGGCGACGTGAGGAGGGCGGCCGGGTCCGGTTGGCCGGATCCGGTTCCGGTTCGTCGGGTCCGGTTCGTCGGGTCCGCTTCATCCCGCGCCTCCCTCCGCGGGGAGCGAGAGGTCGGGGCAGCAGGGACGGGACAGGACGGGACGGGGCGAGGGGAGGTTTGCTTCGTGGCTTTGTTTCCCGTTCCTGCGGGGTCAGGGGAGGGGCTCGTTGCCAGGGAGTGCTGGGACAGGACGGGGGAGGCGGTTTTCAGCTGAAAGGGGAGATTCAGCTTAGACAGTGTGATGGAATGTTTCACTGCGCTGGCGGGATGGCACCGAGCCGGTTGCCCAGAGAAGCCGTGGCTGCCCCGTCCTGGGAGGTGTCGGAGGCCGCGTTGGATGGGGCTTTGATGGGAATTGTGGACGAGGTTCCCTAATCCAGAGGGAAGTGTCCCTGCCCGTGGCAGGGGGGTGGAACTGGTGCTTTAAGGTCCCTTCTGACCCAAAAAATTTTGTGGTTCCATGATTCCATGCTGGTTTTCCTCAGTAGCGCCCATCTTGAATCATAGAATCACTAGGTTGTAAAAGACCTCTTGGATCATCGAGTCCAGCCATTCGTATCTGCCACTAAACGTGGCCCTGAGCGCATCGCCCACCCATCTTTTAAACACCTCCAGGGAAGGTGACTGAACCACCTCCTTGGGCAGCGTGTTCCGGCACGCAGTGACCCTTTCTGTGAATTTTTTTTTCCTGATGTCCAGCCTGAACCTCCCCTGGTGGAGCTTGTGGCCATTCCCTCTTGTCCTGTCCCCTGTCCCTTGGGAGAAGAGGCCAGCTCCCTCCTCTCCACAACCTCCTTTCAGGTAGTTATAGAGAGCAATGAGGTCTCCCCTCAGCCTCCTCCAGGCTAAACAACCTCAGCTCCCTCAGCCCTCGGTAAAAAAAGAAAAACGCAGTTATTTAGCTGTGAACCCCTATGCGTGCCTCCTCTCCTGTACACGTCTGCTGCTGGCTTCGCTTGATACCCCCTGCAAAAGGTTTTTGGATCATCCCTAATGGAAAGCTTCAAAAAATGATAACCCAGAACACTCCTTTTTTTTAAACCTGTCATAAGCTTCCATTTCTAACTCAGCCACACCGAAGATATCTTGCTTCCGGTGGTTGCTTCCACCTTTTGGTTGTTACCACTGTGACACCAAGCAAAAGAGATTAGATAAGTGCATGCTCCATAAAGGACTAATAAAACAAGCTGGCCAATCTTCCCTCCCTGATGCAACCATTCTAGGTGCTTGGATGATGAGCAGGGTGGCAGCCCAGGCCTCCCCAGTTCCCAGGGTCAGAGGTAAATAACTGAGCTGGACAGACCATTGCCTGGCTGGCTATGTGGGGCACTTCATTAGTATTTTGAATACTTAGTTTTACTGTTCCCCGAAAGCTGCTTCTGTGGTTCTGACTCTCATTGTGGATAACAACCCTATTTGATGCTTCTCCTCTGCTGGCTCCAGACAAGAGTTTAATAGAGGGGAAAATCTGTCCAGATAAATGTTGCTTTATGGCAGTATATATACTGTTGGGGAAATTTCAGTGAAGACAGGGTTTGTTGGGTTTTTGGGGTTTTTTATATCAAGGTAGATTACTACTAGTACATGGAGAACAGATGAGCCTAAATTGGTATTTTATAGAATCATAGAATCACCAGGTTGGAAAATACTCACTGGATCATCGAGTCCAACTATTCCCATCAAACACTAAACCATGCCCCTCAGGACCTCATCCACCTGTCCCTTGAACACCTTCAGGGAAGGTGACTCAACCACCAACCTGGGCAGCCTCTGCCACTGCCCAGTGACACTTTCTGTGAAAAACTTTTTCCTAATGTCTAGCCTAAATCTCCCCTGGTGGAGCTTGAGGGCATTCTCTCTCGTCCTGTTCCCTGTCCCTTGGGAAAAGAGTCCAGCTCCCTCCTCTCCATAACCACTTTTCAGGTAGTTGTAGCTAGCAATGAGGTCTTCCCTCTGTCTCCTCCCCTTTTGCAAGTATCTAAAAGCTGCCACGCCAGAGGTGTATACAAATGCTATCTATATACCTGCTTTTGTAACTGGGAGATCTAGGAGGGGGCCATGTCATACTTCTCCTGACTTGAAACCTCATTCTGTAAGCTTGATTGTGCAACACTGAAGACATTACATTTAGCAAGGAAGTGGTAAATAATAGCCCAGGCAGGAATTTGGGGACTTAGGAGTTAATAGGGCCTGTAATCATGCATGCATTCATGTCTTCACTCTTAGTCTGGACTAGAGCAATCGCAGCTGGAGCAATTATATTTTCTCTGCTCCTGTTTAATTTTCTCACACCAGAGTAAAAGGGTCCTCCTGAAGGCCTGTAGAAGAGGGCCTGCCTTCACTGAAAGCATAAAGCAATAGACCCTGCTGATTTTTACCATATCTTCTAAATGCAGGCAAATACAAGACATGGATAAAAGAATTAAAATGCAAATTAAAGCTTAAAAAATGCAAAACAATTTCAGGAACTCAGAGCTTTTTTTGTTGTCATTGTGCTTTTTCCTCCCATACATAACACTCCTAAAATGCAGCTGCGCAACAGTGAAAACTGAGTGGTTTTCCAACTTATGGTCCCAGGACAGGGTCAGGGGTGTGTGGTTTTGTCTTTTTTTAATCTCCTAATACCTCCAGCTGCTTTCTTTCAGCTCCAGTAGTGTCTCTTGTCACTGCTGTTACTTTGCCGCCCAGTCTGCTAGGTTTTTTTAATTATTTACGGAAAAAAGAAGCAGCACAGCCTGCGTGTGCTTTGTAGAGGATTCATTAAAGATTAACACTGAGCTAATGTGAAGAGGGTGAATTGCCAGTATGACTTTGAGATGTGAAGTTTCTCTCCTGTGTTTCCAGAAGCAGCTTGTAGTAGTGATATCCACAGCAAACAGTACAGTATTTGAACTAATGCTTACTTCATCTCTCTCTTCCCTTCACAGCTGGGGTGGCAAAACACAGAAGAACCTCAGGATGTCTGTCATTCAGCCAGGGACAGCAACACTTCGTAAAGCAAAGAAAATCACTGTGAAAACATGTTTAGATAACCCCTTTGATTTTCAGTGGAAAACCATAGAGGGAGAAGATATGCATTTTATACTACAGACTTTGGAAGAAAGGATTAAGCATGTTGGGCTTAAAAAGATTGAGACCCCAAGGAAGAAAAAATGTTCCCCTAGAAAAGTACAAAGGGAAAGCAAGTGTGATGCTAGCACCAGCAAACTCCTTAAAGAAGAGGAAGCAGAAGGCCAACGACAAACCCCAGGATGGACTGACATAAGCATCAGAAGGCAGCTTTCTATTGGAGTTAATGAAGTTACAAAAGCATTGGAAAAAAATGAACTGCTGCTCTTGCTGGTGTGCAAATCTGCAAAACCTGCCATGATCACATCACACCTCATTCAGCTCAGTGCCAGTCGTGCCACACCAGCAGGCCAGGTTCCCCGTCTTAGTGAAACAGTTGCACCGCTTCTTGGCTTAACATCCATTTTAGCACTAGGCTTTAAAAAGCAGTCTGATAAGTTTACTGAAGCGATAGAAGCAATAATTCCAAAGATACCAGCTTTGGAAGTGCCATGGTTTCAGTACAGAACTGAAGAATCCGTGGCTTATGCACATACAGATTCTTCAGAAAATCACAAACCTGAGCAGCTTGCAGAGGCCCCGGGGGATGAGCTCACAAGCCAGAAGAGGAAGCGTACAGAAAGCAATCAGCTCAATCTTTCAAATGTAATTTTGCGGCCTTTGAAAATCAAGAAACTTGTTCCAAATCCAAATAAGATAAAGAAACCACCTCGTAAAAAGAAAAAAGCTTTTTCAGCATAATCGACTTCAGTGTGTTTTTTCATAGTAAGCCTTTTTTTTTTCAATGGACTACAGCTTCAACTGAACTGTTTAGTTAGGCTTTACAGTGTAAAGCACTGGAATACAAGGTGAACACGTTGCATTCATTTGAGGCACTCTCTGCTTTAATAAAGAATATTGCTCAAACTTGGGTGTGAGTCTTTCGCTGGGGTGAATATTTCATTTGCAGTTGGAGATCACAGAGTTAAAATTAGTGATGAGTATGCCAAAGATAAGTTCATCTTTGGACTTAATGAAAAACACTGCGTTAACTTTGTGTTTTTATAGATGAACATGCTTCAAAGAAAGATTTGAGATATGTATAATTATTCAAACAAATCAATACCAAAAGTGAAAGTTTATTTAAACAAAGTTCCATGCCGGTATAACCCTTAAAGCTGCTTCAATGCTTGTTTCAAGTAAACAGCCATAACAGCACAGGCAAATGTCCCTTTTGACCTTTCATAGTTTACTCTGCTGAACAATTAACTTGTTTTGGTCAAGAATGTACACAAACTGCGGTTACATCCAATGCCTGGTGTCAGATACACTGAAGGAAAAACTTCACTTTCCAAAAGAGAACAAAACCAAATTGCTACAGCTGCATTTTGGGGGAAAAAACCCCAACAAAACCAAATAAAACTATGCCAACCATTAACACACATCCCATGAGGAAAATGTAAACTAACTCAGTTTGATGTATAAATGGAGTCTATTTCCCAGGAAGCTGAGAGGAGGTGTATGCTGTTGTACATAAAGCAGATGACAGCTATAACCGCTATAGGACTGCAAACACACCACGTCCTAACTTCAGAGCTTTACTGAGGACTGGACAGTTTCCTAGTGAGACAGTTGTGCTGCAGGAAGATAAGGGAGTAGTGCTGCAATACAGCAAAATCCACAGGCTAGGCATTTACTTGGCACTTTATTTTAAGCAAAAGCCATTTTTGTACTTTAAAAGAAAGCATAAAATACTTAAGTTACTTTGTTGTTCCTTAAAGATGGAACTTAAATGATGTAGTTTCAGGGCTTTGCTAATTCAGATTTCCCATGCCCTTAAGTAGCTAATCTGTATTTTGGATTTATTTAAAGATGATTTTAGTTCATAATACGAAGTACAAAGCAGCAGTGATTCTGTAATCACAGTGGTCCCTAAAGTTTAAAGAGAAGGCATTTAATGAAAAAATGTTTGCCCACTCTGGCTGAGGCCAAGACGAGGTGAGGGCTTTTTGCCTTGCTTCATAGTTTTTCATACACATGCTTGGTTTTGCCTTTTTTGATGCATAAAACTTTGAAGGCATGGTAGCACTGCTGTATTTAATTCCCATGCTGACTAACTAGCATTAAATCTCAGCCTTTAAAAAGAGCATGAGTATTAGCTTTGGTAAATAACGTAAGCGCAACAAGCACCTTTTGAGCACTTCACTGCCTGCACAGGTCTATGGCTCTCTTCAGGGATTTGTTTCTACATGGATAGATTACTCTGGGAAAGAAACTGTAGATGCTTCAGAAGACTGGTGGGAAAGGTGGTGGAGTGAGACTTAAGTTTCTCAGTCTTTGTAAAACCATCTGTTTGGTTTTGAGGCGTCTCACCTGGAAGCCATTGATGGCAAACCTAACGCACAGACATTTTCAACTTTGGAAACAGCTGCTGTTGAGCTTGCTGACAGGCACACCCACACAGGTAAGAATCTGCTTTGGAAGGGAGAATGAGTTGCCACAATTTCCACCTCTGACTAGCTGTCCTATTGTGTGGGTGCAGGTTGGGACACCTTAAAGACTCACATCCTCTTGATGCTGTGATCTTCAGTAAAGCACTTGAAGTGAAGAACACAGCATGGCTAACCAGAAGGTTTGAGTACTCAACAGGGACAGGAGGGACCATGATGGATCACATATCTGTTCAGCAACACACAGGTTCATGAACAGAACTCTTCAGGATTGCCACAGCACTCAGGCTCAGATTCTCGTTTCCCTCATCCAGTCTGGCCCTATAACTCTCTCAGCTACACCACTGCACAGCTTCTGCAGGAGAACAGTTCTACCTACTGTCCTTCCCCTTGATTAATATGCAATGTGAGCCAGAAAATGAGACAGAGACGTTTACTTCTTGGATTCAAAAGCAAATGACACTTTTCCAAAAAGACAGCACAAAAGCAGCCACACTTCTTCATTCATGTGCAACTATCCCAAGATTAGGGCAGAATGCCAGTCTGCAGGAACCCAGGTCCAAGTCTGTCTTCTACCTGGATGTATTTGGTGCCATCATGGCTTCAACACTCAACAGCAGTCCTGGGAAGGATCTGCCTTCTGATTTTGGAGAAGAGAGAAAAGAAAATGTTCACCTACCCTTTCTTTCACTTCCAGTTTTTTGTGGGGAGGGAAGGCAGAGAACATGAGCATATCTTTTACACAGCACTCAAGAACACCTGTCCAGATCAGGGAGGGCTGGGCCATGATAGTTTCTTTGCAAGGAAGTACCTTAGCTACAAGGACCATACTACATCCAGCTGCCCCACTTCACGTTAGGCAGCAACTGAGTGAGGATGGCCGAGGCTCTGCTTTCAGAGCCAGAGCAGAACACACCAAGCCCCTTGGGGAACCTCCTCCTCATCCCTAGTGCATTCCAATGCAATGCTCAGCCAGGAAGGCATCTTCCTGCCTTTGGGGAGTTAAGAACTGTGATAGAGTTGAGTTTAAAGTCTTTGCTATCTTAGGTATCACTACCATAAAATTACATTTTCAGGCACTTAATGTTCAGTCCTCACACAGGGACTCAAATTTCCCTCTGCACCATCCCTTATGACTGCTACCAGCAGACACGTGTTGGAGTGGTCATATAGCAAAACCCAACCGCACTATTAGATGTCTGAAAGATCTCCTTTGAATCCCTTTAAAATTGACGAGGTCCTGAGCTGGTGAACACCCAGGGATCAGACAAACCATGTTCAATCCCCTCCTTTGAAGGAGGCTGAATGCTTTAATCGCAAAGCTATAATGCAATAAGGGAAAGTATTTATCACTGTTTCTAGGGCGGAATCCTCCCACCAGGGTTCAACAAGAAAAAGAAACAAACCACAAACCATTCACACATTGGAAAAGGAGCGGAAAGGAAGAAAAATCCCACTGCTACAAGGAGGTGGGTAGGGCTAACAGGAAGAACAGACAAGTTCATCTTGGCCTAAACTGATGTTTTCAGGTACAGAAGTCAACTTTCAGCAAAATCTGCTGTCAGAATTACAGGCATGTTTAAAAGGAAAGTTTAGACATTTGCATTTCATGAGATATTCAAGTCACATTCAAAAGATGCTCACAGCACACAGGCTTCACTACCACAATTTGGCACTTTCAGCTAGAACAAGTTTCTTACTGCAGATTATCTCAGTGCTCACGTTACTGCAGCGTGTGTGAGCTGAAAGAACTGCTATCATATCTAGCTATGACGCTATGCTGGAATGCATATAAAGTGCTTCAGAAGCCGCTCTGGTTGCCAAGCATTTGCGAGGGAATTAAAACAGCTCCCCCAACAAAGATCAGCCCTCCTACAATTCAGGAAGCGCAGTACACAGACGTCCAAGGACTGAAGGTAGAGCATTTCTCTCTTGATTACCAGCCACATATATAGCAAAACTTCTTGTTCCAAAGTCAGGATAAAAACACTACCAGGAACAATTTATGAATACGTATTTACACAAGATACTTTTCATTAGAATTACAGACTTCATAGGAAATCAAAGTAGATAAAGGAACATGTGCAATTTTGCAGAAGCGTTGAAAACATTCAAACTATAAATATCCTGACAGCACTACTGAAATTCTTAGTTTTACACACAGGCTGATGTTATTCTACTGAGGAAAAACTAAGGTTTTGTGCCACAACTGTAAATTAAGTACAGTAATGTATTATCATTCCGGCAACAGATAACACCTGCACTGAACAGTGCGATACTGTTAAATCAATCCACTGATCTATTGAAGATCAAAGTACAAATCTGTATTTTTATTGATTTGGCAGCGTTGCTTATGGAGAAACAAATGCACCAGTTAAACCAGTACATTGTCATACTGCTCCAGTTACAGAAACATCCCAGACTTTCATAGAGCTACAAACGTGTTGTACTTCATGATTTTCTCCCAAATGATGATATCCATGTTAAGTAAATAAACAAAGATACTCAAGTTTGTATCCTTCATTCTGTTACACTGACAAACATACACTACCACATAATAAATAGAAATGCAGCAGTTCATCCACATAATAGCAAATATTTTTGTACCCTAATCCACCGCTGAAGTTCAGTTTGTACAAAACAGTCTTTTCTACAGAGTGGAAAAAAAATACCTTCTTCTCATCAAGGTGCAAGCTAAGCTTTGAAACTTTAATGAATGTGCTTTTGTTCTTTTCATGGGTAATAGAAGAGTTTTGTGGACATTCTGATCTATCCGAAAATGCATAAATTGGGTTGCATATGGATCTCTTCATTGTTCAGGTTTAATGGACTATTTCAGTATCACTGATGTTGTGCTTTTACTCCTCTTGAATGATATCACTCCAAGAGTTATGGAGATCAAATTAACTCAAACGATGACCTCAGAGTTCTAGAAACATAACTGTTCTCATTGTAATACAAGACCAACCTAAGGGAAGAAGAAAAAGAGAGTGATTTAGCTCATTTATGGCAATAAATCTAAACATTGTTAGTTTTCTGCACCTCAGTTATGGATCTCAAATATGACCAATTAAAAAGGTCATTTTAAAACTTCTGTCCATTTTGGCCAGTGTAGATTAATGCACCACTACACCTGACAGAATTCAGAAAATCTTTTTTTTTTTTTCTCCCTTACCTTTTCAGATTCCATGCCAGGACATCGCCAGTTGTACAAATAATACTGCAAATTTCCATCTCCAATCCCAAACTTGAGTTTTTCCAGGAACGTTTTGTTTTCCATTAGGTCTAGTGCATTGAACACATCAAATCCTTTCTGGCAACAGCAAAACATTTTGTAAACTTTACTTTCAATAATTTCAAATGATGCACAAATGATACTTTACACAGTGGCATAACAATATCCAAGAGACCAGGCTAGTTAAGTGGGGAAATGGACATGGGAATACATCTTGGTGTTTAATTAGGTAAACACAGAAGGAAATCTTCCCAATAAGATGTGAAGTATAAGGTACAGCTTTGCTTGAAGATTATCTCCAGAGAGACAGGAATTTTACAGCCACTTTCATGGGCAAAGGTCTCAAGAGTCCCTAAAGCACTACCCATTATTTCATCCTTACTGATCTGCACTTTTTACAGTTTTTTGACACACAGGGCCTATTGCTGCTAAAGCTGCATGTAAGCAACTTATAGTGGTTTCCAGCCATTTATGATTCTGATAATAATAAATATTATGCTTTTTTGGTCCTTTTCTGAGATGCCATTGTCTTATGAACTTCGATCGTTCATGCACTACTCTCCCTCCCCTACTCATGCACCCTGTACTGACTCCTTTTCATTAGCCTCCTGAATTCACCACTGGGAGCCATTGTGCCCTCAGAACACTGCAGAGCTGAATTAGCTTTTGTGGCAACACAAACACACTCAAATCGTAACTCGGTGTCAATTCTAAAGAAGCAAAGTAAATACAAGGTCAGTTAAGCCATCACAGTGACCATCATATATGAATTTGCTTGGGGGTATGGATATTAAAGTCCATTTACTTGCAATTAACTGCAAAGGATCCTGACTTAAGGTCTTGGTGTCTTATCATCACAAAGGCAGCATGCTAGCAGGACTTCCTATTCTGTCACATAAAAATAAGTTAATGCTTAGTTACTTAAGCACAAGAAGATGCTAAGGAACATTCTTTACTTAGTACAAAACCTAGACATTTATTTGGGTTTTTCTTTTAAATAAGCACCCCACATTAGGGAAAAATGGGTTGAAGAAAGAGCATTTTAAGCTCTCCATTGGTTTAGGACTATTTTAAAGAAAGCCACAAAGCACAGACAGTGACTTTAGTAAGGTTCCCTGCTACCTTACAAAAAGGTCATTCTGTGTGCGGATGAACCTATGCTCAGTTAAATGCACTGTGAAAAACACACGTGTATAAGACAAATAAGGTGGCAAGGATTTGACACTTGGCATCTAAAGAGGTATATCTTGAAATATTCCAAGTTACTAGTGGGCAGCAACGGAAATCACAGAAGGTAGGAAGGGAAGTGGAGGAGAATACAGACACACTGTAGCTACAGATACACTAATGAAGCTCTGCAATTAAGCACTCCAAATAAATCATAAATTGTGCAGATGTGGTTTTAATTCAGTATCTAAACACCAGCAGATTACGTTCAGGTTAATATCTTCTGAGAAACATAAAAAAGTTCCTGTTCAAAGGTACTTGCTCAACAACTCTGCCAGACCATTAGAACAGCCTCAGAAACAAACTTCTTCCATGTCTGTAAGCTCTCTCCCATTCTAGATCTAGAAACCCAGTGTCACCTTCAGCAACAAAATATGCAGGGTTTTGGGGGGGATTATCCTGTGCAAAATCCCACTCTTTGCAGAATACAAAGAATCTAAGCACATAACCCCAAATTTCAGGGTATGCATTGGAGGTCAGGCATTTTGTCCTATAATTCCCAATATTTTGCTAGACTTGGTTCTAAGCTGATTTTATATAGTATAATATGAAGATGATGGGTCGTCCCCAGCCAAGAGCCAAACATACACTTAGCCTTTCAGTTGCTCCTCTCCCATGGGATGAGAAGAACACAGCAGGAAGGCAAGGAAACTTGTGAATCAAAATAATGACTGTTTAATAGAGAAAGTAAAAGCTGCATGCACAAGCAAAGCACTAAGAGGAATTAATTCACTACTTTCCACTGTCAGGCAGGTGTCACAAGCCACTTTCTAGAAAGCAGGATCTCAGCATATAAAATGGCTGCTTGGAAAGACAAATGCCATAAACCAGGAGCCACCATTCCTCTTATTGCAGAGCACAACATCACATGGTGTGGGATATCCCTTTGATCAGTTGGAGTCCATTGTCCTGGCTGTGTCTCCTCTCAACTTCTTGCTCACCCCAGGCCTTCATGCTGGAGGTGAATTAGAGAAAGCCTTTAGGCGGTGCAAGCACTACTCAGCAACAACCAAAACGCTGGTGCGTTATCAGCCCTGTTTTAGGTCACAAATATGAGGCACTGTATGAGCTGCTAGGAAGAAAGTTAACTCCATCGCAAGCAGATCCAGTACATTTGCAAACAAAAAGCTGTGAATAGGAGTGTATTTATCATTTCTCTTCCCTTGCCTTACCTTTCCTCAACTAAAAGCCCATGTGCTAGATCTGCAAATATAACCAAATCGGGCATCTAATGATGCAGACAGGCCCAGCAGGTGCTTTGGAAATCCACAAATATCTAAACCCCAGTATTCTAACTATACAAAAACCCCATTAAAAGAACAGAACTGTGCATCACACTCAAAGAAATGCAGACAGGGAACATGCAAGGCCTTGCGGTTACAACATTTAACTGCTTCCTTATCCATGGCCTAGTGAACAGCCAGCCACTCAGCTCACCATGTCACACGTCATTTGAAGACCAACATTTATTCCTTTTTCATTTTGACTTTTAAATAAGAATTGGAGTAGTATTTTTAGCCACTTCTGAAAATTACACTAGCCACCTTCCTGTATCTTCATACATCTTAATTCCTTTAAATGTCTGTCCCTGAACTTCCTCTGGTAGTATTCTGGCCTTAAGTAATGGGATTCCATATTCCCCAGGAGTTTTCTTTCCCAAGTTCAATTCAATACTGCTTATAGCTCAACATGCCTCAGCGAGCAATTCCCATCACAGAGTTTTGCTCAGCTGGAATGCTGCATGAACACTCGATACTCATGCACTTGTCATTCTGTAGCATCACTCAAAGCAAAAAGGATAAACAAGCATACTGTTCTACATTTTAATATAGATATATACTGTATACGTCTCATCAACTGCATTCTGTGCTGTAGACAGTAAAACAGAATGTAATGGCATGAATAAATTGCTGCCAGTTCTTACCTTGCACCACACCTCAGAATACTTTTATAATAGAAGCAGAAATAAAACAATCCACAACTTACCAATTTAGCTATAATGAGTGCATCATTCATTAAGTCCAAGAGGGGGGTCTCTGTATGAATATTGTAAAAGGAATAGGCAGCTTTGAGGCTTTTATGAACAGGATGGTGCATCACTGTTGAAGGTAATGTGTAGAAACTCAAGAAGTCTGTTAAAATACCATTTGAACCCTACAAAAAACCCCAAACAACAGTAGTAAATTAAGAAGCAACCATTCTATAATTGGTTACATTCACATGGCAGTTCTACAGAAAGTAATAAATACAGCACAGTTATTATGGTATAACAGTTAACCTTGACAAAGATTTGAAGAATCAGAATTCTTGCCAAGTATGCATATATGCATCAAAGCAAGACAGAAGCCTGGAATAGTCACTTCAGAACAGGAAACCAACATCTAGATCTTCATAGTCTGTGACACTAACATTCTGACAACCTATTGCCAAAGCATTCCAGTTTGTTTCCCAAGCTCACCTTTCTATGAACAAAGCACACTTTCAAAAGTAGTATAATATTTTTTCCAAATGAACTTATTTTAAATTTTTTTAATTAAATCTGACAAATCAAAGAATCACAGAATCATTAAGGTTGGAAGAGACTTTTAAGTCCAACAGTCAGACCAACATCATCATGCCTACTAAGTCACGTCCCAAAGTGCCACCTCTACACGTTTTTTTGACACCTCCAGGGATGGTGACTCCACCACTTCCCTGGGCAGCACTGTTCACATTGAGGAACATTTTCCCCAAATTTCTAAAAGCAGGGAAAGAAAAAAAACTCACTGTACTTGTGTGAGGTTCTTTACTGTAACATTTCCAAGATAGTGACATTTTGGATTTCAAAATTTTTCTTTGAAGTATCCTGTTATAAGAGCACTGTAGTTCATCAAAACCATTTTCTCAGTAACAGAAGGAAATACAAAGAACAAAGCTTGGAATCATGATACTAAACTCTACTGACAGAACACATCTTTCATACACTCTGCATTTCAGAAACCGAATGCTGATGTGAACTTTTGCGAAGTGGCATTCACATATACATTCAAGAAGTAGCTACGGCATGTTTTACCTCTACTACAAAAGTGTCGATAATATGATCCCGAGGCAGAAACCAGTGGGCTACCTCTTCTTCATCCATCACAGGGGCAAGATTAAACTGTTTCAAGTAAGTGTTGATTAATTCTTGAACTGCTTTAGTATCTTTTTGTTCCATTGGTCTCAAACCTGAAGTTTTTGTGGCCTTATTGTAACAAAAGAAAAATAAATGTTAAGATGTTGAAAGGAAAACTGCATACACAGCAAAGGCTGAAATTAGGTTGCTAAGTTATGCTATTTTACAAATGGCTTTCAATAAGAATTCCCTCTAGATAAATTATTGTGCGTCAGGGGCACTACAAACTTTATGTTTTGTTACTGAAACAAATTCATCTCTCTAGAGAAAGAGATAGTATTGTGAACAGCCTAGACTTCACATGGGGTTTTTTGTTGGGTTTGAGGTGGTTTTTGTGTTTTGTTTTGGTTTGGGTTTTTTGGGTTGTTTTTTTAGGTCAGTCTTTTCTTTCTTATCTTCTTGTAAACCACTTAGGGTCCAGAAAGGGAAACAAAACATAAAGCAATTTGCATTTCAGAAGTTAATCTCTAGACAAGTCAACTGCAATTCAAACTTGTGAAAATTACAGTCAAGCTATAAACCATGGTCTGCTGATAAAGTTTAATTAGAAATTATTTCACAAAAACAAATCCACCCATTCATAAACTTTGCAAACTGCCTTGCTAACTCTACTTTCTACAGAGGCAAAACTGCCTTTCTATTAAGAAAAAAGCATCTCATAACTTACATCTTCCTGAAATTACAAAGCTAGAGTATTTTAACAAATAAAGTTACTTATTGAACTTTAAAGACTAGAACAGGAAAAAATATGCAATCAATGTCTAAACAAGTAAAAGATTATTAGTTTTCTCCCTAGCCTTTGTTAGCTTTTCAGAATATTTCCTTTTAGGAAGGCTAGGGCTTGTTCTCCTTGGGGCTCATTTCTCCTGTTTCATTTGTCTGAGCTCCACACTTGGGCTTGTATCACACTAATCATTGCCAAGTCAATTGTAAGAGCAGCCAGGTAGACACTTGATTACTGGAAGCCTGAAATTAGTGTAGTTGATTATGCTCTTCTCTAAAGGGGTTATTCTGGGGAGGTATTTATTCACATACTTTGGGAGTCAGTAGCCAGATGAAAAAAATAAAGGCATATTTTCCTGCTTATTACATTTTAGATTTTCTGCATCCCTGAGCAGCCTGAGACTGTGGTTTGCCTCCACAACAGCCCATTATCTAGGTTTTTAAATGCTCTGAATCCAAAAGGATATTCACCTGACCTGTCAACATCATGCTTCATATGCTGTACTTCGTTCATAACCTCTCCTCATGAATTACAATACAAAAGGTTAATTAATTTCAGCTTTGTCCAAGCTTTCACCCCTCTTCTACAGCCACAGACTGGAGCAGTGCGGGAGGAAAAGCAGCTGGGCTGGAACATCTTTATGGTCCAGCAACACTAAAAATGGCCACCAGTAAATGACTATTTGTACTCCAAAAGTAAGGGAAAGTGTACAGAACTGAGCTAAAATTTGTTTCTCTGGTCCACACGTAGCTGCAACCAGGTATGTGAATATCCTGGCTCAAAATCTCAGTCAAGAAAAGACACAGAGACAAACATGCTCCGATCCTTATTGAAAACAGCCAAAATTTACCTCTTTCAGAAAACTCCTTTCTTAAGAGATAAAACACTTAGGAAAAAAATCTTTGATTTTTTTAATATTTATAAGGACATGCACAAACACAGCTTTCAGTGAGGGTTGTACTTCTTAATTACAGTATTTATTATTTCTGAAAGTCTCTTTAATTCAGACTGTTCAAGTAATTAGGAAAGATTAATTCCTTTTAAAGTAAGATGCACTCCCAGTGGCAATGATATTCCAAGGACTCTCAGAAAAGAGGTTAGAATACAAGAAACAGCATTTGGTGCTGAGGGACAGGACAGAGTGGCCAGAATGAACCAATCTGCGTGACAGTAGTTTATGGTAAAAGCCTGAAATCGAGGATAAAGATTCTCAACAGTGCTGAAACCCCTTCTTAAAAAAAAAAAAAGCCCAAAACCAAAGCACAAGATCTAAAGATAAAATATTAAACATCAATAAAAAGATTACACCTTTATTTTCCATGGGAGAAGTCCAATCTATCATAAAAACAAACAGCTGAGGCATATGAACTCTTAGATCACTTAGTTTTAATAATTGATCTTCCAAGCACGCACTTTCTATTTGCACATCTCTGTAGAGTATGTTTGCCTCAGCTACATTCTATGAATGAAATACGATGCCTTTTTTTGTTTTTCCTGATTTATTTTTCTGTTGCAATATGGATCTTATGATAAAGAAAGATGATCAAGGTATAACTGTTGTTGTTTCTAGATTCTCTGTAGTTACACTTCTTATACTGCAAAATCCTTATTCTTTAAACTATTCTTTTCCTATATTGTTTTCATGAGAAAACATGAGCTGTCACCAAAACCCTGTATCTGAAATTGTCTACTGCATCTTTTTAGACAATAAAAACTACCTTCAAGATTTGATGAAAGCTATACTTAGCTCTCAAAGATTAAAACCTAATTAATTTGGTTATTAATTCTTAAGCTCTGAAAACTCCTGCCTGGCACGCAAGGGAGAATCTGCATATGTGAGCATGGGTAGCATACAGGCAACACAGGAAACAAGTCTCACCAACAGCAGGAGCTCTGACCAAGCCATGGCATGTGCTTTATACTGAGGAGTGCTTAGTGTATTACTCAAATATATAAGCAGGAACAGAGCCTGCAGCATCAAGCTAAATATAGCAAACAGACTCAATTCTCCAAAGTCAGGTAAATTTAACCAAAAGGGAGGGTTTGCTTAAGTAAAAAAAGTTTTACTGTAGGTAAAGGATACTCTGCAACCCCTCCAAATAGAAGGGTAGATTTTGCATGCAAAGAAATTACTCTCAGTGATAAATTTTAGCTTCTACAGGCTATTAATTACACCAAGGAGACTTTTTAATAGTACATCTCAGACTACTTACAGTGACTTGCCCTGTCATGGAAATTTATCCTAAGGCTTTTTGCCAGCCTAATTATTAGCTGCAAGCATAAGGAAAATTGTTTTTAACTAACCTAGTATGCCAGAACACTTTTTTTTTAATTGCCAGACCATGCAAATAAACAGTACACAACACAGAGAGGTGGCTTTTGCTGAGCCGGCTCATTGCATAAAAACATGCTCTGACAGAACTGAAAAAGCTGCGAATTAGTGTGGAATCAACAATCCCACCATATTCAGCCAGCTTTCTGATGGATTTCTCTGAGAATTTTAAGACACAAACTGATAATTTTCTGTTTCAGTATTCTTTTATCAGATTAATCATACCAAGCATAGTCTTAAGCCTCTTCAGCTCAATCCCACGTGTTTATGAAGTCAAGGTTTCTGGGTTTTTTCTTTGTTTGTGTAAGGCTTTTGGATCAAAATTTGTATTTTCTTCATATACAGATTTACATTTCCAGCACTCTTCTGTTTAGTAAAACCCTTAAGGTATTTTTCATCAACCAGAGAGGTTTTTTTTTCCATGTCCTGCATGCACTGCCTTTCCACACAAAAGCCTGTGCAGTCAGAGACAGATGGAAGGTTATTTTGAGCCTCACAATAACTGCAGGGATTCTCTTGAAGTCATATTGCTTACATCAGGAAGTCTGTAGAGCTTCATTGTTCTTTGTAGAGTCATGTTTCTACTCAAATGTGAAAATTTCACCTCCACCAATTTTCTGGGATTCAGCGATCGATGCCAATACCTGGAAATAAAATAAATAATGAGATTAAATAGCATTTTCAGCATCAGCTTTACTTACATCCATTTCCCTACTTTCTTGCATTGATCCTTCTCCTCTCCAAATTTATTTCTAAGCAAGCCTATACTATGTCTGTAAGAGTCTTGAGAAATAAAAGACGAGGAAAAGCTATATCCAGATGACAGCTTTTAAACAGGACTCCTATCATTGTAAATTGAATCTAATCAAATGCCTTATAATACATAATAGGTAATCACAGGGTATTTTAGTATTTCTCATAGCCTTGACAATCTCACCATACTTAAATGGTAAGATTTATTTTCTTGTACAGACAGGACCCCCTGCTCATGTCTAAATAGTTTGCTGAAGGATATCACCTCTTCCTAGGAGATCACTCTGCAATAGAATATCCTTAGTTATTCTAATACAGCATGGCTTTCTTGCAATGCCCCTCTTCCCCCTTACTTCCTTAGAGAAACTTGCAGGACTTTTCGTGTTGATAGGTATAAACACCATTTCTAATCACAAAGTACCCCGTCCTCCATAAGAACAGACAGCTGAACTAATGCTACTGGAACCAAACTTTCCCAGTAGAAATAAAATCCATTCCAAGCAAATGAAATTATACTTGATTATATACAGCTCTTCTCACATGACAGTTGCCCTGTCTTTATCAAATGCTGATCAAGTCCTTCTTTCTCCAGGAGAGATAAAAGTATTTCAACAAACTAATCGTACAATTCCCAGAAATGTTCTGCCATCTTTGGCAAGTAACCAGGTCAACAGGGAAGCATTCCAGCAGGGAAACATGCCACTTGAAAAACACGCCACTTGAAAAACACAGGTATACAATGTTTTCATTGCTACCATGGCTTCCACCAGAAGGTCAACAGAAGCATCTATTAGTCTATTTATAGTACAACAAACAAACCCAACATTACACTATACTCTGAGAAGCTCTTTTATTCAAGATGAGGGGAAGGGGAGGAAAAGTGACACCAAAAACTACCCTGACAAACACCCAAACCCTCAAGTTAGTCAAGGCCACAACACTTAATTTCTTTGAATATTATGCTTTTATTGTTTCCAGCCAATTACATAAAATATTTCTTTTTAAATGATAGTTATAGGAACTGGTATTATTGTGAACATCACCTAGGTTACCTGCAAGTTGCCACGGGTTTGGGGAGTACCACTCCAGCAGTGTAAACAGCCTGAAATATTCCTTCCAGGTTTACTCTTCTTGTTATTTCCCGAATCAGGACAGGTGCTACTCGTTTAGATCTCAGTTTCTTATGGACACACAGAAAATTGATTTCTACCATTTTCTTCACACTAAGAGGATATTAAATAGTGGAAAAGTTAGAAACACTTGCACATTTGACACAAAAATAAATGCCACTTTGCCTATAACAAATACAGTTGCAGCAAATACTGATCTATGATATTGCACCTACAATGGTAGATTGTGCAATATGAAAGCCGTGTCTAAGGTGTTTTTCAGACTCTATTCAGAATCAATCAATTGCCTTACTTTAAGAAGCAGAATGGCATCCAAGCACAAGTTGCGTGGTATCATAATACTTTATGATTGTCAAGTGTATGAGGATCCCGCCAAGGAAGTCCAGCTGACTGACAATTCTTTAAATATTTTCCAGTAGGGTCAGAAAATTCTATGTCCTTATCTGTATCATCTATCAATAATTATTTTCCTTATCAATCATTATTATCCTTAATAATGTATTTCTGGTCTTCATTGCAAGGAGCCCACAAGCTTTTTATTGGTTTGGGGTTTCGTTTTGCAGGGGGAGAGTAAAAGTGAAAAAAAAAAAGTCTGCTATATAAACAGGATTATTCTGACTCTTTGTGGTCAGTGAGGCTCCTCTCTTTTTAAGTTCTCTGTAGCAATGGATACAAGTCTAGAATTTGTTTCATGGTGTTATTCTTTTACAAATACAAAATTAATTGTGCATTTTACCTGTCATAAATACGAATATTTGCAGGGATGGCACTTATGAATCCTACCAGTTTTTTGTTTGAAGACACTCTAACCCCACAGTGCCAATGGGGTAACCAGCCTGGAGGACGTAGTGCCCTAGAATTGATGACAGAAATAATTACAAATTACTGCCTAATAAGATGTAATAAAAACACCCTTCTTGGCACTCCAGCCAGAGCAGAATGTGTAACTTGCTACTCACCACAGAAGAAATTCAGGTGAATAATCAAACCTAAACATATTATCATCATCTTCTACGTAATTCTCATTTAATAGTGTGTATAACTCTTTCAGCTGAAAACACACACAAAAAATCCAAAGATTTATCCACATCAATTAGAATAAACTGCAATGATTTCAGGTACATATAAAATTTTTTCTACTTACAACTTCAGCGTTGCTAAGATCCAATGTGTCCCACATAAAACCCTGTGGCAAAGAATATGGCTCTAGGCGGACATTGTCCTTATCTGGTTCGATTGCACCATGTGACGTTATAACTTCATCTTTTGAGGGAGGAGGAGGGTAAAAAAAAAAACAAAACACCAAAACAGTTACATTCCTAACTTTCATGATAGCTCTCTAAACCACATTTAATTCACACTGTGTATTTTCTCATAATTATGTGATAGAAACATGAAGTTCTAAAAAATACTGAAAAAAAATTAGTACTATTAGTGTATGCTACTTTTCATTCCCACAGATTGCATTCAGACTAATGACTCTATCATCAGAGTATCTACAGATACGCACAAAACCACTCTACTTCAACTGATAACCAGTATTTTGTAATATAGGACAGCAATTTATCAGCACATGCACGACACCTAGCCAGCCATGAGATCCCTGGTCTCACCATGAGAAACATGTTGTACTCGGAGCTAACGTCCTATGGCTTGGGTCCTGTTTACCACTGACTTGAACAGACCTGAACTCAACAAGATTACTCAGGAATAGTGGCAGGGCAAAGCCAGGGAACTTAAGGGATGCTGGTGAAATGTGAAATTTGTTCCTAAAATTCCTACATGGAAGTGTGCTTTCTTCTCCTCCCTTACTTTACAACTCTAGTGTCTTGGTATACCGCTATAAACAGAAGTAGTTCGTCTTCTGTGGAGCTACACCTGCCAAGTGTTCCATTGTGGCCGGAACTTTACCCAAATGACACACAGTCCAGACAAAGAGTTATGGCCTGCTGTCTAGTTTGGAAGTCACAATTACCACCACCTTTATGCAAACTCTGCAAAGTATCAACAGCCTAAATGTTATTGCCACTACATGGCAGACATGCCCTAACTAAACGATCTAATGCCAACAACCTTAACTAGAAGGCAGAAGGATTCTGAAGCTAATTTAATGCAAAGATCCCTACAGCTGTTTCTTGAATCAGCAGGTTAATTTTTTCTGCCTGAACATATCCAGTATATAAAACAGTGAAGATATCCCTATATGTTTACTCAGCAGATAAACGAAAGACTTTTACGGAAAAAAATCAACAGGATCAAGAAGAAATTCATAAATGCTGCTGAACAAAACCTCTACCAGCCAAATCCAGCAAAGCATATTTCTACTGAACAGCACTAACAAATAATTTCTGGAACCAATGTGTTTGTCCGTTTAGGCTGGTAAGTGACAGACTCTCATCTCTATAGAAGTGCTGGAAGACGTATTGACTAACCTGAACTGAACTCCTAGAACTGCTGTGCAAACACCTGAACTAGCTCTGAAAAGGCTTCATTATGGCCAGAGTATTTTTTGATTTACACAAATTTACTTTGCCCAGGCTCTTCATCCCCTTGGGCAGGGTTATTGTGACATTTAACCATTAGTTTACAGAGGTATCTGGATGGAGTTTGTATGGAGAAAAGCCAGGGCAAGTAAGTTCAATCCAGAAGAAAATACTGCATACAGGGACTCTGCTCTAGATTCCTCTATGCAACAAAGTCAGAGAGGAGATCACTATGGATGAAGTTGCAGAAATGGATTAATATGAAATGCTGCACTATGGAGAGACAGAGCAGAGTGCTTCTGTGCTTTAGACCTACCTTATTTCTGCTTATTCTACAATCTCCACGGCCGTGGAGAGAAACCCACAGAACAGTAACAGTTATTGCACTAAGACTGCTTTACTTGTGGGTTCCCCAAGTTTTGTCGACACTTGAAGAGCTACTACTGCTTAACTTGAAGATAATGAAGGGGGGGAAAGGAGGGCGGAGAAAGCAACTTAGCAAAAACAACAGAGTCAGCAATTCTGTTTTCCAACAAGGGCTAGAATTTACCAACCGTGTTATCAGGGATCAGTATAAAAAGTAATCTGCCAAAATCCTTATAGAATCAAAGGCAAGGAGAGGTCACCTCACCATCTCACTCAGTACCAAGAACAGAGAATGGACTCTCAGGAAGCATACCTTCAAGGCAGTGTACATTATGGAGGAAGCAGTAAAAGTACTGTAACCTACAACAGGAGTCATTAGCTCTGTGATACCAAATCTAACTATTATAAAAAAAGTAAATTAAGGGAAAATAAACAAATGAATAAAAAAATAAAAATCAACATTTACGCTTGGGGACACTTAGAGTTCTTATTTTTTCTAAAGTGGAAAAGATTTTTATGTTCAGTTGTTCAGGAGTTCAGACCTAAAATACACAAAGAAATGCTATTTCAATAGCACTAACCATTTTGACAGAGACCATCAAAATGACATTTGTTAACACCACGTTTTGTTGCTCATCAACTGGCAGAGCAAACACTTTCCTAGGGAACGTCAAGGATTCCACATATGCTGTCCAAAATATTAAGGATTCCTACTGTCGCAGTTCATCTTCATGCCCATCTCTGAGAACATGCAACACAGTTGGCACAGAACTTATGTCCACGTCCAGTTAAACTTACTAAGTTTAGGTACAGGCTGCGTATCCCAAAACTGGTATTTACGTTTGGTAGCCTCATCAATATTCTTTGCTGGGCCTTGGCATGCAGAGAGCAGCTCCATCGCTCTCTGGATGTCTTGAAGTTTCTGCATTGGAATGGCTGGATTCTGCACACAGAGAAATGGAAGAAGCAGCTTATGGAGCATGTTTGAACAAACTGTACAAATGTTCATTTATTTTACTGTTACACACTCTTTCTTGCCTTCTTCTCATCACAATTTAGATATACTCTTCAGGGGCAGGAGGGTGGACAATTAGGCAGGCAACAGACAAGCAGCTTCACAAAATACTTAATAGTTTTGAGTAGCGTTTGCATTTAACCATGAAACTTCAGTGCTTTTAACACAAATACTACAGTATTAAGGCAGGGCACCAGTAGCACAATAAAAAGGTTCTTGCGTTCCCTGTCCCCTCCCCAGTAAAATGCAATAAACCAGCAAAAAGCAGGGGAGTTTATATATCTAACGGTCTACACATATCATTGGTACACATAGAGATGTTTGAAGTTGTACTTTACACATAAAATATAAAATAATATTTAAATTCATTATGGTTCAATATTTCAGGTAGACTGTATTGCTACAAATACCCACTTTTTTACCTTAGTTATATTAGCCTGCAATTATAGTAGGTACCTTACTGCATTGTATCATGTGTAGGAGTTAACCATCTTGCTATTAATGCCAATTGTGCCAACAGTCACAACTAAAGATAAGTTTAACTGATAGAAACAGACAGGCATAAAATAAACCAACTTTGCACTCAGAAGCTGAAAGAAATCTCTATAGAAAGTTTATTTCTAAAGCACAAAACCTAAGGCTAAGAATTTCTAAATAGAACTCTTAAAACTCTCACTTTCAATTGCTCTGAGTAAGTATAACTGGAACGAGAATTTTACCTGCATAGGACAGTACAGAGGAATAATGGTAACAGTTCTAAACCTAAAGGTTTTTTCTCTCTCCCTTTTTAAATCTGTTTGTTTGTTTTGCTGTCTCCCAAGTGGTTAGTCCTGTTCTGAGGCATCTTAATAGCATGCCTGTGCTCAGGTTTTCCCAGACTGCAGTGCAATAAACACATTTGAAGGAATAGTCTCAAATTAATTGGAAAATACTAAGGAATTCTGCATGGAGATTTGAAGCCAGAATTTTTTTTCCTGAATATCAATGAGTCACTATTTCCATATTTCACTTTTTCTCTAGGATTCAAGTGTTGAAAACCCACCATAAATTATCTGTGACAATGATGCAAAGGTTCATTTGGATGGGCACCTGCCCCTAGTAGCCTCAGTCACAAAAGGAATAAAACTCCCTGACTGTCGCTCAAGCATTATTTTCTATTTATAATAAAAACCTGTACCAAACACGTCTAAACATTACGCAATTTCTTTCATTAATTTAAGTATTGCGAAATATTACCTGTAAGCATGCTTTAAACACCTATCATCTGAGTAGTTGTGAAGTTACATATTCACACACTAGAGTAACACTATTACAGCATTAAAACCCCTACCCTATTTCTAGATCCAGATTACAGTAATGTGAGTTACTCTTCTCAACTAAAAATCAATTTGTCTATTACACATTAACCTGATACCAATACTTCTAATGTCCCTAGATAAATTCTGAAATCTTATCAGGAGATTATTAAATCACACATAAATACTGACAAACTGTAATTTATTTTGTATGTTCATTTTAAGTCTCTAGAGCTTTTTTCCTACATTACAAAGAAGAAAATACAATATCTAAAAAAGATATTAGGCTCTAAAAAGATCTTACTAGCATAAGTAAAATAAAAAGTTCATGTTCTGATACTAAAAATTAGGAGCAATCTCCTTTCCTTTCAATATGTTCAGAGTTTACTTCCAACCCTTTTTGTTTTCCTTTAATTAGAAGCAAGAAAAACTAAAGAAAACTTTCTGTGAATTAGAGAGATGCCTGACTTTAACTTCAGTTAAAGGAAGTATCTTCTCACAACACAAGACAGCACGATTGCGCAACAGGGCTGAGGTTCACAATACTTTTATTCTTTATTCAGAAAAGATCTAACCACAGACCTTTAATGCCCCCAAGCCTTGTAGCAGAGCTGGAGGGACTCCCAATACCCACAGAAGGAGATAAAGTTAGGAACCACTTAACAACTTAATCATGTGCAGGTCCAAAAGAACAGACCAGATGCACTGGAGAGTGCTGGCTCATGTGATCACAACTAGCACCCATGAAGTTCAATGAAGGGCCAACGAGGATGACCAGAGGGGCTGAAGCATGTAACAGACAAAAAGATGTGAGACCTTAGCTTGTTCAGCCTTAAAAACAGAAGGTTAAGGGAGCAGGAGAAATCTTACTGCTGCCTAATGGAAGGATATAAAGAAAACCGAGGCAAGTAATTTCAGAGAAGCACAATAATAAGACAAGAAACAATGGACATAAGATGCATATAAGCAAATTCCACATGATCAAAGTCTTCTGAGATGGGCAGTAGAGTGTCCTAAAGGTCATCATAAGCATACAATGTGAAAAAGCATTTATCGCTGTGGTTACGCTTGTGTTAGTGTTCAAGAAGTCCAATATCATAAATACAAAAGGGAGAAAGAAGCCAAGGAGACTCACTGTTCTGTCTTTCTCATCTCCAGATCATGCACCTGTTTAAAAAAAAAATCACCTGACCTCCAAATATTTTTTTTTCCAAAATCATTTTCAGTGAGTTCAGAGGCCTCTCTGACTATTACCTGATGAGTTTGCCTATATTCTCTTAGAGGTATACAATGCCAGTTTCCTCAGAAATATTGTGTAACCTTCTTTTCAATCAAGAACAAGCAATTACTAACAGCCTTTGTTCTATAATACATTTCACATAGCACAAGGAGTACAAAATCTAAATATCACTCCAGCAGCAGAGAAAGTAAATACACTTCTTCAAACTGTCTCAGACGAGCAGTACAAGATGCTTTAGAAAAGCTTAAAACAAGGAAGATGTGTAAGGCAGAGAAACTTATCTACTTAGTGGTGTGTACACCTGGAGCACAGCAAAGAAGGCAAAAAGAATACCCCAGTCAACACTGATGCATTTCCAACTAGAGAAATGTAGAAGCCATATAAAAATAATGAAATGGTTAAGCTGCCTAGAGCTTTTCAGTTATGCCAATGAAAGATGGAAGTTTGTAACCTGGCTAACAAACTGGCTAAGCTTCTTGAGACAGTAAAATAATTTCAAAGACTTCCACTCTAAGTACAAAACTCAGAACAAGAACAGGCTTACACACCAGCAAAATGCATTAGGCCAGAGAAACGGTGTGCAAAACTGCAAGGTGCTGAGGACTAAAATCTTGCACATGAAGACAAAGAAGTGAAGCTGCTTCCTTCTAATGCAATTGGAGACAACATATGGAACAATATGTTAGGCCAGCAGGGAACCAAGGAACTCCCAGGATACTGCAGCAAAGAACTATGTCTTTATGTTAACATTAAAGTTGCTCTCACTCCAACTGTAAAAGCGTTTGAGGTAACTTGGTTATCACCTGCAGTCATTCTATATTAGTAATTCATGTCCCATGCTTTATGGAAACAATATTAAAACATGTGGCAAGATCAGAAAGCATGTAAGATTTCTCTGCACATTGTAAAGTGTCCTCCATGCAAAATGTATCCATTCAAAGCAAGGAAGGTAGCACAGAGAAGACCTAGAGGGACAACGCAAAATCTAATGAGTGTGTTAATGAGCCAGAACACAGCTTTTCCACAAAATATCCCCAATATACTTGGCAAATCTTATAGGATGAATAGTATTACTTATGCAACAGGGTAACTATCCACATTAATCTGATGAAACAAATATAAATACTTCAATATGCTCAATGTTCCGTAAACTTTCTTATCACATTATAAACTTCAGCAGTTATCAGGCTCAGATTTCTCTCAAGATAAAAAGATGTTAAATAAAAGATGTATGTTATAAAGCCACCACACCATATTATTCACCATTCATTTAAAATATGGTAGTCAAAAGCATTTAGACAATGCTATTTTATCACAAAGTCCATAAAAAATGTACATCCCCTCAGGTAATTTTGCATTCTTATTTACAGCAGGGGCCTTTCAGATGGCAATGATTTTCTTCAGTCTGCATCTCCACATTACAGATTACTGCTTTTTATGCAAGACAGCGTGCTGCCTGTTTGCCCAAGCGAGACTCTGGTTAGTGCAGTCGGTACACCTTTCCCCCCTACTGCTGATGCTCATGGTGAGATAGTATTGTGCTGTATAAATTACTGAAACTGCACTAAGCCAAGTTAGATGGTGGCTGAACTAACAGGAATTCATTAAACACAAAACCTACTTAAAAGCATTACCGATGCAGATTAAGATTCCCTGCAACAAAGCTGCTACTGGCCTAACTGCTGGAAAAGGAAAGACAAAACACCTCCTCCCCTGCTTTTCTCACAGGACATCACCATGCTGGTGGTGATGACTCTCCAGCTACCTTCATACAATCTGCAAACATCAGGTCTTACTTTGTTTCTGTCTTTATTCAGGACAGTAATCATTTGCTTAATTCTGATGCGTTAAGGCAGAACCACCAACTTGCAACATACAAATTAAAATTAAATTAGAAAGAAAGCACAAATTAAAACAGAACAAGGGTCTCACTTTTGAAGGCTGCTGAATTTTAATCTCCTGGGAGTCAGATGCAGAATCTGATTTGGTGCCTCCAGAATTTGGTTTCTCCTTTTTTCTCTTCTGCTTCTTTTTCTTCTTCTTCGCTCCCAAATCCCCTCCAGGACTTCTGCCAGAGATTCAGAGAACGTGCAATGAGAAAAATCAATACTGAGCTTAAAATTTAAAAGAAATTTAAATATGGAAAATCTAGCATTTTAGTATGAAAAACTTAACAGTAATTTGAATGTGAAGTAAAGGCAGGGAAAAGGACAGAAGGGGGAAACCAAGAGCATTGAAGATGCTTCAGTGCACTTCCGGCAAGTGCTTTCTAATTTGTTTTATACTCAGACCCCAGCACAACCAGGTTGTGTACACACAGTAGTGTCAAATTGCGACACTATTTAACAGCCAGTGCTCTTCTCCAGGCTACTACCTGGCAAAAACATAAAATGACCAAATTCAAGAGAATCTGGAAAAACTCAGGGAAGTGCAAGAACTGAAGAAAATAATCTCCTTGGAAACTCAGAAACTATTAGTGGTCCAATAGTTTTTCCCCTTCATGCCTCAACTATCAGGCGCAACTGAATTTGAGAAGAATCCATACAAAACCATTCTGTTTTCAGGGAATTCTGTTTTTAACTTAAGTAGTGATGAGAGTCTTGCTGAAGTCTCAGTGAGAAACGATGCAAAACTAACGAAATATTTGTGTTATAAAACAATAAGTACAATGGGGTCAACTTCAATTAAAAAGCACAAACAACAAAGTATACATCGCACTTGAAAGTTCTGACATGCTTTGACCACTGATAACTCCTTTCTTCTTTAAGGAGATTCTAATGTGACAAACAATCAAGATACGGAATCGATATTAGATTAGAATTTGCCAAGTGTGAGAAGTATTGGCAGCTCTCAGATGGAAGGCAAACAAGGGAGCAATGAGTCAGTTAACACTGAACCCTCTTCAAGAGGTTAATCTCCCAGTAAAACCATACACACATAATGGATCTCAAGACAGTTGTTGGGGTTTGGGAAGCTTGGGTGTTTCACACTGGGAAAGTAAAATAGCAATGCAATAAACATTGGTTTATTTTAATTCTGACAGAGCCAGATCTGACACTGGCAAATCAAAAGAAAGAGAACTCAGAAGAAGATAACTAAAATTATTAAGATCAACACACTTGTGAGGGCCACATTATTCACTCTACATGCTGACTTTCAAGATTACAATGCCCAGCCTTAGCATCTACACTTTATCAAGCTGAAGTTGGCAAGAAGACACATAAACGTTCAAATGGGAGGTCAAAAGTCTGCAATTAATCAAACACACAACCAAACACAAACTCATTTTTGTGAGGTGATGACAGTTCTCTACAACAGCCTGTAGTAAAAGATCAACCCTGAAAAGTCCTTAACCTTCACAGCTACATTGTGTGAAATAATGCTTCCAGAAAGAGGGGGGAGTTACAAATGCAGGACCCTGAAGGACTGGACCAAGGAATTTCTCAGAGGACATGAGTGTAGCAGACCTAGCAACTCTCATACAGGAAAGAGAAGAGAATTTGTAATATTTACTAGAAGTCTGTAGGAACAAACGATGGAGTTACACAAGTGAGGCAGGAAGAAAATTTTCTGTTGCAGAATGAAGATACTGCCTCATCACCTAAACAATTCCGTTAACAATTTCAACACGCTCACTTTAAAATAATCAAATTTAAATTTATTTCAAGGTTTGTACAATAAGCTAACATTTTGTACAGAATCTAAACACAGAAC
This sequence comes from Coccyzus lansbergi, assembly GCA_033558105.1. Classification (NCBI taxonomy): domain Eukaryota; kingdom Metazoa; phylum Chordata; class Aves; order Cuculiformes; family Coccyzidae; genus Coccyzus; species Coccyzus lansbergi. Next base: position 4,814,740 of record JAUMJK010000306.1, read on the forward strand.
AGATCCAGAGGCCTGACAAGAGGTTATGAACATGAGAGAGCAAAAAAATGAACGTGTCCAAGAATTAGGACTTCACCACCTCTGGTAGAACTGAGAAAAATACTAATGAAAAGAATTTCACCTTTGCTAAGAAGATTCACCTAATGAACAACCCTTCTACTTTCCTGAACTGCCCACAAACTTCTGCCTTTTCTTCCAACATCTCACATAAAGGAAACAACGTGATGCTATTGTGTCCTTGAGTTGACCCTCATAGGCTTTTAGGACAAACCTAAGACTACTAGGAGTTTCAGCAAATGCTGTTCTTGAACAGTCACCCTTCAGCAGGCACTCGGCCCCAAGTCACACCAGTGCACCAGTTTTCAGTGAGAGCCAGCCCCAATTACACCACAGGGGAATTCTGCTCACTGAGATTACCTGAGGGTCAATGTTTTATTTAGTTTGATGAAACAGTGAACAACTGAACTCAAAAATAAGTTTGGCATCTATAAAAAAAAAAAAAGCAGTATTGCCAAGCTTTACTAATATTATCCCCAGTTAAACTGTACTTTTACCAGGATAACCTTAGTTCATTCTTTGACCAGATCATGGTCCTTTTCTTATAGGAATGCATATATATATATATATGTGGGTTTTTTTCGCTGGGAAAGGGAGACGATGACACTAAATTGCTGTAAGAGATAGATGGTGTTTAAAATTACTAATTTTTAAAAAATCTTCCCAAATGCCAGTCTTCAGCTTATGAGTTTTGGGCTTTGAGTTTTCACATAGTATTTATTTTGCAAAAGGCAAGTATCTTTGTCTGACAGGTTATCCAAGGAATGTCCAGATCAGTCACCTGTATACAGTTTTCTGCTTGAGTCAGTCTTTTTTTACTGTTTACAGCCCACAGAATGTAAAAAGAGGACTGAAAGAGAGATTCACTTGTCCTTCAACTCTCTTCAACCACAGATTTGGCAGCCGGCAGCACACAGAAACCTCTACTGAGTAAACAGGTTTGACCAATGCAAGTTACAACCAGAGACAACAAGCAAATAGGGCAAAAGGAAAATGAAAACATCTCAGGATTTTTTGTCCTTCTCATACTTCACCTTGAAAACAACTGAAAGGCTCTAAAACTGGGAGTGAGAATGGCTGGGAAGAACTTTGTTTCTCAACCTGTAATTAGGCTGGACATGACAGCACCAAGGATATGCAATGGTAACAAGATTAAAAACAAAGATTACTATTAAAAGCTTTTCTCTTAATTAAAGATTATTATGTGTTGACTAAGCCCCCGTTCTCCTTTGTCTGGTCAGAAACACCTACATGATGACACCACGAATTGTATCTCACTCTTCAAAGTTTGGAAAAAACCATAAGTTTCCTACTTCTATAAGACCTCATCTTCAAGGTGAAATGCCTTCCGCTGAGTTATTTAGTTACAACTGAAGTGGAGGACAGGCTCCACCTGAGGAACAGAAAAAGGATGTGCAACTCCGCTTGATGCCATGTCCAACTGCCAGGTCAGGAAACATAACTTTTGTGTATCAGATCAACACACCCATCCCAGTCCAGCCCACCACACAGACCACAGCTGGTTACGCTATGGAACATATTCAGTGCTAAACTTCAGCAAGATTTTGTTTGTGTCAAGTCTAGTAGAGACATGCTCATACAAGAAGCACTTTACTAACAGAGGGTAAGCCTACACACGGAGGCTGAGGCATACCTAAGCACAGATGTGGTCTAAGATGTTTTTAACTGCATCCACGATGATGGTTTTGTCACCCTGATAAATAAGAAAGAAGTGACGTGCAAATGAAAATTCAGCTGAGGCAAAAGAAGAGTCAAAAGATCTTGTTCTGCCCCCAAAAGATGTAATCTTGCCACAAAAACAGGCTGTTGGTATGACTGAGACAGCCACTCTAGGCCCACGTTTTTATGATTTTGTCTGCAAGTTACAAATGCAAGCCCGTGATCCCACCCACATACCTTTCCACTTATGTACACACATCTGGTGTTTTGCAGAAATGTGAAAAAAGACTTTTGCTTCTCCCTGCATGTGTTCGGGTTGCTTGTTTTGGTTTTTTTTTTTGTTTTAAATTGAAAAATGGGGATACATACTATGTTTGGGGAGGAGTGTGCCAAAGGCAGAGACATTTACATCGCAGAGCTCTGAGCAAAACCATGAAAAGCTGAGGTGGAAGAACCCAGAGGAGTGTTACAGTTACTCATCTCAGGTAGTCAAACTGTTTTGGTTCTCTTGGGTTTTGATTTGAGATCATCTTTCCCTCTTAATATTCCACAGTGTTATTTTAATTGCCTTTTGGACACTAAATTCTGCTGAAGCAGAAAACAGCTTTCTGTAATATCAACATCTCTTTTAAATTATGTGGAATAGCAATTTTAAGTTAGCATTTTCTCAAATTTAAAACTGAACATGTATTTCAAATGTTTATTTTTAAGCTGCAAAGCCCTTGGTCTGGGAGGCTTCACAGTATCTTTTTCACTTTCTGTAAATGAGTTTGCAAAACTATTTTTCTGAAGACATTATATATGTATCTTTTTAATAAAACATCAGATCTTATGTATATGTGCAAGACTCAAATATTCAAAGTCTTATTATTTAATCCTAGAGCTGTTCTTGGTTCATAAAGAAAGTGAAGGCTTAGATGCAAAAGGTTTTCCCATTTCTGTTTAGACCACCACTACTTCCAGGCAATAAGAAGGTCCCGAACAGAAGGGCTTACATCCTTCAAATTCCACTTACTAACAAACTACTATTACTAATAACCTCTCCAGACAAAGATATCACTTGCATACATTTCAGTACTTCAGAATGCTAGGTTTTTTTGAGCATGAAAACATGGTAGCCTTAAAACCTAATCCAATAAAAAGTCTTCAAAGCTCTTCATGTTTCCTCTGCCTCCCCTTTCAAATCTCTAAGGTTGTACTCCAAGATGTAAATCGCACACGCTAAAACCGAGCACCACCTCTAGTACCTTAAAAATTATTAAAAATTAATATAAAAGTAGAGCTGGTTATAAAGTCAACGTTTAACAATATTCAAAGGAGTATACTACTAAAACATTCACAGTAAATCATTTGTGAGGGTTAGGGGGAGTTGTTTAAAGGTCATACTTTTTCCTCATCTGTTTACTAAACGTTCCATGCCCAAAGCCTTTCTGCCATTGAGCATAAGGAGCTATTTAGAAAGAGCTGAGAGACCTCACAAAGCTACGCTCAGCAAGGTGGATTAAAGTGCAATAAATACAATTTTTCTTCATGCACACTAACAACACTATTTTGTAAACACCACCTTATTACGGAAGAGAACAAGTACAGCACAATGCATCTAGCAGGAACAAGCTGTAGACACAGGATAGAAGAACAGCAATGAGTCACACAACATACATAATCCTACATCTAAAAAACAGGAGCAGAAACAGAGGACAAAGACATTTGCACACTTGAGAGCTGTAAAATGGTAATTTCTGCTGCAGTTATTCAGTGCTCAAGCACATAAAAAGCCCAGCAAATTAAAAAAACCTCCAAACTCGTACATATAAATACAAACCATAGTTTTTTGTGGTTGGTATTATAAGGACCTATTTTCAAATGTCAAGAAACAGCTTGAAATTAACTTCATTTACACAGTAAGACTACAAGAGACTGACATGCAACACACATTCCTCCGCCTAAAAATATGAGGGTTAAGGCAGCATGAGATTAAATACTGATTGGCAGTAATAGAGACCATTCAGAATTTAGAAAGTTGGTCGATACAGTCATAATCTAAAGTAGTAAAGCCTGCTCACAAATTGCTAGGTACATAGAACCTACTCTACGAGCTCAGAGAAAACTTTAAAGCTACCTCAAAAATTCATATACTACAATAGGGAGAAAATTGGGAATAATTAGGCTCTTGTGACCATGAGTTAATCTCCCAGATCAAGAGTAGATCTTTGTTTTTGCTATAATGTAAGGTTTTTCTTTTCATTTGATGGAATTTGTTTGAATACTCCAGCCTGCAGACAATTAGTAGCAAACAAGATTCTCAAAGATCACAGACAAATAAAATAACTCAAAAGTCAATATTAGATTTCATGCACCAGAAAGATGATAGAAAACTGATACCAATACTTAAAGGCTTCTTCTGCTGGAATGATCTACAATTGGTTTAATTAAAATTCATACTACTTGGAAGCATCCACTTTCTTACTCAAAGATGAATAAAGCAGCTACTTTGAAATCCTAATTAAAATACATTTGGGACATTCAACAAAAAGCAAGTTTGGGGGAGATCAGTGTACAGCTTGCAGCCACAGCAGCTGTCTCTCAGAGCTCAGTGAGACCCAAGCTGGAGTAGAGCAGAGCTGCAATTCAGAATACAGCAAAGTGCAGTTCTTTGTTCCCCAGCTGTGTCTCACACACTGCTTCTGGCCTTGCTGTCACAGCAGCCTGGGGGAACAGCCGCAAGCTTAGCTATACTGCAGAGGGCAGCTACAGCTCAGCCAACACACAAACAGAAGAGGACCTGGAGTAGGAGTAGGGTACAAATGAATTCTAGACAGGTATCATCTGACTATCAACAATCTGGCCCGGCACGTCAGGTTGGCTCCCACGAAGAGCAATAAATCATTCTCTGCTCTTAGCAGTGTTACTTTTAGGCCTTGGGGAACCATCAACCATCACACCTTTGCACAAACAAGTGTAACAAAAGCCAAAAAATAATTAAACATTATTTTGTCCCTTTTTAATAGCCCAGATTTATATTATTGTAAACATTTTTGACAAAACTATTTTAGCACGCCTCTCGTGAGTTCACTAACACAGCAGCAAGCATTGAAGTTTTTCCCTTTCCTGCAACATTTTAGACCAGTCAGTCACCTAAGTCTCTCAGATTTCTCCTGCAACATTTAAGACGCAGAGCTGCTTGTTGCCAAGTTAATCCCAGGGGCCGGAGACAATGAACAGTGTGCATCCTCAAACATCAATCACCTAAAGAAATGCTCTTAACAAGATGAATCAGAAATTCATGAGGAAGATATTTGTGTAGCGGTGTACAGATTAACCTATTTCTATTTTAGGTTACTCTAGCCACTCCTAGTTGCGACAACAAAGTGTTTTTTCTGCAACTAGGTTTTCTAAAAAGCAAAAAAGTAAATTTAAATTAAGTCAATTTTTAAAACACACTCCTCCCACTTCCTTGTCCCAAAAGCCTCCAACTGCAAAGCAAGGCAGACCCTTGGCACCTTGTGCCTGGATACAGCCACGCTGCTAGCCGCTGAACGCAGGTCAGGCGCAGGGCGCCACATTCACACCAGCGCCTCTCCACCAGCTCCCCAAGCCACGGGATACAGTGCCTGATCTGCAGAGTGTGTCCAGCACGTGGACTTGAAGGTAATATTTTCTTTTGTACAATAAGTGATGTAGAGGAGGAGCACCTGCAGACAGGAACACAGGAGGTGCCTAGGCAAGTCCCCAGGCTGGGGGTGTGCAGGGGAGAGGGTACAAGAGGTGCTGGGGAGCATGTGGGGTGCAAGAGGTGCCGGGGTGATGGTGTGGGGTGGTGTGGAGGTGTGGGAATGGGGGTGTGGGGTGAGGTGCGGGGGTTGGTGTGGAGGTATGGGGTTGCAGGGAGGTCTGAGGGGAATTTGGGGGGTGTGGCATGCAGGGGGCGCTGAGGAGAGAGGGGGATGCAGGGCCTAGGGGTTGGGAGTCGATGGGGTGTGTGGGGTGCAGGAGGTGCTGAGAGGGGCTTGGGGAGTGGAGGGAGCTCAGAGGATGAGGTGTGGAGGGTGTGGGGTGCAGGGGGATGGGGGAATGGGGTTGTGGGGTGCAGGGAGATGGTAGGATGGGGGTGTGGGGTACAGGGGGATAGGGGGTGTGTGGGGTGCAGGAGTTGCTGAGAGGGGCTTGGGGGAGTTGGGTGGATAGGGTCTGGAGGGCGTGGGGTGCAGGGGGATGGGGGGGAATGGGGGTATGGGATTGTGGGGTGCGCGGGGGTGCAGGGGAGGTGTGGGGTGCAGGGGGTGCGGGGGGGTTCGTGCGGTGCCCGCGGCGAGGGCCGGCCCCAGGGTTCTGCTCAGCGGGACCGAGGGACACGGGCAGGCCCCTCGCCGCAGGGCCGATCCCCAGCGCCCGCCCCGTCCCGAGGGCGCCGGGCGCGCCCCACCGCGGCTCGGCCCGGCCCCCGGCGCGGAGCCCTTACCCCTTGGCGTGCTCGGCTTCCTCCTCATTGTCGCCATCAATGCCGCAGGTGTCCTGGTCATCGAGCTCCAGGCTCTGCTGGCTGGCGGCGGACTCGCTGTCCTCCGCCATCGCGGGGGAAGGAGGGCGCGGGGCGGGGCGGCCGCGGAAAGGCGCCGCGGAGCGGGCAGCGCCCCCTGCCGGCGGCCGCCGGGCTCCGCCTCCCCTGCTCCTCTGCCCCCGGCTCCCCTCCCACCATCTCATCCCCCCCCCAAATCACCTCCCCCCCAACTCATCTCCCCACCAGCTCATCTCCCTCCATCCACTCCTCTCCCCCATTCATCTCCCCTCGCTCATCTCCCTGTCCATCATTTCCCCATCTCCCCCCTCTCATTTCCCTACACTCATCTCCCCGCTCCCGCTTATCTCTCCTCCTATCATCTTCCCCGCCCGCTCATCTCCCCTCCCATCATCTCCCCATCTCCCTCCCTCATTTTCCCTCACTCATTTCCCCCTCCACTCTTCTCCCCTCCCATCATCTCCCCACCCCATCATCTCCCCCTCACTCGTCATCTCCCCCTCATCATTTTCCCTCCCCATCATCTCCCCTCCCTCCCACAACCCCCCTAGACTCATCTCCCCCCACATCATCTCACCCTCCCCGTCATCTCCCTTCCTCGCATCATCTCCCCCTCTCCCATCATTTCCCCCCTCTCCCATCATTTTCCCCTTCCCATCATTTCCCCCCTCCCCATCATCTCCCCCCCCATCATTTTCCCCTTCCCCATCATCTCCCCCCTCCCATCACCTCCCCCCATCATCTCCCCTCCCATCATCTCCCCCATCTCCCTCCCTCATTTTCCCTCACTCATTTCCCCCCTCCACTCTTCTCCCCTCCCATCATCTCCCCACCCCATCATCTCCCCCTCACCCGTCATCTCCCCCTCATCCTTTTCCCTCCCCATCATCTCCCCTCCCTCCCCCCCCCCTCATCCCCCCTAGACTCATCTCCCTCCACATCATCTTACCCTCCCCATCATCTCCCTTCCTCGCATCATCTCCCCCTCTCCCATCATCTCCCCCTCTCCCATCATTTTTCCCTCCCATCATTACCCCCTCATCATCTCCCCCCTCCCATCATCTCCCTTCCTCGCATCATCTCCCCCTCTCCCATCATTTCCCCCTCTCCCATCATTTCCCCCTCTCCCATCATTTCCCCCTCTCCCATCATTTCCCCCTTTCCCATCATTTCCCCCTCTCCCATCATTTCCCCCCTCCCATCATTTTCCCCCCACCATCATCTCCCCCCCATCATTTCCCCCTCTCCCATCATTTCCCCCTCTCCCATCATTTCCCCCTCTCCCATCATTTCCCCCTCTCCCATCATTTTCCCCCCACCATCATCTCCCCCCCATCATTTCCCCCTCCCATCATTTCCCCCCCTCCCATCATTTCCCCCCTCCCATCATTTCCCCCTCTCCCATCATTTCCCCCTCTCCCATCATCTCCCCCTCTCCCATCATTTCCCCCTCTCCCATCATTTTCCCCCCACCATCATCTCCCTCCCATCATTTCCCCCTCTCCCATCATTTCCCCCTCTCCCATCATTTCCCCCCACCATCATTTCCCCCTCTCCCATCATTTCCCCCTCTCCCATCATTTCCCCCCTCCCATCACTTCCCCCTCTCCCATCATTTCCCCCCTCCCATCATCTCCCCCCTCCCATCATTTCCCCCTCTCCCATCATTTCCCCC